>JASEVX010000017.1:9561023-10235692 GCA_031761405.1 Serripes groenlandicus
TACCCCTTTTTTTCGAACTGTCACTTTATAGCCCGTTCAGTTTGTTATCATACATTATTTGCATAGGTAACACAATTTACAGCAATTGTAAACTTTTATTCTTTCCAACTGTCACTTTACCATTTTTTTTTTTTTGTTATCATACATTATTTACATAGGTAACACAATTTACAGCTTCTTTAAAAAATTGTTAAAGAAAAAGAAACACAGGATATTGTAACCAGCAATTACAATTAGAATAACAGAAAAATACTGCTGCTGCAGAGTTTAAAAGTTGTTTACTTCAGGTGTAAGGTATGCAGATTTACTATCATATCTCTCTCTTCCTTAACCCTTTCCCTCATATAGACGCTTTCTGACGCCTCTGCAGCAGACGGCTTTTTGAAAACATAGTGACAAAAGAAGAAATTGCACAAAACGTGCAATTTCTCCTGTTGCCACAATGTTTTCCACTTTTTGTCATAGGGTATCCATTTAATTATGGAGATTTTCCATTTTTTGACAAAATATGTTCAAAGCAGTCTGCTGCAGAATTGTCGTATGAGGGGAAGGGTTAACCGTCTCAGTATTGTAGTGGTAGAGCGTTCGCTTCGAGGGCGGGAAGTCGCGTGTTCGTTTCCCGACCTGGTCGTACCAAAGGCTTCAAAAGTGGTAATGATGTTTTTCCCTCTGTGTCGCTCTGGTTTTTGGGGTTAGTACTACGACTGAGTCGCATGTATAATGGAGCGACAGAGCTCTAAAATCCTTATTTGACATTCGAACCCTATGTTGTGGGTACTCAAATGAATCGTCTCAGTGAGACGATTCTTTTGAGTACCCACAGCATAGGATTTGGTTGAGTTATAAGAGAAACATTGTAGGGAAAAGACCAGTTTACTCCCTCTTATATAGTCCTCTGGACCAGTGATGACAGTTGTAATGGTCCTACTGATGACCTGCTGTCGTATAAGTGAAAAATGTTAAAAGCGGCTTAAAGCATCATACATCACGTGCCCGACATGCTCACTGAACTGTAACAACGGGTGTAACGTTTGTTTTACTAAAACCAAAATACCTTATTTTGTCGTGGTCTTTTAAACTGACTTCTCTCATAAACACCCATGTAAATTCTGTCCTACTTGTAGACGCATTCTGACGCATCTGCAGCAGACGACTTCCGAAAACATTGTGAAAAATTGAGAAATTGCTCAAAACAGCAATTTAACCTTTTGCCACAAGCCTTTTTTTTTTTAGATATTACACTTTCGTTTATAGAAATTTGCCATGCTTTTGCACGATTGTTTTCAAAGTCGTCTGCTGCAGATTGTTTGAATGTGGGAAAGGGTTAAAACTGATTTCTAACATACACACCGCTTTACTTAGCTGTTTTATTGTTATTGAAGCAGACGATCAGTCAACATTTTTCACAAAGTTATCTCCTTTGATGAAGCGCTGCACATGCCCTGAATACTGTCACGTAACCCTTTCCCTCATATAGACGCTTTCTAAAGCATCTGCTGCAGAAAGCTTTTTGAAACGAGCAATTTCTCCTTTTGACACAATGTTTACCACTTTTCGTCATAGGTTATCCATTCAATTATAGAGATTTTCTTTATTTTGACAAAATATGTTCAAAGTCGTCTGCTGCAGAATTGTCGTATGAGGGAAAGGGTTAAGATGTACGTTTTTTAACCACAGAATATAACTTATTCAACACAATCCCTCATACAGATGCATCAAATGACGTTTGAAAACATTGTGAAAACAGGAGGATCTTTTGCAAAGACGTTTTCAAAGTCGTCTGTTGCAGATTTGGTGTATGTGGGAAAGTGTTAAAATGATTCAGCTCAGTACAGTGCTAATCTGCTGACTCAGTCAATTGAAAATCTTCCGACTCAGTATAGTGTTAATCTGCTCACTCAGTAAAAGGTAAATCTGCTCACTCAGTATAGTGTAAATCTGCTTACTCAGTATAGTGTAAATCTGCTCACTCAGTATAGTGTAAATCTGCTTACTCAGTATAGTGTTAATCTGTTCACTAAGTATAGTGTTAATCTGCTTACTCAGTATAGTGCTAATCTGATGACTCAGTAAAGTGAAAATCTGCTCACTCAGTGAAGTGTAAATCTGCTCACTCAGTATAGTGTAAATCTGCTTACTCAGTATAGTGTAAATCTGCTCACTCAGTATAGTGTAAATCTGCTTAATCAGTATAATGTTAATCTGTTCACTCAGTATAGTGTAAATCTGCTTACTCAGTATAGTGTTAATCTGTTTACTCAGTATAGCGTTAATCTGCTTACTCAGTATAGTGTTAATCTGCTCACTCAGTAAAGTGTAAATCTGCTCACTCAGTATAGTGTAAATCTGCTTACTCAGTATAGTGTTAATCTGTTCACTCAGTATAGTGTAAATCTGCTTACTCGGTATAGTGTTAATCTGTTCACTCAGTATAGTGTTAATCTATTCACTCAGTATAATGTAAATCTGCTCACTCAGTAAAGTGTAGATCTACTCATTCAGTATAGTGTTAATCTGCTCACTCAGTGTATTGTAAATCTGCTAACTCAGTATAGTGTTAATCTGCTCACTCAGTATAGTGTAAATCTGCTCACTCAGTATAGTGTAAATATGTTCACTCAGTGAAGTGTAAATCTGCTTACTCAGTTTAGTGTTAATATGTTCACTCAGTTTAGTGTAAATATGTTCATTCAGTGAAGTGTATTTCCGTTCACTCAGTAAAGTGTAAACCTGCTGACTCATTTGTGACATCAAAGTAACTGTGAAAAATTGTATTTGTCTTCCACTCATTGGCTAAATATATTATGTGGGAAAGTAGACAGTATGGCCTTGAAGGAATGTTGTGTGTAGTACAGGTGCGATAAAGTAAGGGAACACACATTTGATGAACTGGCCGTGATATAACCGAAATTCCTTTGAAAAGATCGTTTAACCCAGAGCTCTAGATAAGGGGCGCTTTGCATGTTCTAAAATCCTTGAGACGATTCTTTTGAGTACCCACACCATAGGGTTTGGTTTAATAATAAGGGAGAAATTGTGGGGAAAAGAGCTGAATACCCCTCCTTATTTGTTAATCAACAAACACACCCTAACCAATCGTGACAAGAGAAAAGGAAACACCAATATCATCTAACACACAGCATTAAAATGCTCAACAAGAAACTCCTGGGAAATGGATTCTGTCCAGTCTGTATTAGGTCTAAACTAATAATAACGGTGTGTGAAAACTGTAATATATGGCAGTCTGGTAAATTTCCTATCGCTTGGTTTGAAGTTTTTGTTTAACTGATGTTATAATCAGACACAGACCCTAGTAATTATCTTGCTACCGACTTCAATAGATCTGTTTGTACAACATTGGAAGGAAAGATAAATGACCGACCTAAATAACTCTCGGAATTTAACAATTTATACCGAAAGACACAGTTCTAGATATACCATCGTGAACCCTAAAGGCAGCTGTATTCTGGATTGATCTGACTTTTGATAACAAGTGCAATACATTGATTCAGTAGAAGGCTTGAGCGCCGGTCTATCGTACCAGATATCCTGGGTTCGAATCCCTTGATGAGAAGATTCCCATACAAACGGTGTGAATACTGGTTTAGCTTCCAGGAGGCAGACATCGATTGTGATTAATATGAGCCGAAAGCTTGTTTCGCAATCGATCTAGAAATAAATCAGTTTAATCTTAACTACTGAAATTCTTTACAAACTTTTTATGAAACGAAAATACAGCCGGATGAAAGTCAAAACAAATCTGATAAGTCTGCATCACTGTTTGTGAAACGAAATACACTTATCCTCCTACAGTCGGCTGAAAGTCACGTCTGATAAGTCTGCACCAGTCTTTCGAGACCAGATTCTAAACTTTTTGATGTTCTCTGAAGAGTAGAAAGGAATTGATTTCAAATATGTAAATGAAGACCAGACACTTTATCATCCCTTCAAATTCCACATGTTCTCGACAGAACCTTTATCATCAGACGATTGAGAATGAATGATAATCTTTTTTATTTACAAGAGGGCCTTTCATCCCTTTCAGATAGTAAGAACTAAGTTGTGTAAGCGGGGTATCGGGAATCTAAAGGGAAGAAAACCTTTGAGTCGTTCCCCGAGAAAACCAACAATGTGGACTCTGCGTAAAGTATCGACCCGGATCAGCATAAGCATGCCGCGCAGGCTAACCCGGACAGACACTTTTCGCTTCCTCTGGGTTTGCTGTTTCGGGAATCATTACTCTTTACCTCTATCCCCTTGAGACGGAATGTGTCGGCTCGGGTTAGCTAGCGCGGACTGCGCAGACTGAACTGGGTCGATACATTACGCAGAGACCATAATGTTGGTTTTCTCGTGGAACGGCTCATTTGAACGCGCTAAATCGGCTTTATCTTTCACAGGAAGGAAATGACCATAACGTGTTTTTGATTGAATTTAAACCTTGCACTTTTAATCAAGCACCATCTCCTTGGCATACCCAATGCCTTCATGATATGTTCAATATGTTACTGTCTACGCGATAACTTCTTTGTGAATGGTACCCAGTTAACCCTTTCCCATGTAGAGACGCTTTTGAGATACTTGTTGCAGACGACTTTTGAATACAACAAGAACACCGCCTGCGGGCGCCTGACGCTCATCTGCTGTGTATTCAGGCGAGAAATTTAACAAAAGGATTGATTGATTGATTGATGTTCAACACCGTTTTCAAAAAGAAAGTGTTATCACGGCGGCCAGTTCACCTACTCCTGTGATTCCTGCATTACCCACACCAGTAATCTACACAACATACTTCCCAAGCAACTGGCTGCTTTTCCACATTGGTTAAAGACGAATGACGCTTGACACAGTGACTTGCTGACACAAGGAGAAGCCGAGCCCCAGTAACTCAGTCGGTAGCGACGCGAGCTGTCAATCTAGGGGTTGTGAGTGCGAACCCAAGGTCGGCCAACATTCTTTCCGACCTTCGACAAAAGTCACTGTGACAAGCATCGTTCGTCTTCCGCCAATGGGCTTACAGTCTATGTGGAAAAGCAGCCATTTACTTGGAAAGAATGTTGTGTGAAGTACTGGTGTGAGAAAGCCAGGAAACACATGACTAGGTGAACAGGCCGCTGTGATATGACTAAACAATTATTGAAAACGACGTTAAGCCCCAATCAACCAACCAAACCAACCAACACAAGGTGAAACAATGAAACTTAGTTATTGCGATTATTTGCTTTAACCCTTTCCCTCATTACATACGACAATTCTACAGCAGACGACTTTGAACGTATTTTGTCAAAACATAGGTTATCAATTCAGTGGAAAACATTGTGGCAAAAGGAGAAATTGCACGTTTTGTGCAATTTCTTCTTTTGTCACTATGTTTTCAAAAAGCCTTCTGCTGCAGAGGCGTCAGAAAGCGTCTATATGAGGGAAAGGGTTAAATGGGAAATGGTTAACGGTTCTATACTTTGAAGTTATCCTGTATTCCCTGAGGATATATTTGAGACCGTCCATGCAAAAAAGGTACAGGTTGACATTTGTGAATTGTGTAGATTCAGATTAACCTGTTCATCTGTTCAGTTTTATTTTGCTAAATCTAGATCTACATCAGACCGTGCGGATATGTAGGCTGCTCTACATCTCCACTATTCGCAAAAAACCTGCTTGAACATTGTTTGCATGGACAGGCTCATTTATAACCTTCTTCTCCGTGATACATTATATTCGTCTAGATTTGCACTTGAATAACGGAGATACGATGACGGTGACGCGGAGGTCCAGATAAGGAGGAGTAGACAGCTCTTTTACCCACAATATCTCGCTTATTATCCATCCAAACCCTATGTTGTGAGTACTCAAAAGAATCGTCTCAATGAGACGATTATTTTGAGAAACGACAACATAGGGTTAGAGGTTAAAATACGGATTTAAGAACGCGCAAAATACACTTATCTAGAGCTCTGTACACCGCAACTGTAATAGGCACTTCGTTTTATGTAATATGCGGGAATTCATCTGTCTTTGCTCAATGAGACGATTATTTTGAGTAACGACAACATAGGGTTAGAGGTTAAAATACGGATTTGAGAACGCGCAAAATACACTTATCTAGAGCTCTGTACACCGCAACTGTAATAGGCACTTCGTTTTATGTAATATGCGGGAATTCATCTGTCTTTGCTTAATATGTCAAAATGATCATATCGAATTTATGACGAAGTTAAATATCTCATGTCATAAAACGCGTTTATCTCGTTACGGAATTATTGTTGTTTAACCCTTTCCCTCATACGACAATTCTACAGCAGACGGCTTTGAACATATTTTGCCAAAACATAGAAAATCTCTATAATTGAATGGATAACCTATGACTCAAAGTGGAAAACATTGTGGCAAAAGGAGAAATTGCTCGTTCTGAGCAATTTCTTCTTTTGTCACTATGTTTTCAAAAATCCGTCTGCTGCAGAGGCGTCAGAAAGCGTCTATATTAAGGAAAGGGTTAAACCACACGAAGATTGCATCTTCTGACATAATCATACAGCCTGTGTGGTACTATTCTGACGTAACCATCCCCTACCATAACATTATGGGGTCAGATATACGCCAATAAGGGCGGCGCCATTTGGATTATAGTGCAGCAAGCTGAAATGACACAACATTTTTGTGGACAAACCGGTTTTAATTTGCCGAAAGCAGTTTGCTTCATTTGTTAAGTAACTATTTCAAACAATTGAGCCGTCCCATGAGAAACCCAACATTCTTGACATTGCGTAAAATATCGACCCGAATCAGCCTAAGCATGCAGCGCAGGCTAAACTGGACTAAAATGTTCGCCTCCTGTGGATATTCTGTTTCAGGAATCATCACTCTATACCTCGAACCCCCTGAGACGGAATGTGTCGGCCCGGTTTAGCCCACGCGGATTGCGCAGGCTGATCTGGGTCGATACATTACGCAGAGTCCATAATGTTGTTGGTATTCTCGTGGCACGGCTCATATCAAGTTGTATTGGTCCGCTATAGATAGAGTATACGGAAATCGTGTGTATACTTACTAATTTACTCTCTCTATGCGATATATATATATATATGGGGAGGTGATCAACAGTGTTCATGCAATACTTACTAGTGTACTACAGTAGCGCCGAGTACAAGACTATTGTAATATATAAACTAGTAAGTTGACACTATCAGTTTACTTACTAGTGTACTACAGTAGCGCCGAGTACACGACTATTGTAATATAATTCGAGATTAATATCACTGTTTACACACAGCTAACAAGTTTGATACAGTTATGATGGAACCTATCATCAAAGTTTAACATTATTAAGTATTTTTTCTTTAAACGATCTCCATACTTGTATCTACGTTGCCATTTTAAGTTTCATAACGATAAGTTGATAATTGTAGCATTTTAGACATACGTGCAGCTCTTCTTTTATAATTAACGACTACAACACACTTGGATATTTTCACATGCTCTTTTAATCTCATAAACTGATGAGGGTGTTCATATTTGGTCAAAGGTGTGCCCCTTTTTAAGTCAAAATGTGTTGTCATTTTATTGATAAAATCCACTTTTTCTTAGTAACCCTTCAAGGTTGAGATTTGAAACTTAAAATAGTTGTCTTGTATCATAGAAGGAAGCAACAGTAGGTGCAAGTTCCATAACTTTTTACTTTATTTCAAACCTTTTTTAAGTTAGTATTTTTGTTAAGTTTTGGGTTAAGGTCACTTACATGCATCTATCTCTTTGAAACTTGAAATACTTGTGCACTATTAAATGTACAATGGAACTAGTGAAGAGTTTTACAAATTATATAACCCTGTCATGTATTTTGAATGGATTATTGACCTTCTTAACTTAAATAATTTTTCACTAATTAATACAATATTTTTGAATTAGTTAATGGTTAATGTAACCAAATTTTATTTGTAGTAAGTATCTAAAAATATCTTTAGTGTGTTTTGGGGATTTTTTGGGTCAAGGTCAAGGGATTTTTACTATTTATTTATAGAAGTTGTTCAATGTTTTCATCTTGTAAATGTCTCGCTTGGATACAAAGCAGACGAGCGTCAGGCACCCGCAGGCGGTGCTCTTGTTATATTTAACATTCTGATAATTCTTCAATCTGAAATTGTATATGCCTCTTTAATGAACGGAACATAGGAAAGATCATGAACCCATTAGTTGAATGGAACAGACGTGTATATATAGTAAGTCATCTATCTGCATCAAATGAAGTGATAGGAACTAATGGCGGATAAAGTGGTATGTACCAAATGACATTTATTGATATCAAATGTCATTTACGTCTCCTTACCGTTCTTCACTCTTCTTTTCATCTTTAGGGCTAGGTCTATGTGGAAAAGCAGCCAGTTGCTTGGGAAGATTGTTGTTTGGAGTACTGGTGTGCGAAAACCAGGAAACGTATGAGTAGGTGAACTGGCCGCCGTGATATGACTGAGAAATTGTTAAAATCGGCGTTAAACCCCAATCAATCAATCAATCAATTTTTTCATCTTTCAAGAATATCATTAGTTCTGTCTTTCTCTTTCTTTTTTTATTGTTTAACTCTTTCAGCGCCACAGGCAATATTGAGGTTTTTGCAAACAATACTGATTCAGGTGAGTCAGCTCGTAACGAGCTGTCTCACCTGAAATCAGTATTGTTTGCCTTTTAGTTATCAAAATAGTCCAAATTTGTATTACAAGAGAAATGGAGACGCCCAATTTTGAATATGGAACAGTCCACTTTAAACAATTCGGCGCTGAAAGAGTTAATAATTATTCCTTTACCCATTTACATTTCTTTCTACATTCGTGTGAGAATTTCTCCTGAAAAAATGCTAAGACAATATTTCATATTATTATTTTATTTATGCAATTTGTGGCAACGGCTTGAGCAATTGGTTGTACGTGAGGGGAAGAGTTAACGAAGCAACATAAATCTCATCAAGTTAATTGCCAATTAAGATGCAATTAACTTTAATTACCTGATCGTATCGTTAAATCTCGATATATGTAATCATTTAGCCATTTTACATTCAAACCAACCTACGGAATTTGTTGACTAGCAAATATCCATATCATGTGTTGCCTTGACACAAACTGATCAGGCTCTACATTGTTTGCAGTCTATTCGAATACGCTTCTTGCAATCTTCTGTCTAACGCTTATGACAAAGAAACAAATTATTCACGTATTCCATTCGATTTAAATCACCTGAAATTTCAAAATGACCGAGGGTCGGGTTTCATGCAATTTGGTGCATATCAATTTGGTGCATATCACCTCAATTTGGTGCATATCACATCAATTTAGCTGTTGGAAAATTGCAAAAAAACATGTATACAGAATGTTTACATTCCCTCATACTTGTTGTAAATGAAGTTTGAGTCTCTGCTGTAACTTGTAGGAAATGAAGACGGATAAGATACTATACTGACGAGAAAAAGAAACGCATCATCGAAAATAATTTCGTCACCAAGTTTAAATTTGGGGGGAAACGTCAGAAATTGTACATGTAATTTGACCGACAAATCCAATCAACCGAAACTCGTACGATTTTGTTCAGGCCATTGTTAAATTAACGTACCTTCTCACGATTTACTCGTACAATCCGTTCGTGTCAACCATGTGGTTGTATCGAGTGAATTGTTCACAGGTATATAATTATGTTAGTCGACATACACTCATATTTTCTGACAATTGTCTAGTTTCTGAAAATGACGGCCCGAATTTTGGCCATGCTTGAAGTCGGGCGAACGCAAAAAAAAAGTTGCTAGACGCTTTAACGTCTCTCGTTAGACAATGTTCCGTCTCATTCGATGTGTCAGAGACACGGTAAAGTTTGCCGATAGGCCATGTTCAGGTAGACCGCTTGTACAACATCACGGCAGGATATTAACTTACGTCAACGCTGCTTGACAGATTTGTGACGGCTTAATCCAAGTCACGTTAAGTGGTAGGTAACCGTGATCGCCCTGTAAGAGGATGTACGGTTAAAATTGTCTTAGTGAACGGAGAATAAGCTCCCGCAGGCAATACTGCGGTTTAATCCTTATGCGACGTCATCTTCACCAACGTCTTATTTGGGCACACAACCATCGCGTTCACCGTTGGAAACACATACTGTTCGGTAATGAGTCACGTTTCAACTTGTCGAGCGTCGACGGACAAATCCGTGTATACAGACGACGTCATGAACGCTAAGCATACAATTGCGATCTGCTCCATAATCATTACTGTTGGGGCGGAGTTATGGTTAGGTCAGCCATCAGCCATAGGTTTTATGTCCCAACTCGTCGAGTGCCAAGGTAATTATCTCGCAGCCAGACGTAACATCGACCTGATAGTACGTTCGGTGGTTGTCCGTTTGTTCCGTCAAAGCCTGGTCTTCCAGCATGACAACACGCAACTTTACGTAGCACATTAACACATGTCATCAGGAACGTTTCAGATTGAACAGTGTCGTCTTTCCCTTGGCCGGTGTGTTCATCGAACTGCAATCCGATTGCACAGACCTGGGATTACATTGGACGGTTGTTGCGACAACTTCCACAGCAGTCTTCAAACGTCCAGGAACTGACAGCAGCGCTTCACCAGGCGTGGGCCAGAATCCCACGATATCTGCTACGTCACTTGTATGGTTCCATTGTGCGACGTCTTACTGCTGTGGTTGCCAGTAGAGGTTGTCCTTATCGCTATTGATTGTGTCATTGGAATTGCTCTTAATTCAAGATTTGAAGCATAAATCTGCATCAGACGGATTTTTGAAAACATAGTGACAAAAGTAGAAATTGCTCAAGACGAGCAATTTCTCCTTTTGCCACGATGTTTTCCACTTTTAGTCATACATGTAGGTTATCCATTCAATTATAGAGATTTTCTATTTTTTGACAAAATATGTTCAAAGTCGTCTGCTGCAGAATTGTCGTATGAGGGAAAGGGTTGAATGATCATATTTGCGAAAGGAAGTGGTGTGTTTCAAGTTCTGGATCACAGTTATACAAAATAGTGTACAATGAGTTAGAACGGGGTGTTTCTTTATCTCGTCAGTGTATTATAAATACATATTATGAAAAATTGGTATAAAACTATTAACAATTCATCACGATACAAATCAAATTGCCTCTTCAAACATTCATGAGCTTTAGAAAAATACTTAGACGTAATCAAAGTATCAAAATATAGAACAGCGTTAGCAAGATTTATAACGTCATCACATAATTTAGCTATAGAACAATGTAGATTTACGAGCAAGCCTCGGCCAACATTCTTTCCGACGTTTGACAAAAGTCCCTGTGACAGGAGTCATTTGTCTTTCACCAATTGGCTAACAGTCTATTTCGAAAAGCAGCCAGTTGATTGGAAGGTATGTTGTATGAAGTACTGGTATGAGAAAGCTAGGAAACACATGAGTAGGGTAACAGGCCGCCGTGATATGACACAAAAATTGTTGAAAACGGCGTTAAACCCCAATCAATCAATCAATCGAAACACTCGAATCTGGAAATATTGTCATTTTAATCAAATAGAATGAGGATATCATTTCCTTCGTATATGTCTTAGATACATACAATTTAAAGAGATACTTATGAAAAGGTTTTATTTCAAATATGTCTATGAAGAATTTTATATGCGTAAAGCACTTAATAATTATAGCGTCGATGATTTTAGAACCGGCTCCAGTCGCGGCCGTCATGGTGAAGTTCGGTCGAGTGGTTAGCGTCGGGGATTTCGAAACCGTGTGTCCCGGGTTCGATCCCCAGTCGCGGCACTACGGTCATGGTGGAGTGCCCTTGGGCAAGGCACATTTTCCAGCCTAGTACTGGTTTGTTTACCCAGGGATCATGAATAATTAAATTTAATTGCGCGCTAAATGACCTTAGCTGTCGATGCGCCATAAAACAATATACATTCATTCATTCATGGTGAAGTTCCCTTTGGCAAGGCACATTTCCTAGCCTAGTACTGGTTTGTTTACCCAGGGGTCAGGAATAAGTGAACAGTCGCCTTGATATAACTGAAATAATGTTGAAAACGGGGTAAACACCCCCCTTCCCCCCCCCCCCCCCCCCAAAAAAAAAGGAAAAACCTTATAATTAGTAAAGTGTACCTTGTTTAACTCTTGTGAAACATATTTTACTAAAAAACGTTGAATACTGAAAGGATCAAATATGCAAATATGTCTAGCTTAATGTACGTACATCCTACATTAAAGATACATTAAAGATTCTTGTGAGGATTATTCGCCAGATAAATATGCACTTTTTGAATTTCTCTTACACTTTCACATATGTTATGTTAAACTCTTTCAGCGCCAGAGGCAATATTGAGGTTTTCGCAAACAATGCAGATACAGGTGAGTCAGCTCGTAACGAGCTGTCTCACCTGAAATCAGCATTGTTTGCTTTTTAGTTACCAAAATAGACCAAAACTTACATAAATTGAGAAATGGACACAGCCGATTTTAAACATGGAAGAGTCTTCTTTAACTCTTTCAGCGCCAAAGGCAATATTGAGCTTTTTGCAAACAATACAGATTCAGGTGAGTCAGCTCGTAACGAGCTGTCTCACCTGAAATCTGCATTGTTTGGCTGTGAGTTATAAAGATATTCCAAATGAACATAGAGTCGTCCGAGTTTGAACATGGAAGAGTCTACTTTAAACAATTCGGCGCTGAAAGAGTAATATGTTTGTATGGTGATGATCTGTAATAGAGATTAAATCGATAAACGTATGTCCTGTTCTGGGTCATCTATACACAAATATGCTAATCTTTCCCAACACACAACACATCTGCAGCAGACGACTTTGAAAACATAGTGACACAAACCTGAACAAATCTCCATAAAATATATCTTAAGTGTTAGACAAAGTTGAAAACACTGTGACAAAAGGAGAAATTGTACATCATGAGCAATTTCACATTTGGCCACAATGTTTTCTAAAGTCGTCTGCTGCTATTGCGTCAAAATGCGTCTGCATGCGGGAAAGGGTTTTTAAACATACGAAACAATTATAAACGGATTCAGTAGATGTATTTGTGAGGCAATTTTAATAAGAACGTTAAGTTGAACCATCCACGATCTTTAACCACTTTACTCTTCCGAAAAGTGTATGTTTTCTTTTTTTCCTTTACGAAATGCATGTCTTTGTGTTAAACTGTATGTTGCTTAAAGCACGTATATATATTTAACGCAATACAGTTTGTAAGTTCAACTTATAAGTTTGCTGCAACTGCTTGACGAATCGTTTGTATATGAGGGGAATGATGTTATTGAAGCAACCTAAATCTCATCAAATCAATTGCCAATTAAGATCCAATTAACATTAATTGCCTGATCGTATCGTTATATCTGTATGTATAAACACTCTAGTCAATTTACATTTTAAACAATTTTCGTGATGTGTCGACTAGCATAGATTAGGTCGTGCCTTAGTACAGGTCAATCAGGATCTACCTTAATTGCAGTCTATCCTCTCCATAACGCTGACGACTACGAAACAAGTTATTCATGTATTCTAAGGTCGATTTTTATGCAACGCGGTTTATATGACATCTCTAGCAGCTACGTAGCTATGTAAACATAAAACCTATTTTTATTAACATCAGCTGTCTACCCTAAAATGAGTTGAATTGCTCTTATTTGACCATAAAACAATCTTTAAAAAAACTGCCACTTTGTAAAGCTTACTTTATATCTAATAATACAGCTACTAAAATGAATATTTCATATCCGTCTCAAAAGTTGTCAAAGGAATCAATCTGCTGTGGTCGAGTGGTTAGCGTCGGGGATTTCGAAACCGGTTGTCCATGGTTCGATCCCCGGTCGCGGCACTACGGTTATGGTGGAGTGCCCTTGGTCAAAGCACATTTTCTAGTCTAATACTGGTTTGTTTACCAAGGGATCATAAATAAGTGAACTGTCACCGTGATATAACTGAAATAATGTTGAAAGCGGCGTAAAACCCAAATAAATAAGTATATAAAAGTTGTCAATCCTGATCTATATTAATATAGCCATTGAAAATTGAGCCAGTGCATGATAACATGGACAAGTTGATATTTCTGAACAGTGTATGTTCAGAACATCCTGTTCACCGGCTCAGTCGTATCACAATCTATAGATACACTCTTCTAATAAGCTTGTGTAAGTTATTTGTGAACAGTGTAGCTCTTCATCATGCAGATCACTGGCTGATCGAGATATGATATCATATATACTATTCACAAAAGCCCACGTGTACCTTTCCCCATGTACACACGGGCTCATTTTACTTGTCTAAGAGGTATGTCAATAAGGATTTACAGTTGTTGAAATACATGTTTACGTGTTTGGAAAACATACCCGAAACAATTTGGAAACTCCCTTTTTTTAAATGAAAGTACAATGATAGAAAAGAGTTGAAAACATGGTGACAAAAGGAGAAATTGCTCGTTTTGAGCAATTTCTTCTTTTGCCAGTATGTTTTCAAAGGTCGTCCGCTGTAGATGCGTCGAAATGCGTCTACAAGGAAGAAAGGGTCAAGTTACACAAAAATAAGGTTATACACATTGTGTAAACTTCAATACATAACAGCATTGAGATGTGTGTACACTAATACTGCATGTACTGACCTTATTTAGAAATGAATTTCAAGATGTTTCAGAGGAATCCGCTGTGGTCGAGTGGTTAGCGTCGGGGATTTCTAAACCGGGTGTCCCGGGTTCGATCCCCGGTCGCGGCACTACGGTCATGGTGGAGTGCCCTTGGGGCAAGGCACATTGTCTAGCCTAGTACTGGTTTGTTTACCCAGGGATCATGAATAAGTGAACTGTCGCCGTGATATAACTGAAATAATGTTGAAAGCGGCGTAAAGACCTTTGGTTCTCAAAGCAGCCGATATAAACTATCGTATGCTGTAAATGAAAAGATTCAGGTATAACCCGGTAATGTTATTACATAACGATGGATAGTCATCCTTGAATCGTGAAATTGAAAAGTAATAAATAAATCAAGCACGGTCATCACTTCGTTTAAACACGGATGTAAATAGCAT
Organism: Serripes groenlandicus; assembly: GCA_031761405.1. Lineage (NCBI taxonomy): Eukaryota > Metazoa > Mollusca > Bivalvia > Cardiida > Cardiidae > Serripes > Serripes groenlandicus. The sequence goes on from JASEVX010000017.1 coordinate 9,576,065, forward strand.
ACATGTATATCTCCTAGATCTATGTCAGTAACCCTGTCCTATACATGCAGTCGTTTTATACGCATTTGCCGCAGACCGTTTTTAAAAAAAACATTGTGACAAAAGGAGACAACGCTCATATAAAACTTCCCATCATGTCACAATGTTGTTTACTCTTTACGATAATCATGCTTTCGTTAATAAAGTTTCTATTTATTTGGCAAGATGGTCTTTCAAGTCGTCAGCTGCAGATTTTGTTGTATGTTGAGAAGGGGTTACTATGAATGGTTTATTGTTAATTGGTGTAATTGACTAATTGTTGATTTCCGGAAAACTTCAATGTTTATTTACTCGACACGTCATGTTTTAGAAATGGTAATACTGTTGGAAAAGGAACAGAACATGTCGAGGGCTTGGCGTGAGACGGTTGTAACTAAAGACCTATTTTGAATACCCTTGTTTAGGGGCAATTTTGACCCTTTTGTAAACAATGCAAATTTATGTGACATTGCTCAGAACGAGCAATGGCACCTAAATTTCCATTGTTTACCAAGAAAAATGATTTAACGCTTATGAAGAGTTTATGGCAAGGTGATTAACCTTGGTAAAAAAATACCAATTTGAGTTACAACCGTTTCACGCCAAGCCCTCGGTGTGTATAATGAACACGTATCTACAACAGGAGACACGTAAAATGCATTCACGATGTCATGAAAAAGGCAAACACGTTCCCGGATATAAAGTACTTTTAACGCCTCTCATTGAAGACGAGATTCGAAAACATTTTGGGGACAGGATGCAAATGCTCAGGATTAAGACTTTTATATTTTCCGCAATGGTTCTGTTTCTAAGCTCTTTCTCTTGGTTATTTTTCAATGTTTTAAACATTTCCGGATTTTTCGTCCGGTTTTCATGAAGCAGATGTCTTTGAAACTATCCCACCCAGTAGCTAAGCCGGTATTATTATACATCACTTTTGTCTACAATGGTAAACCCCATTACCCGAACAAGAGATATTTTGACTATCAGAAACATTTTCAACCTTTTTGACACGTGACCAAGCGAAAATTGACTGTCAGGTCATGTGACCGCAGTGATATTTTGAATGTCATATAAGGGCAAGTAACTGCTTCAATATTTTAGCTAAATCATGACGTGATTGCCTCCCTTATACACATACAGCAGTGACGTCATACAGCATACATCAGTGACGTCACTTAATTGTGTTCGGTATAATAAAATAAATATCATATGGCAGCATGTGTGACATTGATATTGTCAACCCTCGAAACAGAATGTCACCCTCGGCTTACGCCTCGGGTGACATTCTGCTCTCGGATTGACAATATCAATGTCACACATGCTGCCATAAGATATTTATATATTGTTGGGGGTATATTGAGCAAGTGCATGTGAAAAAGTACTAGTTGTCTTTTGAGAACAGTAAAGATTCAGATCAACGCATGCACCTGCTCAATCTGATCAATTATTACACTGTTCACATATTACTTCCACAATATTGATAGAACAGTCTGTCAACTCGTCTGATAAAACTGAGAAAGTGAGAAATATTTGGTGAACCTGCATTGTTCAGAAATGACAGCTTGCACCTTTTAGTATGCACTGGTTCAATTATGTTCGCATGAATACCTGATCTGATAACTAAACCCTTTCCCACATACAATACGTCTGCAACAGGCGTCTTTAAAAACTCTAAGAAAGAATAAGGAAAATATCTATAACCGAAACTATACATTGAGACAAAGAAATGGGGAAACTTCTCATTCTTGAATAGTCCTCCATTTGGCACAATGTTTTCAATAATCATCTGCTATAAAGGCGTCAGAAAGCGATTCATTGTGGGAAAGGGTGCAAAGATGAAAATCGGGATGCTTTAGGGCAAGTTTGAGTTAATGACAAATGAATTGACCTCGATAGATAATGGCCGACATTATACGGTCTTTCTCGTGATTTAAAGGTCGAACTCTTCAAATAACGACGATCATGTCATCTATTACTAATGGTAACATTTAACCACTCCAATACCAATTTGATTTTATTTGAGTTCTATTTGTATCAATAATAACTTTTGTAGATAAACTATGTAATAAATATATGTTTGTCTACGAAGTAACACTGCCGAGCCCCATCTCCTTCGCTGAGTTGTCGTTCCTTACACTCACCATGTATGGTGAGTGTAAGGAACGACAACTCTGCGAAGGAGATTGTGCCGAGCCCCGGTAGCTGAATTGGTAGCGACGCGGGTTCTGTTCTCTATGATTATTCATAGCTTTACATGTAAACATCGTTCTCTATTTGCAACAATGTTTTCAACTTAAATGTCCTTTCATTGTAGAGACCAGACCCTATTTTGCCTAGAGGATTGCAGGGTCGTCTGCTTCATTTGTGGTTAGCTATTGTTTCAATCCGAACTAGTCTAAACATTGCGTATACGGTCAAAGGTTAAATTTACTACTTCGATATATGTTAAATCGAACATGGGGGACTTAATGATATTAATCATAATAATAATATCTTTATTTTTTGAAGGTAACATCTAAGACACATACAGACAATTTAACAATGGCTATTATACATATCTTATTTTCATATGGCCTTCAATAATATAACACACACAAACATTACATTTAACAACATGCAAATTTCAATGAAAAATTATGGCATGAAATACAAATTAAAATAATTTTCAATCATGTGAAGACAGACACTCCAACTACTTTAAACACAATGAACAATGATAGAGAATTACTACCTCATCCTTCATTTCGAGGAAGTTGGACAGATAGTTTGTATTTATTCATGGAAAGATACTCTTGATCATAGTATAGGTATATTGTGATTTGTTGAAAACTCAACCGACACGTTCGAATTGAAAACACAGAAATTGAACAGCTAATAGTTAAAGGTGCTGAACTCCAGATGGCGATCAAAATTTTGAAATGTTGAAAATTCTGAAAATATTGCTAATAGTGACAACAAAGTAAGTAATAAGTATTTCAACACTATTTTGGCAGTAAATTTAAAGAAAAAACAGTCAATCAAAAGTCATGAAAATGTACAAAGATTTGGCTTACTGGGTATGTCAACCAAGTAAATATAAAGCATAAACGATCAATATTTAGATGTTTATGGAAAGTGGAATTATTGCTCCTATTTTATCCCAGAATTATGATTCTAATATTTCAATACAACAGTTTTAAAACATTCACTGTACTATATATTTTCTGGAGTTCAGCACCTTTAAAAAAGGAACCATTATAAACAATAAATGTCCCCGGACCTGTGTCCGCCTCGACAGCGGGAGACCTTGGCTCACTCCCGGTCAGGTCACATCAACATCTCTCTCCTTGGTGCTCAGGGTCGCGGGGATAGCATCACGACCGATGCACCACCGGTGTTATCATACATTAATACAAGACATTATTCGTGAAGCGACATGATATAACCTTAAATAATGTTGAAAGCGACTTTAAACTCAATCCAAAGTAAATGATATGATTCCTGTTAGAGTGTGTTCACTTTGACGCGTTTTATCGCAATTTTATTTAACACAATATTTTTCCCGGGGAACTGGCTATTCTCCGACATCGACTTAACCCTTTCCCTCATACGACAATTTTGAAGCAGACTACTTTGATCATATTTTGTCAAAACATAGAAAATCTCTATAATTGAATGGATAACCTATGACTAAAAGAGGAAAACATTGTGGCAAAAGAAGAAATTGCTCGTTTTGAGCAATTTCTTCTTTTGTCACTATGTTTTTAAAAAGCCGTCTGCTGCAGAGGCGTCAGAAAGCGTCTATATGAGGGAAAGGGTTAAATGACGCAGGCAAAATCTGATCACGAAACCATTTGTCAATTGTTTGAAAGGATAAATTGCCGATCTGGCAGTTGAAGGTCAATTGAATTAATTGTTTTGGGTTTTACGCCGTTTTCAACATTATTAGCTCGACTTTTGAAAAAACGAGAGCTATTGTCATGACCCTGGCGTCGGCGGCGGCGTGGTCGGTCGGTTAAGGTTTTTTGTTGGCGGCGGCGTGGTCGTCCGGTTAAGGTTCTTTGTTCAGCTCAGCTCTTTTTCTGTTTTCTATCAGTCGAGCGTCAGTGCCGTACGCGGTGCTCTTGTTTTAGTTATATCACGGCAACAGTTCACTTATTTATGATCGCAAGGCTAAACAAAATAGTACTAGGCTAGGGAATTCACGAATGAACCTTGCCCAATGGAACTCGGCCATGACCGCCGCGAATGGGGAGCAAACTCGGGACACCCGGGATAACATTCCCCGAAGCTAACCACTAGGTCACGCCGGATTCTTGGAAGGTCGTTAGAATAAAAGTGTTTGGCTGCCCACTTTCCATAATCTTGGCTCCGAATAAATAATGCAAAATGTTATCACTTTGCTGAGTTTTGTTCACACTTCACGATCCTTTCGAATACGGAAAGATCTAAGAATAAATTATGAAAACATACTACCTTGACCTTTAGATACCTAAATGTGGAATTGATAATCGCAAAAATATATTCTGTCTCAAAAGTTATATTAGGTACATATAGTAAAATGAAAAGTATGTTGTCGTAGCGATACCTGGCTATGTATTGTTTACGCGGAGCATAAAAGAAATGACCTTTCTCTCGACATTCGATCTCGTGAGATATACATTTTTGTTCACGCGCTTCGTAGTACAATTCAAAGCCAGGCATATTGAACAGTATATTAAACATTATAATATTATAAACCAATGGTCCGATAATAATAATGCTAGTATATAACGTGGGAATCATGCTAGACATAAACCATTATAGTCTGATACATGCTGATTTCAGTATATAACATCGGAACCATGCTAGACGTCTGTGCACCGACTAATGACGACTCAACACAGAGAGATCGTATAGAGCAAACTTGACAGCTAGTAATCAATAGATGAATGAACAGACTTTATAATGGATGCCGCCTGTCCTTCCTTCGATGGATAATGGGGGGTAATTTCTTGCGATTAGAGTCTTTATGCCTTTTTAATGCGGGATGCATTTACCAATCATATTAAATTATTGAAACTGGTTCCGTCCTGTACGTCACATTTTATTTCAATTACACTTGGAATGAAACAGGAAAAGTATTAAAAATATGAGTACACAACTGTTTATCCCTTAGTTATCACGAAAAGCATTGGGAATGGACGGAAATTTAACAATATGCAATTTGTCTCCTTTTTCCAAATGTTTGTTTCTGTTTTCCCCCAAGTTAAAGACTGATATTTATTGCCTGAGACTTTCCCTAAAATAAAATCCCCCTCGTAAAATTGTTTTTGTACACGTTTATCTATGGATACCATGTCCCTCACAAGCAGAATACCCATAGATATTCGAGTACATCACTCAACACGATTCTACTTTGGACAACATTAAATATGTGATCACGTGACAATGTTTCATTTAACTTTTTGTTTTTTTTAACTCTATCATAACCTCCTTTTGTACAACTATATATCGAGGGCTTGGCATCAAACGGTTGTAACTGAAAGTTGTATTTGTTTACGATGTTAATCACGCCATAAAGTCTTTATAAGCGTTAAATAATTTTTCTTGGTAAACAATGGAAATTTAGGTGCCATTGCTCGTTCTGAGCAATGGCACCTAAATTTGCATTGTTTACAAAGGGGTCAAAATTGCCCCTAAACCAGGGTTTTCGAAATAGGTTTTTTAGTTACAATCATTTCACGCCAAGCTCTAGATATGTACCGAGAGATTAAAAGTTAAATTGTTAAGTTGTTTGATGAACCAGATTGCCGATTCAGTGGTGATAGGATAAGAGCGGAGCGCTAGATAAGGGGCGTTTTGCGTGTACTGAAATTCGTGTTTGATACTCTTACCCTATGTTGTGTTTGGATTATTAGAAAGACATTGTGCGACAATGTCACTTTGCGACAATTGATTGATTGATTGATTGGGATTTAACGCTGTTTTTTTTACATTTTCTCAGTTATATCACGGCGGCCAGTTCACCTACTCATGCATTTTCTGGTTTTCTCACACCAGTACTCCACACAATAATCTTCCCAAGCAACTGGCTGCTTTTCCACATAGACTTGGCCCATTGGTGGAAGACAAATGACGCATGTCGCATTGACTTTTGTCAATTAGTTTGCGACAAGCGTGAGAATGCGTCACACCGCGTCTAAAACTATTTATAAAAACAGAAATGCTCACAAAGGCACTTTCCTATTTCGACAATGTTTCCTATTTTGTAGGAAATAGATACAGCTTATTTTAAGTTTATGCAGCGTAGACCATTTTGGAAATATTGTTGGAAATGCTTACAGCGAGCAATTTCTCCCAAACCTACCAAACCAAACTGGATGCACCTCTATAAGTATTTTGATAAAAAATAATCATGTGCAATTAAAGCAATCTTTGAGTTCCAAACCCAGCTCGGCCGACATTCTTTTTTGACGTTTGACAACCAACAATGCGTAAAGCGTAATTCGTCTTCCATCAATGGGCCCATAATCTATGTAGAAAATCCGCCAGTTGCTTGGAAAGGTTGTTGTGTGGAATAACTTGAGTGAGTAAGCCAGGAATAACATGGCTATGTGAAGTGAATGTCGTGATATCAGTGAAATATTGTTGAAAACGGCGTTGAAACCCAAATCCACAACAATATCATTAAAAGTGCCTACACATTTTTTCTCAAAATGCCCCAAAATGCAGCTGCGGCGATACACATCTGCGTAATGTATCGACCAGATCAGCCTGCGCTGTCCGCGCAGACTGATCCGGCCGACACACTCCGTATTAGGGGGATAGATGTATAGAGTAGTTATTCCTGAAACAGAAAATCCACAGGAGGCGAAAAGTGTCTATCCGGGTAGGCCTGTGTGGCATGCTTAGGCTGATCCGGGTCGACACAATGTTGATTTTCTCACGAGACGGCCTACACATTGACAATTGCAAACCTTCCAGGTCGGGTTTTATTAGACACACGCTATTCGTCAATGTCGAAAAGGGGAAAATGTTATCTGAGAATAAACGAGCGGTTATCTCCGCTCGTATAATGTCCTATTCAATAGAAATAGTGATGCATTTGTATATTTATCAGACGTTTCGGGGGCCTTCTTGAATTCCCATGTTGGTATCACGTTAAACGCCTGAAAGTCCCTAAAAGAAGCGACACGTGAAAGCATTAGATGCATAGGCCGGTTCATACTAAACACTTTAGAATTAGTAGTAATTCCAGATCCCCTTGATGCTCACGGTTGCGTGGTAAGCATTATGTAGACACGATTCTTCAATATTCGCAATCCTTCTGTCTGAATCGTGTGTCAAAATTGATAAAGTAAGATCCATGAATTGCAATTCTTTATCATATTTATTGCATAGTCACTTTCGTTTTCGTATTTTTTATCTGCATATTGTACGTAGTTAACATAAGTTCACGCAAAAATAGCAAGTCCCTGCTCAAGTATATGCTGTATATATAGCCAGTGGCATTTACATGTATCTGCAATAAAGAATTGTTATGGTATTTGTAAGATCCCTTAATGCAGAGTCGTGAAATCATAAATATTGCTCGTTGAGTAAAGCTTGCAAATTACAAGAAGGAGCAATGCGGGTCGTTGCCCATGACAGTAATAATCTGTCGTTCGATTATCGATAAAAGTGATTGCCACTTACCTCATTCGTGACAAATGAAAATAGTTTAACCCTAAGATATCGTGAGTATTATTGGTGGGCAAACAATGAGTGAAGCCACACTATTCCCGACCTTCGGAGATTTTGAAATTAATAGCAATATTTATCAAGTCAAATGCATGTCAACTAGAAATGAGGAAGACAGTTGCGCAGTGGTAGAGGGTGGGACTGTAGTGGTAGAGGCCCCGGGCTCGAATCTCGTGATAAGCAGGTTCTGTGCTTGGAATTTTCCATACAAATAGCTCGATTACTTGTCAAGATTTGTATGGAGTGGTTTATACTCTGCTCTGTTAGCTTTTTTCACTGGATCAGAATAAATAGAGAATAAATACAAAGAGCTGAAAGGTTTCGTGAATGAAACTAGGTATTGTTTTCGCCGGCTATTTTAGCTATTTAGTTGTTCCAATCGTTTTGCCAATCAACAAATACCTTGTTTTACTCGATCAGAATAAATAGAGAATAATAAGAAAGATGTTGCAGGGTTTCGTAAATAAAACTAGATATTGTCTTCGCCCGCCATGTAGGTATCGAGTTGTTCCAATCGTTTTGCCCATCATGTCTGTGGTTAAACCATCGAATCTATCATCGTGTTGTCTGACAGCTCATGCAAGTTTTACGAATTTATCAGTATTATACATTTGACAGTTTGCATTATGTATCCAGAGCAAAATGGACGGGATACACACTCACATATAAAAAGGAGACGTTTCGTGCAAAAAGACTTTAGATAGTGCGGTGTATTTAGACGGCTCATAGCTGTCCTCCTGAGAAAATAATCCAGTACTTCTACAAGGCTGATCGTTAACTTCATCTTGGGGGGTTTTGAGACGCTAACTTTATATTCAGAGTGTTATAGTGGCTCGTCGTCGGTCAATAACTTTAAGTTGTACTTCTTCGATTTTACGATACCGTTATTTTTTATTATGCCCCGGCATACGAGGTATGAGGGGCATATAGTTTTCCGGTCTGTTAGTCCGTCCGTCCGTCCGTCCGTGCGTCCGTCCGTCCGTCCGTCCGTCCGTCCGTTCGTCCGTCCCGCTCAGGTTAAAGTTTTTGGTCAAGTTAGATTTTAGTGAACCTGATGTCCTATCATTATGAAACTTCACACAAATGACAATCAACATATCATTGTTTAAAAAATTGTATCAATTTGAGGTTGGACCAACTGTTCATCCGTCTGTTCGTCTGTCTGTTCGTCCATTCCATTCTCAGGTTAAAGTTTTTGGTCAAGTTAGATTTTAGTGAACCTGATGTCCTATCATTAGGAAACTTCACACAAATGACAATCAACATATCATTGTTTAAAAAATTGTATCAATTTGAGCTTGGACCAACTGTTCGTCCGTCCGTTTTAAAATATAGTTAACAACCGGGGCATCCGTGTTCCATGGACACATTTTCTTGTTTGATTTTGTTTACCCCTCGCCGTGCAGAATTAACTATTTGGCGAGCATTACGCTACTATTTAACCATTTACCACATATGGACGCTTTATGTCATCTCTGCAGCAGACAACTTTTGAAAACATTGTAGCAAAAGAAGAAATACAGTTCAGTACACATACACAAGTAATGAACGGTTTGTTAATCTGGATCTACAGTGATCGTACATATCGTGGTATGAGCCGTTCCACGAGAAAACCTACATAATGGATTCTGCGTAATGTATCGACCCAGATCAGCCTGCGCAGTCCGTGCAGACTGATCTGGGCCGACACATTCCATATTAAGGGGATAGAGGTATATATTAATGATTCCTGAAACAGAAAATCCACAGGAGGCGAAAAGTGTCTGTCCGGGTTTAGCCTGGGCGACATGCTTAGTCTGATCTGGATCAATACATTACGCAGATTACATAATATTAGTTTTTATCGCGGAACGGCTCATATATTGTTTACGACATGTGTAATATGTATTGGGATACACAATCAGAGAAACTGTACAATACTAACTATTACCAGTTATCATTATTCGTGCATAAACAATACAGATGTATGGCCATTGATATACTAAATGATCTGAAACGATAAGGAAGTGTATTTACTTTATTATAATAATAGCGCTTATCATCCAGTTAGGTTTTTAATGAAATGAAAAGCGTGACATCTTCATGGCATTGGTTAGGTCAACGTGCAACATAGAAGTAAGGCCCTTTGCAACAAAACAATTGTCTTCAGCTTATATGTGTGCTAGGTTTTAAAACAATAGTACTGATCGTTTAGGAGACAACTACATCAGAACACTGAATGAGCCGAATTACGAGGGAAACCAACATTGAAGACCCGGATCAGCCTAAGCATGCCGCGCAGGTTAACCCGGACACTGTTCACCTCCTGTTGATTTTCTGTTTTAGGAATCATTACTCTATACCTCTATCCCCTGAGACGGAATGTTTCGGCCCGGATCAGTCTGCGCGGATAGCGCAGGCTGATCTGGTCGATACATTACGCAGATGTCTATCGCCGACACTTTTCGCCTCCTGTTGATTTTCTGATTCTTGAATCATTACTCTATACCTCTATCCCCTGAGACGGAATGTGCCGGCCGGATCAGTCTGCGCGGATAGCACAGGCTGATCTGGTCGATACATTACGCAGATGTCTATCGCCGACACTTTTCGCCTCCTGTGGATTTTCTGATTCTTGAATCATTACTCTATACCTCTATCCCCTGAGACGGAATGTGCCGGCCGGATCAGTCTGCGCGGATAGCGCAGGCTGATCTGGTCGATACATTACGCAGATGTCTATCGCCGACACTTTTCGCCTCCTGTGGATTTTCTGATTCTTGAATCATTACTCTAAACCTCTATCCCCTCAGACGGAATGTGTCGGCCCGGATCAGTCTGCGCGGATAGCGCAGTCTGATCTGGTCGATACATTACGCTGATGTCTATCGCCGACACTTTTCGCCTCCTGTTGATTTTCTGATTCTTGAATCATTACTCTATACCTCTATCCCTTGAGACGGAATGTTTCGGCCGGATCAGTCTGCGCGGATAGCGCAGGCTGATCTGGTCGATACATTACGCAGATGTCTATCGCCGACACTTTTCGCCTCCTGTGGATTTTCTGATTCTTGAATCATTACTCTATACCTCTATTCCCTGAGACGGAATGTGTCGGCCCGGACCAGTCTGCGCGGATAGCGCAGTCTGATCTGGTCGATACATTACGCAGATGTCTATCGCCGACACTGATCGCCTCCTGTGGATTTTCTGATTCTTGAATCATTACTCTATACCTCTATCCCCCTGAGACGGAGTGTTTCGGCCGGATCAGTCTGCGCGGATAGCTCAGGCTGATCTGGTCGATACATTACGCAGATGTCTATCGCCGACACTTTTCGCCTCCTGTGGATTTTCTGATTCTTGAATCATTACTCTATACCTCTATCCCCTGAGACGGAATGTGTCGGCCCGGACCAGTCTGCGCGGATAGCGCAGGCTGATCTGGTCGATACATTACGCAGATGTCTATCGCCGACACTTTTCGCCTCCTGTGGATTTTCTGATTCTTGAATCGTTATTCTATACCTCTATCCCCTGAGACGGAATGTGCCGGCAGGCTGATCTGGGTTGATACATTACGCAGAGTCATTACCTCCATCAACAGACAGGAGTACATAAATATGTCAAGGTTTTTGTAAGCATTATGGCCCATTAGAATTTTGGTTATGTTTTTCGTACCAATTCAATTTATTTCAAAACCATTACAGATATTGCTTTGAAACTAAACATACTTTTTCACCATCATTACCTCCATCAACAGACAAGAGTTCATAACTCTGTCCATGTTTTTGTAAGAATTATGGCCCTTTTTCGACTTAGAATTTTTGTTAAATGTTCGTACCAACCCACTTTTTTGCATAACCATTAGAGATATAGCTTATATACTTACAATTCTTATTTACCATCATTACCTCCATCATCAGACAATAATACATAACTCTGTCAAGGTTTAAGTAAGAATTATAGCCCTTTTTCGATTTAGAATTTTGGTTAAGTTATTCATACCAAATCATTTTTTTTTCAAAACAGAGATATAGCTTAAACACTTACAAAAATCTTTGTACCATCATTACCTTCACCAACAGCCAAGAGTGCATTATTCAGTGAAGGCTTTTGTTAGAATTATGACCGTTTAATGAATTTTAAAGTACTTTGCTTATAAAAAGTATGATAAAGTACTTGGTTATGTTTTCTGTACCACCCAAAACAGTTTTGTTGTATTGGCAAGCACTAAAATGTCGAGCACGCTGTCCTCTGACAGCTCTTGTTATACATACACTGTATCATTCATTCAGTAAAAACACGTACACTTATGACCACCAAACCAATCGACTTTAAAAACATCTAGGAAAAAATGTCGACTAAGTCTATAAACAAAAAAATAAGTATTTAAGATACTTGAAAATATTGGATGCAATTTCTTATTTTTTTCGCAATAATTGCAGCGTGGAAAGGGTTAAGATAGCTTGGATATTATTGTTATTTTTAAATGCATAACCAGGTTTTGACTTGGAATAAATAATACAACAAGACATATGCCAGATTTACAGGAGCCATAAACAGATATTCAGAAAATCAAAGCCTATTGAAAACGTTCTTACACATTTCCGCCAGAGTATTTCCTGGGACGTGCAACTTCGTTAACTAAGTTGTGTTTCTCTTGAAAAGAGGAAATTGCTTTTTTCTCACAGGAAATCTACTCGGGTAACTTTTTAGATATTAGATTATGCTGAACAAGTCAACAGATATAGGTTTGAAGTTCAACCATACACTCATATAAATTACTGTTGGCCCAGAACACATCAAGTTAGTATTTCTTCTCGACGACCTCGTCGAGGGGATATAGGGATCCGCCCGTATTTACGTACGTGTACCAATGTTGTTATCCTTCTATCAACTTCAAAAGAATAATATCGGTGTTCCAACACGTTATGTTACCCCTTTCCCACATACATATCTGCAGCAGACGACTTTGAAAACATAATGACAAAAACCTAAACAATCTCAATAAAATATAGCTTAATTGTTAAATAAAGTGGAAAACAATGTTTTCAAAAATCGTCTGCTGCTATTGTGTCAAAATGCGTCTGCAGCTGGGAAAGGGTTAACAAGCTTCACCTGATGTACGAGTCCGTCGAGGGATCCGCCCGTTCTTACATACGTGTACCAACGAAGTTGTCGCTCAAGCAATTTCTTGTCTCATCCGATTGTTATGAAACTTAACACATATGTTCACAAGCTTCTTGTACGAGTTGGCGTTTCACCGATCTGTGTCAAAGGTCAAGGTCAAAATAACAATATTGGTGTCCGAAATATGTCATCGCTCCTGCAACTTTATGTCTTTTCCTTTTGTTATTAAATGTATTACATCTGTTCACATGCATCGCCTCTTGTATTAGCTCGCGTTTAACCGACCTCGGTCAAAGATCAATGTCACATTGACTATATAAGTGTTTGCAACAACAACGTCATCGCTCGTGTGACTTCATTTCTTATTCGATTGTTTTGAAACTTAACACAAACATGTTTGTTCACTAGCATTACCTCTTGTTCGAGTACGTGTTTCACCGACCTAGGTCAAAAGTCAATGTCACAGTGACTTTAATGCTGCTGTACGGAACGACGTTCTCGCTATATCACTTTCATTTATGGACGGAATTCCTTCATATTTTATACACAAGTTAATGTCACAGTGACTTTAATACAGTTTCAGTGTGACGATATTGGGTTGGATCCCGTTTTAATACTAAATTCCAAAGAACTTTAAACAGAGTTTCAGTGTGACGATATTGGGTTGGTCTCGACATTCGATCTCGTGAGATATACATTTTTGTTCACGCGCTTCGTAGTACAATTCAAAGCCAGGCATATTGAACATTATATTTAACATTATACTATTATAAACCAATTGTCCGATTATAATAATGCTGATTGCAGTATATTACATCGGAATCATGCTAGACATAAACCATTATAGTCGGATACATGCTTTCTGCAGTATATATAACATCGGAACCATGCTAGACATAAACCATTATAGTCGGATACATGTTGATTGCAGTATATATAACATCGGAATCATGCTAGACATAAACCATTATAGTCGGATACATGCTGATTTCAGTATATAACATCGGAACCATGCTAGACATCTGTGCACCGACTAATGACGACTCAACACAGAGAGATCGTATAGAGCAAACTTGACAGCTAGTAATCAATAGATGAATGAACAGACTTTATAATGGATGCCGCCTGTCCTTCCTTCGATGGATACTGGGGGGTAATTTCTTGCGATTAGAGTATTTATGCCTTTTTAATGCGGGATGCATTTACCAATCATATTAAATTATTATGTCTCCCCCTGTATACAGGGGAGATATATTGTTTTTGTCCTGGGCGTCTGTCTGTCCTTCTGTCTGTCTGTCCGTCTGTCCGAAATCGTGTCCCCTCATATCTCCAAGACGGCTTGAAGGATTTTCATGAAACTTGGCTCACATGTTCACCTCATCAAGGCGACGTGCAGAACCCGCGTCTCGACAATATAGGGTCAAGGTCAAGGTCACGCTTGAAGGTCAAAGGTTTGAGGCTTTATTTCGTGTCCGCTCCATATCTCCCAGACGGCTTGAAGGATTTTCATGAAACTTGGGTCACATGTTCACCTCATCAAGGCGACGTGCAGAACCCGCGTCTCGACAATATAGGGTCAAGGTCAAGGTCACACTTGAAGGTCAAAGGTTTGAGGCTTTATTTCGTGTCCGCTCCATATCTCCGAGACGGCTTGAAGGATTTTCATGAAACTTGGGTCACATGTTCACCTCATCAAGGCGATGTGCAGAACCCATGTCTCGACTGTCTGTCTGTCTGTCCCAAATTTATAGGTTGGAATGTTTTGAGAGATTTTGACAGATATTTGAGGGGAGACATCTGTTTTTTGCAAAAACAATTCTAGTTGAAACTGGTTCCGTCCTGTACGTCACATTTTATTTCAATTACACTTGGAATGAAACAGGAAAAGTATTAAAAATATGAGTATACAACTGTTTATCTCTTAGTTATCACGAAAAGCATTGGGAATGGACGGAAATTTAACAATATGCAATTTGTCTCCTTTTTCCAAATGTTTGTTTCTGTTTTCCCCCAAGTTAAAGACTGATATTTATTAACACGATTCTACTTTGGACAACATTAAATATGTGATCACGTGACAATATTTCATTTAACTTTCTGTTTTTGAACTCAATCATAAACTCCTGTTGTACTATATATCGAGGGCTTGGCGTGAAACGGTTGTAACTAAAATGTGTCTTTTGTTACCGATGTTAATCACTTCGCCATAAAGTCTTTTTAAGCGTTGAATAATTTTCTTGGTAAACAATGGAAATTTAGGTGCCATTGCTCGTTCTGAGCAATGACACCTAAATTTGCATTGTTTACAAAGGGGTCAAAATTGCCCCTAAACCAGGGTTTTCGAAATAGGTTTTTTAGTTACTATCATTTCACGCCAAGCCCTAGATATGTACCGAGAGATTAAAAGTTGAATTGTTAAGTTGTTTGACGAACCAGATTGCCGATTCAGTGGTGATAGGATAAGAGCAGAGTACGGTGGCATAGAGTTGACATGTGTGTGTGGTTATTTTTTTTTTACTAAGTCGTGCGCACGACATACTAAGTCGCGCGCACACGAGTTACTAAGTCGTGCGCACGAGATACTATGTCGTGCGCACAAGTTACATGTACTAAGTCGTGCGCACGAGTTACTAAGTCGTGCGCACGAGATAATTAAGTCGTGCGCACGACATAATTAGCCAATCAGAATACACTTTACATACATGAATATTGTTTGAGAATGGCTGACCCTGCATTAAAATATAATAGAATAAAATCGTTTCTGCTATCAGCCATTTTCAAACAACATTCATGTATGTAAAGTGTATTCTGATTGGCTAATTATGTCGTGCGCACGACTTAAGTATCTCGTGCGCACGACATAGTATCTCGTGCGCACGACTTAGTAACTCGTGCGCACGACTTGGTAACTCGTGCGCACGACATAGTAACTCGTGCGCACGACATAGTAACTCGTGCGCACGACTTAGTATCTCGTGCGCACGACTTAGTAAAATAAAAATAAAAACACACACATGTCACCTATGTACGGTGGCAAAGAGGTGACATGTGTATGTTTTTATTTATCTCGTGTGCACGACATACTAAGTCGTGCGCACGACATACTAAGTCGTGCGCACGACTTAGTAACTCGTGCGCACGACTTAATTATCTCGTGCGCACGACTTAGTATCTCGTGCGCAAGACTTAGTATCTCGTGCGCACGACTTAGTATGTCGTGCGCACGAGATAAATAAAAACATACACATGTCACCTCTGTGCCACCGTATCTATGCCACCGTAGCAGAGCGCTAGATAAGGGGCGTTTTGCGTGTTCTGAAATTCTTGTTTGATACTCTTACCCTATGTTGTGTTTGGATTATTAGAAAGACATTGTGCGACAATGTCAGTTTGCGACAATTGGTTGATAGATTGATTGGGGTTTAACGCCGTTTTTAACAATTTCTCAGTTATATCACGGCGGCCAATTCACCTACTCATGCATTTCCTGGTTTTCTCACACCAGTACTCCACACAATAGTCTTCCCAAGCAACTGGCTGCTCACATAGACTTAGCCCATCGGTGGAAGACGAATGACGCATGTCGCATTGACTTTTGTCAATTAGTTTGCGACAAGCGTGAGACTGCATTACACCTACACCACGTTTAAAACTATTTATAAAAACAGAAATCCTCACAAAGGCCTTTTTCCTATTTCGACAATGTTTCCTATTTTGTAGAAAATAGGTACAGCTTATTTTAAGATTCTGCAGCGTAGATCATTTTGGAAATATTGTTGGAAATGCTTACAGCGAGCAATTTCTCCCAATCCTACCAAACCAAACTGAATGCACATCTATAAGTATTTTGATAAAAAATAATCATGTGCAATTAAAGCAATCTTTGAGTTCGAAACCCAGCTCGGCCAACATTCTTTTTTGACGTTTGACAACCAACAATGCGTAAAGCGTAATTCGTCTTCCATCAATGGGCCTCTAATCTATGTAGAAAATACGCCAGTTGCTTGGAAATGTTGTTGTTGTGTGGAATAACTTGAGTGAAAAAGCCAGGCAGGAATAATATGGCTATGTGAAGCGAATGTCGTGAGATCAGTGAAATAGTGTTGCAAACGGCGTTGAAACCCAAATCCACAACAATTACATTAAAAGTGCCTACACATTTTTTCTCAAAATGCCCCAAAATGCAGCTGCGGCGATAGACATCTGCGTAATGTATCGAACAGATAAGCCTGCGCTGTCCGCGCAGACTGATCCGGCCGACACATTCCGTATTAGGGGCATAGATGTATAGAGTAGTTATTCCTGAAACAGAAAATCCACAGGAGGCGAAAAGTGTCTATCCGGGTAGGCCTGTGTGGCATGCTTAGGCTGATCCGGGTCGACACAATGTTGATTTTCTCAAGAGACGGCCTACACATTGACAATTGCAAACCTTCCAGGTCGGGTTTTATTAGACACACGCTATTCGTCAATGTCGAAAAGGGGAAAATGTTATCTGAGAATAAACGAGCGGTTATCTCCGCTCGTATAATGTCCTATTCAATAGACATAGTGATGTATTTGTATATTATCAGACGTTTCGGGGGCCTTCTTGAATTCCCATGTTGGTATCGCGTTAAACGCCTGCAAGTCCCTAAAAGAAGCGACACGTGAAAGCATTAGATGCATATGCCTATTCTAAATGTATGAGACCTGCATGAGTGGTGTAGTGGTAGAGAGGTCGCCTCGGTTGCGGGAGGTTGCGAGTTCGATCTCCGGCCGGTTCATACTAAACACTTTAGAATCGGTAGTAATTCCAGATCTCCTTGATGCTCACGGTTGCGTGGTAAGCATTATGTGGACACGATTCTTCAATAGTCGCAATCCTTCTGTCTGACTCGTGTGTCAAAATTGATAAAGTTAGATCCATGAATTGCAATTCTTTTATCATATTTATTGCATAGTCACTTTCGTTTTCGTATTTTTATCTGCATATTGTACGTAGTTAACACAAATGGCAAGTCCCTGCTCAAGTATATGCTGTATATATAGCCAGTGGCATTTACATGTATCTGCAATAAAGAATTGTTATGGTATTTGTAAGATCCCTTAATGCAGAGTCGTGAAATCATAAATATTGCTCGTTGAGTAAAGCTTGCAAATTACAAGAAGGAGCAATGCGGGTCGTTGCCCATGACAGTAATAATCTGTCGTTCGATTATCGATAAAAGTGATTGCCACTTACCTCATTCGTGACAAATGAAAATAGCGCAGGCTGATCTGGTCGATACATTACGCAGATGTCTATCGCCGACACTTTTCGCCTCCTGTTGATTTTCTGATTATTGAATCATTACTCTATACCTCTATCCCCTGAGACGGAATGTGCCGGCCGGATCAGTCTGCTCGGATAGCGCAGGCTGATCTGGTCGATACATTACGCAGATGTCTATCGCCGACACTTTTCGCCTCCTGTTGATTTTCTGATTATTGAATCATTACTCTTTACCTCTATCCCCTGAGACGGAATGTGCCGGCCGGATCAGTCTGCGCGGATGGCGCAGGCTGATCTGGTCGATACATTACGCAGATGTCTATCGCCGACACTTTTTGCCTCCTGTGGATTTTCTGATTCTTGAATCATTACTCTATACCTCTATCCCCTGAGACGGAATGTTTCGGCCGGATCAGTCTGCGCGGATAGCGCAGGCTGATCTGGTCGATACATTACGCAGATGTCTATCGCCGACACTTTTCGCCTCCTGTTGATTTTCTGATTCTTGAATCATTACTCTATACCTCTATCCCCTGAGACGGAATGTGCCGGCCGGATCAGTCTGCGCGGATAGCGCAGGCTGATCTGGTCGATACATTACGCAGATGTCTATCGCCGACACTTTTCGCCTCCTGTTGATTTTCTGATTCTTGAATCATTACTCTATACCTCTATCCCCCTGAGACGGAATGTGCCGGCCGGATCAGTCTGCGCGGATAGCGCAGGCTGATCTGGTCGATACATAACGCAGATGTCTATCGCCGACACTTTTCGCCTCCTGTGGATTTTCTGATTATTGAATCATTACTCTATACCTCTATCCCCTGAGACGGAATGTGCCGGCCGGATCAGTCTGCGCGGATAGCGCAGGCTGATCTGGTCGATACATTACGCAGATGTCTATCGCCGACACTTTTCGCCTCCTGTTTATTTTCTGATTCGTGAATCATTACTCTATACCTCTATCCCCTGAGACGGAATGTGCCGGCCGGATCAGTCTGCGCGGATAGCGCAGGCTGATCTGGTCGATACATTACGCAGAT
The DNA here is from genome assembly GCA_031761405.1 of Serripes groenlandicus. NCBI lineage: Eukaryota > Metazoa > Mollusca > Bivalvia > Cardiida > Cardiidae > Serripes > Serripes groenlandicus. The sequence continues at coordinate 9,595,196 of JASEVX010000017.1, forward strand.
GTCTATCGCCGACACTTTTCGCCTCCTGTGGATTTTCTGATTCTTGAATCATTACTCTATACCTCTATCCCCTGAGACGGAATGTGCCGGCAGGCTGATCTGGGTTGATACATTACGCAGAGTCATTACCTCCATCAACAGACAGGAGTACATAACTATGTCAAGGTTTTTGTAAGCATTATGGCCCATTAGAAGTTTTGTTATGTTTTTCGTACCAATTCAATTTATTTCAAAACCATTACAGATATTGCTTTGAAACTAAAAATACTTTTTCACCATCATTACCTCCATCAACCCACTGTTTTGCATAACCATTAGAGATATAGCTTATATACTTGCAATTCTTATTTACCATCAATACCTCCATCATCAGACAATAATACATAACTCTGTCAAGGTTTAAGTAAGAATAATAGCCTGTTTTCGATTTAGAATTTTGGTTAAGTTATTCATACCAAATCATTTTTTTTTCAAAACAATTAGAGATATAGCTTAAACACTTACAAAAACTTTTTACCATCATTACCTTCACCAACAGCCAAGAGTGCATTATTCAGTGAAGGTTTTTGTTAGAATTATGACCGTTTAATGACTTTTAAAGTACTTTGCTTATAAAAAGTATGATAAAGTACTTGGTTATGTTTTCTGTACCACCCAAAACAGTTTTGTTCTATTGGCAAGCACTAAAATGTCGAGCACGCTGTCCTCTGACAGCTCTTGTTATACATACACTGTATAATTCATTCAGTAAAACCACGTACACTTATGACCACCAAACCAATCGACTTTAAACACATCTAGGAAAAAATGTCGACTAAGTCTATAAACAAAAAAATAAGTATTTAAGATACTTGAAAATATTGGATGCAATTTCTTATTTTTTTCGCAATAATTGCAGCGTGGAAAGTTTTTTTTTTTAAATGCATAACCAGGTTTTGACTTGGAATAAATAATACAACAAGACATATGCCAGATTTACAGGAGCCATAAACAGATATTCAGAAAATCAAAGCCTATTGAAAACGTTCTTACACATTTCCGCCAGAGTATTTCCTGGGACATGCAACTTCGTTATCTAAGTTGTGTTTCTCTTGAAAAGAGGAAATTGCTTTTTTCTCACAGGAAATCTACTCGGGTAACTTTTTAGATATTAGATTATGCTGAACAAGTCCACATACATAGATTTGAAGTTCAACCATACACACTCATATAAATTACTGTTGGCCCAGAACACATCGAGTTAGTATTTCTTCTCGACGAGGTCGTCGAGGGGGTATAGGGATCCGCTCGTATTTACGTACGTGTACCAATGTTGTCATCCTTCTATCAACTTCAAAAGAATAATATCGGTGTTCCAACACGTTATGTTAACCCTTTCCAACATACAACAAATATGCAGCAGACGACTTTGAAAACAAAGTGACAAAAACCTGAACAATCTCAATAAAAGATAGCTTAATTGTTAAATAAAGTTGAAAACAATGTTTTCAAAAATCGTCTGCTGCTATTGTGTCAAAACACAATTTTACAGCTGGGAAAGGGTTAACAAGCTTCACCTGATGTACGAGTCTGTCGAGGGATCCGCCCGTTCTTACATGCGTGTACCAACGCAGTTGTCGCTCAAGCAATTTCTTGTCTCATCCGATTGTTATGAAACTTAACACATATGTTCACAAGCTTCTTGTACGCGTTTCACCGATCTGTGTCAAAGGTCAAGGTCAAAATAACAATATTGGTGTCCGAAATATGTCATCGCTCTTGCAACTTTATGTCTTTTCCTTTTGTTATTAAATGTATTACATCTGTTCACATGCATCGCCTCTTGTATTAGCTCGCGTTTAACCGATCTCGGTCAAAGATCAATGTCACATTGACTATATAAGTGTTTGCAACAACAACGTCATCGCTCGTGTGACTTCATTTCTTATTCGATTGTTTTGAAACTAAACACAAACATGTTTGTTCACTAGCATTACCTATTGTTCGAGTACGTGTTTCACCGACCTAGGTCAAAAGTCAATGTCACGGTGACTTTAATGCTGCTGTACGGAACGACGTTCTCGCTATATCCCTTTCATTTATGGATGGAATTCCTTCATACTTCATACACAAGTCAATGTCACAGTGACTTTAATACTGCGTACGGAAAGACGAACTCGCCATATCACTTTCATTTATGGATGGAATTCCTTCATACTTCATACACAAGTCAATGTCACAGTGACTTTAATACTGCGTACGGAACGACGAACTCGCCATATCACTTTCATTTATGGATGGAATTCCTTCATACTTCATACACAAGTCAATGTCACAGTGACTTTAATACTGCGTACGGAACGACGAACTCGCTATATCACTTTCATTTATGGATGGAATTCCTTCATACTTCATACACAAGTTAATGTCACAGTGACTTTAATACTGCTGTACGGAACGACGAACTCGCTATATCACTTTCATTTATGGATGGAATTCCTTCATACTTCATACACAAGTTAATGTCACAGTGACTTTAATACTGCGTATGGAACAACGTTCTCGCTATATCCCTTTCATTTATGGATGGAATTCCTTCATACTTCATACACAAGTCAATGTCACAGTGACTTTAATACTGCGTACGGAACGACGAACTCGCCATATCACTTTCATTTATGGATGGAATTCCTTCATACTTCATACACAAGTCAATGTCACAGTGACTTTAATACTGCGTACGGAACGACGAACTCGCCATATCACTTTCATTTATGGATGGAATTCCTTCATACTTCATACACAAGTCAATGTCACAGTGACTTTAATACTGCGTACGGAACGACGAACTCGCTATATCACTTTCATTTATGGATGGAATTCCTTCATACTTCATACACAAGTTAATGTCACAGTGACTTTAATACTGCTGTACGGAACGACGAACTCGCTATATCACTTTCATTTATGGATGGAATTCCTTCATACTTCATACACAAGTTAATGTCACAGTGACTTTAATACTGCGTACGGAACGACGTACTCGCCATATCACTTTCAGTCATGGACGGAATTCCTTCATACTTCATACACAAGTTAATGTCACAGTGACTGTAATGCTTCTGTACGGAACGACGAACTCGCTATATCACTTTCAGTCATGGACGGAATTCCTTCATACTTCATACACAAGTTAATGTCACAGTGACTTTAATACTGCGTACGGAACGACGTACTCGCCATATCACTTTCAGTCATGGACGGACTTTCATTTATGGATGGAATTCCTTCATACTTCATACACAAGTCAATGTCACAGTGACTTTAATACTGCTGTACGGAACGACGAACTCGCTATATCATTTTCATTTATGGACGGAATTCCTTCATACTTCATACACAAGTTCAGTGTGAAGACAGCTTGGACGGGTTCGCGCCTAAACGACCTAGGTCAAAGGTCAAGGTCGTGGTGACTATAAAACGTCTGTACGAAACGCCCTCATCGCTCTAGCACTTTCATTTGTAGACGAAATTCCTGAATACTTTAAACACAGTTTCATGGTGACGATATTGGGTTGGATCCCGTTTTAACACTAAATTCCAAAGAACTTTAAACACAGTTTCAGTGTGCCGATATTGAGTTGGTTCCCGTTTTAACACTCAATTCCGAATAACTTTAAACACAGTTTCAGTGTGACGATATTGGGTTGGATCCCGTTTTAACACTCAATTCCAAAGAACTTTAAACAGAGTTTCAGTGTGACGATATTGGGTTGGATCCTGTTTTAACACTAAATTCCAAATAACTTTAAACACAGTTTCAGTGTGACGATATTAGGTTGGATCCCGTTTTAACACTCAATTCCAAAGAACTTTAAACACAGTTTCAGTTTGACGATATTGGGTTGGTTCCCGTTTCAGAGACCTAGGTCACACACGTACGTGTCCCAACGACGTCACAGCTCTAGCGCCTTCATTTCGTATCTAATTGTTATGAAAGTTAAAACATGTTCACCGCCATCGCCTCTCGTACGAGCTCGTGTTTCAACATTGTAGTGTAAAAATACTAGGCTGTGTTACTATTTTGTAAAGAGAATGTGACAGCTTCGCGATTTTATTTTTGGGCAGTACTGCATTTTAGTTTTATTAAGGTCAGTTTTGACCAGTGATTTCTGCACAGCTTTGCTACCTGGCAGGGCAAGTTGGACACTTGGCAATTCAGAAGAAGATTTCATCGAAAGTAACGCACATAGCAGGTCGTTTCGGCCTACTTCCAACCCTGTTTGTTTTCTTATTTAACAACAGTCATGTTGTCTGATCTCACAAAACCTCTCTGTCCTCTGAGACGTGGAAGAAACTTTGTGATGGCTGATTGAGCTGCTTCCACCTCCAGACAATTGAATGAGTTCGCGTTTCACAGACCTAGGTCAGATGTTAATATGTCTGTCCAAAATGGCGTCATCGCTCTAGCAATTTCTTTTGTGGACAGAATTTCTTCATACTTCATACACAGGTTCAGTTTCAATTGAGCTTGGGTTGGGCGAGTTATTGATTCACCAACCAATGTGACATGTCAAATACCTCTTTTCAAAACTCTTTATCTGATAGCAGGATAAAACTGAATTGATCTTCACGTGATATAAATCATTCTGGGATTTTTCAACAATGTGTTTACACAAAAGACGCTTATTACAGAAGCCTTGCAGTGCGTCTTCTGTATCTAGGTTAATAACATACAATTTGTCTTGAAGTACCGAATAACGAATATTAATCGTTTGCTCGTAATTTGCAAATTTGCCAATCGAATGTCTAGTCTTAGCATAATGAAGACAAATTTATTTATCAGTGAGTATTTTTGAATGTTTGTTTGTATGGTTTGTTTGTTGTTTTAAACAAATTCTCATTACTGTTCCTATATTACCAGAGCATTCAGCACGTTTATCCGGTAACCACCGAATCCCAATAGATTATAAACACTAGAAACATACCACTGAATAAGTAAAACAAAACATGAACAAACTGCAGTCACTTGTCTTATACAGACAATTAATTTTGCTCCACATATAAGCACACGACACTAAAGTTACAACATTATGAAAACGGTTAACTCTTTCAGCGTCGAATTGTTTAAAGTAGACTCTTCCATGTTCAAAATCGTGCGTCTCCATTTATTATGTAATAACAGTTTGTACTAGATTGATAACTAAAAGGCAAACAATGCTGATTTCAGGTGAGACAGCTCGTTACGAGCTGACTCGCCTGAATCAGTATTGTTTGCCAAAAAAACTCAATATTGCCTTTGGCGCTGAAAGAGTTAAATGCGCTGGATCACTTTACAACGCAAATGGAAAATCCGGTTTCACTTCCGCCTGTATTACAGGCGATTATTCTGCAGACTTCTGATATCTATCAAAATACGCAAAATGTGAATTGGTTTATAATGGTATATACGGTTTACATTACATGGTGTTCGCCTCCGTAGGGAGTCAAAGTGTTCGCGTGTCTGAATAGCCAGTGTGAACCAGTGTGAAGCTTGATAATTCACTTCTTATTGGTTTCCTACCTTAACGTTTACACTGAAGTTAAATTATAATAGGCTATAACCGTCTACTTTTCTTTGATGTTTTGATATATCGAACATTAAAAGATTGAGTTTGATACAATCTCGAAACAGTTTATGAGTTATCGTTTTGATTTTTTCCTCCTTTTTGCACTATGCTTTCAAAAGACATCTGCTGCAGAGTCGTCAAACTTTATCTAAACCTTTTTAATGTTTAACCCCTTCTCGCCTGCAGACGCATTTTGACGCAATAGCAGAAGACGCCTTTTGAAAACATTGCAGACAAAGTTGAAATTGCTCATGGTGAGCAATTTCTCCTTTGGCCACAATTAAGCTTTCTTTTATTGAGATTTTTCAGGCTTTCGTCACTATGTTTTCAAAGTCGTCTGCTGCAAGTTTGTTGTATGTGGGAAAGGGTTAACTTTTAAATCCAGTGTCTGTGTCATTTACAGCTCCAGAAATCACGCATGGTATTGTCGGAAGATGTACAGAAAATATTTTCGAATAGAGAGCTCTAAATAAGGGCCATTGTTCATGTACTAAAATCTTTATTTGACACCCACACAGACAAACCATTTCGAGTACGCACATCATATGGTTTGTTTGAGTAATGAATATGGGATAATGTTGAGAATTGACCAGTTTACTTCCCTTTATCTAGTCATCTGCGAATACGATCCTTACGGAAAATAACCAGCTGTGTTTTCTGGGCTTTACGACTTGTGTCAACGGGTAAACACTCCTATTGTCTTTGTTTTTTCGATTTAAAAATAAAAATTAACGCCTGTCGCTGTTTAACAAACAAAACAGATATGAACAAATGGCAAGAATCGGTAGTTTTGTCATTTCAAATATTCCTAATCAGCTATGCGCAATTATTTAGATTCTACCAAATGTCGTCGCGGTAATTGAAGGTTATTTGAGTCACATGTGCGTTGAAGATGGTTTTTGACATTTGGAATTTAATTAAGTGCCGATCAGGGGCGTAGCTTTGCAATTATCAATATGTAGGCTGTCTCGTTAGAAAAATCAACATTGTGGACTCTGCGTAAAGTATCGAACCGGATCAGCCTAAGCATGCCACACACGCCTACCCGGATAGACACTTTTCGCCTCCTGTAGATTTTCTGATTCAGGAATAACTACTCTATACATCTATCCCCCTAAAATGGAATGTGTCGGCCGGATCAGTCTGCGCGGACAGCGCAGGCTGATCTGGTGGAAACATTACGCAGATGTCTATTGCCGCAGCTGCATTTTGAGAAAAAATGTGTAGGCACGTGCATACAGTGCCTAAAAAGAGCTACGCCCATGTCGATGGTTGGTGCTGTGGAATATTCGCATTATTTATTTGTCGATTGTTTCGGATTTTCTTTTTCAAAACGAGCGGTTTACAGTTCTATCTGCATCTCACCCGTTTTGCCTATTACGATCATAGTATATTGCCGTTTAAAAAAACTTCATTCTTCATTATTCATACAATAGTTTTGTTTTATTGGGAGTTTTACGCCGTTTTCAACATTATTTCAGTTATATCACGGCGACAATTCACTTATTCATGATCCCTGGGTAAACAAACCAGTACTAGGCTAGAAAATGTGCCTTGCCCAAGGGCACTCCACCATGACCGTAGTGCCGCGACTTGGGAATTCATACAATAGATGAAATTAAAAAGTAATCTTGTAAAACGTTATTTTAAGTTGATGGCTGAAGACAATAATACGACTTTTCTTTCAATCGGATACAAGGTTGGTTGCCTTCAAGACTGGTTACTGTATTCAAACAGGAAACACAGCGAAATAGTGACAAATCATTGTGCGTGTTTTCGTTCACATGAGCAATTTGCTGGACGCTGTTGTTTTGCGAAATAACCTTCACACCACTTCATTATCCTTCAGCACATTCGATAGAGAGACAATGTTGGAACCCTCAGTTCATCCTTTATACAAGGGATGTTCGAAATGTATCGTTGTCTCTAGACTTTTAGACACGTGTAGTTTTTTCTTTTCATACCCCATGCTTTGCAATTCATAATTTCCGGAGAGCGTCATGGTAGCCTTTTGTATACTACAGAAGTCCTAATGAAAAAACCGATAAGTTATCACGACCGATATATACGACCGATATATACGACCGATATATACGACCGATATCTACGACCTATATCCACGACCGATATCCACGACCGATATCTACGACCGATATATACGACCGATATCTACGACCGATATCCACGACCGATATCTACGACCGATATCTACGACCGATATCTACGACCGATATCTACGACCGATATCTACGACCGATATCTACGACCGATATCCACGACCGATATCCACGACCGATATCTACGACTATAAAGGAAGTTTTCAATTTGGTAACAGAAGTCAAAATAAGGATGGGTATATAGCTCTTTTCCCAACGATATATTTAAAACGCCCCTTATCTAGAGCTATGGGTACAATGTAGGAGGCGCATGGTGTATGTGTAGTATATGGAAGCACAGTAACTGTATCCGACTTCAACACTATTGTTTCTACCCTAGGGATATGCGCTTTGGCATTGTCATACAACCGTCGATGGTGCTTGAACCTGTGGCTGGGCGATGTTTCTGTTTGTACTATTCAATATGACATATTAGTTGCGTTTTGCAATTATTTACATTTGCAAATGGTTGGTGGCCCTTACAATGTTCCCAACCGATTCCATTGTTTCATAAATGTTACCCAGGTGTTATCACTTGTGACGTACATATGTAAAACGTTTTTTGAAATACAGATATCTTGCAGGGGCGTCACTCCCTTAAGGCACTGTCGGCACGTACCTACACATTTTGTCTCAAAATGCCCCCAAAATGCAGCTGCGGCGATTGACATCTGCGTAATGTATCGACTAGATCAGCCTGCGCTGCCACGCAGACTGATCCGGCCGACACATTCCGTCTTAGGGGGATATATGTATAGAGTAGTGATTCCCGAAACAGAAAATCCACAGGAGGCGAAAAGTGTCTATCCGGGTAGGCCTGTGTGTCTTGCTTAGGCTGTTCCGGGTCGATACTTCACGCAGAGTCCACAATGTTGATTTTCTCACGAGACGGCCTACACATTGATTATTGCAATGCTACGCCCCTGTCTTGTGTAAATCTAAATCATATATTTAGAAGATTCCTCGTATGTACAAGGGCAACATATCGTCTTCGCTTTCTCGTTTGTTTATACGTTCCCGTAAGTTGTGCATAATTCGCCAGAACGCAAAACTGTTGGGTTACACTTTCCTTCTATGTATGAGATGAAACATGTTAACCCTTTCCTGTATGCAACATACTTACAACAAACACGTTTGAAAACATCTGGACCAAAATAAAGATACATTTAATTATTGAAGGTATATTTAATGAAAAGAGATGAAAGCCTTTTGGCAAAATAAAGAGATGAACATAAATATAGCTGTAATATATATTGAACGCAGCATGTTAACGAATCGTATACAACCTGTATTTTACAGCATACATTCAGTCCCCGGTTTGTTTGAATGTTTATGAAGATTAAAGTTTTAAAGTTAGATTCTGTTATGTCAATATTTGTATCGCAATACCAACGTTAACCCATTGCCACATACCGACGTCTTCTGACGCCTCTACAGCAGTCGAATTTTTAAAACAATTGGCAAAAGGCACACTCGCTCATAATAAGCAATTTCGTCTTTTGCCACAATGTTTTCAGCTTTATTTAATAATTGTTCTTACATTTATAGAGAGTTTCTTTATTTTGCCTAAATTATTTAAATGTCGGCATGCTGCAGATGTGATGCATGTTGGGAAAGTGTTAAAACGCAAAGATCATTTATATATCGGTGGACCTTTTATCAACACATGCATCGCTGGGCAATCATTTTGGAAAATATATTATTTGGAATCCACAATGAAAGCCAAATGGTATTTGCAACATCTCGTCCGATAGAAATGAGATTAGTTTACCGAGATTCGATCTCGTTACCCATGAGTTAAAGTTAAAAGATGGTTACCGATGTAATTTGTTATAAAAATCATTACGAGTCGTCCCATGAAAAAAACAACATTATGGACTCTGCGTAATGTATCGACCTAGATCAGCCTGCGCAGTCCGCGCAGGCTAATCCGGGCCGACACATTCCGCCTCGGGGGTATAGAGGTATAAAGTGATGATTCCTGAAACAGAAAATTCACAGGAGGCGAACAGTGTCTATCCGGGTTAGCCGGTGCGGCATGCTTAGGCTGACCCCTGGTCAATATTAACGCAGACTCTACAATGTTGGTTTTTCTCGTGGGACGGCTCTTGTGTTGTTTATTAGTTGTTTTAAACGTCTTACATTACTGATAAATACAAACGGGAGACTATCTCATTGGTAAATAGGTTACATTTTAGAGCTCTAGATAAGGGGCGATTTGCATATTCTAAAATCCTTAATTGACCTTCTTACCCTATGTTGTGGGTACTCAAAGAGAGACGATTCTTTTGAGTACCCACATCATAGGGTTTGCTATGATAATAAGAGAGAAATTGTGGGGGAAAAGAGCTGAATACCCCCTTCTTATCTGGACCTGTGGACTACCGTTTTATCTATTCGTATCGAACGGTTTGTCGACAGAAGTAAAACTCTCGCAAAACTTTTATACTTAACCCTTTCCCTCATATAGACGCTTTCTGACGTCCATGCAGCGGACGGCTTTTTAAAAACATAGTGACAAAAGAAGAAATTGCTCAAAACGAGCAATTTCTCCTTTTGACACAATATTTTCCACTTTTAGTCATAGGTTATCCATTCAATTATAGAGATTTTCCGTTTTTTGACAAAATATGTTTTAAATCGTCTGCTGTAGAATTGTCGTATGAGGGAAAGGGTTAAAGGTATTCAGCCCATACTACTATCGGAAAACTGTATAGGTATTCAGCCTATATTAATATCGGAAAAACTAGCGGCATTCGAGATGTCGGGATCTTCGTTTATTTCACAGCTTTTCCCCTCTGTGTGATCACATGATATTGTGTGAGGGTACCTTATGGATGTAACATATCAATCGGACTGTGAGTATTTCATTACAATAAGTACTTCTACATTATTTTATTCTTTTCCCACATGCAACAACTCGCCAGTAGTTGAATTTTGAAAGCATCTAGGTAAAACTATGTACACAATCTGCTAATGTAAGTTCAAGCAATTATTGAAATAAGTTGACAATATCGTGACAATTGGAGAAATTGCTCCCTTTGCCACACTGTTTGCATATGTTGTCTGCTGCAAAGGCGCCAGAAATCGAATGTATGTGGGAAAGGCTTATATGATCATATACTATACTTTTGTATATAAAATCATTGTTGAATTAAAAGTAGATAGTTACAACAACATATGTACGAAATGTTGTGATACATTGTTAATAAATTACAGAACGGTGTTATTTCAGTTCTACTCCGAATGAATGCAATCTATGCGGCTGTTTCGAAAATTACCGAACGTCAATAGGGATTACTTTAAACCGCATTACGCAACCACAAACCGAGTCACTACCTCTATTGTGTGTATATATACATGGACGACGTTGTAATTACATTTGGTATCAACGTAAATCGCGTCATGGAGATGCCTTCTACGTGTTTTCACCATTAACACGATAGTTCTAAATGACGGACTGTGATTATAAGTCTAGCGGTTTGTAACTAGAATCGTATGCAGTACTGGAGTATAAATGTATAAAGTATAAAAGACGGGATCGCGAAGTTACATTGGCGTTGCCCATGTATGCAAAATGGTTCTTGCTTCAATACTGCCGCTGATGTAGTGGGGAAGCCGAGTAGAGTAGAGTATGTACATGTTTCGTACATGTTTCGTACAGTGTATCCCCATGCGAGTCTTTGCAAAAGACGGGATAGCGAAGGTACATTGGCATTGCCCATGTATGTAAAAGGGTTCTTGCTTCAATACTGCCGCTGATGTAGTGTGGGAGCGGAGTAGAGTATAAATGTACATATTTCGTACAGTGTATGCCCATGCGAGTCTTTGCAAAAGACGGGATAGCGAAGGTACATTGGCATTGCCCATGTATGCAAATGGTTCTTACTTCAATACTGCCGCTGATGTAGTGAGAGCGCGTCCGCCTCGGGAACGGGAGGTCGCGGGTTCGATCTCAGGCCGAGTCATACAAAAGTCTTTTAACCATTTCCCTCATACGGCAATTATGCAGCAGACGACTTTGAACGTAGTTTGTGAAAAAATAGAAAATCTCCATAATTGAATGGATAACCTATGACAAAAAGTGGAAAACATTGTGGCAAAAGGAGAAATTGCACGTTTTGTGCAATTTCTTCTTTTGTCACTATGTTTTCAAAAAGCCGTCTGCTGCAGAGGCGTCAGAACGCGTCTATATGAGGGAAAGGGTTAAAATAAAATGATAGTACGGCTTTCCCTCTTAGACGCTTAGGATTACGGGGTTAGTATTTACAACTGACTCGTCAGGTAACTTACCCCGGAAATGCCGTGATATAACGGAACATGTTTTGAAAGCGACGTAAATACCATACAAACAAACAAAATATGTTTACCTAAATAGCGACTATGATTTGATGTTAATGACGATGCTCGCCAAATTGCTTTATGCAAAAAGGTGAGGGTAAAGAAACCCAAACCATCATCATGTTAATGACGGCGAATAGGTAATACTCTGGTGAGCACGTGCGCATTCCCACAGGCTTGCAGGAATCCGCCGTCGGGTTAGCGTCGGAGAGTTCCGAACCAGGTGTCCTAGGTTCGATCCCCAGTCGTAGATTGTTATTGGGCAAGGCATATTTCCTAGCCTAGTACTGGTTTGTTTACCCAGGGATCATGAATAAGTGAACTGTCGCCGTGATATAACTGTACTAATGTTGAAAACCGCGTATAACCGTTATACAACCAAACAAATTGGCTGGCCTTTCCGTTAATGGTCCATTTTAGTTTATCTTCCATTAAAATAGTGTGTTGATAAGACACATTACAGCGATCTGTGTTAAACAATAGCTAGTAGGCTGTCAATCTAAAGTAAACAAGTTAAAGTAAACAAATGTAAGCAGGAGTGTATTCTTGGCTTGTTTATCGAATGTGTTAATCAGTGTACACATCGAGTCTACATCCATTTTCCCAACTTCATCATTTTCTATATATTCTCTCGCAGACTCGCACTATTCTTATACTGTTGTTAAGATTGCCTCAATGCGGGAGGTCACAGGTTCGATCCATACCAACTACTTTAAAAATGGTTTTTAATGGCTTTCACTCCTTTATGTTCAGGATTGGGGTTAGAATTACGACAACTTTGCTGATGTAAGGGGAAATAGAGCATTAGTAATGGTAACTTACCCCGTAAATGCAGTAATATACGGGACTGTTATTGAAAGTGGCCTTAAACATCATACAAACTGTTGTTTATAAGTTTGAATTATGATTTTCGATTCTTTCACGGTATATTAGTTCCTGGCGTTCCTTTATTAATTAATTGAAACCTTACACCAGTAATTGCGTCGCTATGCCAACGTTGAAAGACGAAACTTCTACGTTGGGCGACGTCACACTAAAGGTACTCTTCGGTACATTGTGACTCCGAGTAAACTGATCAACATCTCCCCTATTCGTCCTGTAGTCATAAAAGTATCCAAATCTCACTGTATTCAACATTGCATTCGATCTCACTGTATTAAACTATGAATTCGATCCCACTGTTTTCAAATATGCATTCGATCTCACTGTTTTCAACTATGCATTCGATCTCACTGTATTCAACTATGCATTCGATCTCACTGTATTCAACTGTGCATTCGATCTCAATGTATTCAACTGTGCATTCGATCTCACTGTATTCAACTGTGCATTCGATCTCACTGTATTCAAATATGCGTTCGATCTCACTGTATTCAACTATGCATTCGATCTCACTGTATTCAACTATGCGTTCGATCTCACTGTATTCAACTATGCATTCGATCTCACTGTAATCAACTATGCATTCGATCTCACTGTATTCAACTATGCATTCGATCTCACTGTATTCAACTATGCATTCGATCTCACTGTATTCAACTATGCATTCGATCTCACTGTATTCAACTATGCATTCGATCTCACTGTATTCAACTATGCATTCGATCTCACTGTATTCAACTATGCGTTCGATCTCACTGTATTCAACTATGCATTCGATCTCACTGTATTCAACTATGCGTTCGATCTCACTGTATTCAACTATGCATTCGATCTCACTGTATTCAACTATGCATTCGATCTCATTGTATTCAACTATGCATGTTTGTAAAAGGTCAATTTACGCCTTGACATTGCTAATTTGCAATGATATACAAAGCTCTAGATAATGTGAGTATTTCAATTCCAAAACCCTTATTTGACATTGAAACTCAATGCATTTGTGTACAGTGAATACTCGTACGAGTCTATGAACGCACAGTCTAGCCAGTCTTCGCCTTCCGCAGATTGTTATATATACCTAAATGCACATTCTGACAAAACTAACCCGACTAGTTTTAAAATAACGTTAAGTGACCATTTCCAACATTCAACCTATTTGCAGCAGACAACTTTGGAAACATTTAGTCAAGAATATAGACAATATCTATAAATGAAAGAACAGTTATTGAATAAATATGAAAATATTGTGGCAAAAGGATAAATTGCAATTTCTTCTGTTGCCACACTAAGAGTCGTCTGTTGCAGAGGCGTCAGAAAGCGTATGTATGTTGGAAATGGGCTAAATCAGCCGTCCCGCGATAAAACCAACTTTATGGTCTCTGCGTAAAGTATCGACACAGATCAACTTAAGCATGCCACGCAGACTCACCCGGATAGACACGTTTCGCTTCCTGTGGATTTTCTGTTTCAGGAATCATTACTCTATACCTCTATCAACCTGAGACGGAATGTGTCGGTCCGGATCAGTCTGCGCGGACTGCGCAGGCTGATCCGGATCGATACATTACGCAGAGATCATAACGTTGTTTTTTTCTCGCGGAACGGCTCAAATGTCGCCGTCAAAGCGGAGTTGTGAATACAACGTGAGTTGGCTAGACGCGGTTGTTATTGCTCTTGGAAAAATAACACTCCTTAACCCTTTCCCTCATATAGAAGCGTTCTGACGCCTCTGCAGCAGACGGCTTTTTGAAAACATAGTGACAAAAGAAGAAATTGCACAAAACGTGCAATTTCTCCTTTTGCCACAATGTTTTCCACTTTTAGTCATAGGTTATCCATCTAATTAAAGAGATTTTCTGTTTTTTGACAAAATATGTTCAAAGTCGTCTGCTGCAGAATTGCCGTATGAGGGAAAGGGTTAAGATTCGTTTGATGGTGTTTATAGGTATAAGGATTGTCTGATATAAACCCAGTCACCAATTCTTGTAAACATACTGATGGATATTGAATATTTGGAAAAATGAGACGCGTCATGTGTACAGGTTTTTGTTAACCATTTCCTACATAAACAAATCTGCAGTAGGCGAATCTAGATAAAAAATATAAAATCATTTTTATAAATATAACTAGGATATTTGAACATGAGTTGCAAACTTTGTGGCAAAAGGAGAAATTGCTAATTGATATAGTTCATATAGTATTAGAGACCATATTGTACATTATGTCAGGGACATAGTCCCTGACTATGTACATAAGCGTTAGCTTCTATAGGTCCTTTTGCGATTTGTTTTTCCATATTTGTGGTTTGTTTGTGACTTCCGGTTCCAGCTTAAAATTTATGGTCGGTTTCTTGATCAATATAACATGATCTTCCATATTTCTATACACCCATTTGTGGGTGTATTATTGTTCTATTTTAAAGCAAAAATCACTTTTGCAGTTTTTCCTTCTTTAATGACATATTTACATTAGTTCTGAGTAATAATTAGTATTGATTTAACTTTTCAATCAATTTCCAACTTCAGATTTCTTATATATTCTAATGATGAGCATATTCATATTACAGCTACTTAAGATGAGTTAGAATGCGACAGCAAGTTGCAAATAAAATGTAAATAAATAAAATACTAACACGATTCTGTGAAATCATTTTTGAACAAAAGAGGATCTACATGAGTTGTATTCCTACAACATATCATGCTGGACAAGCGAGCGGGTCTATGTTTCGAATAATAAATCAACGGATCAATGACGGAACTATTTTCGTTGGTATTTTTTACCCCCTGCGGAAATCGCATGTTTATATAACGCCATTTTCCCACGTAGGAAATATGACGTCGATTAGTTAAAAAGTTTAAAACAAATACTTATACCACGTTAATATTCGTATAATTATACAGAAGAACAGTCAATACTTTAGTTCTTTGATACCTAAACGGAAAGAACTTAATTACGTGTTGATCTACCGGTAATAATATCCTGCTTTGAAGTTCAGGTGCGTCAAAATTGATCGCTGAGGCCTTTTGCCTTCGTCCTGCGTGATCAGAATTCCTACGCATCTGCAATTAAAAACCCCAGGATATATTAACATGTAGATCATCACAAAGTTAATATATCTATCCTATGTTAACTTGATTTGGTTGTTTTCGTCTAATTCATATTATTTCAATGGCTTCAATATGCTAATAAACACCAGGTAAATCCAAACACTCGACGCTTTGATGGACATTAATTAAGCTAGATACACAACTAAATGTGTATTGGGTACATATAATTGGCTATCAAACAGAGCATGGACACATATGATCTATCAATACAGAGTTTACAAACGGACATAATTAGTATTAAATATAATAACACGCACCAACAGCCTGGCAGGAGCACTCACTGTACGCACATGGTTCAATAAATTGGAACATTACTTGTCGCCGTAGCATATACACTTTATTCCCCAAATATCATGAAGATTTTAATGCTTAACATTTTCCCACCTGTAGACGCATTTTGGCGCAATAGCAGCAAACGCCTTATGAAAACATTGTGGCCAAAGGTGAAATTGCTCATGATTTGGCCACAATTTTTCCAACTTTATTTAACAATTAAGCTATCTTTTATGGAAATTGTTCAGGTTTTTGTCACAATGTTTTCAAAGTCGTCTACTGCAGATTTGCTGAATGTGAGAAGGGATTAATGGTTAATGTTTGAGTGTAACATAACGTCATTAAGTCCTATAAAGCCTGATATAATTTCGAAGTGTATGTCAAAGTTTAAATGTCTGTAACTGTCGCCGTCTACAAGTTGAACGCTTTGTATATGAAGAAACACAACACTTTTATCCATTTCAATATGTACCTTTCAGGAAAAAGCTCCTAGTAAGACATGAGTTAATGATATTCGCTAAATTGGCACGTGTTTATTATTTCGTCTGTTTCTCAAAATGTCCTAAAACTGCCATAGCTGTTAATTAATGCCAGTCTGACAGAATAGACAAGAAATATATTGCAGTAATAGCAGCAGCTTTTATTGGGTGATATAAATGTACGAACATATTCTGTAAAAAAAAAAGACGTGTCTTCTAAACGCGCGATTTTATAGATTGTATACGGGCGTTCGCCGCATGATGTACAGTTCTTATGATATTGCAAGAAAACCGTCAGACAAACGCAAGCAGAACCTTAAGTAAACTTACAGATTAGACCCTTTTACACTTTCGCACCTGCAGGCGCATTTTGACGTAATAGCCGCAGACGACTTTTGAAAAAATTGTGGCCAAAGGTGAAATTGCTCATGATGAGCAATTTCACCTTTGGTCACAATGTTTTCAACTTTATTTAACAATTAAGCTATCTTTTATGAAGATTTTTTCACGTTTTTGTCACTATGTTTTCAAAAGCGTCTACTGCAGATTTGTTGTATGTGGGAAAGGGTTAATCTGAGGTTTTATCGAATACATAACTACATGAATTACCACGTTGTTTTGTCTTCGGGTATACTGAATGGACAATTGAAAATCCGTCTGCTCAAATCTTTTTCCAATGATTGACGAGTTTTGAAAACATTAAGTCAAAAAATGGAAACGTTCTATAAAGGAAGATTTATTATTGAATAGAGTAGAAAACAGGATGGCAAAAGGGGATAATTTCTAATCATCGTATTTTGCTACAATGTTTGCAAAGGTCGTCAGCTGCAGAGGCGCCAGAAAGCGACTACATGTGGGAACGAGTTTATACAGATTCCAGTAAGTAAGATGAGCATTCACATATGAATATGCATCCTTTAAAATGTGAGATAAGACATTATTTTAATTGAATCTATATGAGCCGTTCCGTGAGAAAACCAACATTATTGACTTTGCGTAAAGTATCGACTCGGATCAGCATAAGCCTGCCGCGAAGGCTAAACCGAACAGACTTTTTTCGCCTCCTGTGTATTTTCTGTTTCAGTAGTCATTACCCTATACCTCTATACCCCTGAGACGAAATGTGTCGGCCCGGATTAGCCTGCACGGGCTGCGCAGGCTGATCTGGGTCGATACATTACGCAGAGTCAATAATGTTGGTTTTCTCGTGGAACGGCTCATATGTTTTGTGAAATTACCGCAATACGAGTTCATAAAGCTTTCGAGTCCTTGCCTTGGTTGAAATGAATGCTGAAATTATAAAATATTGTTCCACCATAAACTGTTTCAGAACCTCTGTGGGATTTATATGAGGTGTATTTTTGTTAAGTATTTGCAGCAATAGAGAGAAATATTGCGAACTGTCGCCGTAACGAGATAAACTATTGTGTTGACCCGTTATATGAACAGATTTTAACTAGAAATCGCTTTCTAATAAAAGCAAAACAATATCCGTATAGAATTTGAAGTGTCTTGTATCAATTATCATTTCATATGGAAATAAATTGAAAGCTTTGGAAATCTCTCTTCGACGAAGACAAGTAAGTGCCACTTGCATTATTTCTAACGATGTTGTTATTTCTTAAGATTACCCTGTCATTTTAAAGGCTACTCAATGTGGGATAATATACCATTAAAGTAAACACACAACTTTAATGTATACCCATTACACTAGCAGTAAATAGCTGCCAACTACCACGGTGGTGTAGACGTTGAGCGTTCACCTCGGATGCGGAAGGTGACAGGTTCGATCCCAGGCCGAGTCATATCAAATACTTTAAAAATAGTAGTAATCGCTTTCTCTCCGTGGCGCGCTCAGGATTGTGTGGTTAGCATTACGACTGACTCTTTGATGGACCAGCAGTTCTGGTAACTTACCCTGGAAATGCCATGATGAGAGCGGTGTTAAAACCCTTACAAACAAACGAATAGCTGAATCTGCTACTTCGTAACCCAGTCTGTCTTTAGCATCATAATTCAGAATGATTCAAATCATCTTATATGTGAATTAGCTTCTTTGATGGGATATTAAGTCAGTAATATGGACTCATTTAAATAGAAATGCCCCAGTTGGCTACTAAGCTTCAAATCATTTAATGAAACAGTTTATAAGAAATGTGTCAATCAAATACAAAGAGCTATGGCTTTAGTGAGAGGCAAGATTATTTTAATAAAATCAAGTTCTAGTGATAGGCTATGTAGATGGGGCACCAAGAAAAATGAAATCATTCAAATAGGGGTCGATCTGATAGGATATGTTCGTACATTTATAACACCCAACATTAATTAAAATACTCCATAGAGCCACGTGTTAGTTGTAAAACACGTGTTGGATCGATTTAGTTGTGACGTTGGCCATTTATTGGAATATACCGTTCCTGATTTTCCGTACAATAATCTCGTTGAACAATAATGAGGAACATTTTAGTAATTACACAAACAGCAAACGTGTGTTTGTAACTCGTGGGTCGTTAATTTGTTCTAGTTGTATTGCCTAAAGTGCAATTTATTGGATTTTCTCTGACATATAATAACAAAATACCATACAAATGTAATCGTTATATTATGAAATCATGGGATAAGTCTATATAAGTCGATTTCGAGCATGGAGCGTTCTCGTCTATAGTGTTTATGAGTTATAAGCCGTTCTCTAAGCAAATCAAATAGGTGACAAGTCGAGAAGCAGATAGTGCAGTCCAATCTTGATCTACGTTTTCAACCTATATATCACTGGTTATTTTAGAAAAGGTTAGCCCCTTTCCTCACACAGACTCAATGTGACGCCTCTGCAGCTAACCGCATATCAATATATCTTCACAAAGGAAGGAATTGCTTTTGATAATGAACAAATTCGCCTTCTTTCGCAATGTTTTCGACTTTATTCAATTATTTTACTTTCATGTATAGATACATTTCATAGTTTGGCGAGGATGTTTAAAAAATCGTCTGCTGCCAAAATTAATTGTATGTTGGAAACGGTTAATTTAATATATATACAATAACCTGTCCGAAATCCAGACTTTTGCTACCACAAGCAGTGAGTGATTGGGGCTTAGCGCCGTTTTCAACAATGTTCAGACATATCACGGCGGCCAGTTCACCTACGTATGTGTTTCCTAGCTTTCTCATATCAGTACTCCACACAACATACTTTCCAAGCAATACCCTATGTGTACTAAGAAACATTTCAACTACATGAGCGACTTTGTGCTGTGTGTTTATATGGACATCTGTTTGCATCCGTTGTGAAATGTACTCGACCTTGTAAATATTTTTTTTTTTCAACAGCGAAATAATCATAGGCCCATGGGGCTGGGTGTTTTTTGCATTGTTATATTTTGATATATATATATATATATGGGGTTTCTTTTCATACATATGTCACTTTAATAAAATATTTACTTACTTACTTTCTAACTAATATGATTAATAAATTATCGTTCATGAACACAGCCTACATATTGATATCGATCATGAATACAACCTATATATTGATATCGATCATGAATACAATCTACATATTGATATCTACCATGAACACAGCCTACATATTGATATCGATTATGAATACAACCTATATATTGATATATATCATGAATACAATCTACATACTGACATCTACCATGAACACAGCCTACATATTGATATCGATCATGAATACAAACTACATATTGATATATATCATGAATACAACCTACATATTGATATATATCATGAATACAACCTACATATTGATATATATCATGAATACAACCTACATAGTGATATAGATCATCAATACAACCTACATATTGATATCGATCATGAATACAACCTACATATTGATATATATCATGAATACAACCTACATAGTGATATAGATCATCAATACAACCTACATATTGATATCGATCATCAATACAACCTACATATTGATATCGATCATGAATACAACCTACATATTGATATCGATCATGAATACAACCTACATATTGATATCGATCATGAATACAACCTACATAGTGATATTGTTCATGAATACTCAAAAGTGAGGCGATTCCATTGCTAACCCACAATATATGGTTTGGTTGAGTACTGAGGGACATAGTGCGGGGGAAACAGACCAGCGTAGTCCCCTTCATCTGATTCTCTGAATACGGTGAATGTGACCATGTAGTTTCACAAATTCACACGGAAGACTTCGAAAACAACCATGCAAAATTATGGAAACGTTCTTCACATAGAATAATATTATTCTATTAAGTTACAACGTTGTGGCAAAAGGAGAAATTGCGCACTTTTGGAAATATTTCCTTTTGCTGCAATGTTTTTAAAAAGTTGCCTTCAGCAGATGGGTCATAATACGCCTACATGTAGAAAAGGGTTAAAAGTTAAAACCATTGCACGCTCTATACGTCGTAAAGTAAAGAAGACACCTTAATTAAGTGTGTTGCCTCTTTTGGAAAGCTTATTAAATCAAATGAAGCACTTCACCATTACAGCAGAGTAATAAAGTACGTTTTCCCTGTGAGTAACCCTTTCCCACTTACAGACGCATCTTACGCACATGCAACTATTGAAAACATTGTGGCAAAGGAAGGAGGGCTCATAATCCTTTTCATCATTTTGTCGCAATGTCTTCAACTCGACTCAGTTATTACAATTTCATTTAGAGAGATTTTTGACATTTTTAACTAGATGTTTTTTCAAAGTCGTCAGGTGCAGATGTGTTGTATGTGGGAAAGGATTAATCCTCAACCCTTAACCTGCTTAATGGCGCGTTGTAAATTCGTGCATCGTAAATGTTTAGCTCGCGTGTACGCATAAACCTTCCTCTTACCGCAGCGTTCCCGTCGGGATTTTCTGCGTGGTCAATTATTTGTTGATCCGGGGCTCTCAATATGGGACATTTTTCATCAGGTTCTAAAATCCAAAATCTAAAATGTTCACACTCAAACACTATGTAGATAGACGATTCTTTTGAGTACCCACAACATAGAGTTTGGTTGCGTGATAAGACAGAACTTGTGGCAAAATTACTAATTTACTTCCCTTTTTCTAGTCCTCTTGTTGATCCATTTAATACTTGGTAGTTAGAAACTGGCCTGTAAATTGGAATAATACCGGTCTCACCTTTATCATTGACCTTGAACGCAATGTCACGGACTATAAACCCTTGCTTCATCCTGTCCTTATGATATTGATAATCGATAGTGATTCCGTAAGATATATTTATTGTGACACTTCAAACGAGCGACATTAGTGTTATCGCCTTATACTAGAGAAGGTTTACCAATCTTGTTTTCTCCATCGTTTATCCATTTGTTAAGTCACAATAAGTGTGTTTGTATGGTGCTTTACCTAGCTTCAACAATATATGAGCCAAATCCCGCGAGAAAACCAACATTATGGCCTCTGCGTAATGTATCGACATCAGCCTGCGCAGACTGATCCGGGGCGACACATTCCGTCTCAGGGGGATAGAGGTTTAGAGTAATGATTCCTAAAACAGAAAATCCACAGGAGGCGAAAAGAGCCTGTCCGGGTTAGCATGCGCGGACTGCGCAGGCTGATCTGTGTAGATACTTTACGCAGAGTCCACAATGTTGGTTTTCTCGCGGGACGGCTTATATGCATTTATACCACGGCGTTTCATGATAACGGTTCCATTACTACTGTTCATTTATTCTGACACCCATAAGTCATTCGTAATCATAAATGAAACTCCACAGTCCCGAGCACCAAAGAGGAAATATCACTACTGCCTTTATTTAAATAGTTTGTGTGACCCGGCCGGGGAACGAAACCGAGACCTTCCGCATCCGAAGCGGTAAAACCACAGTGATAGGTATCGTCTACATGTATACTCTGTGTTTATAGTCGCTGCACTCAAAACATAAGGATACAGACAAAAGTGTACTCATGAGTCTACAGTCACCAACTAGTGTGAGTAAACGGGTATTTGCCCTTCTTCTGTTCACGTAACATATCGTCTTGTGTGGCATAATTGTATTATTAGCGGTTTGTTTTCTTCATTTATTTAAATAAACTAAATATGATTTCCATTGGCATATCACACGGTGTATTCGTAAACGCCAGAAATATATCGGTTTCCGATGTATACATGTATATGGCTTTCTTAATGTGTATATTGCCTGGTAGAATAAATTAGAACTAAAGGGATGTTGTTATAAATGTTTTTGTATTGATTTACATAAAACAGTTTGCTTCAAGAACAAAGGATTTTAACATAAATTCAGCAATGTCGCACAAACCCGGTATTTCGTATGATAGCGACCAACGAAGATCCTTAAAAGTGTGTCCATTGCATTCCGATCAGGATCTTCTCTGTGTGCCATATAAGTCAATGAAGCACCAAGAAAGTCTCTTAAAAACTGCTTTGATCCCAAACCGACCTGCCTTAATTATACCCCCAAAAAACAAAGTTTTTTTTGGGGGGGGGGGGGGGGGGGGGGGGGGGGGTATATAGGTGTCACTGTGTCGGTCGGTCGGTCGGTCGGAAGCCATACTTTGTCCGGCCCATATCTTAACCATGCATCATAGGATTTGAACGAAACTTCATAGGATGATACAACACATTGAGAGGAAGTGCGGTGTACAGGAACCATAACTCTATTTTATCTAAATACAGAGGAGTTATTGCCCTTTGTTACTTTTTCTTGTCCGGAGAATTACTTAATAACTAATAGATGGAATCTAATAAAACTACATACAATGGTAGAGCATAATGAGAGGAAGTGCAGTGTACAAGAACCATAACTCTAATTTACATAATTACAGAGTTATTGCCCTTTGTTACTTTTTCTTATTCGTAGAGTCTTGTCCAGAGCATAACTTTAAAACAAATTGTTGGAATTTAATAAAACTTCATAGGATGATACAACACATTGAGAGGAAGTGCGGTGTACAGGAACCATAACTCTATTTTATATAAATACAGAGTTATTGCCCTTTGTTACTTTTTCTTGTCCGGAGAATTACTTAATAACTAACAGATGGAATCTAATAACACTGCATATAGTGGTAGAGCATACTCAGAGGAAGTGCAGTGTACAAGAAACATAACTCTACTTTACATAATTACAAAGTTATTGCCCTTTGTTACTTTTTCTTATTTGTAGAGTCTTGTCCGGAGCATAACTTTAAAACAAATTGTTGGAATTTAATAAAACTTCATAGGATGATACAACACATTGAGTGGAAGTGCGGTGTACAGGAACCATAACTCTATTTTATCTAAATACAGAGTTATTGCCCTTTGTTACTTTTTCTTGTCCGGAGAATTACTTAATAACTAACAGATGGAATCTAATAAAACTGCATACAATGGTAGAGCATAATCAGAGGAAGTGCAGTATATAAGAACCATAACTCTAATTTACATAATTACAGAGTTATTGCCCTTTGTTACTATTTCTTGTTCGTAGAGTCTTGTCTGGAGCATAACTTTAAAACTAATTGTTGGAATTTAATAAAACATCATAGCATGATACAACACATTGAGAGGAAGTGCGGTGTACAAGAACCATAACTCTATTTTACCTAAATACAGAGTCATTGCCCTTTGTTACTTTTTCTTGTCCGGAGAATTACTTAATAACTAACAGATGGAATCTAATAAAACTACATACAACGGTAGAGCAAAATCAGAGGAAGTGCAGTGTACAAGAACCATAACTCTAATTACAGAGTTATTGCCCTTTGTTATCCAAAAATGAACAAAACAAGAATAACCCGATCCATAACATTGTCCCTTTAAGGTGGGGTTTCTAAATATTTCACAACCTTTCCTATCAGGGCGGCGTTTGGGGGGTATTAATCACATTCAGTGATAGTTCTAGTTGATACTTGTTGGGAAGTGCTATCCATTTCAAACCTCAAAAGACGAGACAATCGAGTTTGGATTCATTAATCGTCAACGGATTATGTAAAGCTTTACACTCTAGAGGTTGACTGTCTGCTTTGGAAAATAATCATGGATGTTCATCCCCGCGTTTGCACCAATATTTATGCTTTTACATGAGTTAAAAGATAAAACAAATTCATGTTGAGTTCAGGAATTGTAATATACAATCGAGCATGTTCTAATGGCGACCTTGTATAGGCAAGTATCTGTCTACACCGGGGCGTAGCTCCCTTTAGGCACGGTAGGCACGTGCCTACACATTTCTTCTCAAAATGCCCCAAAATGCAGCTGCGACGATAAACATCTGCGTAATGTATCGACCAGATCAGCCTGCGCTGTCCGCGCAGACTGATCCGGCCGGCACATTCCGTCTTAGGGGGATAGATGTATAGAGTAGTTATTCCTGAAAAACAGAGAATCCACAGTAGGCCTGTGT
The DNA here is from genome assembly GCA_031761405.1 of Serripes groenlandicus. NCBI lineage: Eukaryota > Metazoa > Mollusca > Bivalvia > Cardiida > Cardiidae > Serripes > Serripes groenlandicus. The sequence continues at coordinate 9,620,403 of JASEVX010000017.1, forward strand.
GGCATGCTTGGACTGATCCGTGTCGATACTTTACGCAGAGTCCACAATGTTGATTTTCTCACGAGACAGCCTACACATTGATTATCGCAAAGCTACGACCACTGACATCGACCATAATATTAGTCTTCCAATGACCCATGTTCAGCATAAATGATCCTGCAAATAAAGACCACATGTAAATAAAGACCACATGCAAATAAAGACCACATGTGAAAAGACCACATGTAAATAAAGACCACATGTAAATAAAGACCACATGTGAATAAAGACCACATGTAAATAAAGACCACATGCAAATAAAGACCACATGTGAATAAAGACCAAATTGATGTATTCCCAATGGTGGTCTTTATACACAGGTTCCGATGTATAAGAATCGTTAATCTTAACGTGTATATGATCCTGTCATGGTTCAGTGTCTTCCAATGACCCATGTTCAGCATAAATGATCCTGCAAATAAAGACCACATGTAAATAAAGACCACATGCAAATAAAGACCACATGTGAATAAAGACCACGTGTAAATAAAGACCACATGTAAATAAAGACCACATGTGAATAAAGACCACATGTAAATAAAGACCACATGCAAATAAAGACCGCATGTGAATAAAGACCAAATTGATGTATTCCCAATGGTGGTCTTTATACACAGGTTCCGATGTATAAGAATCGTTAATCTTAACGTGTATATGATCCTGTCATGGTTCAGTGTCTTAAAATGGACTTTTACTTGACATGTTACTTAGAGTTACACGGGAAGCTGTCTGCTTCACAAGTTGGGATGTCACAAACGTTTTGAATGTACGCAAGGCCATATGAAGGAGGTTCCCTTTCCCAATTACAATTAATGTGCAGCCGACGATTATGGAAACAATTTAGTAAACTAGGGTTAATCTATATAAATTTAAATAAAATTATTGAATACAGTTAAAAACATTATGGGAAAAGGGTAAATTGCTCATTATGTTTAATGTCTCCTTTTGCCTCAATGTTTTTTTAAATTCGCCTGCTGCAGTTGTGTCAGTATGTGTCTATATGTGGCAGAGGGTATAAAGCCAACAATATAAGTTACATAGTCCCTCGAACTAATTCATCGTGTATGTTAGTAATGTTATATTTGTACTGTAAATGTTCAATGAAAAGCATGAACATAATTTTCACGTGGGTTTGATCCCATCCGGGCAATAACAAATGCTTTAACAAATGACAGTTATGGGCCTTCCTCCTTGGTACTCTATAGTGTGGGGTTAGCATAACGACTGACTCGCTGGTGTCAGGATAAACGAGCCAGCAGGACGGATAATATACCCAGACAAAGCCGTGATATAACTTGAATTTTTTTTTGAAAGTGACCTGAAACACCAAACAAGTACACAAGTATTATTTTCAGTGAAAGTGAATCGATGTCGTTCTGATTTCTCCTGGCATTTCCTTTTTGTTAACCGTCAACACTATATACGCAGATTTCCGATCCGCGCGGCGTCTTTGATTGACACTTTGACGGTAAAATCAATGACATGGATGAGAATGTTCGTAGTGTTTTATTAAAACAAAGAACTCTAATAACTTGGTTGGGCATCAAGCGAACATTGTCTTATGTGTTTTGACAGGACCGTAGGTCTTTCGAACTTGCATACGCATTTTAAGGCATCTCGTTGTAACCGCCTCTGTGGTGTAATGTAGTGGAAGAGCGTCCGTCTCGTATGCGGGATATGGCAGGCTCGATCCCCGGCCGGGTCATACCAAAAATGATAGTAATGACTGTCCTCCTTGGCGTTCAGCAGGGGCGTAGCTTGGCAATAATCAATATGTAGGCCGTTTCGTGAGAAAATCAACATTGTGGACTCTGCGTAAAGTATCGAACCGGATCAGCCTAAGCATGCCACACAGGCCTACCCGGATAGACACTTTTCGCCTCCTGTGGATTTCCTGTTTCAGAAATCACTACTCTATACAACTATCCCCCTAAGATGGAATGTGTCGGCCGGATCAGTCTGCGCGGACAGTGCAGGCTGATCTGGTCGATACATTACGCAGATGTCTATCGCCGCAGCTACATTTTTGGGCATTTTGAGACACGTGCCTACAATTCCTAAAGGGAGCTACGCCCCTGATCAGGGTTGCGGGATTAGCATTACGACTGGCTGGCTGGTGTCAGGATACAATGGACCATTACTACTCGTAACTTACCCAGGACAAGCCGTGATATAGACGAAAAACTGTTGAAAGTGACGTATAGCACCAAGCAATGAAACCAAAGCTCGTCATGTTTGGGTAATTTTTTTTATCAAGAAAACCGACAATGTTTCCCTTGAACGTGTATTTTTGTGTCTCATTAAATGCAGCCAAAGAACTAAGGTGTGATCATCTGCTTACCGTCTTCATTATAGGAGCCCATCCACGCTAAAAGGGAACACGATGCATATGGTTTTTGTGAACTGTGTAGATCCAGATCAGCCTGTTAATCCTCATGGCTTGAACAAGATATGAGCCGTTCCCGCGAGAAAACCAACATGATGGCCTCTGCGTAATGTATCGACCAGATCAGCCTGCGCAATCCGCGCAGGCTGATCCGAGCCAACACATTCCGTCTCAGGGGGATTAAGGTATAGAGTAATGATTCCTGAAACAAACACTCCACGGAAGGCGAAAAGTGTATATCCGGGTAAGCCTGCGCGGCATGCGTAGGCTGATCCGGGTCGATACTTTACGCAGAGTCCACAATGTTAGTATTCTCGCAGGACTGCTCATATCTACAATATTAACATGTAACTTACATACGCCTGTTCAAAGCGTTTCTACTCACTGGTGTAAATTCATACAAGACAAATCGGATGTACAGGCTTGTCTGAACCTATACTATTCAGAAATGCCAATCGCTTACCGCGCTGATGTACTTGTTTACCATCGCCGTGCAGAATAGTAACTGTTTATTTGGCGAGAAGAAAACGGACCTAAATTATTTAGACAACCCTTTCCCTCAAACGTGCGTGCGTGCGTGCGTGCGTGCGTGCGTTAACTTTTTCCTTTAAACGACTTCTTCTCCCTAACCACTTGGCCAACTTGGTTGAAACTTCATAGGAAGCATCCTCTTAGTGTCCTCTCTTTTTTTGATACATCCAAAATTCTGGTTTCCATGGCAACCAAAAGAAAAAAATAGTGAAAACTTAAAACATCTTCTTCTCCGAAAGTGTCAGGCCGATTTTCAAATAATTTTGTAGAAATGTCCCTTTATTAGATTCCTTCAAGAAATGTTGATTGGTTGAAAAACATGGCCGCCAGGGGGCGGGGCTCTTTTGCCTTATATAGCTATAGTGAAAACTTAAAAAATCTTCTCCTCCGAAAGTGTCTGGCTGATATTCAAAGAAATGTTCCTAGGCTGACCCTCTATCAGATTCCTTCAAGCCATGTTAATTGGTTGAACAATATGGCCGCCGGGGGATGGGGCTATTTTGCCTTATATGGCTATAGTGAACACTTAAAATATCCTCTCCTCCGAAAGTGTCGGTCGATTTTCAAATAATTTTGCAGAAACATTTCTTGGGTGACACTCTACAAGATTCTTTTACGCCATGGTGGTTGGTAAAAAACATGGCCATCAGGGGGCAGGGCTGTTTGGAGATTTGATTTTTGCCTTATGGGCGTGGAGCGATACTGGCCCTCTTGGGCTCTTGTTTGGTTTACCTTTTCCGTGTTTTGTTTACTACTCTTTAACCCTTTCCCACATGTAGTCGTATTTTTAAGCATCTACAAAACATTTTAGTCAAAGGAGAAATTGATGAGCACATTTTCCTATTGCCACAATGTTTTCAACTCTGTTCAAGAAATATACATTTCACAGTTATTATATATTTTTTCAAGTTATTTTCAATGTTCTGCTAAAAACGTGATGTTGTATGATGGAAAGGATAGGAGCTTTATTTCGCATTCGTCTTATTTATTATTATTACGTCGTCGTATACGTCATCGTTAAGTCAAATATCAAGAGGAGACATACTGTCAACGAGATCCCTGTACCTTTTTCAAGAACGTTTACAATTTTGTTTTCGTGAGACATATTTGCACGTAATTTACAAAAGCAATTATTGTGTTGGCTTTTGTATTAACACTGTAGACACGAGTAATTACCGTTCTCTGGAAAACAAAACAAAACCACATCTCCAAGAGTTCCACGTTTGATTCATGTTTGTTTTAAAAAAATATGTTTCATTGAAAATGAGAGTATTCAGTTAAACTGATATGATTATGTAATTATTATTTCACTTCTGATAGTGTATTGTATTATTATATATGGAGGAATCCGCTGTGGTCGAGTGGTTAGCGTCGGGGATTTCGAAACCGGGTGTCCCGGGTTCGATCCCAAGTCGCGGCACTACGGTCATGGTGGAGTGCCCTTGGGCAAGGCCCATTTTTTAGCCTAGTACTGGTTTGTTTACCCAGGGATCATGAATAATTAAATTTAATTGCGCGCTAAATGACCTTAGCTGTCGATGCGCCATAAAACAATATACATTCATTATTATATATATGGAGAGAAAGAAAAAATACGATGGAGAAACGTTTATATCTCCTACGATTTTGTTTGTTTAATTGGGGTTTTACGACGTTTTCATTTTATCCCTGGGAAAACAAAGCAGTTCAAGGCTAGGAAATGTGCTACGAACTACTTTTGAACAGTAATATAAACCTGGTTGAGAACCGGCAGCTAATTCACTTACTGGAAGATTATTATAACAAAATACTCCCAAATGCAATGAATTTCCGACATAAAACACTTTTGTCTATTGGAACTAAAATAAAATATACACGCTGTAGTGGTTTAGAGCGTTCGTCTCGCTGACAAGATACAACAGGCGTCTAAGTTTATATTTGAGAAAAAAAAAAAGTTTCTAATAATAGCATTGTGTCATATTCTAGAGTGATTGTCTTGTGTTTTCACTCCGCTTCCACCATTGTTGTAGTTATATCACGACGTTCCCTTGGTATGTTACCAGTACTACTCATCCAATTATCCTGACACCAGCCAGTCAGTCGTAGTTATTCTAACCCCGCAACCCTGAGCGCCAAGGAGGGAAGCCATTACTAACATTTTTAAATTTCTTGATATGAACCGGTCGGGAAACGAGCACACGACCTCCCTCACCCTGTAACTCAATGAGGGACGAAACGTACCACTATACGATTTCATTTATTTACCTGTGTTTTCCTCGTGGACAATTTGATGTAGCTGGCCAGAGTGTCACAACCCGAGCCGGACGTACTTCTACTACACCAGCGAGGCGGATAAAATTCTTAAAATAGCATGATTCAAATACCATACTAAGAATTAATCTTGATATACAAGGTCTATAGTTTTTGTTTATTTAAATAATCGCAAACGATATCTTAGTCGCCTGTAGAGATACCAAGGCACGATCCCTGATCGTTTCTTTATAATAAAAGCTTATGAATTGTTTCACTTGGATAGCAATACAAATGGTTTGGTGGATGGAGAAGTATTCCTGTTGTGCTGATAGTTTATTCTGGAAACCTAGTCATGTAACGGATACCTTCTGTTTTGTCCTCTTCTGGTCCAGACGTGCATACTAAATGAGTCGTCTCGAGAGAAAACCAACAGTGTGGACTCTGCGTCAAGTATCGACCCAGATCAGCCTAAGCAATGCCGCGCAGGCTTACCCGGAAAGACACATTTCGCCTCCTGTTGATTTTCTGTTTCATGAATCATAAATCTATACATATATCCCCCTGAGATGAAATGTGTCGGCCCGGATCAGTCTGCGCGGACTGCGTAGGCTGATCTGGATCGATACATTACGCAGAGGCCATAATGTTGGTCGGCTCATATATGTCGCTGATGCAACATTGTTTATCTTTTCATGAAATGTGTATTTATAGCGGCGATATAACATTGTCTATTCTTCCATTAAGCGCTCATTTCTGTCGCTGATTCAAAATGTGCCTATTAATTCAAAAGAGACGATCTAGCATTGTCTATTCATTCATGAAAAACTCATTTATGTTGCTAATTCAAATTTGTCTTTAATTTCACGAAACGTTCATTTATATCAATGGTACCACGTTGTAAAGATATTTTTGATAAACTTAATTATTTCGCGGATACAAAATTGTCTTTATCTTTATGAACATATATGTTATGTCCCTGGAGCAGCATCGTCTATGTCATCGCATATACAATGAGTAGACATGAGTCAAGCATGTTTTTTATCCATTCAGTGGGAATCACTCGGTGTTCTCATTGGGATGGCAATATGTTAACCGAACAGGTTGCAGAACATGTTCGAGTCTTGGGAACAGCGGCTAGACGATGCTGCTCGTTGTTGGTGGTCCTAGAACTTCTGTGACTATAGGCTCGATATTAAAAACAAAAATATACTAAACGTTGACGCTCGATATAACGTCTACGCTCGATATAACGTCTACGCTCGATATAACGTCTACGCTCGATATAACGTCTACGCTCGATATAACGTCTGACAAGTATCTCCGATGAGGAGTTCGTGTCATTTTGAAAAGGATACTCAATGTTAAGAAGATTAATTCAAGATGAATGCCAAATTTATTAAAATTATCGAAAGAAGACCCTTTGGAAAGGGCATTAAAATTATAACGTTTGTATCAAATCTTTGGCAGAGAGAAACACCTTTGGTAATGTTGGTTCATGAGACATGGGTCCATTATGTGGTTACATTTCATGAGACATGGGTCAATTATGTGGTTACAGTTCATAAAAAATGGGTCCATTATGTGGTTACATTTCATGAGACATGGGTCAATTTTGTGGTTACAGTTCATGAAACATGGGTCCATTATGTGGTTACAGTTTACGAGACATGGGTCCATTATGTGGTTACAGTTCATGAGACATTGGTCCATTATGTGGTTACAGTTCATGAGACATGGGTCCATTATGTGGTTACAGTTCATGAGACATGGGTCCATTATGTGGTTACAGTTCATGAGACATGGGTCCATTATGTGGTTACAGTTCATGAGACACGGGTTCATTATGTGGTTACAGTTCATGAGACACGGGTCCATTATGTGGTTACAGTTCATGAGACATGGGTCCATTATGTGGTCCATTATTTTTAACCGAAAAGAAAAGTTTCATTCGAATCTGGGCTACTGAAATACAAGACGGCCAAGCAAAGCCAAACGGTAAAGAAGGTTGTGTTTGCATGTTTCAAGGTCTATGGGCATATTTAAAAAAAAAAAAGGCCAAACAGCAAAACAGTTACAGGAAGGATTTATAAAAGACTTTGTGTCGAAGAAACTGAACCGTTATATCGAATGCCGCCGCCCCCAAACAGGACTTTAGTCTTTTGTTTGACAATGCACCAGCTCACAATGCCCATATTTTTGGAGACAAAGAAGGTTTCAGTTCTCTCCTAGCCTCTCTATTCGCAAGATATAGCCCATGCGACTGTGTTTTTTTGTTCAAGACCAAAACATCACTTATCTGCGACATGAAATGGTTCCAGAACATAACCTGGAGCTGTTACTTGCCATTTCCTGATTGGAATTCATATTCGTGATTACGAAAACTGCTTTCGAACGTGAATCTAAATGTTGAAAAGGTGCGTCGGTGCTATAGTAGAGTATTTTGAAGATTACCACAAAAACATTTTAAAAGATAAAGAATAGAAACAATTACGGAAGCTGAAACTAGTGAGAACTCTTTTAGATCAAACCATGTTCTAAACACAATTTCCCAAAGGTATGTTTTCCTACGGAGCGTTTGATGGGGTTATTTATTCCAGCCCAATAATGTAATAAGTGAGACGTTTTTCTATGAAGTGTTTTATATCAATATCGATGTCTTCGTTCTGTATACGTTATTTTTGTTAGACAAAGGCTATAGGCTATACAGTTTTGACAGTTATCAAGTTATACAAAGTCAATATGAAATTCTCAGGACGATCAGAAGATAACCCTATCCGACTAGCAGACGCATTTTGACTCATCTTCAGCAAACGACTTTTGAAGAAAAAAAGGAGAAATTTCTCGTTCTTCCACCCACATTGTTTTCAATCAAGCAATTATATTTGAGCCGTTCCACGAGAAAACCAACATTATGGAATCTGCGTAATGTATCGACCCGGATCATCCTAAGCATGCAGCGCAGCCTAACCTGGACAGACACTTTTCGCCTCCTGCGGATTTTCTGTTTCGGGAATCATTACTCTTTACATCTATTCACCTGAGACGGAATGTATAGGCCCGGATTAGCCTGCGCGGACTACGTTTATACATTACGCAGAGTCCATAATGATGGTTTTCTCGGCTCATTTTTATTTATACAGATTTTGCCTAAAGGGTCGACTGCTTCGGATTCCTTGTATGTTGGTTAAGGATTAAGAAATATGTATCTGGTAGTCTCATTCTGATAGTCTATGCTTTGGTTTCGTATCAACCTGTCTTTGTATAGTACATGTAGTCAGCGTGAAAACAAGGGTCTTTGTTAGCGTTACTTTAAAAGGAAACAAGAAATATCTTTAATAAAGATAAACGTCGAACAGTATGTGAAAACACTAAGAAATGCATCATATGCGCATATTATTTGACTTCATGAATCATAAATCTATACATATATCCCCCTGAGACGAAATGTGTCGCGTCGGACCAGTCTGCGCGGACTGCGTAGGCTGATCTGGATCGATACATTACGCAGAGGCCATAATGTTGGTCGGCTCATATATGTCGCTGATGCAACATTGTTTATCTTTTCATGAAATGTGTATTCATAGCGGCGATATAACATTGTCTATTCTTCCATTAAGCGCTCATTTCTGTCGCTGATTCAAAATGTGTCTTATTATTCCAAAGAGACGATCTAGCATTGTCTATTCATTCATGAAAAACTCATTTATGTTACTAATTCAAATTTGTCTTTAATTTCACGAAACGTTCATTTATATCAATGGTACCACGTTGTAAAGATATTTTTGATGAACTTAATTATTTCGCGGATACAACATTGTCTTTATCTTTATGAAAATATATGTTATGTCGCTGGAGCAGCATCGTCTATGTCATCGCATATACAATACGTAGACACGGGTCAAGCATGTTATCCATTCAGTGGGAATCACTCGGTTTTCTCATTGGGATGGCAAAATGTTAACCGAACAGGTTGCAGAACATGTTCGAGTCTTGGGAATAGCGGTTTGACGATGCTGCTCGTTGTTGGTGGTCCTAGAATATCTGTGACTAGGCTCAATATTGAAAACAAAAATATACTAAACGTTGACGCTCGATATAACGTCTACGCTCGATATAACGTCTACGCTCGATATAACGTCTGACAAGTATCTCCGATGACGAGTTCGTGTCATTTTGAAAAGGATACTCAATGTTACGAAGGTTAATTCAAGATGAACGACAAATTTATTGAAATTATCAAAAGAAGACTCTTTGGAAAGGGCATTACAATTATAACATGTGTATCCAATCTTTGGCAGAGAGAAACACCTTTGGTAATGTGGTTACAGTTCATGAGACATGGGTATATTATGTGGTTACAGTTCATGATACATGGGTCCATTATGTGTTTACAGTTCTTGAGACATGGGTCTATTATGTGGTTACAGTTCATGAGACATGGGTCCATTATGTGTTTACAGTTCATGAGACATGGGTCCATTATGTGGTCCATTAATTTTAACCGAAAATAAAAGTTTCATTCGAATCTGGGCGACTGAAATACAAGACGGCCATGCAAAGCCAAACGGTAAAGAAGGTTGTGTTTGCATGTTTCACGGTCTATGGGCCTATTTAAAAAAAAAAGGCCAAACAGCAAAACATTTACAAGAAGGATTTATAAAAGACTTTGTGTTGAAGAAACTTAACCGTTATATCAAATGCCGCCGCCCCCAAACAGGACTTTAGTCTTTTGTTTGAAAATGCACCAGCTCACAAGGCCAATAGTTTTGGAGACAAAGAAGGTTTCAGTTCTCTCCTAGCCTGTCTATTCGCAAGATCTAGCCCATGCGACTGTGTCCTTTTTTCAAGACCAAAACATCACTTATCTGCGACATGAAATGGTCCCAGAAAATAACCTGGAGCTGTTACTTGCCATTTTCTGATTAGAATTCATATTCGTGATTACGAAAACTGCTTTCGAACGTGAATCTAAATGCTAAAAAGGTGCGTCGGTGCTATCGAAGAGTATTTTGAAGATTACCACAAACGCATTTTAAAAGATAAAGAATAGAAACAATTACGAAAGCTGACACTAGTGAGAACTCTTTTAGATCAAACCATGTTCTAAACACAATTTCCCAAAGGTATGTTTTCCTACAGACCGTTTGATAGGGTTATTTATTCCAGCCCAATAATGTAATAAGTGAGACGTTTTTCTATGAAGTGTTTTATATCAATATTGATGTCTTCGTTCTGTATACGTTATTTTTGTTAGACAAAGGCTATAGGCTATACAGTTTTGACAGTTATCAAGTTATACAAAGTCAATATGAAATTCTCAGGACGTTCAGAAGATAACCCTATCCGGCTAGCAGACGCATTTTGACTCATCTTCAGCAGACAATTTTTGAAGAAAAAAAGGAGAAATTTCTCGTTCTTCCACCCACATTGTTTTCAATCATGTAATTATATTTGAGCCGTTCCACGAGAAAACCAACATTAAGGAATCTGCGTAATGTATCGAACCGGATCAGCCTAAGCATGCAGCGCAGCCTAACCTGGACAGACACTTTTCGCCTCCTGCGGATTTTCTGTTTCGGGAATCATTACTCTTACATCTATCCACCTGAGACGGAATGTATAGGCCCGGATTAGCCTGCGCGGACTGGGTTTATACATTACGCAGAGTCCATAATGATGGTTTTCTCGGCTCATTTTTATTTATACAGATTTTGCCTAAAGGGTCGACTGCTTCGGATTCCTTGTATGTTGGTTAAGGATTAAGAAATATGTATCTGGTAGTCTCATTCTGATAGTCTATGCTTTGGTTTCGTATCAACCTGTCTTTGTATAGTACATGTAGTCAGCGTGAAAACAAGGGTCTTTGTTAGCGTTCCTTTAAAAGGAAAATAAACGGCACGCAATAAAGCCGAGTGGATGCGTCAAACTATCGAAAACACATTTACAATACAACAGTCTCAAATTAGTGTATTCATTGTTACATTCATCACACTATAGAAAACACATTTACAATACAACAGTCTCAAATTAGTGTATTCATTGTTACATTCATCACACTATAGAAAACACATTTGCAATACAACAGTCTCAAATTAGTGTATTCATTGTTACATTCATCACACTATAGAAAACACATTTGCAATACAACAGTCTCAAATCAGTGTATTCATTGTTACATTCATCACACTATAGAACACACATTTGCAATACAACAGTCTCAAATTAGTGTATTCATTGATACATCCATCACACTATAGAAAACACATTTGCAATACAACAGTCTCAAATTAGTGTATTCATTGATACATCCATCAAACTATAGAAAACACATTTGCAATACAACAGTCTCAAATTAGTGTATTCATTGTTACATTCATCACACTATAGAAAAACATATCTAATAACCAAAGAATACAATATAAATATGATCGTGGTTGTTTTAATTTCTAACGCTGTTTTATCTACAATATGTATATATACCGACGAAACCACTAACAAATAAGTGATAAAATTATATTATATTTTGCGATAGTTTTTATCCCTTTCCCACATACAACAAATCTGCAGCAGGCGACATTGAAAACATACAGTCAGAAATATGAAAAATCTCTGTAAATGAAAGGATAATAATTTAGTACAACTGAAAACATTGTGGCAAAAGGAGAAATTGCTCATCATGAGCAATTTCCCCTTTTGGCACATTGTTTTCAAAAGTCGTCTGCAGCAATGGCGTCAGAAAGAATCTGTTTTTATGGAAAGAGTTAAACTGTAAGCATTACATCAATGTAACAAAATCACAAACAACGTAACCTTTTAATTTTAGAAATTGAGATATAGTCAATGTTGGTTCGAATTTATATCCAGACATCTCCAGAATGTTTATTGGACTAGTGGACCTTTATCATAAAGCCCAGAAGGCCGATTTTCCTGGCTCAATTCCTAAACCCATTTTTAACAACACGGTCTGGTATAAAACCCTAGAAAGACGTTGTTAACCCTACAGGATTAGACAGAGGATTTGGCTAGGTAATTAATGAAATATTGTCTGATAAAGTGGATTGTTTTCTGTCCTAATGTTCTAGTTTGGTCTCCTTTGTCCTATTGGGTTAATTTCACATTCGCATGCTTTAACCGTATTTGAGGACAACTTTCTATCATCTGGGAAAACGGAAGTATAATTTGATACAAAGTTGACCATAACTGTTTCCATTTCATCGTTTTCAAAGGTTGTTAGTTATAGGTCTGTATCAAGGAACGACAACGTCAATGCCTTTAGGGTGGGTGATACGATACGGAATTATACTTACTGGATTTTTTTTTTCAAATGGAATTATCCTATTCGATCGTTTTTTTCCCTCTGTCGATTCTTTGATCCAATTTGATTAAATTATAAAAGATAGGCCATATTAATAGTTAACTATGTTAAAATCTAAGAATAATTGTAGACACTTAAATTGATCCTGCGTAATTGATGAAATTTCTTTCGTGAATCCCCATTTCGTTATATTTATGGATTGTTTCTGCTCAATTTTGTGAAAACGGCATTTAGATTAGCGTATGTGCGTATATCAGTATATATAGATTGTCAAGCGCAATTACAAGACAAATACGGTACGAAATATGGTAATGGTACGTGACTGAAATAATTGAAATCTGATTTCACTTCATTCAAAATAGAGTAGTGGGACGTGATTCACATGTCATTCATAAATTTAATTTATGTGTAAAATGCATTATTTCGTCATTGAAAAAATAGAATTGTATTTTAAAGCAGTCTGTTTTACTCTAAAATAGCAGATGACGCGTATTAAGCAGCTATCTGTCTTTAGCGGTTACAATTTGACTATCCCTGGTTGACTTCCCAAGGAAAGTGTTAATGTAATTTCGACGTTGTCTCACTAAAATCAGCCGAATCGTCTTCCTTGGTATAGAAATTGACATACATCATTTTCGTCGTATAAACAGGCCATAATCTTTCCTATAGAAAACAGCGCCGCATGTAGTTTACCTAAAACTATTACTGTAACGTGCGTGCTTAAGCACCATGGGCATATCGAGGGCTTGGCGTGAAACGGTTGTAACTGAAATTAGTATTTGTTTACCAAGGTTAATCACCTCGCCATAAAGTCTTTATAAGCGTTTAACATTTTTCTTGGTAAACAATGGAAATTTAGGTGCCATTGCTCGTTCTGAACAATGGCACCTAAATTTGCATTGTTTACAAAGGGGTCAAAATTTCCCCTAAACCAGGGTTTTCAAAAAAGGTTTTTAGTTACAACCGTTTCACGCCAAGCCCTCGATATGTGTGCTGATTATGTATTTAGCTAACACGCAGCAATGCCAGAGTTACGGTCCTTTACGAGACGCCTGGTCTTAAATTGAATACGTCAATGATTGGCTCGAGGCCTGATGGGTTTCCTCCCGTGTATTCTGACATAACTATAACAACACACATGCACTCTACATGTTTATTAACTAACCAAAACTCAGTCTCTGTCTCCATTCTTTTTTAACCGAATAAAGATATATCAACGTAACAGTTTGTACTATTACAATACTTAAGGAAGCTTGAATTGCCCCTAGATAGCTTTGGGTATATCAAGTTCTAGGTATATCAAAATTCGCATAAAGTATATAGGTAACTGACTTGTGCTTCCGAATTATCAGGATGTTTCACAGTGTCGCGTTCTATTTCCGGTTTATCAAGATATGTTTTCACAGTGTCATCATGTTCTAGGTATATCAAAATTCAAGCTTCCATAAATACTGATTCGAATATACTGGAAAGAAAGTACGACACAGCATATAATTCACCTCTTTGTGTGATACAACAACATGAGACAGGGCAAAACCAAAATGTCGTTCCAGTATAGAATGGAAAAGGATTTCAATTTGTGATTATGTTCCGTTGAATATATACATCAGTCAAGCATATAGCCTTCCTGATTAGATTCCTTACGCATCTGAACTCCGAAACAAACTTTACTCAACGGCAAATGAGTATCACGATGTATCTCTGAAATAACTGCGAACGGATTAAGGAAGCCATCCTTAATAATCAAATAAGCTCGACCATGGGAAAATGTACAAGTTTGCTTTTGTAAATATTGTAATGTGTTAACTACATATTATTATAAAACGATTCAGCCAGCTTATGTAGATTATATTGCGACGGACGGACGGTCGCCGGGTTGTACTATTAAGACTTTCTAAATTCAGAGCAGGAAACCAGGGTTGGATCCACGGTCAAGCCACCCCATAGACTTAAGGAATGGCTTCTGGCATTGGCGCTTAGAGCAAAGACCTAATAATAATTATTAGGTCTTTGCTCAGAGTTAAGGGGAAAGTATTGCAACAGATGTATTGATGTCAGGAAAGATTTATACCAGTAATGCGTGTTAATTATCTAGGAAACGCCGTTATGAAAATGAAATGGTAAAATTCAATTTAATGAAATGATACCACGGAGCAGATAGACATGCTTATATGAGCATATACTGTCCAGCAATGTCAACGTGTACCTTTTTCAATGGCAGATTAAAATAGTGTTTCAAAGGATAGTGTTATGTGTGTGTTGAAATGTGTTCAGGTTTTGACCTGTTCACCGTCTCAATTGCATTGTAGTTGTAAGAACGGTCGGTTCGTGAGCAGAAGACCCTGGCTTGATCCAGCTTTGGTCATAAAAGATACTTAAAACGTTGCAGTAATGGCTTCCTTTCTTAGAACGTATGGTTGCGTGTATAACTGCAAGAAACATTTACACAAGAAGTCGCCGTGTTAAATTCTCAAATATTGCAATCGTTACACATGTTACTACTTATATACTATTATATCTATAGGTGCTACCTATTTACGACATGTTACTACTTATATACCATTATTTGCTGGTACAATTAGAAAGCATATTCCTCAAGAATTTCAAGAACTCAATTTACCCCAATTATGCGCACGTCTTTTGCTTAAATCGTAAATGACATCGTTATCCCCGAGGTTTAGGAGGTGATAGAAATTGTCGAATTAGCGTAATTGTGTTATACATTCCGTACTGTCAGTTGTCCTCTTCCAGTTCGCCCTTTTCTTTGATCTATAATTTACTTTACACTTGGTTGTTGCAGTTGTTGTTTAAATTCGACAGCCTCAGTAGTATACTGGTAAAGCGTCCGCCATTGGTGCGGGAAGTCGCGGGTTCGATAAACGCCCGGGTCATAGCAAATGCATTAAACATGGTAGTAATGGCTTTCCCACCTTGGCGCTCAGGATTGTGGGTTAAGTATTACGAGTAGCTCGCTGGTGTCAGGATAAATGGATCAGTAGTACTGGTAAATTAACTAGGAAAGCCGTGATATAACAGAAGGCATCTGAAAACGGCATACAAATCGTACACACACGTACACACACGTACACACACTGCACAAACACATCGATGGCTTGGCGTGAAACGGTTGTAACTAAAATTGGTAATTTTTTACCAAGGTTAATCACCTTGTCATAGAGTCTTTATAAGCGTTAAATCATTTTTCTTGGTAAACAATGGAAATTTAGGTGCCATTGCTCGTTCTGAGCAATGGCACCTAAATTTGCATTGTTTACAAAAGGGTCGAAATTGCCCCTAAACCAGGGTTTTCAAAATAGGTTTTAAGTTTCACGCCAAGCCCTCGACATGTTTTATTTGGCTACATTACAATAACTCCATCATGTATATACATAGTCACAAAACTCCAACAACAATATAGGTCATTTTACAGATGTATATATTAAAATGTCAATCTCAAAAGTGCATGTTAGAGTTTGGTTAAGTTATAAGGGAAATTTGACTGAGCTCTATCCAGTCATACAAGCATTAACTCTTTCAGCGCCGAATTGTTTTGAAGTAGACCATTCCATGTTCAAAATCGAGCGTCTTAATTTATCATTTAATAAAAGCTTGGAATATTTTGATAACTAAAAGGCAAACAATGCTGATTTCAGGTGAGACAGCGAGCTGACTCACCTGAATCAGTATTGTTTGCAAAAACCTAAATATTGCCTTTGGCGCTGAAAGCATTAATAGAATATGCTATATTTCTTAGGTGAACGGGGAATTGTCCGATACGGTTTTTGGAAGGTGATTATTATGTAATAATCTTCTTCCTATGGGATTGGACACTGACCTTAATGGAATATGCCCTATAACACACATCCTCTCTATAAACTATATGTTCTCTTCATACATACGCTAGTCAATATAGTTCGCACAAATCAATGTAAATTCATACATGTACAATCAGTTTAATATAGAAACTGGTTTGGACAATTAAATTTTCAAATAATTCATGTTTTTGTGGCTTTGAAAATTAAAATTGATTTTGATTTTCAAAATACACATCTTTCTGTGGTAAACATTGTTACCTGTATATTCTTACGCGCCACGCTTTTGTGAACAACACCGATACACCGGATCAGATATACATTACACGAACTAGGTCAATTCGAGGACATACCGTGTCGTAAGGTAGTTTGGCTTTCTCACACAAGTAATCCACACAACATTCTTTCCAAGCAACTGGCTTCTTTTCCAAATAGACTGTTAGCCCATTGGTGAAAGATGAATGACGCTTGTCACAATGACAGAAAGAATGATGGCCGAGCTTCGATTCGAACTTACAAATGCTTGATTGACAGCCCGCGTCGCTACCGATTTACCGGGGGAAAGTTGAAAGATGTGGAAATCGCTTTTCCTGAATTAGTATGGTAAAATCGAACTCATGCATACTGGATAAGCACCCTAACATGTTGCCTCTTTAGATATTGTAGCTCTTGAAACAAAATGCTGTGGGAAAAGAAGCCTTTGGTTTTAATATGCATTGGGTGTTGTTTTTTTAACAATTCGTTTCAATCAATCAGATTTTATCCGAATATCTAATTGTTTTAAATTGTAACATATTTGGAAGTGTTTGAATCCACGCTTGACGCGTAATACACATCAAATAAAATTATTTCTATAAAAATCTGATCGTCGTGAGATGTCATGCTATTATTTAGATTTTACAATACTTTCTTAATGTTCTTGTTATGTGAGAATTGATTTAAATTGAGGGCACACCTATACTTAATTAAGCTTTCATGCAAGGAGAAAACATTACGTTCTACGTTGTATCCTCATTCAGACACAGTTTATCGAACATTGTTGCAAATGTAAAATTAATTCATGTTTTCATGTTTTCATTCATAGCACTTGTATACGTTCATTCATAGCATTTGTTCACTTGTGAAAAGCAAATTTGAAAGACAGTGGCTATCATAGATTTTTTTATGACGAGCAAGTTCTCGTATTGTTACAATGTTTTAACTATATATTTATGTTCTCACTTTTGTAATGTTTAATATGAAATGTACTTGCTCTTCAAATTTGGAAGAAATAAAGAATATCTATATATATATCTTTGTCCTTATACAGACGCATAGAAAGATAGCATTAGTTATTGACGGATATGACTGAATGTTATTCTTTCCTGTACATTTCTGTCTAAATATGAAAAAATGCTTTCTATATTTTTTACAAATATTTCTCTCTCTAGTTTTTACCAAAAATATATTTTGTTTCAATGCAATTTCTTAATGAATTGTATGTATGCAATACTCCTCACGTCTTGACAGTGTTTGCTAACTATTGTGAATATAATATAATGTCCAGTTGTCAAAAATTTTGAAGTTTTTATTCTTTCTTTATTATTGTATTCTACTGATGAAGGCGTTCTTCCGAAATTATATAGTATAAACGTATACACTAAACAACAAGTGTTTGTGTTTTTTATTATATTTGTTTGATTTATTCTTTTTATACAATTTTACCTATTCCGAATCTGCAACAAAATAAAGAAGTTTTAAAGACTTAAATTCTTTCATTCATTTATTTTCCAACATATTTGCTCTCGTTTGTTCCTATCCATATATCCTAGCCATGATCTGTTCATACCTTGCATACAATTCATTATCACATCTGCACCTGGCTGACATCGCTCTAAAATCACCTTCCAGTAGTACTTTCAGTACTTTGATTTGTAGAGTTTAATGGGCGCCCTCGGTGTTTACATTGGATAGAAAATGAACTGTCTAGAATTCTGCCGCGCCATGCACAAAACTGCCCTGTAGTATCTCTGTTTCAGGATCAGGTTTGTACATATTTTTGAGTATATATAGGGGTGTGTAAATAATGCGGCTAGACTTGTATGTTTGTGCCGCCTAACTTGGAACAGAGACACATAGGGATAATTTCTCCACCGTCCGTTCGTCCGTCTAATCTGCTGGCTATCCGTATGTCCGTCACACTATCACTTAATTGGTCAAGCATTTGTTTCTGTTTTAGAACGGGAGACGTGGGTTCCATCCCCTGGTCATGTATACTTAAAATAATTAAAAAAAAATATCTTTAACTCTTTCAGCGCCAAAGGCAATATTGAGCTTTTTGCAAACAATACTGATTCAGGTGAGTCAGCTCGTAACGAGCTGTCTCACCTGAAATCAGCATTGTTTGCCTTGTAGCTACCCAAATATTACGAAACTCTTATAACATATGAACTAGGGTCGCCCGAATTTGAACATGGAAGAGTCTACTTTAAACAATTCGGCGCTGAAAGAGTTAAATTTTCAACCCAGGCGATCAGAGTTCTGAAATATCATGTTTGACTGATGCACCAGTGTCGGGATAGATCATCGGTTGGCATCTCGTACATGCCGTGGTGTACGTTAAACTAATCACTATATAAACAGACACATATATAACAGTGGGTAACTGACTTTGTATCATTGAAACAGAATCCGTCAAGTCTGGTAGATTGAATGCCAATCAATCTTCTGATAGAAATAAATTTGTTTGTAGCTCCTTGAAACAATTTCCTGATACAGATGGCTATTTACATGTCTGTAATACACTACTTTTAAAAAATGTTGAGAAAAAGGAAATTAGCAATTTCTCCTTTACTCACAATTTTATTACAAAATTGCCACTGTAATTTTGCAAATTTCTTTCATTATTTTTTTCCGATGTTTTATAAGCTGTAAAAGCAGAACCTCGGGTCACCAACTAAGAGATGATTTTAAATACTGAGGAAACAAACACAACACTGAGTACTTCTTTCTTACCGCCTCGGTGGCAAAGTACTACAGCGTCTGCCTCTATTGCGGAAGGTTGCAGGTTCCTTTCCCGACCGGGCCATACCAAAGACTTTAAAAAGGCTCCACTTATTTGCGCTCAGGATTGTGTAATTAGCATTACGATTGATAGGCTGGTTTCAGGATAAGTTGACCGATAGTTCTGGTAACTTAACCTGGAAACGCAGGGATATAACTGAAATATTGTTGAAATCGTCGAAAAACACCAAACGTTCAATCAATTCTCTTTTCCTATCAAAATAAGAACTATCTGAGAAAAATCGACAAAACGGATACAAGTTATAATTAGACGATAAAGTCATTAAAAATTAGCAAACACATATTTCGTTCTCAGGAATTGAGATTTTCTGAACAATATGAGAAGGATTTGTGAACAAATTAAACTAGACATGTGTTCCACTGGCATTATTTACTAAGGATTCTTTTAATGGATACTTTGTCAACTTTGCAACTTAGTGATCTACATTTATTTAATCAATTCTGATATACACAATTATTTTACACCTCTTCGTAAAATGAACATTTGAGCCGTTCCTCGAGAAGACCGACATTGTGGAATCTGCGTAAAGTATCGACCCGGATCAACCTTAGCATGCCGCGCAGGCTTACCTGGACCGACACTGTTCGTATCCTGTGGATTTTCTGTTTCAGGAATAACTACTGTATACATCTATCCCCCTAAGACGGAATGTGTCGGCCGGATCAGTCTGCGCGGACAGCGCAGGCTGATCTGGTCGATACATTACGCAGATAGTATTGATATGAGCCGTCCCGCGAGAAAACCAACATTGTGGACTCTGCGTAAAGTATCGACCCGGATCAACCTTAGCATGCCGCGCAGGCTAATCCGGGCAGACACTTTTCGCCTCCTGTGGATTTTCTATTTCATGAATCATTGCTCTATACCTTTATCCCTCTGAGACGGAATGTGTCGGCCCGGATCAGTCTGCGCTGATTGCGCAGGCAGATTTGGGTCGATACATTACGCAGAGGCCGTCGTGGAACGGCTTGTATCCTTTCCGCTGGAATTATTTACTTAGGGTTCTTTTAATGGAAACTTCGTCAAATTATGTCAACGTTGCAACTCAGTGATCTACATTTATTTAATATGTATACACAATTATTTTACACCTCTTCGTTAAATGAACATGTTGACACTGTCATAAACAGTGTAGGCATTCAAACTAAGCAGTACACATGTGTTCAAGACAAAGGTGTCTCATAAGTCAGAAATTGGGAGTTGATACTATTACAAACTAACACTTTACTGTTATATGTGTATAGACATAGATTAATCTGGATACGTGTAGGGGTTTCGCATTCAGGATGTTATCTGAAATTGAATGCATACGTTGAAACACCCGTGTTCTATGGGGTAATTCTAGCTCTTTGTTAATTAACCCTTTTCCACATACATATGTCTTCTGAAGCCTCGGGAGATAACGTTTAAAAGGTTTGAGGCATAAGGAGAAGTTTCTCATGTTGTGCAATTTTTCTTTTTGCCAACATGAGTTCAACTCTATTCAATTATTACACTTTCATTTTAAAAGGAGTTTCCCCCGTTTTGGAATAGATGATTTAAAAGTCGTCTGCAGCAGATTTGTTGTTTTGTTGTAAGTGGGAAAGGGTTAAAACGAGAGTAATTTATATGATAATTGAGCCGTCCCGAGACAAAACCAACGTTATGGCCTCTGCGTATTGTATCGACCAGATCAGCCTGCGCAGTCCGCGCACACTGATCCGGGCCGACACATTCCGTCTCAGGGGCACAGAGGTATAGAGTAATGATTCATGAAACAGAAAATCCACAGGAAGCGAAAAGTGTATATCCGGATAAGCCTGCGCGGCATGCTTAGGCTGATCTGGGTCGATACTTTACGCATAATGTTGGTTTTCTCGTGGGACGGCTCATATATGTTATATATTGCTTACGGCAATCCAGGAGAGAGCCGAGCCATACGAAGTCCGACCTGCATTTACGTGCCACGTATAAAAATACCAACAGACTGGATGATGTGTTGGTTTTATACGTTCCACAAATACTTGGGGAATACTTGGAAGAAACGGCATATGTCCGGATAAGGAGCGATATACATTGTTCCTATACTATATGTTGTTTTATCCTGCCAAAGCGTATGATGTCAAAATAACGTGTTTACCATCTATGAAACTCTTCGTTTGTTGATTGTATTCTGAAATAGGTCTAGATAAGGAGGGGTATACAGTTATTTTTCATTTTCACCCACAATATCCTTTTTATTATCCAACTAAACCCTATGATGGTGGTACTCAAAATAATCGTCGCATTGAGAGGATGCCTTCGAGTACCCACTACATAGGGGTTAAATGGTCAAATAAGGAGTTTAGAACATGCAA
The DNA here is from genome assembly GCA_031761405.1 of Serripes groenlandicus. Lineage (NCBI taxonomy): Eukaryota > Metazoa > Mollusca > Bivalvia > Cardiida > Cardiidae > Serripes > Serripes groenlandicus. Next base: position 9,642,118 of record JASEVX010000017.1, read on the forward strand.
CACGCCGCGTATCTAGGAGTGCTGGCACTTTAACCCTTTCCCTCCAACGACAATTCTGCAGCAGACGACTTTGAACGTATTTTGTCAAAACATAGGTTATCCTCTTGAAAGGATAACCTATGACAAAAAGTGGAAAACATTGTGGCAAAAGGAGAAATTGCACGTTTTGTGCAATTTCTTCTTTTGTCTCTATGTTTTCAAAAAGCCGTCTGGCACTTTAACCCTTTCCCTCATACGACAATTCTGCAGCAGACGACTTTGAACGTTTTTTGTCAAAACATAGAAAATCTCCATAATTGAATGGATAACCTATGACAAAAAGTGGAAAACATTGTGGCAAAGAAAATATTGCACGTTTTGTCCTATTTCTTCTTTTGTCACTATGTTTTCAAAAGGCCGTCTGCTGCAGAGTACTTTAACCCTTTCCCTCATACGACAATTCTGCAGCGGACGACTTTGAACGTATTTTGTCAAAACATAGGTTATCCTCTTGAAAGGATAACCTATGACAAACAGTGGAAAACATTGTGGCAAAAGGAGAAATTGCACGTTTTGTTCAATTTCTTCTTTTGTCACTGTTTTCAAAAAGCCGTCTGCTGCAGAGGCGTCAGAAAGCGTCTATATGAGGGAGGTTAACTACATAGGGAACTGAGATAATCCTATCAAGAATGTGTTGAAGTACAAGCTGATCTCAGGAATCCGCTGTGGTCGAGTGTTTAGCGTCGGGGATTTCGAAACTGGGTGTCCCGGGTTCGATCCCCAGTCGCGGCACTACGGTCATGGTGGAGTGCCCATGGGCAAGGCATATTTTCTAGCCTAGTACTGGTTTGTTTACCCAGGGATTACGAATAGGTGAACTGTCGCCGTGATATAACTTAAATAATGTTGAAAGCGGCGTAAAACCCCAATAAATAAATAAATACAAGCTGATCTGGGTATTTATTGTTTGGGCGAAAGATTCCCGGACGTTGAGTTTGCATGGCGGGGCTCAATTATTGGAGAGGGAAAGCGTATCCAATATAATAGAAGTCTCTCGGAAATGTCGCCTAATTTGTACTACTTATCCACGTAGTAGCCCTGAGGTCACATCCATTAACACTTTGTCTGATGCAGACGTATGTTTTAGCTTTTGCAACATACGCCTTTTTTCAAAACATTGTTGAGAAAGGAGATATTAATAAATACAATGTACGTGCACTTTCTCCTTAATCAATAATGTTCTCTACTCTGTAATTAAAGTATATCTACTACTGTTCATATGCTATTGTTAAATTTGATGTTTTCACGCTATATCAGGGAAAAAGTTTTAAGTGTGTATCCAAATGGTTCTTATTGACACTCTGGCAGCTACAAGTAAATGAATTAAGTATTGAAGTCACCGAAGTTGCATCAGTTAACAATGAAGGCGTAAGCAATTTTATGCATCTGTACAGTCTTACCAGGGCCTTCAATGGTCAGCACTTACACCTTCATTGTCAGTCCCACAGAGCCTTCAATGGTCAGCTCTTACACCTTCATTGCCATTCACACGGAGCCTTCAATAGTCAGCACTTACACCTTCATTGTCAGTCACACAGAGCCTTCAATAGTCAGCACTTACACCTTCATTGTCAGTCACACAGAGCCTTCAATAGTCAGCACTTACACCTTCATTATCAGTCACATGGAGCATTTAATGGTCAGCATTATTTTGATGAACATAAGACAAACTGTACATGGACAATTAGAATAAAAAACATGCACCATTCGAACAAAATGATTGATTTATTAATTGGGGTTTACAACAGTGTTTTAGACATATCTCGTCGGCCAGTTCACATCAGTATTCAAAGTAACATACTTTCCAAGCAATCGGCTGCTTTTCCACATAGACTGTAAGCCCATTGGTGGAAGATGAATGACGCTTGTCACAGTGACTTTTTTTGTCAAACGTCGGAAAGAATATTGGCCAAGCTATGATTCGAACTCACAATCCTGGATTGACAGCCCGCGTCACTCGGCCATTCAAACAAAACTCAACTCAAATCGGTCACTGTCTGACGCATCCGGTGTGTGTGTGTGTGTGTGTTTGTGTATGTGTATGTAGCTTTATGGCGCCAGCAATCAGAATAAAACTGATATCTACAACAAACATTTGGTATTAATGAGCGATGTTATTATAGATAACCACCAATGACAAGTCGATAAAGCACTTAGACTGGTGTTAGGGTGAAGTTCGTGACAAGATTACCATTACTAATGAGACACCGTCTAGGTGTAAATATTACGCAATATGCACATATAATGGCACTTTTGTGACACACGTAAAGAGTACTTAAACGAACGGCCTTTAAAGCATTAAGCCAAGTATACCGAAATACTCTATAAATTAAAGTATTATTATTGAATTTAGTTGAAAACATTGTTGCTAACTAAGGCAGATGAGTAATTTCTACGTTGCTGGTCTTCAAAAGTCGTCTGCTGCTAGTGTGTCTGTCTGTGGGAAAGGGGCAAGCTATTGTGTTTGATTTATTTGAATTGTGTTTTACTCCACTTTCCTTTCCTTGCTTGGGAAGATTGTTGTGTGGAGTACTGGTGTGCGAAAACCAGGAAACATATGAGTAGGTGAACTGGCCGCCGTGATATGACTGAGAAATTGTTAAAAACGGCGTTAATCCCCAATCAATCAGTTAATACTCCACTTTCAACAGTCTTTTCCTCGGGGAATTTCCATTACTACTTATACGTGTGTTAATTACACCGTAGGGTCAGTCGTAAACTCGTAGGTATCAACGCAATCCTTGGCCCCCATGGCGGTTGGACGCATTCCGAAGCATTTGCAGCAGACGACTTTTGAAAACATTTGTGGCAAAAGAAGAAATTGTTCATAATGAGCAATTTTCCCTTTTGCCACAATGTTTTCAACTTTATTTAATGATTAAACTCTAATATTTGGAGATATTTCTCATTTTTGCCAAGATGTTTTCGAAGTCGTCTGCTGCAGAAATGTCGAGGTCACCACTACCTGTCTGCAGTATTTAATATAACGATAAGGGTTCTCAAACGTGTACAATGTATTTCCAGCCAGGGGCGTAGCTTGGCAATAATCATCGTGAGAAAATCAACATTGTGTGTTCGTCGAGTTCATGCTTTTTATACGCTCCGTTTTGAAAAAACGGATCGTATTATAGTTTTACCTGCGGCGTACGGGCGGGCGGGCGGCGTCCAGTATGTTGTCAGCTCAATAACTTTAGAAGCCTTTGTCCAATCATCACCAAATTTAGTCAGAATGTGTATTGGGATAATATCTCGGACAAGTTCGATAACTAGCCATATCGCTTTGGTCAATCAAGAGTTATCGCCCTTTAATTATAGAAATTACCCAAAATTGGTCTTGTCAGCTCAATAACTTAAGAAGCCTTGGTCAAATGATCATTAAATTTTGTCAGAATGTGTATTAGGCTAATATCTCGGACAAGTTCGATAACTAGCCATATCGCTTTAGTTAATCAAGAGTTATTGCCCTTTTATTATAGAAATTACCCAAAATTGGTCTTGTCAGCTCAATAACTTTAGAAGCCTTTGTCCAATCATCACCAAATTTGGTCAGAATGTGTATTGGCATAATAACTCGGACAAGTTCGATAACTAACCATATCGTTTAAGTCAATTGAGAGTTATCGCCCTTTAATTATAGAAATTACCTAAAATTGGTCTTGTCAGCTCAATCACTTTAGAAGCCTTTATCCAATAATTACTAAATTGGGTCAGAATGTGTATTGCATAATATCTCGGATAATTTTGATAACTAGCCATATCGCTTTAGTCAATCGAGAGTTATCCCTCTTTCATTATAGAAATTACCTAAAATTGGTCAAGTCAGCTCAATTACTTTAGGAGCTTTTGTCCAATCATCACCAAATTTGGTCAATTATAGAAATTACCTAAAATTGGTCTTGTCAGCTAAATAACTTGTAAAGCCTTTATCCGATCATCACCAAATTTAGACAATATGTTTATGGGCAGAATATCTTGGTGATAACTTACAACGTTATCTTAGTCACTACACAATTATGTCCCTCGATATGGCCAAAACTGTACTAACAGTGTCCGCTCTCTAAGTTTGGCTGACGTACAACCAATTACTACTATACTTGGTCTCAAAAAAACAGGACGGGCGTATTTTGTGACATTTGGCGTTCTTGTTCTAAAAGTGAACATGTTTGGAAACGCGGGGTGATTCAAAGACAATACAAACTCTGATTAATAAATGATAAAAAAGACAGCCAGGGGCGTAGCTTGGCAATAATCAATGTGTAGGCCGTCTCGTGAGAAAATCAACATTGTGGACTCTGCGTAAAGTATCAACCCGGATCAGCCTAAGCGTGCCACACAGGCGTACCCGGACATACACTTTTCGCTTCCTGTGGATTTTCTGTTTCAGGAATCACTACTCTATCTTTCCCGCCTTAGACGGAATGTGTCGGCCGGATCAGTCTGCGCGGACAGCGCAGGCTGATCTGGTCGATACAATACGCAGATGTGTATCGCTGTAGCTGCATTTTGGAGCATTTTTAGAAAAAATGTGTAGGCACGTGCCTACAGTGCCTAAAGCCAGCTGCTTATTAAGGAATTGTCGATACAACAGCACATTATCATATGATTCAGAGATGTTTCACTTATGTCAATTCTGTATTTATTATCCCCTTCCAAAGACGGATATGTATTGGTTTACCGTCTGTGTCCTTTCGTTTTGTAGATCGTCCATTTACTCTCCATTTAAGTTTCATAACTCTAGTTGTCAGCAAAATTGAGCAACTCTTTAACGATGAAAATAAAAAAATAAAAAGTTTTGCCTGCAGCTTTAAGTTTCTGTAATACAGAACAGAACAGTAACATTATTATCACATTAAGCATTATAGCGCATAGTCAAATAATACAAATATAATAACACACAGTGCACAATGGTATGGCATTTAACTAATTCGATTATTGGCTCCCTGGCTTCAGGAATATTGGTAGGTTACCTAGGAAACTGCAGTAATATAACTGTTCACAGCGCATTAAAACACCATAAAAGCAAAAATAGAAATGTTTATTGACAGTTCCACTGCTCCATATTTTAGTTGAAGTTAAATGAAAATACTCGATGAGATTACAGTTACATTTGTTAATTGTGTCATGACATGTTCATGACATATTGTGGGGGAAAGACCTGTTTACTCCCTCTTATCTCTGTATAATAATCCTGTATGCGTATCGTCAGTTGGAAGTGTTGCCTTATTTAAATCCAAGTCTGCCTCATATATCATATTTATGTTGACTTATGCCAACAAACCAATCAGCGGGGAGATTTTCAGAAATGGAAAGTCTAGACATCTGCAGTCTGTATCAAAGATAAATTAACAAAATGTAATGTTTGCCATTCATGGCTGAAAACCCCTTCCCGTCATATTTTATGTTGTCAACATCATCGAAATATACATTACTCAATTTGTATAGTATGTTCTGTGTGTACTCCTGGCCCCGCTAGGTTAGTCGGTAGTCACGCGCACTGTCAATCCAGGGGTTGTGAGTTCGAATCCCAGCTCGGCTAAAACTCTTTCCGACGTTTGACAAAAGTCACTGTGAAAAAGCTTATTCGTCTTCCACAGTCTATGTAGAAAACCAGTTGTTTGGTAAGTATACTGTGTGGAGTACTGGTGTGATAAACCCTGGAGACACATGTGTATGTGAACTGGCCAACGTGATATGACTGAACAATTGTTGAAAACGGCGCTCAGTTCCAGTGAATCAATCAATTGGTGCTCTCAGCGGCTGAAAGCATCATGCAAACAAATCAATGTGCTACGTAATTAATATGTACCAACATGACTCTAGATAATGGGCATTCTGTAGGTTCAAAACTCCTTATATGACCGTATACACCTATAATCAGGGTTCTCAAAATAATCGTCTCAATGAGAGGATTCGTTTGAGTACCCACGTCATAGGGTTTGATTGGAGAATTATAAGAGAGATATTGTGGGGAAAAAGAGCTGGACCTCTACCATTATTACTGAGGAGAATCATTACAGACAGGATGTAGATGTGTTACTAGTTGACGTGTGAGTGACTAGTGAACTAAATTTACACGATTTCATGGGTGTTGTGTTTCCAATTATGGCATAATGTCATCTTCGTTATTTGATATTTCATTTTGATATATTACAACACGAATAACTGTTATGTTATAACATGTTTAGCTGACACTACCCATTCAGTCGTAATGCTTACCCCGCAACCCCGCGCGCCATGGAGGACAGCCACTACTAGCATATTTAAGGTCTTTGGTATTGCACCCGAGGCGGACGCTCGACCACTACACAAATTTACATAATTGACATAAATCAAAAAGGTAGATAGATGCTCTCAGTGGCAGTGAACCATTTCGAACAGGAAGAGCATATCGAGGGCTTGGTGTGAAACAGTTGTAACTAAAATCGGTATTTTTTTACCAAGGTTAATTACCTCGCCATAAAGTCTTTATAAGCGTTAAAATCATTTTTCTTGGTAAACAATGGAAATTTAGGTGCCAATGCTCGTTCTGAGCAATGGCACCTAAATTTGCATTGTTTACAAAGGGGTCAAAATTGCCACTAAACCAGGGTTTTCAAAGTAGGTTTTTAGTTGCAACCGTTTCACGCCAAGCCCTCAATATGCGTACAACTATCGGGTTTTACACAAGTTCCAGTCTGTTTGTCAGAATATGCAGTTAGGTATATTCAATATATATATTCGGACGATGAAGACTCTAGTGAAACAGCGAGAGATGCATTAAGATCCCAAATCGCTAAACGCGGCTCATACTGATAATAAACTTGATACATGTTTAACTCTTTCAGCGCCGAATTGTTTAAAGTAGACTCTTCCATGTTCAAAATCGGCTGTGTCCATTTCTCAATTTATGAAAGTTTTGGACTATTTTGATTACTGAAACAATGCTGATTTCAGGTGAGACAGCTCGTTACGAGCTGACTCGCCTGAATCAGTATTGTTTGCAAAAACCTGAATATTGCCTTTGGCGCTGAAAGAGTTAAACAGAATAAAGCGAATCGCTCAGAGTTTAACTGGCTTACGTGTAAAAGCAAGATTTGAATGCTATTTTCTCTAGGTTAATTGGAGGAATCCGCTGTGGTCGAGTGGTTAGCGTCGGGGATTTCGAAACCGGGTGTCCCGGGTTCGATCCCCAGTCGCGGCAATTCGGTCATGGTGGAGTGCTCTTGGGCAAGGCACATTTTCTAGCCTAGTACTGGTTTGTTCACCCAGGGATCATGAATAATTAAATTTAAATGCGCGCTAAATGACCTTAGCTGTCGATGCGCCGTAAAACAACATACATTCATTCTAGGTTACGTGGGCACGGGGAAAACAGTTTTTGTCAGGTCATTCCAGCAAATGAAAAATATGCGCTAGAATTGCGATATTGCAAACAAAAGTTGATCTGGTGCGACCTAGAAAAGCAGCTTCACGTTGTCATTACTCATACACATGAACAATGCTATAACATATTAATCTCCCCCATTTAATGAATCTTATCCCCCAATTATATATCAATGTAGACATTATTGAAAACCGAGCATGTCCATATTGACATTTACTTAGCAATTTATAACAATAATAAACCTATACAGTATCTGCTTGTGCACAGACTTATACCAGAATTACACGGAGTCATGTTACTTCTTTTTTTTATTGGGTGTTTTCTTGCAATTTCGAATTCGAACTAAAAACATGGCATGTCATTGTTTATGGGCTTCAACAGATGTTTCCAACATTTACTGCATACAGTGTACTATTGGAAATCAACATATCGAGGGCTTGGCGTGAAACGGTTGTAACTAAAATTGGTATTTTTTTACCAAGGTTAATCACCTTGCCATGAAGTCTTTATAAGCGTTAAATCATTTTTCTTGGTAAACAATGTAAATTTAGGTGCCATTGCTCGTTCTGAGCAATGGCACCTAAATTTGCATTGTTTACAAAGGGGTCAAAATTGCCCCTAAACCAGGGTTTTCAAAATAGGTTTTAAGTTACAACCGTTTCACGCCAAGCCCTCGATATGTGACTGGTGGAAGTATACTGAGAAGTAATTTGTTGATAGATCCCAACAACGCTCTTGATAAGGTGTGTATTACAATTCAAAGATGTATGGTACCATATAAAGAGGCTATTTATAGTAACCTGTTCTTGTGTGGGTTTTCCCAAATGTGCACCAACGAAAATATAGTATAGCGGTCATTATTATTATAGTATATGAACCATATAGAGAGATATTTAAAGCTACACCTTCTTGTGTGGGTTTAAACAAATGTTCTCAAACAAAAACTCAGACGCCATCATTATAAATGTATATGAACCATATAGAGAGACTATTTGTTGTAGCTGAATACGGTACTTTGCTATTTTGTTTCCAAATGTTCTCAAAGGAAATACAAACGCCTGTGGTCGCGATTCTAACGTGTACACAGTGTAAGTGGTTCGGTTAGTTTAGTCGAAAGAGTACTCGCCCTAAAAGCGAGAAGTGCCGGTTCGATCCCAGGGTTGGCTGTATGTTTTTTTACCCCTGTGATACTGCCGTATCTCCAAGCTGATGTGTTCTTATATAAACACTGTATAGCACTCAGATGTTCGTATTCGTTTACGACCGTTAGAGCTCTGGTTAAAGGGAATTGTTCATGTTCTTAAATCTTTATTTGACACTCAAACAATATGTCGCGGGTACTCAACAGAATCGTCTCCGTGTGACAATTCTGTTGAGTACCCACAACATATGTTTTATGTGAGTCATAAGGGGAAAATACCAGTTTATTCCTCCTTATCTGGTCCTCTGAGCAGTGTTATGTATCGATTTTAACATCGTTTATAGTATTGTGTCTGGTATGGATCATTATGGCACACAAATTTCGATGCATTATAGGAAAAATCGCCGCTTGTTCGAGTAATTGCACACTTGAAGGAATGCATTTAGGCATTTTCTTGATAATGACAGCAATGCAATACCATCTGCCTTGGTCGGGCGCAGAGGAAAATATCCTTGATTTACAATTCATAGTTATGGTGACAATATACTGCCTTACCTAGTTCCTAGCATAATTTGGAAGGGCTCATAAAAATGTCCATGTGCTAAGACGAGACAGATGGATTAGATAAGGAGTGTTTCGCATGTTCTAAACTTTCTAGTTGACCCTTTTACCTTATGTTAAAGGTACTGAAATGAATCGTCTCAATTAGACGATTACTTTGAGTCCCCACATCATAGAGTTGTATTGGATAATGATAAATACATTGTTGGGGAAAGAGCTGTACATCTCTCTGGGTGGATCCTTGAACACGTGACGGCTTGCCGTAAATCTCTTTATGAAACAGCTTAGACAGTATTCCATTTATCGAACTCCGATCAAATGCTTTCATCGTGTTCAGGAAACATATATATCACTTAATACCTCTCACAAAAGAAATTCGATGCCTCCTACATGATGAAAGATGTCATTTGAGGATTTACCGCTTTGAAACCCATGTTTGCAGATGACGAGCGTTTTTCACTGTATGTTTGTTTCTTAGTTATTCTTTGTCTTTGTACCATTACTTGTATTTAATAATGTCCATTGTATGGATGAGATTGCACTGTAATAAAATATTCGGATTAGTCTTTGACGTTTCATTACGTTTAGAAAAAATGTTCCATTGTTACTCCGTTTTCCTACCTAATTTCTACTAGAAATAGGAAGTGAAGTTGCATGTGCTTAGACGAAATTAAACACTGATTATTTAATTCATTGGACATAACGATAATTGTCAATTTTAAGTATTGCCTCATTGACAAACTCATATGTACGAAAAAGAAATCACATGACTTGTATGCCCGTCTTGTGTGATCGTTGCAGTTCTAATTCTCCTTTGCATTTAGTTTTTTTTTTTTCTCATTTGAATATTGTCCCATTCTCCCAAGAACGTTGCTCTTAACTGCTCCTGGTTTACGGGTTTCTGCTGACATAGCTGTTCTCTCCCGTCGTCCAGGTCGTCCCTCACATGTTCTATTGGTGACAGATCTTGGCTGTTCTCTCCCGTCGTCCAGATCGTCCCTCACATGTTCTATGGGTGACAGCTCTTGGCTGTTCTCTCCCGCCCAGTTCGTCCCACACATGGTCTATGGGTGACAGATCTTGGCTGTTCTCTCCCGCCCAGTTCGTCCCTTTCATGTTCTATGGGTGACAGATATTGGCTGTTCTCTCCCGCCAAGTTCGTCCCACACATGTTCTATGGGTGAAATATCTTGGCTGTTCTCCGCCCAGTTCGTCCCTTTCATGTTCTATGGGTGACAGATATTGGCTGTTCTCTCCCGCCAAGTTCGTCCCACACATGTTCTATGGGTGACATATCTTGGCTGTTCTCCGCCCAGTTCGTCCCACACATGTTCTATGGGTGACATATCTTGGCTGTTCTCCGCCCAGTTCGTCCCACACATGTTCTATGGGTGACAGATCTTGGCTGTTCTCTCCCGCCCAGTTCGTCCCTTTCATGTTCTATGGGTGACAGATCTTGGCTGTTCTCTCTCGCCCAGTTCGTCCCACACATGTTCTATGGGTGACAGATCTTGGCTGTTCTCTCCCGCCCAGTTCGTCCCTTTCATGTTCTATGGGTGACAGATATTGGCTGTTCTCTCCCGCCCAGTTCGTCCCTTTCATGTTCTATGGGTGACAGATATTGGCTGTTCTCTCTCGCCCAGTTCGTCCCACACATGTTCTATGGGTGACATATCTTGGCTGTTCTCCGCCCAGTTCGTCCCACACATGTTCTATGGGTGAAATATCTTGGCTGTTCTCCGCCCAGTTCGTCCCACACATGTTCTATGGGTGACAGATCTTGGCTGTTCTCTCTCGCCCAGTTAGTCCCACACATGTTCTATGGGTGAAATATCTTGGCTGTTCTCCGCCCAGTTCGTCCCACACATGTTCTATGGGTGACAGATCTTGGCTGTTCTCCGCCCAGTTCGTCCCACACATGTTCTATGGGTGACAGATCTTGGCTGTTCTCCGCCCAGTTCGTCCCACACATGTTCTATGGGTGACATATCTTGGCTGTTCTCTCCCGCCCAGTTCGTCCCTTTCATGTTCTATGGGTGACAGATCTTGGCTGTTCTTTTCCGCCCAGTTCGTCCCACACATGTTCTATGGGTGACAGATCTTGGCTGTTCTCTCCCGTCCAGATCGTCCCTCACACGATCTATGGGTGACAGATATTGGCTGTAGTGCGACCAATCAATCCAGTGCATGGATATATCGACAAACTCGCATTATTTTAATGAAATACAAAATTAGACAACAACAGGGTAAACAGTGAAAACGGGACTCATTAATGAAAAAGAAATGTCTTCCTTGGGCGTAAGCATCCACCAAGTCATACGACGCCTGTGTCACGTTCTTAGACACGTCTCAGTAATTTAGGAAAATGCGTTTAGTACACAATGACTGAGGCGATATTCTGATCGGAGTTCACTATTGTCGGCCAAACTCAAGAAATTTCATATTTACTTACACTGTGCTTCTCGTTTTCTTCTCGTCGGATTATTATTTAACCCATTCCCTAATATGGTATATTCTGAAATCGTCAGCTTGGAAAACAACTAGGTGAAAACAAACCAGAACTAAATGATACTCATTTCGATTTATGCAGCGGAAAAGGACTCCTTTCGAATATGTAATCAATCAGTATCGTTTTCTGTCGTCCTTTACAGAAATTAATTAACAAACAACTCGGATTCCTTTTCTGGGTTAAATCTTTCAGCGCCACAGGCAATATTGAGGTTTTTGCAAACAATGCAGATTCATGTGAGTCAGCTCGTAACGAGCTGTCTCACCTGAAATCAGCATTGTTTGCCTTTTAATTACCAAAATGTTCAAAAACTTTCAAAAATTGAGAAATGGACACACCCTATTTTGAACATGGAAGAGTCTACTTAAAACAACTCGGTGCTGAAAGAGTTAATTAGCGCAGGAGCTGTGTCGTTTTACAATATTAAACGTGACTACATATTAGTGCAATGGCCGGATGTGAAGCCATATAGATGCCTTTAACCTGTGTCCAATGCCTAAAGAAACTGGTCGTTGGAACCTATTGGAATAAGGGGAATGGACATGCTTGCGTTAATGGCAATAATGCGAAACTGCAATATCAAATATACCAGGGCGCATGAAATACATATCTCTTGGTCTATGCAAACATCAGATTAGCCTGCACTTTCGCGCAATAACGACCAAAGTTCAGCTGTTAGTGTTTGCAACTGGATTATTTTTGTCAAATTTCAATATCTCCGAAGGTTTGTTTCCGCATGGCGAGGTCGTAATAACACCATTGCTATTGGGCATGTATGAATTAATGGCTTCTGGAACACAACGTAAATGGAAAATAGAGATGTCAACACGTTTCAATCAATTATGATAAAAATCTACAGGCTTTATTGATCCATGTGTTAATTAATCGTGTGAAGTGTATACCTGGTGTTATGCAGTTGAGGGTAACGCGGTTATAGAACCAGATTAACGTGTTCTACTGCAAAGCTGGGTATATATCTATATAATTCGTCAACAAGTAAAGTCATTGCGACATTAGTCATTCGTCTTCCACCAATGGGCTATCAGTCTATGTGGAAAAGCAGCCAGTTGCTTGGGAATATTGTTGTGTGGAGTACTGGTGTGAGGAAACCAGAAAACATATGAGTAGGTGAACTGGCCGCCGTGATATGACTGAGAAATTGTTAAAAACGGCGTTAAACCCCAATCAATCAATCAATCAATCAATCGTCAACAAGTCACATGAGCTATCGTTAAGGTTCCGACACATTAATGCACCCTTGGATTGGATAGCGTCCAAGGATTCTTGCTGCAATACCATATGCGCCGTCGCGCGAGTAAACCAACAGTATGGCCTCTGCGTAATGTATCGACCAAGATCAGCATGCGCAGTCTGCGCAGACTTATCCAGGCCGACACATTCCGTCTCAGGAGGATAGAAGTATAAAGTAATGACTCCTGAAGCAGAAAATCCACAGGGGACGAAAAGTGTCTATCCGGGCATGCTTATGCTGATCAGGGTCGATATTTTACGCAGAGTTGGTTTTATCGTGGGACGGCTTATATAGCTGGTCACCTGGACATCGACCGATAAAAGAAATAATTATAATGTTGCTGTTATTAAAATATATATAATACTGGAAAATGTGTAACTGTATTTGTTAAAATGGAGCAATGGTGGTACATACCATCATCAGAAAGTTAAAATAATAATGAAATGCGAAAAATAATGTTGAATTCTCGGTGAAGCGTTAACATCATGTGATGACAATTCGGAAAAAGCTTTTACTACATTATCCCCATGTATCTCTTTGACTGTGTCTATTTAATATCTAGTGTTTGATTCACGCAAGGAAACCCTTAACCGTCAAGAAACTATTCTATGTAGCTGTTTTAGTGTAATAAGCCAGACAGGAAACAAGCTTTTGTGAACTGATATCCGTAATATGTCTCTACGAAGGATTATTTCCAGGTTAATGTTGACGTAAAAGGAAATTCCTTAGTTATGTTTAGTAAATTGGCTTATATGGTCGAGTATTCCAACTTCGTGTGTATCCAAAGTGCCTGCCGTTTTATCTCGTGACTTTGTACGAATCTAATTTTCTATGTAAAGTATTATGCAAACAATATGTATATAATATTGCAAAATACCGATTTCTTAGATCAAAATATAAGAACAATTTACGTCATCAAAACTTTGTAAAAACACATGATGATCTACAGAAATTGAGAGAAGCTTCTTACAAACTTGTTTTTCATTTATTTAATAAAATAAGTATATGAATAAATATATATCATTTAAATGACACACATTGTATTTAAACATCACATTTAGCGTAATATATATCATACCGTGCAATATTGGATTCTAATTATGGCCTTTTGCAATATATAGTTGTTGTTGTTGTTGTCGTTGCTTGGTGTTTTTCGCCGCTTTCAACAAATGTTCAGTTATATCACGGGTTCTCCTGGGTAGTTACGAGTACTACTGGTCCGTTTATCCGGACACCAGTCATTCAGTCGTAATGCTAACTATGTAACCCTGAGCGCCAAGGAGGGCAGCCATTTCTACCGCCCTCCCCAAGGTGGACGCTTTAAAGGTTCTGATAAGTCGTATACAAAGGCTATATCTTGTTTATTTTTAATCTTTTCGATCGGATTGTGTGAATTCACAGGCTGATCTAGATCTACAATATTCGCAAAAGTCAACTTGTACATTTTCTAACGAACATGCTTATTTTCATCCGAGAGTAATAAATATAATATTCTTTTCTTTTCTGTCCAGTAGCAATTAATAAACGGCTGTGAAGCAGATTACCTTTAAAAGAAATTGTTGAAAAAGATAATGTCTTCATATGAGTACCTTCTCCAGTTCTGTTCTGTTGAAAACAGGACCTCGGAGGTAAAAATAAACTGTGTCCTTGATGTCAAAATAAATGGACCAATAGTACCGGTAACTTGGCCACGAAACGCCATACTAATAAAATAAAAAATGAAAAAGATAATACTTGTAGAAAAGGCAGTGTAATACGTAAAATACCCCTCTTCCAGGTAGCATGATTGGGACCACAATCTAGGTAATCTTATATCGTTCTCGCGACAGCCATGTTACGGCCGGAAACAGAAAATACGACATCCTGTTACAGCCTCACTGTAAAGATTTTCCGATTACTTCCACCTGACTTATTCAAAGATATATTTTCTGGCTCGTTCATATTCTCGGTGATTATTCCTGTTGAATGGGACCTCGTCCTCGTTCTCCTTTCTTTCTTTTTGTTTTGTTTAATCATTCTCATTCATTTCTTATTAACTCTTTCAGCGCCGAATTGTTTAAAGTAGACTCTTCCATGTTCAAAGTCGAGCGTCTCCATTTCTCAGGTCAAATATTTTTTGGATTATTTTGATGAATAAAAGGCAAACAATGCTGATTTCAAGTGAGACAGCTCGTTACGAGCTGACTCACTTGAATCTGCATTGTTTGCAAAAACCTCAATATTGCCTTTGGCGCTGAAGAGTTAATAACTGATGACATAGGCGTAAAACCCCCAAATAAATCAAATCATATCATAAGTCCAATATATCAGATATTCTTTGATCATTATAAAGCCGGCAACTCTAAAGCAGTTCAGCTAATAGGATTCGACTGTTGCATATTAAATACGTAAAACGTAAGTTTGCATAGGAAAATACTATGCTCAATCGGATAACTGCGCCCGTTTTATGTGCAGGGAGAATAGTGTAATAAAAGATTTCCGGATTCGGAGATTGTTCGACGCTGGGGGAATGATGCCTTCTTAGAATTACAAGAATCGAACTCACTGAATCATGTGTAAAATAAGATTGAATACGCTCCAATGAGTTTTTCCTATAGACTTCCGTAATTTTATCTTTACTCCTGATTTACTATTTACGGTGATTTAGACCATGCTTCATGTCCGGATTTGATTGGCCGAGATATGTCATAGGTTTCAACACTTAACCTGAACCAGACGAGTCGTTTGAAACCGCGCATCGCCAGATGACATTTGAAAAACATAGTAGGAAAAGGAGCAATTGCCCAAAACCAATTACTGATGTCCCATCACTCTATCAAAGTTACTTCTATTGTGCGTGATAATATACATTTTTTCCTCAGATACGTCCCAATAAGTGGACTGAAATAACATAATCCGGTTTATTGACTTCGAGGTGATCCTTGAAGTACTATTTTCAACCGTCATAGTGACATAAAGCCTGATAAATCCCCATAAAAGATAGCATAATAGTTAAGTAAAGTTGAAAACAGTGTTGCCAAGGTTGAAATTGCTCACCATGAGCAATTTCCCCTTTGGCCACAAGGTTTTCAAAAGTCGTCTGCTGCTTTTGCGTCAAAATGCGTCTGCAGGTGGGAAAGGGTTAATGAAGATTTTTAGTCGTCTGCTTTAGCGGGATGATACTTATGGTCAGTTCTTCGCCCTCCGTCTGTCTGCCTGTCATAGTTTGGCTTTATTGTTGTTTATCCACTCTCAGTACCAGGTTTGCATTGGGTTATAAAGTTTCCCTTATCAGTTCGCGTATTCACATGACCTGCTTGACTTGATTTACTGTTTATTTACGTATCCATGATACTACTAGCCACATACCGAAATGATTTCATATGGGTTTGCACCCTGATTACATTACATTCAGACAAAAGATATAAAATTCACTGCAACATCTACAAATCTCAATGCACGAGTCCTAAAATGCATGGTGAATGCATTATACTTCTCTGATAATTACGTTTGTTTACCGAAATGCATATAAGAAAATGTATTCATATTAATTTTAAACGTGGTTTTTTTTGTGGTTTTTTGCAATTATGGAGATAATACGGTTAAAAGAAACCCATTGAATGATATATGAGTTTGTATTTCAAACCAACTTAACCAATGATAAGATCTATGATTATGCTTAGAGACGTTGTATTATTTATCTTTGTTCAATAGATGTACCTTCCATGTATTTACCAAGTCCTTCTTTGTGCGTTTTCCAGTTTATTATCCTATTATGATTATAACAGCTGAGTGCACACAGGGATGTGTTGTTTGTGAATATCTGCCTTTGCAAGCTGTTGTGATCATGCTGTGAGAATTGATCTAAAGATTGTGCATGTAGAGATTTTTGTCAATCTTACATAGCCATGATATAATGTCTTAATGACACTCCTTAACCCTTTCCCACATACAACAAAACTGCAGCAGACGACATAGTATCAAAAACTTGAAAAATCTATATAAAGATAGCTTAGTTGTTAAATAAAGTTGAAAACATTGTGGCCAAAGGAGAAATTGCTCATCATGAGCAATTTCACCTTTAGCCACAATGTTTTCAAAATTCGTCTGCTAAGACTCCAAATCGTGGAGTGCATGGAGTGTATGTACTCGTTGATCATCGTTTGCTGTCATTTTGTGAACCCGAAGACAACCATTTATTATAGGTCTACATTATGTTCTTCGTTATTATCGTTCGGAAATGAATCCTATAGCAATGCAGCAGCTTGATCTAATATATGGATAGTGAGATAATTAAATGCATATCTACGTTTAGCTCGCTGTCCAGCCAATTTTCTTTCCATCGACTGAATAATCCTTTCCCACCTGCAGACGTAGCCTATTTTAAAGAAATAGCAGCAGACAAATTTTGAAAACAGTAAGGCCAAAGGTGAAATTGCTCATGATGAGCAATTTTTCCTTTGACCACAATGTTTTCAACTTTATTTAACAATTAAGCTATCCTTTATGGAGATTTTTCAGGTTTTTGTCAATATGTTTTCAAATTCGTCTGCTGCAGATCTGTTGTATGTGGGAAAGGCTTAAACCGCTGTACCCAACGCTATTATTCTCCCACCAATTGTCTCACATGCTTTATTGAAACAAATTCAGTCACGTATGAATAATTTGCAGTACTTGTTTGATGGTTCGATCCCCTGTCGGTTCATTCAAATGACTTTATAATAGTAGAAATGACTTTCGCTTAGGACAGACTCGCTGGTGTCGCGTTAGATAAACAGTAGTACTGATACCGTACTCAGGCAATGCCGTGATATAACTGAAATTCTAACACTATTGACAATTTCTCTTCTATACACAAAGAAGGATTTGAGCGTGATCTACATGCAGTATATCACTCTAAATTTCCGGAACTATTTTTGGCTGTTGAAATTTCCTCCTGCGTATTTTGTTATACAACGTTTCTTAGTGCGCATGTGTAACTACGTTGGGCTTGACATTGTATGAATGAAGTCACGAGCTTCTGTTGTAAATGCCGTTTGGAAATTTGAATTGTAACGGTGACGTAATTGTTTTAAATGACGTCATTCACGTGTTTTACCGACATTTTTGGCGCGATCGAAAACGTTGTGTTAGAATGAGACAGCAATCAAACTGAGATCTATTTCTTTAATATGTTGAAAGCGATGATAAACGCACATCAATCAAAAACCGGGTTTGAGGAATTTAAACTTTGAAGCTAATGAGTAAACGAGGTGACCGGCGTGATATGATGAAAACTTCGTTAACACTTTCCCACATGTAGACACTCCCAAGTCACGGCACGACGGTCATGGTGGAGTGCTCTTGGGCAAGGTACATTTTCTAGCCTAGTACTGGTTTGTTTACCCGGGGATCATGAATAAGTGAACTGTCACCGTGATATAACTGAAATAATGTTGAAGGAGGCGTAAAATCCCAATAAAACATGTAGAAACATTTTAGCGCCACTGCAGCACATGGCATTTGAAAACATTGTGGAAAAAGGAGAAATTGTTCATGATGAACAATTTCTTACATTTCCCATAATTTTTTAAAGGATTTATAGGTATAACATTTACACATTTCCAGATGTTACGACTGTCATTTAGCTGTTCCTAAAGCAGACGACACAAGAGTATTGCGATCGGCTTGGCTTAAAAACTAGAGTTTCCATTGCTTTGATTTAAGTAGCAAAACATCAATGCGTCTGCAGACAACCCCTCAATCCGAGAAACATTAAGCCGATAAACACGCTGTTTTATGTCCTAATTCGCCATATTTCATTGCGGCTTTTTAAGTTGTAATCGTTTACTTGGGAATTACTGTAATCCATGCTTTCCCACAGGACTACGTCGCGGTAGCTCATTCCGTATCTACGCGCGCTGTCAATCCAGGGGTTGTGAGTTCGAATACCAGCTCGGCCAACATTCTTTTCGGCGTTCGACAAAGGTCGATGCGTCAATCGCTTTCGTATTTCACCAATGGGCCTCTGTCATTATATACATTTAGTATTTATGGTATACAGAAAGTCTCTGTCATTATATACATCTAGCACTTATGGTATACAGAAAGTCTCTGACATTATATACATATAGCATTTATGGTATACAGAAGGCCTCTGTCATTATATAGAGTTTAATTAACATTGTTGTTTTCATGATACGGGATTTAAACCCCAAGTGGAAGAGATTCTTGCGATATAAAAACGAGTGCGCCGTAGCGCACGAGTTTTTATATGCAAGAATCTCTTTCACGAGGGATTTAATTCTCAAATCAAGAAAACAATGTTTATTAAACTATATATTATATACTCGGCGATAATTTTCGTTTTTAAACGACGATACCCCTGTACAGCTCATTTAGTTTTAGCTCAGAAGTGGTGAGATCTGAATGACGTAATCTGCCAGTTTTGCAATGACGTCACTATATATAATTATAATATTATATATATATATACGTGACGTCACCGACAATGTGTACATTGATTAAAATAAACTTGTGTAATGTCGATTCAAGCTCTTATTTGCGGATTTAAAAGTGCAATTGTGGATTATTTAACGGTTCATCATGGAAATAAAGTGTTAAGTAGTGAAAACGGAGCTTAAAAGTGTTTAAAAGAGATTTTAAAAAAGTAGTTCTGAAAATCCGGCTAGTGAGCTATATCGCACACTAGGCGATATTGCTCAGTAGACAAAAAGCATGTTATAGGTTTTCTCAAGTTGGGAAATCTCTATATTTTATCATTCAATATATAATATATATATCTAATAGTTATGGTATACAGAAGGCCTCTGTTATTATATACATCTAGTATTTATGGTATACAGAAGGCCTCTGTCATTATATACATCTAGTGTACTTATGGTATACAGGAGGCCTCTGTCATTATATACATCTAGTACTTATGGTATACAGAAGGCCTCTGTTTATTATATACATCTAGGACTTATGGTATACAGAAGGCCTCTGTTATTATATACAACTAGTATTTATGGTATACAGAAAGCCTCTGTCATTAAATACATCTATTATTTATGGTATACAGAAAGTCTCTGTCATTATATACATCTAGTATTTATGGTATACAGAAAGCCTGTCATTATATACATCTAGTATTTATGGTATACAGTAAGCCTCTGTCATTATATACATCTAGTATTTATGGTATACAGAAAGCCTCTGTCATTATATACATCTAGTAGTTATGGTATACAGAAGGCCTCTGTCATTATATACATCTAGTATTTATGGTATACAGAAAGCCTCTGTCATTATATACATCTAGTAATTATGGTATGCAGAAAGCCTCTGTCATTATATACATCTAGTATTTATGGTATACAGAAGGCCTCTGTCATTATATACATCTAGTACTTATGGTATACAGGAGGCCTCTGTCATTATATACATCTAGTACTTATGGTATACAGAAGGCCTCTGTTTATTATATACATCTAGGACTTATGGTATACAGAAGGCCTCTGTTATTATATACAACTAGTATTTATGGTATACAGAAAGCCTCTGTCATTATATACATCTATTATTTATGGTATACAGAAAGTCTCTGTCATTATATACATCTAGTATTTATGGTATACAGAAAGCCTCTGTCATTATATACATCTAGTAATTATGGTATACAGAAAGCCTCTGTCATTATATACATCTAGTAGTTATGGTATACAGAAAGTCTCCGTCATTATATACATCTAGTATTTATGGTATACAGAAGGCCTCTGTCATTATATACATCTAGTATTTATGGTATACAGAAAGCCTCTGTCATTATAAAGATCTAGTATTTATGGTATACAGAAGGCCTCTGTTATTATATACATCTAGTATTTATAGTATACAGAAAGCCTCTGTTATTATACATCTAGTATGTATGGTATACAGAAAGCCTCTGTCACTATGTACATATAGTATTTATGGTATTCAGAAGGCCTCTGTTATTATATACATCTAGTATTTATAGTATACAGAAAGCCTCTGTTATTATACATCTAGTATGTATGGTATACAGAAAGCCTCTGTCACTATGTACATTTAGTATTTATGGTATACAGAAGGCCTCTGTTATTATATACATTTAGTATTTATGGTATACAGAAGACCTGTCATTATATACATTTAGTATTTATGGTATACAGAAGGCCTCTGTTATTATATACATCTAATATTTATGGTATACAAAAGGCCTCTGTTATTATATACATTTAGTATTTATGGTATACAGAAAGCCTCTGTCATTATATATATCTAATATTTATGGTATACAGAAGGCCTCTGGCATTATATACATCTAGTAGTTATGGTATACAGAAGGCCTCTGTTATTATATACATCTAGTATTTATGGTATACAGAAGGCTTCTGTCATTATATATATCTAGTATGTATGGTATACAGAAGGCCTCTGTCATTATATACATCTAGTATGTATGGTATACAGAATGCCTCTGTCATTATATACATCTAGTATTTATGGTATACAGAAGGCCTCTGTCATTATATACATCTAGTATTTATGGTATACAGAAGGCCTCTGTCATTATATACATATAGTATTTATGGTATACAGAAGGCCTCTGTCATTATATACATTTAGTATTTATGGTACAGTATACAGGAAGCCTCTGTCATTACATACATATAGTATTTATGGTATACAGAAGGTCTCTGTTATTATATACATCTAGTATTTATGGTATACAGAAAGCTTGTGTTATTATATACATCTAGTATGTATGGTATATAGAACGCCTCTGTTATTATATACATCTAGTATTTATGGTATTCAGAAGGCCTCTGTTATTATATACATCTATTATTTATGGTATACAGAAAGCCTGTGTTATTATATACATATAGTATTTATGGTATACAGAAAGCCTGTGTTATTATATACATCTAGTATTTATGGTATACAGAAGGCCTCTGTTATTATATACATCTAGTATTTATGGTATATAGAAGGCCTCAAATGCTCTTTTTTCGTTCATCATTACAGTCGACGCGAACAATTGCAAGAGTTCATATCCAAACACTCAACAGTTCTTTGTAGATAAGCGCGTTGTACTTTAGGTAGTTCCGTGTATGAAAGTGGCATCGTTTGTTAGACTGTTGAAATATAAGATTGTGCAGGAGACTCCAATATCATGATAACATATCCAACTACAAAAAACAATTCCCTTCTAGCGTTATTCGCGGGTATGCTACTTGTACGCGTCAGGACAAAAGGGATGCGAATGACCATTACCACACAATTTAAAGTAGTAATGCCAGAATGCATTACCATCGTCCATTTAAACCGTTCCATCAGTAACAGGAATTTTCCTTAGAAATAGGTTTCTCTTGCCTGATAAATTAAACGGAAATAAGCCAAATGAGAGTCTCGCATGTGTCTCTGAATCAACCGATTGAATAAATAGAGGGAAAAGGACACATTGCTTGTGATAAGATAATTGAAATTGTTATTTCCGGCGTGTTTTACTACCGGTCTCAGAATTATATTATATTTAATCTGTCGATAGTATGTATTTCCTTCAAATCGTTTCAATTTGAAGAAGGCCTGAATGGCTCATTATGTAATGGGTTCATTTGACACAACGTTTTGTTTTAGGCAGCCAGAACTGCAAAAGGAGGACTTTTAAAGTTGTTCACACCATTATAAATGTTTAATGTTGCAAAGTTTAATTCAAACACTCATCCCATGTTAAGTGTGATATGAGGTAATTGATATACACGTACATTGTATTATAGGTTATTGACCCTGTACTGTGAAATCATCGTTGGACCGAGTTCTTTGGTTGACGTTGCCGAGCTTGCGAGGCTATACGTTCGCCAAAGAACGAGGTCCAACGATGATTTCACAGTACAGGGTCAATAACCTTTTTATTGCATACTTTCATATTGTAAACTATTTGCTTTATTTTATGTAGGTTTTTTTTTAATTATCTAGAATTGATAAATCTGCTTCCGAATTAGAAACAAACTGTTTGTTTACATAAGTAGTAATTTTTGTGCAAATGCCGTTTGAATTATAACGGTGACGTAATTTTTTTAAATGACGTCATGCACGTGCATAACCAACATTTTATACGCGGGTTTTAGCCTGTTTTCATGTCAAAAACCAACATTTTATACGCGGGTTTTAGCCTGTTTTCATGTCAAAAACGTACTGTACTAGTAAGAAATTGTCCATAATCAATATATATGAGAATTTAACATTACAAAGTCCCGTGAGGTTTAACAATGATATTTAGGTCAGCTATGTTTGTTTACATAACAAAAGTAGTCCCTAGCATGTTAATTATGCAGAATTTTCACACGTCCTTTTCTACGGTCATGATCACTCCTTGACAGCGGTCATGATCGAAAAATCATGACCACTTTCTTCAATGCAAAGTGAACGGGACAATATGAAAGTATGCAATAAACATATAATAAATACCAGGTTGTGTACATAATTCATATAAACGTATAAAATGTGGGAGACAAAATATCAAATAAAAACACACAAACTAATATAATAACAACTGTTCTCCTGCTGACATTTTGCTGTGCAAATTCCGCTTCCATGGTTTATATATGAGCCGTTCCGTGAGAAAACCAACATTATTGACTTTGCGTAAAGTATCGACTCGGATCAGCATAAGCATGCCGCGAAGGCTAAACCGGACAGACCTATTTCGCCTCCTGTGGATTTTCTGTTTTTAGGAATCATTACTCTATACCTCTATACCCCTAAGACGGAATGTGTCGGCCCGGATTAGCCTGCGCGGACTGCGCAGGCTGATCTGGGTCGATACATTACGCAGATCCAATAATGTTGGTTTTCTCGTGGAACGGCTCATATGCTTATCATATTGTATTAAAGTGTCAAGTAATCAAAGAAGCGACGTGAGCACTGTGGGTCATGTTTTTTAGCAGGAGGCATAGTTATTAATTGACATAATAAATCAAAGGAGTGGGGATACGTCAAGTGATATTAACCTAAGCATATCAGCCGTTCCGCGAGAAAACCAACAGTATGGCCTCTGCGTCATGTATCGACCCAGATCAGCCTGCGCAGATCGTGCAGACTGATCCGGGCCGACACATTCCGTCTCAGGGGAATAGAGGTATAGAGTTATGATTCCTGAAACAGAAAATCCACAGGAGCCGAAATGTGTCTGTCCGGGTAAACCTGCGCGGCATGCTTACGCTGATCCGGGTCGATACTTTACGCAGAATCCACAATGTTGGTTTTCTCCAGAACGGCTCGTATTAGGATTACAGAGAATGTAAAGATGTCACGTGGTTTCTTTGCATTTCTTCAGCACAGCACCTATGCATTTTGAAAGATCATGCTTTTTCTAAACGTGAACATATTTGGAAACGCGGGGTGATTCAAAGACAATACAAACTCTGATTAACAAATGATAAAAAAGACAACCAGGTCAATAATCAATGTGTAGGCCGTCTCGTGAGAAAATCAACATTGTGGACTCTGCAAAAAGTATCGACACAAGCGTACCCGGATATACACTTTTCGCCTCCTGTGGATTTTCAGTTTCAGGAATCAATACGCTATCTATCCCCCCTTAGACGGAATGCGTCGGCCGGATCAGTATACGCGGACAGCGCAGGCTGATCTGGTCGATACATTACGCAGATGTGTATCGCCACAGCTTTAGAAAAAATGTGTAGGCACGTGCCTACAGTGACTAAAGGGAACTAGGCCCCTGACTACGAACACATAATTGTATTTCAAACAGTATTTAATTTAGAACTATATTCCCTGTCTGAGAAGAACGTTATAGTGTGGAACCAATTTGAGGATAATGTCATGTAATCTAAATTACTGGGCCACTATAGAACCACACTCTTAACCCTTACCCACGTGCAAACAAATATGCAGCAGACGACTTAGAAAACACCTGCGCAAAAGCACAGAAAAAAATCCCTATAGATGAAAGAACAATAATTAAATAGAGTTGGACGCATGGTGACAAAAGGAGAAATTGCTCAATTTGAAATGATTTCAAAAAGCCGTCAGTTACAGACGCGTCTGAAAGTGTCTATATCAGGGAAAGGGTTAAAGACTAATAACTTCGATATAAAGGCCAAAAACCACCAGCAGCGTTACAACAGATGCAAAAGAATTCCGGAATTAAAATTTGGCGCCATTACTCCGTCATAGAACGTGAACTAAGAATAATCCCATTCTCCGTGAAATTTAAAGTTTTAGATAAAACTCAAAACCGCTTAAATTATCGGGAAATCTTAGTTGTGTGCAAGATCAGAAAGTGTATTAAATATTTCCAATATAGTTTAAAACAACTTATTGATTGAAAAATGCTAAATAGATCAGTGGATAAGATTGCTGGCTAACAACATGTTAATTGCGTACCCTTATTATTTTAATTAACCCTTTCCCTCATAGTGACGCTTTCTGACGCCTCTACAGCAGACGGCTTTTTGAAAACATAGTGACAAAAGAAGAAATTGCTCAAAAGAGCAATTTCTCCTTTTGCCACAATGTTTTCCACTTTTAGTCATAGGTTATCCATTCAATTATAGAGATTTTCTATTTTTTGAAAAAATATGTTCAAAGTCGTCTGCTGCAGATTTGTCGTATAAGGGAAAGGGTTAAGTCTTATAATATGCGTCGTTTCAAATTCTGTATCTATACATCGAATCTTTAACAAACAAATATGTTATTTATTATTCGTCTTTGTTATTTTGTTTTGTTTTTAGCTCCAGTCGAGCTTATGTCATGGCGAATTGTCCGTCGTGCGTGCGTGCGTCAACTTTTTGCTTCAAACGACTTCTCCTCCCTAACTACTTGGCCAATTCGGATGAAACTTCATAGGAAGCATCCTCTCCATGTCCTCTCCTAAATTCCTTCAATTTTTTTGGATCCATGCAAAATTCTGCATGGATCTAAAAAATAGTGAAAACTTTTAAGTCAGTGTATAATGGGTGTATTCAGTCCTCCCGATTGTCCCACATTTTGATTTTTGGGATAAAAATCGATGTAGGACAATCAGGAAAAGATACAGGTAAGGTGTCGGATAATCTCTGCCCGGGGCCAAGATATATCTCTACAGTTCGGTTCACTTACAAGTCCACTATCTGAATGTTTTCTGTATTTCTGTATGCGTTTGTCATACCAGTCGATTGTACCTTCCTCCAGATCCAGGGTGTACTTGCTACGCATGTGTGGTCGTCAAGAACCAGGCTCATTCCGCCGGGCATTCCGCCGCGCATTAGACATGTTTCTAGTATGATATATAAACAATGCATGATAACTTTTCCTAAAAAGTTTCAATTAACCCTTTCCCTCATAGACAATTCTGCAGCAGACGACTTTGAACTTATTTTGTCAAAACATATAAAAACTCCATAATTGAATGGATAACCTATGACGAAAAGTGGAAAACATTGTGGCAAAAGGAGAAATTGCACGTTTTGTGCAATTTCTTCTTTTGTCACTATGTTTTCAAAAAGCTGTCTGCTGCAGAGGCGTCCGACAGCGTTTATATGAGGTAAAGGGTTAAATTATTGCGCTCACAGTCTATTCATTTATTTTTGAAAAACATAGAATTAAATTACTCGAATTTATTTGAATGTTTGAGCAAACAGTTAAAATCCAGTTGCAAATTAATTGAACAAGGAATGGATAGCGGTATAGGTAAATAATGTGAACTTGGAATAGGCAAATTAACCGGACTGTATTCTCACATTTCCCTTACCCCTCTTCGCCACTCCGAATTAAGGGTAAATAGCATTTTCAAAATGTGGGACAATCGGGAAGGCACCTGTCTGACCTTTCCAATAATATTTCAATTCAATTTCTTTATTTCTCTTAGTTTGTACAAGAACAAAATCATAAGGTATATACAAATAAGCATTACAATGGTGAACTAGAATGACATAATATATATATATATATATATATATATATATATATATATATATATATATATATATACATGTACATAACGGAATATGGGACAACCCTCTTTTGTGTTATTTTTTACAAAAAGGATATATTTTGTTAAAATATATCTATAGATCTCTGAATTGTCAAATGTTTAGCTCAATATACTTTTCAACATTTTTTTTTTTTCTGAATTAGTTTAAAATTAGATATTTAACATTTTAGTAACTTAATTTAAATAGATATTTCTATTTGAAGAATTTCAAGATTCTTATTTCTATAAATCTCTAGGTTGAGTTGGCTTTTATATAAAGTACATGGAGAAATGTAGGTTGTCGTGCTAATACGACCCCGAGTCCCCGTTTTTCATTGTTAACGGTCCGTTGCATATAGTCCCGAGGATTTAACGAGAGAGGTTCTCGGTTTGGAAATGAAATAATTAATTTTTGCTGTGTTTAAAAAGTTAACTAGCTCGGTTAATAAGAGTATTTTTTAAAATGGATTTATTGGTTTTTACTTAATGTGAATTTAGACCTGGATATTATCTTTTTTCTTAAAGGTAAGACGTTGTTAAATTCACTAGTCTATACTATAATGCGAGAGAGAGAGAGAGCGAGCGAGAGAGAGAGAGAGAGAGAGAGAGAGAGAGAGAGAGAGAGAGAGAGAGAGAGAGAGCGAGAGAGAGATGTTGATACAATCAAAAGGCTTTATGATATTGATTTCAGGAGTTTTTGGCTGGGTAAGGGTTGTCTCTTACCATATTATTGCTATGCAAATTTATCTCCTGCTTCTACTGAAATACACTCAAATTGGACAACGAATACACTTAACCCTTTCCCTCATATAGACGCTTTCTGACGCCTCTGCAGCAGACGGCATTTTGAAGACATAGTGACAAAAGAAGAAATTGCACGTTTTGTGCAATTTCTCCTTTTGACACAATGTTTTCCACTTTTTGTCATAGGTTATCCATTCAATTAAAGAGATTTTCCAAGTTTTGACAATATATGTTAAAAGTCGTCTGCTGCAGAATTGTCGTATGGGGGAAAGGGTTAAATTGGACAAGGAAACGTAGGAAAATGAACGTTTTTGCATGCCAATTGATAGCAATAAAAGTTGCAAAATGGATGGATAAAATAATAACACATACCATAAATATTAATATTAATGCAACAGACAATGCACGTAAACGGGCACTATAAAACCCTTTGCCCGATATCTTTATCGGGATATGAGTATACCCCGAATAGTATTATCTTACAACATTATAACGTGTAGTACAGTCATGCATTACAACACATGTTCATTACAATGCAATTACATTGTAATCATTGATATACTCTGTAAGGAAAATATAATTTCAACTATTTCTGATGTACGTGTGCAGACAGTGGAGTGATAAATCTGTCCACAAAGATACACAGACTGAGCTATATCTTCACTGTCTGTCAATTTGGCTAATACGAATTTTAATTTTTAAACATATGTATGTACATATAGTTGTATTTAACCATTTTATTTACCCAATTCGATTTTATATTATTTCTTTTTAGAGTCGTCTGTCTTGCAGTAAAATAGTGTACAATTCGATACACTTTCTGTAAAATATAACCAAGTTCTTTCAATTTTTGTGGCGATTGGTTTGGCAATCGCCACAATGCTAACAGAAACAACAACAACGAAAAATATTTACATAGTCGGTTTTGAACAATCGGTTGATATTTTTTTTCCTTACTGCAAACTAATTTACTCACATCCGTTATAGTTCCATCATTGATGCAGAGACGTGATTAATAATAATTATGTCAGTGCTACTTTGGTATCGGATTGTTACTAATATTTGAGTTTTATCGAGACATTATCTTCATAGAGTTAAAAAATGTAAATATTATCTTCGTCATGATTGAGCAGATAATAAATATCATTGCGCGTTCTATCTGCCTTGCAAATAACTCTGATGATACTCAAATCTGGAAATTCCAAAAGGTTCTATAAATAGCTCGCGTGACTGGTTATCTCAATATAAACGCTTTATTGTGTAGATGTTTAAATATATGAAAGCGTCTAGATGATAATGACAAAGGTTTAAAGGACACACGATGTCAGTGTGTACACACGTTATGTATACACGTCTGCACGTTCTAGAGTCAATTAGCAATCAATGCTGAAAGTGTAGCCTAATTTAGTTTGGAGATCGAGCATTATAATATATGCCTATATTTTTATAAATTGAACAGTTTGGCAAATAGTGAAATTGTGTTTTTTGAGCATGTTTTGTGTTTGTTTTTGCACTCACATTATTCGAAGCAGTTTAACAACATTAGAGACATATAAATACACTGTGTTTATATGTCTCTGACAACCCTCAATCATGCAATGTGAAGGGACTAAATTGAACAGACCTGTTTAATATCGGACATCATTAAAACAAACACCAAAGTAATGGATACTGTTTTCTCTCCTTTCTTGATCATTTAGTCATTTCTAAAGTGTAAAAAATATTTTATCTTAATATGGCCTAGCGACCTGGTGATGCACATGTGATTACCCGAACAATTTAGATTACAAATAGCCATTCTAATGAGCTAAAACGATAGTCGAATACCAACTAGATTTTTCATAACTTTGGAATGGCCTAATTTTTAACACATCATGACCAATTTCAGAACGTAACTAAAAAATCACCAAGACAACATTCTGGCAAACAAACATTATTCTACTGTCAAAAGATGCAGGGTTGATACATTCTCAAATTTACCCGCACCAGAGTCATCGCAAGCCCTACACCGATATACTGCTTGTTGCAGGATTTTCCATACGATCGCCACTACAGTGCCATTGGCGCTTTGATTTTCTGAGGTATAATACACATGACAGACTTGAATTGTCTCAGTACGGATTGAACTCTTCTAGCTTCTTTTGCATTTTCCGAATTATGTCCATTGAAGGGCTGTTCTTCGAATCAGGTTAGAGTCACTGATCTGATCCTAATAATTCCTGTTTCTCCTGTATACGTTTGACCTGTCACCGGCAAATCAGCAAGTGTTCGACGTGTTGGTATACTTATACCTGTGAATTTCGACATACTAACTTTCTAATTGCAAACACAAATAAAATAGGGAAAGGTACAAACACTCAAGCCGTATGGTGATGATATTTAGGCGCGTAACGTGCCACCAAAAACAGCGCTAATATATACTGGGAACAGACAAGACTACCACAGCGCAATATCTACCACAGTACAATATCTACCACAGTACAATATATATCACAGTACAATATCTACCACAGTACAATATCTACACAGTACACTATCTACCACAGTACAATATATACAACAGTACAATATCTACCACAGTACAATATCTAACAATATCTACCACAGTACAATATCTAACAATATCTACCACAGTACAATATATACCACAGTACAATATCTACCACAGTACAATATCTACCACAGTACAATATCTACCAATATATACCACAGTACAATATAATACCACAGTACAATATCTGCCACAGTACAATATCTACCACAGTACACTATCTACCACAGTACAATATATACAACAGTACAATATCTACAATATCTACCACAGTACAATATCTAACAATATCTACCACAGTACAATATATACCACAGTACAATATCTACCACAGTACAATATCTACCACAGTACACTATCTACCACAGTACAATATATACAACAGTACAATATCTACAATATCTACCACAGTACAATATCTAACAATATCTACCACAGTACAATATCTACCACAGTACAATATCTACCACAGTAAATATCTACCACAGTACAATATCTACCACAGTACAATATCTACCAATATCTACCACAGTACAATATCTACCACAGTACAATATATACCACAGTACAATATCTGCCACAGTACAATATCTACCACAGTACAATATCTACCACAGTACAATATTTACACAGTACACTATCTACCACAGTACAATATATACAACAGTACAATATCTACAATATCTACCACAGTACAATATCTAACAATATCTACCACAGTACAATATATACCACAGTACAATATCTACCACAGTACAATATATACAATATCTACCACAGTACAATATCTACCACAGTACAATATCTACCACAGTACAATATCTACCACAGTACAATATCTACCACAGTACAATATCTACAATATCTACCACAGTACAATATCTACAATATATACCACAGTACAATATCTACCACAGTACAATATCTACAATATCTACCACAGTACAATATCTACAATATCTACCACAGTACAATATCTACAATATCTACCACAGTACAATATCTACCACAACCAGGTGATGACGTCTGACTTTGGAAACGGAATGCGAGTCTACGTGGATAAGCAGCCAGTTACTTGGAAAGACGGCTGTGTGTAGTACTATGGTGAAACTGGCTGGACACACATTGGTGTGTGAACTGGCCGCCATGATATGAATGAAAAGAATTTGAAAACGGCGTTAAACCCCAATCAATCAAATGACACAGAATGCGATTTTACATAGTGTTTTTTCACAATTATTATACATAAAAAGTAATGCAAATGCATAGAATCAGAAACATAGATGCATAAGAAATTAATCTTAATGAGATGTTTTTCAAGAATGCTTCCATCGGAGAATTTCGAACGTAGTACCGTTTGATTGCGAGGCCGTCCATTACACCACCTTGCCACGGACTTATATAACTGTATAGTATAAGCAAGCAATAAATCATAACTCCTTTTTGTGCTATCTTTTAACGATAATGGAACGTCCCGATAATGAAATAGCTACGCGAAGTTTATCTTAACCAATAGTTTCGTACAATTAACAACTTGACATTAGCCCTTTCCCTCATATAGACGCTTTCTGACGCCTTTGCAGCAGACGGCTTTTTGAAAACATATTGACAAAAGAAGAAATTGCACAAAACGTGCAATTTCTCCTTTTGCTACAATGTTTTCCACTTTTTTTCATAGCGTATCCATTCGCCTATGGAGATTTTCTATTTTTTGACAAAATACGTTCAAAGTCGTCTGCTGCAGAATTGTCGTATGAGGGAAAGGGTTAACGATAATGGAACGTCCCGATAATGAAAAGCTACGCGAAGTTTATCTTAACCAATAGTTTCGTACAATTAACACGATCAGCTGACCTGTCAGTCATCTTCACTACAATGTAACCTGACCTTGATATCAGTTGATAAAGGTCAAACCATATCGCGCGCTCTGTTTGGGCAGGGCTCCAGGAAAACCAACTATAATGCATTTAGACAAGCTTTGATAGATAATTGCTTATTCGTGCATCTAATACCCTTTCATATCCAAATACTCCGTGCTTATTAGGAGATTGCTCTCTGACTACTCACTAACAGTACCGCCCCAGATCAGATCAGGGTCTACCCTGCGTACGTCTGCGCATGATGTTACGGATATACTATGTTCGCAAATGTACTAGAGTCGATTTTCCCATAGCACAGTAAAGGTAAATCTGCACGAACATAAATAGATATAGCAGTAAATTTGTTCATTTGTTAAATGGATTTGGTTTTGTGTTAACATTCTGGTTTTAAGGTATGTGTAAATATTGTTAATCCTTTCCCACGTATAGAAGCATTTTGACGCTTCTGCAGCAGACGACCTTTGAAAATATTCGTGACAAAAGGAGACATTGCTCGAAACTAGCCACTTCTCCTTTAGCCACAATGTTTTCATCTGTTATGTAGTAAGTATACCTTAATGTGTAGATATATTCAATGTCTTTGCTTAATTGTTTTCAAAGTTGTCTGCTGCATATTTGTTTAACGCGGGAAATGTGTGTACATGGGACATGCAACAAGGAAACTTACATTAAAAGAATTCACCCTTTCTCTAATGCAAAAATATCTCCAGGAGTCAACTTTGAAAACATTAAATCAAAAATATGGATCCTCTCTATAATTGAAAGGACAATTATTGAATAAAGTTGACAACATTATGGCAAAAACGTTTTTAGAGGTCGAAGATGCGTCATAAAGCGTCTGTAAGTGGGAAATGGTTAAGGAAATAATAACAAAACAGGACATAATTTATGTATGTTTTATTTTTGAAACGGGGGTACTTTTTTGACGAGTTACGCTATGAGAGATTTTACTCCCTCAACTGATATTAAATAGGATACCCTTTTCATTTGTATATTTGGAGATTATGTACTTACTCTTTTGAAATTAAAAGAGAAAACTATATGAAATATACAAAAATAAATAAAGATGTGTTTATCAGTATATCAAAAATGGAACAGTGAGATTTTTCGTTCAACTCCAGGAAACGGAAACTACTTAGCAAAAAACCTTATAATTTTACACAAAACATGTGATTTTTAGAGAACACCACTAGATAAACTGACAATACAATGAATGTTGCCAATTAAATGATTCCTTCTGGGATAATTCTTTTACACCTATGTGTATCAACGTAATTGTACACATCGGTTTACTTGTGTGGGTTCTTTTTCTATCCTCGTTATCGACAATGTATATTTGTACATTGATCCTCGAACATTAACTCATAACTGGTCATCTCCCAACAAATGGCGATTGGCTTATCAGGGAGACATTTCTGAACGCTAAATATTCATGAAAAAAATCATAATGGTGAGGGGTAATCAGACAACCTATACACCATCCTTAACTCATACTTATATATACACATTTAAGCATAACTACCGATCTAGGGACAATGCACATACCCTTTCTACTTCCCAAAACTGTCTTTGTACATGTAAATTCAACACCTGGAATGAAACATTTCCAGTCGTCAGTAAATATGGGACAGGTGTATATCTCTGACAATCAAAAGTCATGAATGCATGTTTGAAAGTTTATCAACTAGACAAGAGGTTTCGCTTCTTCCTTTAAGTGTGGTGATAAGGCATTTTAAAAGGAAACGAAATTCAAAATTACTGAATGCTATCAGAGTGATTTATTAACTCGTTACTTGTCATTTGGCAAATGTGGTTTTAAAGTGCATCGTGTTTCCTGTAATATGGAACCATCACTAGGTGCTTATCGATGACAACACAAAGTCATTAATTCTGCGACAGCACTCAGATGTGTTAATTTATACACAATAAACTGCGTTTTGCTTCTCCCATCGGTGCTGTAGTAGTAGAGCGTCCGTCGCGGTTGCGGGAGGTCTTGGGTTCGATCCCCAGCCAGGCCATGCACAATACTTTAAAAATGGTAGTAATTGCCGCCCTCCCTGGCGCTCAGGGTTGCGGGGCTAGCATTACGACTGACTGGCTGGTGTCAGGATAAATGGACCAGTAGTAGTGGTAAAACACCCATGAAATGCCGTGATATAATTGAAACAGTGTTGATAGCGGAGTAAAACACCATTCAATTGAACAATCAGTCAAATCGGACATGTTATAAGAATGTGAAGGTTTTTTTCTTGACAATGGCATAAAGCATTACGCCGTGATATAACTAAACAATTGTTGGCTGGTGTCAGGAATAAATGGACCAGTAGTACTGGTAAAAACGCCGTGATATAACTAACAATTGTTGGCTGGTGTCAGGAATAAATGGACCAGTAGTACTGGTAAAAACGCCGTGATATAACTAAACAATTGTTGGCTGGTGTCAGGAATAAATGGACCAATAGTACTGGTAAAGACGCCGTGATATAACTAAACAATTGTTGGCTGGTGTCAGGAATAAATGGACCAGTAGTACTGGTAAAAACGCCGTGATATAACTAACAATTGTTGGCTGGTGTCAAGAATAAATGGACCAGTAGTACTGGTAAAAACGCCGTGATATAACTAAACAACTGTTGGCTGGTGTCAGGAATAAATGGACCAGTATTACTGGTAAAAACGCCGTGATATAACTAACAATTGTTGGCTGGTGTCAGGAATAAATGGACCAGTAGTACTGGTAAAAACGCCGTGATATAACTAACAATTGTTGGCTGGTGTCAGGAATAAATGGACCAGTAGTACTGGTAAAAACGCCGTGATATAACTAAACAATTGTTGGCTGGTGTCAGGAATAAATGGACCAGTAGTACTGGTAAAAAAGCCGTGATATAACTAACAATTGTTGGCTGGTGTCAGGAATAAATGGACCAGTAGTACTGGTAAAAACGCCGTGATATAACTAACAATTGTTGGCTGGTGTCAGGAATAAATGGACCAGTAGTACTGGTAAAAACGCCGTGATATAACTAACAATTGTTGGCTGGTGTCAGGAATAAATGGACCAGTAGTACTGGTAAAAACGCCGTGATATAACTAAACAATTGTTGGCTGGTGTCAGGAATAAATGGACCAGTAGTACTGGTAAAAACGCCGTGATATAACTAACAATTGTTGGCTGGTGTCAGGAATAAATGGACCAGTAGTACTGGTAAAAACGCCGTGATATAACTAACAATTGTTGGCTGGTGTCAGGAATAAATGGACCAGTAGTACTGGTAAAAACGCCGTGATATAACTAACAATTGTTGGCTGGTGTCAGGAATAAATGGACCAGTAGTACTGGTAAAAACGCCGTGATATAACTTAACAATTGTTGGCTGGTGTCAGGAATAAATGGACCAGTAGTACTGGTAAAAACGCCGTGATATAACTAACAATTGTTGGCTGGTGTCAGGAATAAATGGACCAGTAGTACTGGTAAAAACGCCGTGATATAACTAACAATTGTTGGCTGGTGTCAGGAATAAATGGACCAGTAGTACTGGTAAAAACGCCGTGATATAACTAAACAATTGTTGGCTGGTGTCAGGAATAAATGGACCAGTAGTACTGGTAAAAACGCCGTGATATAACTAACAATTGTTGGCTGGTGTCAGGAATAAATGGACCAGTAGTACTGGTAAAAACGCCGTGATATAACTAAACAATTGTTGGCTTGTGTCAGGAATAAATGGACCAGTAGTACTGGTAAAAAAAGCCGTGATATAACTAACAATTGTTGGCTGGTGTCAGGAATAAATGGACCAGTAGTACTGGTAAAAACGCCGTGATATAACTAACAATTGTTGGCTGGTGTCAGGAATAAATGGACCAGTAGTACTGGTAAAAACGCCGTGATATAACTAAACAATTGTTGGCTGGTGTCAGGAATAAATGGACCTGTAGTACTGGTAAAAACGCCGTGATATAACTAACAATTGTTGGCTGGTGTCAGGAATAAATGGACCAGTAGTACTGGTAAAAACGCCGTGATATAACTAACAATTGTTGGCTGGTGTCAGGAATAAATGGACCAGTAGTACTGGTAAAAACGCCGTGATATAACTAAACAATTGTTGGCTGGTGTCAGGAATAAATGGACCAGTAGTACTGGTAAAAAAGCCGTGATATAACTAACAATTGTTGGCTGGTGTCAGGAATAAATAGACCAGTAGTACTGGTAAAAACGCCGTGATATAACTAACAATTGTACTACACACCTGCAACGCAATATTCCCTATTTATTGTCATAGGAAGTGAAATCACACCTAAGGATAAAAACCTTAAACAGATGGCTGTGTGGACTTCCAAACAGTTCATCTAGGAGATCCATATTATAATTAAAATCATGTGTCCATGTTACTTTTCATTTATTTGTGTTTACAAATATATTTTTGTAGTACCAATGCCATTAGAAGTAGAAGCGGCATTATAATTACTGTTGTTACGAACCTGCATCGTTTTACTTGTATAGTATAGATTAGGTACATGTGTACTTACATTCATATATATATATATATATATACATGTGTATATCAATTTATATACCATTATCAACGAGTTAGCTATCACGAAGTTTCGAACCCGAGATCTTCTTGTCACGAGGATTGCGCACTACATATATGTATTTTTTCAGAAACAACCAGGTTGACTAAAAGGGACTCTAAACTTGGACATCTCGATCATAACCATTTCAAACATGTAGACGCATTTTGAGGCATTTGCAGCAGACGACTATTGAAAACCTTTTTGCCACCATTCGGTAATCATATATAGATTTTCTATATTTTTAACTTGATATTTTTAAAGGCGAAAATAAAGTCGTCTGCTGCATATTTAGTGTATCTATGAAAGTGTTAAGGCTTGACATCCAAGCAATGCAACTTCCACATATATACCCGGGGAAACGTTCAGCAACATGCATTTTTTTCCTCATATTATCAGTTTTATTTAATTATTACAGTAAGGTGGATTTGGTTAACAGATCACTCGTACATGTATATACCTAAATAAACACAATGAAATACCAACTACCTTAGTTAACGATTTAAATTCGTTCGTTACTTATTAATTAAAAACCTAACATTTTCACATTTTAATTTCGAAAAATATATTGGCGTACTGTCTAAAAACCAAAATTGTTAAAGGTCATATTTGACTAGCGAACGATGTGTTAACATTATGTGTGACTGTCGGTGTCAAGTACCTCTAGACCCGATTACGTCATTCACGAGTCTGTTCAATAAATCAGCCTCTAAATTATATGCTGTGGAATGTATTTTTCCATTCCTCGAAATTTGTCTTATTTTATGTCTGTGTAGCAAGTACAGAAGGGTACTTATAACAAATC
Organism: Serripes groenlandicus; assembly: GCA_031761405.1. Taxonomy (NCBI): domain Eukaryota; kingdom Metazoa; phylum Mollusca; class Bivalvia; order Cardiida; family Cardiidae; genus Serripes; species Serripes groenlandicus. The sequence goes on from JASEVX010000017.1 coordinate 9,679,510, forward strand.
ACCACACATGGTGCTAAAGGTAATCGGTTCATTTGCTTTTTAAAACCGTTTCTCACTTACAACAAACCTTCAGCAGACGACTTTACAAACAATTAGTTAAAGATATGGCAACAGTTATTGATTAAAGATGAAAACATTGTGGTGAAAGGAGAAATTGCTCACTATGAATAATTCCTCATTTTGCCACAATGTTTTCACAAATTGTCTACCGCGTCTGTAAGGTGGCAAAGAGTTAAATGTGCATATGCATTTTACTAGCGGTGTTTCGCTTTAAACGCCAAACGGTAGGAAATTGTTAATCGATATCTTAACTTCATTTAACTTAATACTTACCACAAGAGGTTTGCAAACGCTTTGTAATTTAACAGACATAAATACTGTGATAATAGACAAACCATGCATTAAATATTTACATTGAAACGTATAGACCTGTCTAATCATTTATCGAATTGAGCTGACTGTATACAATAGCTTTAACCCATTCCCTCATACGACAATTCTGCAGCAGACGACTTTGACATATTTTAACAAAAAATGGAAAATCTCTATAATTGAATGGATAACCTATGACTGAAAGTGGAAAACTTTGTGGCAAAAGGACAAATTGCTCATTTTGAGCAATTTCTTCTTTTGTCACTATATTTTCAATAAGCCGTCTGCTGCAGAAGCGTCAGAAAGTGTCTATATGAGGGAAAGGGTTAAAGCGGACACTTCGAAAACATACGTTATACATATAAGCCGTTCCACGAGAAAACCAACATTATGGACTACGCGTAATGTATCGATCCAGATCAGCATACACAGTCTGCGCAGGCTAATCCGGACCGACACATTCGGTCTCAAGGGGTTAGAGGTATAGTGTTATGATTCCTGAAACAGAAAATCCACAGGAGACGAAAAGTGTCTGCCCGGGTTAGCCTGCGCGGCATGCTAAGGCTGATCCGGATCGATACTTTACGCCGAGTCCACAATGTTGGTTTTCTCCTGGAACGGCTCATATCATTTAAATCAAGATATCAGCCCGACTATGGCAAAAAGTACAAGTTGGCTTTTAGGGAACAGCGCAGATTCAGTTCGGTCTGTGCGTCTGTACAGTCTATTCACATATTATTTACGTACGTTTGTTTAAAACTTCTGTCAACTTGTGTAGATTCTAATAAGTTGAAGGATGTGCAGGCTGATCCGAACCTTCATTGTACAGAAATGCCGTCTTTTACCTTTGCCCATGAACTGCTTCATACTGTCTTATGACATTGAAAAGGCGTCACAGTAATCCATACACATGGACAACTAGGTGACTGTTTCAAGTAGAAGTTGAAACACCGATAGCTAAACCAGTGGCTCTCAATCCAGGAGATGTTAGTTCGAAAAGCAGCCAGTTGCTTGGAATGACTTGTGTCGAGGACTGGTGTGGTAAATCTATGAATCACATGGGAAGGTGAACTGGCCGCCTCGATATGATTGAAAATGTGTTGAAAATGGCGGCAATCAGAACTGCTGCTACGAGTAAACTACAATTTGAATTTCCACATATTAGATTTATTGCGAGCCAACTATATATATATCTATATTGACTGCTGGACAGATAATTTAGTCGGTCCTAAACTGATATAAATCGAATTTGGTCTCAAGATACAATTTGAAGATATTTACATTTAATTGACGAGCATATCGTTCGGGGAAATTGATTAACCCTTTCCAACATACATGTACAGCACATCTGCAGCAGATGACTTTGAAAATATTAAGCTGTCTATAATCTCATTATGAGCAGATTCTCTTTTTTTCACATTATTTTCAAAAAACGTTTGCTGCAGAGTCTTGGGAAAGGGTTAACAAACTCTTCAAGTTGGTCAAGTCCAGTTAGTCTTCAGTCATCGCTCATGAATATACCCAAACGACGGATGGTACATCGGTTTCCGGTGTGTAATGCAATTCGAAAAGAGTTCTCTAGACAAAAGGGATATCAGACGACAATGCCCGCATGAATTACTTTTTTAATTTTGTTACAGTGGGTTTACCAGGAAGTTAATTATTATTTTCGAGAAATAAGTCTAAATGGTGGTTAGTTTTTTTAAAAGACTATTCCCATAAAAATTATCGTGTGAAAGCTGTCTATGTCTGTTTTGAGTTTATCTACGGACTTAACAACTTAAGACACATCACCACCTCAGATTCATGTTTCAAAATGTAATGGCCGAGATTGGTTGAATACTATTTATTTCACTGATGCATAGATTAGTCATTTTGACAACCTTGTTTATAAATTCATTTTCTATTTTCAGGGTGCTCCCAGTTGACAATCGCCATGTAAATGAGCATATTAGAGATGGGAACAGTATTACCCTTAAACAACGCATCCTTGATTGACGTCAGTATGGCCTGTGTACCGGAAGGAATGCACCCCACAGTGATTGTTACGTCATCACAAATCTCTGTCCAAATCGTGCTGACACTGTCGGCAGTTGCGGTTTTCGTCGGAACAAGGACTATTTTAAACAGGATACGGCGTGACCTTGCGCGCGTGAATGTAATAGTTGTAGGCGCAGGCCCGGTTGGCTTAACAGCGGCTCTTATTGCTGTACACTGTAAACGAGTACACAAAGTGATTGTGTATGAAGAACAATCGAAATGTACGATAGAAAACAAGGTTTACCAAATAGCTATTACACCTTCCGTTGCGGTGTCATTGAGGCACCATGGGATTGATTTTGATAATTTGGAAGGAATTTGGAGTGACGGTTGTTTCTATACAAGAGTTGGAATTTATTTGGAATATATAATTAGTGTTTTACCTATACATTCTGCTGATGTCGAGTTAAAATTTTCTACAAAGGTAAGTAAGGCTGCCTTTCCCTTTGATGTAGTACCACCTGCGTGGTTTAGTGGATCATCGTCAGCATAGGGTGCTGGAGGTCGAGAGTTTGGTCAGAAGACGTTAGAAATGGCTTCCGTCCTTGGTTCTTAGGATTGTTGGGTTATGTTGGCCTAACTCGCTGGTGTCAGGACAAATGGATCAGTTACTTACTGGTAGCTTTCCTAAATAAAAGGTTATGAATCCCGGCTCAGCCATTTATATTTCTAATAACTGACAAAAGTTATTGTTACTAGCGTCATTCGTCGTCCAATATTTGGCTAAAAAGTCTAGCTAGGAAGGTGGCTTTTTGCCTGGAAAGAATGTTTTGTGGATAACTGTGGCGAGAAAGCCACGAAACACTCATAAGATGAACTTGTAGCCGTGATATAACTGAAATTCCATTGAAACGGCTTTAAACACCAATAAATTAACCTTCCATTGACCTTTCAATAAGGAAATTGTTATCCAAACACCAATAAGAAACTAGTTCTAAGCACTCGTGTGGTTTCATTGAGTTTGTTATACAGGCGCAATAATCATTTCCGTATCAAAAAGTGAATGATAAATGAGGCATATATATATCTATTTCTAAATACTACATGCATTTGCCCGTGACGTCTCTTTGAATTATAGCATTCTACAAAGCATCGATTTAAAGCCATTTTATAAAATTCTACAATTCTACAAGTTTATTTCATTATGATTAGATGTTTTGAAGATCATTTGTGTCACTTGCCTTGCCTTGGCTGGATAATACCTGAAGGGAACGCTTCTCTTTCGTTTCTCTGTCCAAGTATCTGTCACGTTTCACTCTAGTTAATCGTATGTCATAATGTGTCACTGGCAAGTTACACAAACAGTTCTCGTTTAATAACTATAACTGATGAATCATTCATTCATCATTCACTCATTTATTTATTCATTCAGTAATGTATTCATGATTTAATTACTAATGTTTTTCATTTTTCACTGAATTACTTATGTATATATTTATTTATCTCCTACGTCGTATATTTGGTTAAGTTTTGTGTTGCAAGTCCATTTTCCTCACTAACCATTCAATGTAGAGCTTTGAAACTAAACTTATTTGTCTGACATTATAGTAGCAACCACATGGACAAGTGCTATAGCTCTTGATTGCATTTTGTTAAACTTATGCCCCTTTTTAAGTCAGAACTTTGGTTAGATTTTGGGTTAAGGTCACTTACATGCAAACTGACAAAGTTAACTCTTTGAAACTTGAAGTACTTGTTCACCATCAAATGTACAATATAACGAAGGAAGAGTTCTACATTACCCCTGTCTTGTATTTTGACTGGAGTATTGCCCTTCTTAAACTTAGAAAAATTTCGAACTCACTAAATATACACACTTTATTTGTTTGAGTTGACATAATGTAACCAAATGTTGTTTCTAGTAAGTATTTAAGATGATCTTTTATGGAATTGGGTCAAGGTCAAGGTCCTGTTACGGAAAAAATATATAAACGGTAATACATTCAAATATATTCAATATCTTAAGTTATAGTTGACATAATGTAACTAAATTGTGTTTGTATTAAGCATTTAAGATGATTTTCAAATGGATTGTGTTGGGATTCCTGGGGTCAAGGATCAATGTTAGTGTTACTAAAAATAGAAAAACTGTACTTCTCATTTGGATACTAAGCAGACGAGCGTCAGGCACCCATAGGCGGTACATACAACTGAAACATGTACATACATTTATATATTTGCAAGTCATTCGCTCAATGCATTAATAAAACATGGCCGTCCAGAGCGGTACTAGTGCCTTATAAGTAACAGAGAACTAGACGAAATGGAGTAAACTGGCTTTTCCCCTAAACACCTCTTACCACTTGACCAAACCACATGCTATAGGTACTCAACGGAATCGTCTCACTAAGTATTCACAATATATGGTTTGTGTGTCAAATCATGATTTTATAACCTGAAACATGCTATGTTCATACAAGCCGAGTCCTGGTAGCGACACGGCCTATCAATCCATGCTCAAAGCCCTGCTGGACCAACTTTCTTTCTTACGTTTGACTAATGCGACAAGCGTCATTCGTCTTCCACTAGTCTATGTGGAAAAACAGCCAGTTGCTTGGAAACACTGCTGTATGGAGTACTTGTGTGATAAAGCCAGGAAACACATTAGTATGTGAACTGTCTGTCGTGATAGATTGGAAAAATGATGAAAACGGCGTTAAACTCAAATCAATCAAACACTTTCATAAAAGTGACAGGAATCCGCTGTAGTCGAGTGGTTAGCGTCGGGGATTTCGAAACCGGGTGTCCTGGGTTCGATCCCCAGTCGCGGCACTACGGTCATGGTGGAGTGCCCTTGGGCAAGGCACATGTTCTAGCCTAGTACTGGTTTGTTTACCCAGGGATCATGAATAATTAAATTTAATTGCGCGCTAAATGACCTTAGCTGTCGATGCGCCATAAACAATATAGGGATGATACACATTTTTTCGAGGGCGTGAACATCTGCGGACGCCCGCTAAATGTGTTTATGCCCGAGTGCGAAGCACGAGGGCATAAACACATTTTAAGGGCGTCCGTAGATGTTCACGCCCGAGAAAATGTGTATTTTCGCTATTATTGCATAAAATAAGAGCAAACATCCAACATAAAGTCCGCTGTAACGTTCAGTTGTACGATAACCGCCGATGAACATGACGCAATAAGGATTGACACATGTGACGTAAAGTAAACAAGTTATGTTTTATATATCCACGAACCGGTCCTACATCAAGGTTGCCATTGCTGACTCGAATGGTTTTGGATTATGTTATGCTCTTTAACTGTGAGTCTATTGCATGTTACCGATTATCGAGTTAAAGAAGCTGATGTAATTGTTAACCCAACAATTGCTCCTATTCTAGGGGAGATGAAGCGTCCATGATTTGTTTACTAACGGTGCCCGGGTAATGCATATGTAAAACACCTAACCGATCTGAAACGGCACGTACGCGCGAGAATCGCTTTGTTTATACACGTTTTCTCGCCGTTTACGCCCGGTTTTTGCAATGTTTCTGTATCCCTTAAGCGGGCGTAAAACATAGATTTTATGCAATAATATACATTCATTCATAAAGTGACAGAAAAATAATACGTATTTTTCAAGTGCCATATTGCCAACTTGTTTAGGTAATAAACAGCTTTGGCTTAAATTGGCTGAAGCGTTTTTACTAGGTCACAGTATTAAGAGACAATAAGACACTCTGTTTCCATTGAAATAACAGAACAAAAATCAATTGGAATTGATATTGCATTAAATGAACATGAATCGTTTCTCATATTAAATGATTAATGTTGATAACTCAATGGAACTCATACAGATTTGTTCATTTGTGTTGTCTGAAAGAAGTTTTAATTTCGTTTAAGACAATATCGAGGGCTTGGCGTGAAACGGTTGTAACTCAAAACCTATTTGAAAACCCTGAATTAGGGGCAATTTTGACCCTTTTGTAAACAATGCAAATTTAGGTGCCATTGCTCTAAACGAGCAATGGCACCTTAAATTTCCATTGTTTACCAAGAAAAATGATTTAACGCTTATAAAGACTTTATGGCGAAGTGATTAACCTTGGTAAAAAAAAATACCAACTTTAGTTACAACCGTTTCACGCCAAGCCATCGATATATGATATATCACCATTACACTCTCGGCGGCAATGGGACGAGCCTTACATTCACTGTTAACTCTTTAACCCTTTCCCTCATACGACAATTCTGCAGCAGACGACTTTGAACGTATTTTGTCAAAACATAGAAAATCTCCATAATTAAATGGATAACCTATGACAAAAAGTGGAAAACATTGTGGCAAAAGGAGAAATTGCACGTTTTGTGCAATTTCTTCTTTTGTCACTATGTTTTCAAAAAGCCGTCTGCTGCAGAGGCGTCAGAAAGCGTCTATATGAGGTAAAGGGTTAAGCGTCAAATTACCTTAAGCGAACTCTTCCATGTTCAAAATCGGGCGACACATTTTTTTCATAAAATAAGAGTTTTTGAATATTTTGATAACTAAAATGCAAACAATGCTGATTTCTCGTTACGAGCTGACTCACCTCAATCTGTATTGTTTGCAAAAAAAAACTCAATATTGCGATTGGCGCTGAAAGAGTTAAAACTACTTAAAATGTGTTTTATGTTTCTCGGAAACATGGTTGGAAATCGGACACTAAAATTAAAGATAACGCCCAATGTTCTCTGTGATTAAAAAGCACGTGCTAAGACCATACATTAAATACGTACTTGATATTTGATCGAAGCCGCTTACAGAAATATCTATTATAAACAGTGTTTTACGTCGCTTTCAACATTATTTCAATCAAATGTCAGCATTTGGTGTCAGTCAAAATGCAATTCCCTAAGCACTTAGCTACTTCGACCATTTTTAAAGATTTTGTTATGACCCGACCAGTGATCGAACCCTACTCATCAGTTCTCCAGACGGACGCTCTAACTGCTATACCATCGAGGCGATTATCAATAATGAAGAAGCAGTAACTTTGGCGAGAATGTAAGCGAGTTAGTGCTTGATTGATGGTAAGCTAACTCGTTATAAATATCTTTATTGGACCCTTTTTAGCTCGACTTTTGAAAAAAAACGAGAGCTATTGTCATGACCCTGGCGTCGTCGTCGGCGTCGGCGGCGGCGGCGTGGTCGTCCGGTTAAGGTTTTTTGTTTAGCTCAGCTTTTTTTTCTGTTTTCTATCAGTCGAGCGTCTGTGCCGTACGCGGTGCTCTTGTTAAACAAGTATGATAGTTTCACTACATCAGTTAATCAAGTAATATATTAAGGGATCCTAAACATGAAATTAGTTGCAACAAATATGTGTAGTATAACATTTAAAGATTAAATACAAACAACAATACGTGGTTTTTAACGTTTCAGTGATTATAATCGGAAGTGACGTCAAATTTTAACGTCAAATGAATTTATAGCGGGAAAACATAAGTACGTTAATACAATTTTCTAAGAAAATTGCACTAATAGTCACGTCTAACCTTATGGTGAAGAAGTGGTCGAGTGGTTAGCATCGGGGATTTCGAAACCGGGTTTCCCGTGTTCGATCCCCAGTCGCGGCACTACGGTCATGGTGGAGTGCCCTTGGGCAAGGCACATTTTCTAGCCTAGTACTGGTTTGTTTACCCAGGGATCATGAATAAGTGAACTGTCGCCGTGATATAACTGAAATAATGTTGAAAGCGGCGTAAAACCCCAATAAATAAATAAACTTACCTTATAGTGAGAAAATCAAAAAAGAAGCTTGTTATCATTTTTGTTAAACAGACACTAAAAGTATTGTATAATTCTGGAGATGAACAACCAGAAAATCATTCAAAACACAAACGTTTTGGTAGATTACACTCCTAAGTTTACTGTTATCATTGTAAACATTAACAGATTGCATTAGTAGATTGCATACTATGAATGCATCAGTTGGTTCAGTACATGCAACACATAGGAAGACACTGTACTGTCATGAATGTTCATGGTGGGATTTCCATAGAGCTATATGGTAATACGATCATTTAAAAAGTACCAGGTGGACCGAATGACATATTCGGAATTGGAGTCAATTAATTTTAACAAGACCAACAAAATTTATTTTCTTGGAAATATTTCATTCTGGCCTGATGCATCATTAATTGTCTGTGATGGTGGGGATCTTTTTAGATAAATATTTCTATATGCATTTCTGCATCTCATCTTAACCAATCGAAATTCTACCTTTAGTACTTTCAGTACTTCGATTAATCATCAATCCGTTGCAGTAAATAGGTGTTGTGTGTAAAACTTTCTTTCTTTCATTTTAGTTGCTTACAATTTGTGTCACCAATAGCAATTGTTTCAGGCAGGCTTGCGAATTGATCAGCCGGGAGTGATTGATTGAAGTTGTTAGAATTTGTTTGACGATCGATGTGATTACATTTTAACCTGATTACTTAAAACTTTTGTAGATTGCTTTCAAGAACCATTTTGTTTGATGAATTGAGGTTTACACCGTTTTCAACATTATTGCACTTATTCATGACACCGTGTAAACAAACAGACGCATTCTGACGCCTCTGCAGCAGACGACATACTGAGCAATTTCTCCTTTTGCCACAATGTTTTTGATTAAAATTTTAAACATATATTATAAAACAGTTATTTTTTCGGATATGTTTTCGAAGTTGTCTGTTGCAGATTCGATGTATGTGAGTACTTGCAAATATATTAATATTGTGTTTTTTTAAATAATGTTGTTACATTGATAAGCTAGTCACTAAATTACTAAACATTGAAATGTTGTACAAATGTCACTGTGAACTTTAGTTCAAAGGTCAAACTTGTGAGTCTATTTTGTTTCGATTATAACTTCTACCGCTGTGACAAAAGCTTCAATAACGTGTGTACCTTTGTTTTCGTCGAATTGGTGTTGCGTGCACTTTCTCTGACTGTAGCTGAAGGCAGAATATGTCAATTCAAGGACAAAGTGTTTTTGGCCCATAACAACAACAGTTCCGAAAGGATCTTTGACTCGTTTGTGTTTTTCATGGTATGACAGTGTGTCTCGTTCAAGGTCCGGGACTATAGGTACAATTTCACGGTCATAATTGTATATCAAATGTCCGTATGGACTACATATAGTCTGAAATGAAAAAAAGGTGTTTTTTTTTCAATCAATCAATTGTTTTTAAGTGTCTTTTCACGATTGTTAAAATCAAACCGAAGGAGTTTAGCTGAAATCTCAATGAAATACTTAAATGTCAAATAACAGTGAAATAAAGCTTTTCAATGATATAATTAACATCACCCTGTGTGCGACGAGCAAGAACCAGGAAGCTACCAAAGACCATGTTGAGACGTAAGGCTGCATTATATAAAACTGAGGGAATATAATAAATCTTTTTCAGATATTATGTTCTACAAATAAATGAATTGTGCAAATGATATGATATAATTGGGGATGTTGCATGTAGATCGATTTGGTGGTCACGATATCATTGCAATCTTAAAGATAAAAGGGAAAAACGCATAAAAGGTTTTCCCAAATTGACATTAAAACCAGCTGGTACACAGAGGGGTACATGGATTTCCAATATCGCGTTATGTACAGTTGATATATAAAAGGTCATTAATATTACAAAGATTGAACTACAGTTGAATTATTATAAAATCTTTTTTGTATAGTACGGGGTCTTCCAAGGGGAAGTAAGCCAGTAAAACACTTTATATCATAAATACTCTTTAATCATATAATCAATTTTCGACCACTTGGTCTTTATCAAGATTTAAAAAAAAAAATCGGAAATTTAAGTGCAGTCCATTCTGGATAATGTTATACTTCGATCCAAGAATGGACTGCACTTAAATTTCCGTTATGTTTTTTTTAAATCTTGTTAACTCTTTCAGGGCCAAAGGCAATATTGAGGCTTTTGCAAACAATACTGATTCAGGCGAGTCAGCTCGTAACGAGCTGTCTAACCTGAAATCAGCATTGTTTGCCTTTTAGTTGTCAAAATAGTCCAAACTTGTACTACATGAGAAATGGAGACGCACGATTTTGAACATGGAAGAGTCAACTTTAAACAATTCGGCGCTGAAAGAGTTAAAGACCAAGTGACCGAAATGTTGATGATTAAAACGTATTACTGATATAAAGTATAAAGTATAACTAGTATAGCTTAACTCTTTCAGCGCCAAATTGTTTAAAGTAGACTCTTTCAAGTTCAAGATCAGGTGTCTCCATTTATCATGTAATAAACGTTTGGACTATTTTGATAACTAAAAGGCAAACAATGCTGATTTCAGGTGAGACAGCTCGTTACGATTTTGTTTGCAAAAACCTCAATATTGCCTTTGGCGCTGAACGAGTTAATAACCCTTTTAGTTATGTAACAGCGGTAAGTTCAAATAAGGTTTGTTTCCTTGCGAGCTCGCACATGTACTCCGCACAGCGTTCTTGTTGATAAACTAATTAACTTCACACAAAGAACATTCAGGCTGTTGGAGGAAAAAAGAATGACGCTAGTTTCACAATGACTTTTGTCAATCATTAAAAATAACGAATGGCTTAGTCGGGGTTCGAACTCAGTATATATGAACTGATAGCCGTCGTCTTTACGATTGAACGATCGCGGCTCGACGCAATTCGGTTGATGTAAAGGGCATCGGACTGTTATCGCAGACATAACCATATGGTTGTACAGATTCCATAGAATCTGAAATGACCACATGACTTGATAAGTAATGTCGAGGGAAACAGACACAGACTGAGTGAATGTGTCATTCTCGCATGTCTTATAGCTGTCAATTATCGAGATTTACATCTCCGGTATGCTGACAGTATGAAAGGTATATTGTAACTATGCAAACATATACAAAGACTTGTTAAACTGCCATTGGTGAAACAACGCAGAAACTCGCCATTCCCGTACGTCCTATAGCTGTCAATTATCGTGATTTACGTCTTCTGAGTGTTGACTGAAGAAGGATTGTATTCCCCTTAACCCTTTCCCTCATATAGACGCTTTCTGACGCCTCTGCAGCAGACGGATTTTTGAAAATATGGTGACAAAAGAAGAAATTGCTCAAAACGAGCAATTTCTCCTTTTGCCACAATGTTTTCCGCTTTTAGTCATAGGTTATCCATTCAATTATAGAGATTTTCTATTTTTTGACAAAATATGTTTAAAGTCGTCTGCTGCAGAATTGTCGTATGGGGAAAGGGTTAACTTGGGAACTATGGGAAACGGTAATAAAATACCGTGGGCCATGCTAAAATGCTGGTTAAAAATCAAATGGCGATATTGTTGTACACTGACGGTCAAGAAAAGTGCTTCTTATCTTATTATTACGTTCAGACAGGGCTTTTTCAGAGGAACCGTTATAGTTCACGGAAACCGGTCTTTTTTATAATGTAAGGTGCAATATTTGAAAATATTCTACTATCAAACTACCCGTCCGATTGTCAAATCATTTTAAAGCAATTATCCAATCTCATTAAAATCAGACCAAAAAACTTGGTTGTGGGTATATTGGTTCTGACTACACTGCTCTTAATGTCATATCAAATTAACCCTAGATCTTCTCATATAAATACTCATGAGCAGGTTTGCTACTTCCGCGAAGTTTTGGTTTGGTTTTAAATGTTAATGAAACAAAATATTAATTGGCTATGCTCGCTTAACTCTATTAAACATATCGTTCGATCTTTGATGAAAAATATTTCCCTGAAACGACTAACTAACTACGAAATAATTTCTACTGAATGGTTAAATGTAATGGCAAGGTGCTTGGCCAAGTGGCATTACTTCCAGGTGATACATCAGAAACAAGAGAGTGAACAGGTTTGCATGTTATCTATAGCATTATTTGTACATTCTTTGAAAAACTTCATCCGTTAAAATTCTGGCCCAATATGAAATATTTCTCATAAAAGAGCATTACAGGATGGTTCACAGAAACAGTTCAAAGCAAGGCAGTGTGTCTTCCGACATGTTTACTAAATATAATTGTTGGAGTATTTTTAAACATAAATTCATCTTCAAAAGCCTTGCGTTTCAGATGTTAGATATAGTGCAATGAATTTCCTATTGTTAAAATGCTTGTCGTGGTTCTATGTACCTGAGCTCGAAATAGGGTCTGCTGTTCTCAAATCGCTGTGCCGGGTGGGATTGGTTATACTGTTCATGTTGTCGGAGAGCTACTCAAATATCAATATAATTTGAGCCGAGTTACTAGAAAACCAACATTGTGCACTTTGCGTAAAGTATCGACCTCGATCAGCCTTAGCATGCCGCGCAGGCTAACCCAGACAGATACTTTCCGCCTCCTGTGGATTTTCTGTTTCGTGAGTCATCACTCTATACCTCTATTTCCCAGAGACGAAATGTGTCGGCCCGAATTAGCCTGCGCGGAGTCCTTAAGCTGATCTGGGTCGATACATTACGCAGAGGCCATAATGTTGGGTTCCCGGTGGAACGGCTCATTTATGGTTGGTGTGATATTTGATTTGAATTATATGCCCTTAAGAATGAAACGGACAAATTGATTCGGGATTGTTTCCACGGGTAAAATGTAAATAACGCCATATGGTCTTATTAGGCTGATAATCAAACACTTTGGCCTGGATTGTGTTGTATTAAACAAAGAGTTGATGAATTATGCCATTTATTTATTCTTTACTGATACAAACGACTTTGATGCCTCTGAAGCAAATGACATTTCATATTAGATCAACTGTATATCAAAAGTATGCGCACATCTCGAGGGCTTGGCGTGAAACGGTTGTAACTCAAATTGGTATTTTTTTTAACAAGGTTAATCACCTCGCCATAAAGTCTTTATAATTGTTAAATCATTTTACTTGGTAAGCAATGGAAATTTAGGTGTCATTGCTCGTTCCGAGCAATGGCACCTAAATTTGCATTGTTTACAAAGGGGTCAAAATTGCCCCTAAACCAGGGTTTTCAAAATAGGTTTTTAGTTACAACCGTTTCACGCCAAGCCCTCGATCTGTCCCTTATGTGTGTTTTACATATCAGCTGATCATATTAATGTTTCCACCTAAAAAGCAATATCCAAACCCCCTTTGGGTAAATTTTTCACCTGGCTTCTTTTCCAACCTCTTGGTAAACTAAGGTTAATAATGTATTTGTGTCGCTGTTACTTCAACATTTAGAGCTAATAATATAATGATGTACGCTATTTCAAGCACAGGGACTTGCTCCTCTAAAACATAGAGTAGGTCATATCTAGTTTTAGAGGAGCAAGTCCCTGTTTTTCAAGCAGTAAGATTACAACATAGATATTTTGCGTTTAACATGGCAGTTCAACTTTATATGATTATGCTATATGCTGCGATTGCAGTAAATATTCTCGTCTGAAAAGTGAGGCATGATTTTAAAATCGGTTGGAATGTATGATCTTCTAGCAACAATACTAATATAATGGTGTACGCTATTTCAAGCAGTAAGATTACTACATATATATGTTTAGCATGACAGGCAGGGGCGTAGCTTGGCAATAATCAATGTGTAGGCCGTCTCGTGAGAAAATCAACATTGTGGACTCTGCGTAAAGTATCGACCCGGATCAGCCTAAGCATGCCACACAGGCGTACCCGGATAGACACTTTTCGCCTCCTGTGGATTTTCTGTTTCAGGAATCACTACTCTATCTATCCCCTCTTAGACCGAAAGTATCGGCCGGGTCAGTCTGCGCGGACAGCGCAGGCTGATCTGGTCGATACATTACGCAGATGTGTATCGCCGCAGCTGCATTTTGGGGCATTTTTAGAAAAAAATGTGTAGGCACGTGCCTACAGTGCCTAAAGGGAGCTACGCCCCTGACAGGTTTAACTTTATGATTATGCTATATGCTGCGATTGCAGGAAATATTCTCGTCTGAAAAGTGAGGCATGATTGTAAAAATTGATTGAAATGTATGATCTTCTAGCAACAAACTTCAGCAATAGCCAAAGGTAACCTGATTGGCAAAAGCATAATCATCTTGGTCTATTATTATTAAAAAACTCTTGTCAATTTCTTTATTTAGTTGTAAGGTGGCATAACACAGTTGAAAGCTGATTTTCTGTTTCCTTGGACACTCCAACTTTTATTCTCTCATTATTTCTCATAATATCCATACTGGTTTGATAAAAGGAGTTTTCCTGTATCAAGCAGTGCCAGAATTGTAGGAAAATGACTGGAAGTCACTCTCAGTCCATATTATGGAAAGAATTGGCCACAAAAGTGGTCTGAAACAGGGTGAAAAAAGTAGGACAAAAAGATCAATTTGACCCTTTATTCCAAAAATCACCCAACAAAAACGCAGGGGGTTAGTGTAAAATTAAAGGGCTGCTAATTCGCTCAAAACAATAGGCAATCTGTGGATGCAGTCAGAAATACCACGTTACCAGCTCCTTTTCAAGCAATTTTGGACGCGAAAGCTGGTATTCAAATTTACCTCTAAATTCACGCCTAGCTCTGCAACCAGTGTTGTCAAACCGGAAGGAGAATTGGGTTCAATTGAAAAATTCAATCCCATGCTTAGAGCTTACTTTTCACATTTATAATCATCAAAATCAATCATTCACCCAAACATGTACCCACAACTTACTATTTGTCATTATTTCTATTTTTGACCCTGGCCAAAATCCGAATATCCCGAAAGCAAGTGTTATGTGTCACCTAAAATATTTTACAAGCCACTTGGCTAAAATACCGGAAAATTAGTCATATACTATATAGATAACGTAACATGGATATATGTTACATGTACGGACAGTGTGAAGGTGTGTGCGGGTGTTGTGTGTGAACGCCATGTAGTTTGGTTTATATTTTGTTAAAATACTATTGTTATTATTATATGTCCTCATATTACATAATGTACATGTGCTGAGTGTACAAATAAATTCTAAAAAATAAATTCTGGTCCGTGACAGTTCAAACTAAGTGCATATATTCTCTAAAATTGACTGATCAACTGATTTTAATTGTAAATAAATTTATGCAAATGTTCATCAAAATCTACTAAATGCATGTTGATTGACCCTGAAAACGTGGCTATTAGGGGCTATAAAGGTTAAATTTTATACTTATTTAATTTGTTATTTTTGAAACCTTCTCCTCTGAAACAACCGTTTTGAAATAATTTGATATGTGTTGATACTCTTCCCACGTTGTCAGGGTAACGGTAGTTGGCCTTAACAAGTAGGCATAAGCAAGGGTTGGCTCATTCTTAAACCGCTATACATTCACCATGACAGATCTTTAAAATATTCTTCTGAATATTTCTACACAATTGCCCTTACTAAACAATATCAAATAATTATTTACTTTTAGAGAGGTTGATAATATACAATTATGGACTTTTCAGCTGTTATACATGATGTGATATGCACCAAAAAAATCATTATCGCCTCGGTCAATAATGATTTTTTGGTACATATCAACATCATGTATAACAGCTGAAAAGCCCATAACTGTTTTATTGTATAACCCTCAATTTATCATATCGTTTTGATATTGATCAACTTAAAAGAAAACAGAGGACCACTCAAGGAACATTTCTGTTGTATGTTGTATTTCTGTCTCATGATAACAGTACGTTTTTGACATGATAACAACCGCGCGTCTAAAATGTTGGTAATGCACGTGCATGACGTCATTTTAAAAAAAATACGTCACCGGAATGACCACTCGGAAGTTTACGTGGTCATTCGGAACGCGCCTCGGAAAATTCCGTAGCGTACGGATAAAGGCGAAGGATATTAATAGGCGGCTCGTGGGATTCCCCGGTCTTCCCCTGTTACTATTTATAAAACTGGTCAATATCAGAAAAAAACGGTCAATATCGCTAGATATTTTTTCTAAAAAATTATTTTTTAGCCAATGAAAAGGCGTCTATTTACAGGTTATATAATAACATGAGTTATCAACTTGGGGAAATAGTTATATTCACTGAGACGAAAGTGATGTGAATGAAATAGAAATCTGCGTTAATAAATCTGTAATCTACCACAGCTCCCTAAGTCAAGAAGGGTTTGTTATATGAACATTTTTACTTTTTGAACCGAACACAACATAACGCCGTTTGTTTTTCGCATCCCTTTCTGCCAGAATATGCATTAGTTCCGCTTCATTAATCGTAGGGAATCTAACAATATTTACTTTTCTCGAGCAATAAATAATTTTTTATTGTTTTATCGTTTGCTGCCAAGAGCAAATATTTGCTAACCAGACAACTGTTTTGATCAGTGCATAGAGAACGTGTAATACTTGATGCCATGGGAAGCCCTTTAACCAAAAATTAATAAAGCTACGCCGGACTAAAACCGACCTATTGGACATTGTTTCCAGTGAGGATTCTTATCTGACTGCTGCTTATTGTAGACTCATTCTAAGACCATGTTCGCTATATAATTATTTTAGTTAATTTCAGAATCATTGCTTCGAAATATCTTAAATGGATTTCTATCCGATGATATTTGAAGATTAATTTCAATCGTGGGATATTTAAACATTCATCTATTTGTGCTGAGTGTAATTGTCAATACACGTGTTCCTCGCTGTAACTTGATTCTAGTTTTCCCTCTTCACGTCTTACGCTCTTTCTAGACAATAGTGGATGGATCAAGTGTTCGAAATGTTAGATGGATTCAGAGGGGTAAACAGCTCTTTTCCCCAAAACATCTCTCATTATCCAATCAAACCCTATGATGTGGGTACTCAAAATAATCGTCTTAATGAGACGATTCTTTTGAGTACCTACATCATAGGATTATATGGTCAAATAAGGCTCTTTTCTCCACTTTATCTCTTATTATCCAACCAAACCCTATGATGTGGGTACTCAAAATAGTCGTCTTAATGAGACGATTCTTTTGAGTACCCACATCATAGGGTTATATGGTCAAATAAGGATTTTGAAACATGCAAAACGCCCCTTATCTAGAGATCTGATTTATTGGTTTTCTATCGGAGGACATTGAACCTACATATATTTGTGTTGGGTGCCATTACCAATAAATATGATTTGATTGAATGATTTTCAATACCATAAACCTTTTGTTTGTCTACAAGGAAAAGATAGTAATGCCTAGTTTGGATGTGTTTCCTGGTGTTTGTACCGATCTGGTTCGCACGACATTTCTCCATCCCGGGTTAAGACGAGTTTTGACAATTACGTGAAGGGAAAAATACCACTACCCCACTAAAACTTGTAGTGTTACAGTATACTTCTGATGTTCTGCAATTCTTACGTTTTGTGAGCGATTAATATTAACAGTATTTAGAGACATTAAGCGTTTATATCTATGTTTATTATTGGCAGTATTACCAAAAGATTAACATTTTTGCACAGAAAATTAGTTTTAGAATGTTAATGGTCTCACAGGTGTACTTATATTCTATACCCGAACTCCGGTTCTGCCCGATATTTTAACAATATCAGTAATTGATTTCTACCTTGGTGCGCGGAATTTATTACGATTTGGGTGTATTCACAGTTTTCATTCGATGATTGTTTTTTAAACATTATCTTATCAATTTGTTAGCCTTTCAAATCGGTTATACTAAATTATAATGTTCGCAGCGAACTACTGTTAGGGTAACATACAATCTCATTAATATCAGACAAAACAACTTCGATGTATATTTATTGGATCTGCATAACAGGTCGTCCCGAATTGACCCTATACACTTATAAATACTCACGAGAAAGTACTCGATTTTTTTGTCCAATGAAATCGCATGAAATACAAAGCTGGGTACCTTACACTCAGAAAACTCGATACTCGCCAATTATCTATCTCTTCCATTTATATGGGTTATTACCGAACGCTTTGGTAAGCGACACTTTGATTGGATGACGCAAAGTTCAATATGAGTCGACCTGTATCGGGCAGTCGTCAGTTATATACGAGCTAGCAAAGTGTATGTCTGGTTTTAATGATATTTGGTAACATCTTACACTCTGTTATGTACATGTAACTCTGAATACACCCTGATGCACCGATGTAAAGGATAATGCACATACTCGTATGTCTGTGTTACCCGTGGTGTACCAAGATATGGGGTAAATTATCCCCTTCCCAAATACATCAAATCTGCAGTAGACGACTTGGTAAACATACCCGGAAAAGTATGGAAAAATCATTTAAATTGAAGTATAATTATTGACTAGAAATTGAAAACATTGTGGTAAATGGAGATTTTGTTCAAAATTACCAATTTCTCCATGTACAAATGTTTTCAAATGTCGCCTGTTGCAGAGGCGTCAGAAAGCGTATTGCAAGGTTAACTGAAAATGAGGTAGACCGTTTTCAAAAGCGAATTCAATGAAAATATAAATATTCTTTTTTCTTCAGTTTACCAAAGATACGAACCGAGAGTTGGACGCTATTCGGGGTCGAAAGCTGGTCATATGCTGTGACGGTAATAAAGGGCAATCCTCCAGATACATGGGCGTCAGCGATGAGTATTCACAACACTCCAGTGGCATTTACGGAGCGGTGGCTGCCATAGAGCGTCCCAACCGTACTCTCGTTCCCAATCCAGAAAAACGGGTTCATAATTTGACCTTTGATCTCTCCGCTTATACTTCCTATGCCTTCGACGAAGATGGCAGGTCGAAGTTCAGTTTGAAAATATTTGGGAATTCAAGATGTAGATATCTATCCCTTGCTGTGAACAAATCCGAAACAAATGTTGTCAAAGCATTGAAGACTATTTTAGATAAAGCGGTGAGTTGATTAATAGTTATGGAAGACAGTGAGTGGTGCCGTGATAGAGCGTCGGCCTCTCGTACTAAAGGCCCCGGCTTCGTTCGAATCCCGTGATGAGCGACTTCTGCCCTTTGTGATTTTGCAAGCAAACGGCTCGAATATTTGTTTTAAGTCTCAAGTAAGCAGACATCAAGAATTATTAATATAGGCTGTAAGTTTGTTCCGTAATCGATGTAAAATAAGTAACTTTATTCAGATTAATCTTTGATTGACAATGTCAAAACAAAAACTGACCTTTTGGAACTTGCGATCGGTGCGATCTGATCAGTATTCGCCATCTAGTTATATAGGTGTGCAAAAGGTCTCCGGAGAAGGGTTATGACCAAAAGTCAACTACACAAATATGCAATTAGATGATCCGCCTCGGTGCGTGAGGTCAAGGGTTGATCCCATAGGGTTCGAGGGTTAAATAAGGATTTTAGAATATGCAAAACGCGCCTTATCTATACCTGTGATTAGTTTACATTGCATTTTACTTACACAAGCTTGATCGAATACTCTGTTAAGGTGTGTTGATTCTGACAAGACTGAGCATGTGGACGAGATGATCTGATCTAGAACTATTTAGAATTATCAAGCTGTACCTTTTCTCATTCACTGGCTGATGTTTCACATTCTCTGACGCTGGTTTTATTACTAGATGGCGATGGTGATTGCTGCGCTAAGTCGGTGCGTGTTGTCATGTCGCAGAAGCCGACTTTTATGCGATTTGACGACGATAAACCTGTCGTTGATTTTGTTGTCTGATTGCTCAACTCTTTACAAAGAAGGCTGTCGATCCTGGATTCAGGAGATTGAATCGCACCCGGTCCTTAAAATTCCAGTAAAAACACATCTTCGTGAATCCACCTTAAAGCTGCAAGGTAGTCAGCTGCCTGCCAATATGTTGTGTGGCTTACTGGTTTGAGAAAGCCAGGAACAGGAAACACAATGATTTTATATCTGACGCATTGATAATGATTCCTGAAACAGAAAATCCAAATGAGGCAAAAAGTGTCTGTCCGGGTTAGCCTGCGCTGCATGCTTAGGCAGATCCGGGTCGATACTTCACGCAGAGTCCACAACGTTGTTTTTTCTCGTGTGACGGCTCATTCATTGTTTTATATTTTCAGATGATGCGTAATATATTCCTGAAGTGTTTCAATACGTACAAACTGTCCGAGGAACCCAGTATAAGTGACTCGTACTGTCTCAATAACATGAAATTCAGTCCGAGACTATTCGAAATAAAGATATCACAACGAATAGAAAACGTAGCTTACATAGACGATTGTGATATGTTTATTATAACCGAGGGCGAAGCTTCGCGATCTTACAATTTCGATACGGGTAAGTATTTATATCTATCATATTGTTATCGACGAAATACTGGGACTTTATCGGTGTTTTTTTGTTTTTAATTTTCACACTTATAATAGTAGATTCGAACTTGTTTTTATAACATCCAATTCTCGTGAAATGATTTTGAAATCACACAAAATACAGTTCATTATCCGTTATTCATAAAACTGTTAGGGCCATACGTATATAATATCGATCTCGTACACTGTTCTTCAAGGATAAGATCTACTTAGTTCGTCATTGATTCCATATAATGACCGACAACACATGGACAAAAATACCTTGTGCGCGGCTAATTTCCGACTTGCACACTTCTAATTTACCAATGCTCCGTTATTTGACTGATGCAAACACTAATTAGACGTTATTTTATCTCAATTGATTGATCTTTATGGGACGACAATTGTTTTTCTTCGCATAGTTTACGGTTAAATGTGGCTTCATAGATTGTTATATTTAGCTCACCTGAGACGAAAGTGCTCCTCGCCGAATCATTGTTTGTACGTTTAGTCACATATTCTCCCCTGCAACCAACTTGCCAAAATTAAGCAAACTTCTAAGAATATTATGTATGTAATTCTCTTACATAATTCGTTTTATGCGATAGCTTAGTTTCTATAGCAACGATAAGAAAACACTCTAAGCCCGTCTACTGATCCGGTTAAAGAGATTTGTTTAGAGTATTATTACTTACGTAACGCTCTACGAAAGTAGAACTATCCATTTTGTCGAGGTCTCTAGGGTCGGGAAAGTGTCCATTATATGCCTTTTAGTGCAAACTTCTACTGGAACTATTTGTCGAATAATAAAATGTTTTAACCTAAATGTTCATTTGGTCATTAGGATTTGTCCAACCCTTTGTATTGGGATTCGTCTGTCAGGGCGCAGGGCTTATTATATGCTGCAAGAATCAAGTGAAATTTTTGACAATCTTTTGCTCTGTAACTGCTTCTCTACAAAGATTATCCAGAGGTTGTGAGTTCGAACTCCAGCTCGGCAAACATTCTTTCTGACGTTTGACAAAAGTTACTGTGAGAAACATCATTCGTCTTTCACCAATGGGTCACCAGTCTATGTGGAAAAGCAGCTAGTTGCTCGGAAAGTCTGTGGTTTGGAAAACTGTTGTGTGTGAAAGCCATGAAGCACATGGGTAGGTGAACTGGCGGCCGTGGTATGACTGAAACAGTGTTGCAAACGGCGTTAAACCCCAAGCAATCGGTTAGGCTACGACACCTGTTCAGTCCATCTTGAAAGGTCGGTAAATATGCAAGTCTGGATTTAGAATAGTGTTACTGTGGTTGTTCAACCGATTTAGATTGACCGAAAAACTTTAGTGAATATGTCGGATTGATTTACCTTAAATGCCTGTTATGCAATTTTCGAATATTGATTCCTCTGAAAATGCTGGTCCGATTTAAATAAAATAAATAACAAAAGTTTTTCACCTAAAATCTCTATTATAACGCACGTTCATTTACTCCCTATAGTGTAGGTACTCAAAAGAATCGTCTCATTGAGACGAATCTTTTGAGTACCCACAACATAGGGTTTGAGTGTCATATAAGGATTTGCTGATGAGAAATACTCTTCTTATCTAGAGCTCTGTATAACGATCACGGTCCTCGTGTTATATATGTACTGATAAATAGTGTTAAAGCTAAACAATGATTACTAAACCGTACGTTTGACGAGCATATTTCGATAAGCATTCACTGCTGAATTTAGTATTGCCCTTAAATTACCTTTGTTTTCAAAACTTCATACTAAAAAGTAAAAGGGCATGTAAGTTTCACACCTTTTTCATTCATAAAACTAAGAACGTTTATCATGTGTTTTACAATAGTTTCTATGACAAATCATATATATAAGTTTCACTTCCATAAGCAAATATTCAAATTCTTTGAAAAACTAAAATTATACTCTCTGTCCGATAATGAATGTGGTGAGAAAATACAATAACGTTCCATGAAGTCATCGCGATGTGGTGAGAAAATACAATAACGTTCCATGAAGTCATTGCGATGTGGTGAGAAAATACAATAACGTTGCATGAAGTCATCGCGATGAAAAAAGATCTCTTTCAGTTCGAGGCGTCAAACTGCTCTGTAATAGGGAAAGTGTTGTTGTCGCTAACACTGCTAACCCTTTCCAACTTGCAGACGCATTTTGGCGTATCTGCAGCAGACAGCTTTTGAAGACATTGTGGAAAAGTGAAAGACTTCTCATGATAAGTAATTTCTCCTTTGGCCACAATGTTTTCAACTCATTTCAACATTCACTAATACAGCATTTCCATATGTTAACCAATTTGTTTTCAAAATCGTCTGCTGCAAATTTCTTGTATGTGAGAATTGATTGATTGATTGATTGGGGTTTAACGCCGTTTTCAACAATTGTTCAGTCATATCACGGCGGCCAGTTCACCTACTCATATGTTTCCTGGTTTTTTCACACCAGTACTCCAAACAACATAATTTCCAAGTATGTGAGAAAGTGTTATCAAGTTAATACATCATATTGTTTTATTTTCCAGGTCTAGATGTCAATATAGGCCTTAAAGGTTTGATGTCCTTACAGCCATTTATAGAACAGATCAGTTTAGCTGATACAGAACATTCCATAATGACAGCGCTCATCTTCAAAATGGAACATTCCGACAAAGTGTGTAAGGATCTACTTAAACATGGACTTAAAGAATATATATTCTTATAATATGAGCCGTCCCACGAGAATACCAACATTATGGTATCTGCGTAATGTATCGACCAAGATCAGCCTGCGCAGTCCACACAGGCTAGTCTGGGCACACACATTCCGTCTCAGGGAGAAAGATAAAGAGTAAAGATTCCTGAAGTAAAAAATCCACTGGAGGCGAAAAGTGTCTGCCCGGATTAAGCTGCACGGCATGCTTATGTTGATCCGGGTCGATACTTTACGCAGTCAACACTGTTGGTTTTCTCGCGGAACGGCTCATATACAGTTAAATTGACCGTATATTTGCAAGGGGTCTCTGTTGAAAAATGTATCTCGAAAAGTGGAAACATGATATTGGTTCAGTGTGTGAAATGTTATTGTAAAAGGAGAAATTGCTCATTTCAAGCAACTTTTCCTCCGTGGCCGAGTGACTAGCGTCGAGGATATGGAACAGGGGGTCCCGGATTCGATCCCCAGTCGCGGCGAGACGGTCAATGTGGAGTGCCCTTGGGCAAGGCACATTCCCTAGCCTAGTACTGGTTGAACATGAATAAGTGAACTATGCGATATAACTGAAATAATGTTGAAAACGGCGTAAAACTGAAAATCAAGCATTTTTTTTTTTGAAATATGTCTTTATTATATGTTTTTATGTAGTCCGCTTCAGAGAGTTCAATGGGTATAGATATGAGGGGGAATAGTTACGTCACAGAAACGCTACATGTATGTAAGGCATATGCAAAATCGATTATTGGAAATATTGCTGACAGTTAATAAATTGTTTCCCACATTTTTCTATTGCCTCTTAAAAAAGGTTTGGTTTACCTTGTCTGTTCTTTTCTCTGGATCTTTACACCTTGGAAGAGATTGAAAGTATTTCGTTTGAATGGTGTTTTGAGACGCTTTCAACACTATTTCAGTTATATGATGGCGTTTCCTAGATTACCAGTACTGCTTGTAAGTTCATCCTTGAATGACCCGAAAAACTGTAACCACAACCCCACATATGGCCACTAAAATATCATGTTGCAGGGGCCTAGATAAGAAGGGGTCTACAGCATTTCCCCCCAAAATATTGTGTTTAGTGTCCAACCAAACCCTTTCATGTGGGTACTCAACGAATCGTCTCAGTGAGACGATTCTTTTGAGTACCCACATCATAGGGTTAGAGGGTCCTATAAAGATTTAACACGTGCAAAACTCCCCTTATCTAGAGCTCTGAATTGTTGGTCAGTAAATTACATTTAAATACTATTCGAACATGTTTCCAATTATTCATAAGAATATATGTTGTTATTTTGTAATATGAAATCCGTTAAGAGTCGGAAGCGATTTATTTCTGTTTTTAATTGTATCATAATTTGGGATCGATGGCGTTGAAAACAATTGTAAAGTTTTGAATTTTGAGGGAAAAAACACTTTCCCCGACTTTTAATTTTATTTCAATGTTGTCCATTCCTCAAACGTTTTCAGGCCTTGGATGATACATATTATGTAACCTGTAGACGCATGTGATCCAATATAACTTTCTCGGTTACTCAATGTCGGACATAATCGGAACAGTGTAGCCTTATGCGACTATGTTCCGTCATGAGCGGCGTTCTGTCACAACACCGACCGTGATGCATTTGCGTCCAGTTCGGGCTCAGATCAGCCAATGCATCTGCGCAGTCCTTATCATGGTAATGAATAAGTACGTTAACACTTTCCCACACACAGACGCTTTCTGACCTCTTTGCAGGACACTACTTTTGAAAACATTGTGGCAAAAGAAGGAATTGCTCACAATGAGCAAT
The DNA here is from genome assembly GCA_031761405.1 of Serripes groenlandicus. NCBI lineage: Eukaryota > Metazoa > Mollusca > Bivalvia > Cardiida > Cardiidae > Serripes > Serripes groenlandicus. The sequence goes on from JASEVX010000017.1 coordinate 9,704,498, forward strand.
ATCTCCTTTTACCAAAGTGTTTTCAACTCTTTTCAGTAAGGCAACCTTCGTTTTAAGAGGTTCTCCTTATTGTTACACTGATGTTTTCAATCCTTTTTAGCAGAGGACTAGATAAAGAGGAGTAAACTCATCTTTTACAATCAATATATATTATATGACTCAACTTAGTCCTATGTTGTGGGTACTCAAAAGAGACGATTCTTTTGAGTACCCACAACATAGGGTATGAGAGTTAAATAAGGATTTCGCTCTGTTTTTAGTCTGAGCTGACGCATTTATATCGAGTAAATCACTTTTCTCGTAGCGTATGCCATGCCTGTGGTTACTTTTGTACTATTTAAAGTGAGACGTTTTACATTAAACGTTTTTGAAATATATAGTTTTATAAGTCTGGTCTTTTTTTTCGCTTTCCTGATCATAATCTGTTAAGTGTTTTACGACGCTAATAACATTATTTTAGTAATGCCACTCTGTGTTCCCTTAGTAAATAACCAAATTACTGCTATGTTTATGTCGTAAAGACGAAAAGCAGTATTACCAATTTAAAAGATTTTGGTTTGATCCGCCCGAAGGACAAACCTTGATCTCCCGTGGAAGACGCTCAAACCTTTTTCTTATTGAGTTGTGTTCTGGATACATCCGTGATTCGTCTGTGAAAGCTTACGCTTATAACTTCTTGTAACATGTAAGAGGATTTAATAATATGATGTTGAGGTTCACAAGTCTAAATATTATACTATGACACGGTAAGTAATGGACGCAGTGCAGTTCAACACATACACCCTTTTTGAATATGTTGTTTGCCCGCTGTGACACAGAGAGCAGGAACCACACCCTTCCAGTTGAAAAAAGTTGAGCCAACTTTTCAGCAGCTCCCCATGTAAGTTTTTCTCGACAGAACTACTCTAGGTGGTTTCGTTTTCTGTTATCGTCTATGGTTTATCTTAAAGCTACCTCGGCCAAACTACTCGAGATGGTCTCGTTTTCTGTTATGGTCTATGTATTTGGTCAGAAAGTGTATTGGGATAATATCTCGGATAAGTTCGATAACTAGCCATATCGCTTTAGTCAATCGAGAGTTATCGCCCTTTTATTAAAGAAATTACCTAAAATTGGTCTTGTCAGCTCAATAACTTTAGAAGCCTTTGTCCAATCTTCACCAAATTTATTCAGAATGTGTATTGGCATAATAGCTTGGACAAGTTTGATAAATAGCCATATTGCTTTAGTCAATCGAGAGTTATCGCCCTTTAATTATAGAAATTACCTAAAATTGGTCTTGTCTGCTCAATAACTTTGGAAGCCTTTGTCCAATCATCACCAAATTTGGTCAGAATATGTATTGGCATAATATCTTGGACAAGTATGATAACTTGCCACGTTATCTTAGCCGTCGAAATGGCCAAAACTGTACTAACAGTGTCTGCTCTCTAAATTTGCCTGATGTACAACCAATTATCACTATACTTAATTGGTCTCAAAAAAACAGGACGGGTGTATTTTGTGACATTTGGCGCTCTTGTTTGTTATCGTCTATGGTCCATCTTAGAGCTATCTCGGCTAAACTACTCGAGATGGTCTCGTTTTCTGTTATCGTCTATGGTCCATCTTAAAGCTACCTCGGCCAAACTACTCGAGATGGCCTCGTTTTCTGTTATCGTCTATGGTCCATCTTAAAGCTACCTCGGCCAGACTACTCAAGATGGTCTCGTTTTCTGTTATCGTCTATGGTCCATCTTAAATCTACCTCGGCCAAACTACTCGAGATGGTCTCGTTTTCTGTTATCGTCTATGGTCCATCTTGAAGCTACCTCGGCCAAACTACTCGAGGTGATCTCGTTTTCTGTTATCGTCTATGGTCCATCTTAAATCTACCTCGGCCAAACTACTCGAGATGGTCTCGTTTTCTGTTATCGTCTATGGTCCATCTTAAAGCTACCTCGGCCAAACTACTCAAGATGGTCTCGTTTTCTGTTATCGTCTATGGTCCATCTTAAAGCTACCTCGGCCATAGTATCCGATAGTTTATGCAGCATATGACTCATCCATTGTCTTCTTCTGTGTCACAATATTGACTTTATTTTTTGACTACCTGATACACGTAGTAGGTTGTTCGCAGACGGTATCTGGTACTATGCCAGCACGATTTTACCACGAGGTATTCTGTAATCATCCAGTACTGGTACCCGTACAAACAAGCAGACCAAACACAGTCATGATACAGTTTATGGTTGTCGCATTACGACTGAATGACTGATGCCAGGATCAATGGACCAGTAGTTCTGGCAACCTACCCCTGAAACGTCGTGATATAACTGAAGTATTGTTACACGTGGCGTAAATCATCACACAAGCATTACATGTAACACAACCCCAGAGCTCGAGAGTATTTCATAACCAAAATCCTTATATGATCCATTAACCCTAGGTTGTGGGGTCCTCAAAAGAATTGTCTCCGTTAGGGTTTAGTTGAGCCATAATATAAATATTATTGAGAAAAGACCAGCTTTCTCCTTATTCAATCAATCCTCTGAAATCTATCTGATGTTACTGTTCTATCGAGGTAAGAAAAACGATAAAGCTTCCAGCTAAGTTTATTTATAATTTTATGTGTGGGAGTGATTTCTTGACATATGTCTTATTTCTGTTCACTTAATGTGCAATTGTAAGTACATCGCTCGGCTCTGTGCACGTTAATGGTGGTTACCCGTGTGTGTTGGAGACTTGTGCTATGATGTCAGCTTATTCCATATTTTCCTCTTTTCCTTTTCGCTAAAGGTTGTAACCAAAATACGTGCTGATGACTGTTTCATGACCAAGTCTACATCTATATTTAAATCGCAAGGAATACTAGGAACACCATTGTCACACTCTGGATTTAATTCCTAAACTACTAAAAGAGGAATTAAATGTATATTTGATTAATTGATTGATTAATTGATTGATTGATGTATTGGGGGCGTAACGGGCCGTTTTCAGCCATATCACAGCAACCAGTTCACCTACTCGTATATTACCGGGCTTACACGAGTACTTTACATAAAGGTTTACATTCACAAGTAACTGGCTGTTTTTCTACATTGACTTTTAGTCAAACGGTGGAAGATGGAACAACGCTTGCCGCATTGAATTTTACCAAAGTTAGATAGAATGGTGACCCAGTTAAGGCTCGAACTCGTTACCCGTGGATTAACAGCCCGCGTTACTACCGACTGAACTACCAGAGCTCGGCGTGTGTATTTAAAGTTAGAATGAAACAGTTTGATGATACTCGCAATGTCGGTGGGATACTTTTCTATATATGGAGGCTATCAAAACCTTTCTTCAAAGCGAATAAACAATGTGTCAAGGTCTTGGCGTGAAACAGTTGTAACTAAATACTTATTTTTGAGATCCCTGGTTTAGGGGCAATTTTGACCCCTGTATAAACAATACAAATTTAGGTGTCATTGTTCAGAACGAGCAATGGCACCTATATTTCCATTGTTTACCAAATAAAAGGATTTAACGCTTATAAAGACTTTATGGCGAGGTGATTAACTTTGGTAACAAAATATTAATTTTAGTTACAACCGTTTCACGCCAAACCCTCGGTGTGTGTTTTGCCATGCATTAAATTATTCAATGTCTCATAAACCAAAGACATGGTCGGTAAACGGCAAATCTTCCACCTTTCCACTTGCCATGAACAAATATGATCTTGCATTTATAGTTCGATCAAATCGGACTTTATTCCAGACGTGTTGATTTTACAAATGAACTTGCTTGTATGTGATACATAATGGATATTTGCGATATGAATAAAATAAACATAATCATATGAGAGCTTCGATCATATTAAACTGTTCCAACAATATATCGATATTTATTTTACGAATTTGTTTGTTCGGATCTGATTTAGCTACTGAATATTATGTGTTTAGAGCTCTGTTTCTTAAGACAGATAGATGGCACATAGAGTGAAATACTTTGTTTAAATGGTAAAGCCCTAATTTACCGTTGTCTAGAATGTTTTGTTTATCCTTTTATCATGTTTCGTAGAAAGACTTGTTTGCGTATCTGGGAATATTAAAATAATGAAAAAGATCTAACATGTCGAAACAATATGATACTATTGTGAACTGGTAATTTTGAATAGGTATCCTTTTTTAGAGCTTCACTGACTAAAACCATACGATCTTATATCATGAATCATTGCGTACGTGCGTAAGTTATATTTTCGCTTAAAATGACTTCTTCTCAGTAGCCACTTGGTCAATTGCGACAAAACTGCATAGGAAGCATCCTTTGATTTGCATATCGTAAATTCCTTGAAAATGTATGGACCCAAACAGAATTATGGTTCTAATGTCAATCGAAAAAAAACAAAAAACATCTTATCCGAAACTATTTGGTGTTCCTTGAATGACCCTCTACCGGATTCCTCCAACCATAATGATTGGTAAAGAAATGTCCGCCAGATTGCGGGGCTATTTTACCTTATGTGGCTATGGTGAAAACTTTAAAAATCTGCACCTCCAAAAAACTGTGGCCGATTTTCGAATAGTTTGTTATATATAAATATAAATCAATATGAGTTAACAGCCTTCCGAAGGGAACACCTCATATTGATTTGTCTAAAAACATGGCCGCCAGATGGCAAAGTGGTTTGTTTTGTTATAGGCTGTATTGAAAACTTTAAAAGCAAATCTCCTCCGAAAGTATGTGGCCGCTTTTCAATTAATTTTGTAATATAAAAACGTAAGGAAAGAAGGTCACGGGGTCAATCTCTGGTCGGGTCATACCAACAACTTTTTAAAAAGTGGCATTCCCTCCTTGGCGCTCAGAATTGTGGGGCTAGCATCACAACCATCTCACAGGTTTATGGATAATTGTCGAAACACCATCAGAGGGATTAGAAATATTTGGAACGCTTTTAGAACGAACTAGATAAGGAACGGACCATGTGTCACCGTCCATCATGATCTGAGCAGTAAAACCTATTTCCAATATACACATTGACCCGAACTCATATACACATTGACCCGAACTCATATACACATTGTCCTGAACTCATATACACATTTGACCCGAACTCATATACACATTGTCCTGAACTCATATACACATTTGACCCGAACTCATATACACATTGTCCTGAACTCATATACACATTTGACCCGACCTCATATACACATTGTCCTGAACTCATATACACATTGTCCTGAACTCATATACACATTGTCCTGAATTTATAATAAGGCATTCCACACATTGTCCTGAACCGATTTATAATAACCACATTCTACACATTGTCCTGAATTTATAATAAGGCATTCCAAACATTGTTCTGAACCCATTCATAATAAACGCATTCAACACATTGTCTTGAACCCATTTATAATAACCGCATTCTACACATTGTCCTGAACCCATTTATAATGACCGCATTCTACACATTGTCCTGAATTTATAATAAGGCATTCCACACGTTGTTCTGAACCCATTTATAATAACCGCATTCTACACATTGTCCTTAACTCATTTATAGCAACCGCATTCTATACATTATCCTGAACCCATTTATAATAAACGCATTCTACACATTGTCTTGAACCCATTTATAATAACCGCATTCTACACATTGTCCTGAACCCATTTATAATAACCGCAATCTACACATTGTCCTGAACCCATTTATAATAACCGTAATCTACAGATTGTCCTGAACCCATTTATAATAACCGCATTCTACACATTGTCCTGAACCCATTTATAATAACCGCAATATACACATTGTCCTGAACCCATTTATGATAACCGCAATCTACACATTGTCCAGAACACATTTATAATAACCGCATTCTACAAATTGTCCTGAACCCATTTATAATAACCGCATTCTACACATTGTCCTGAACCCATTTATAATAACCGCAATCTACACATTGTCCTGAACCCATTTATAATAACCGCAATCTACACATTGTCGTGAACCCATTTATAATAACCACATTCTACACATTGTCCTGAACCCATTTATAATAACCGCATTCTACACGTTGTCCTGAACCCATTTATAATAACCGCATTCTACACATTGTCCTGAACCCATTTATAATAACCGCATTCTACACATTGTCCTGAACCCATTTATAATAACCGCAATCTACACATTGTCCTGAACCCATTTATAATAACCGCATTTTACACATTGTCCTGAACCCATTTATAATAACCGCAATCTACGCATTGTCCTGAACCCATTTATAATAACCGCAATCTACACATTGTCCCGAACCCATTTATAATAACCGCATTCTACACGTTGTCCTGAACCCATTTATAATGAACGCATTCTACACACTGTCCTGAACCCATTTATAATAAATGCAATCTACACATTGTCCTGAACCCATTTATAATAACCTCAATCTACACATTGTCCTTAACCCATGTATAATAACCGCAATCTACACATTGTCCTGAACCCATTTATAATAACCGCATTCTACACATTGTCCTGAACCCATTTATAATAACCACATTCTACACATTGTCCTGAACCCATTTATAATAACCGCATTATACACGTTGTCCTGAACCCATTTATAATAACCGCATTCTACACATTGTCCTGAACCCATTTATAATAACCGTAATCTACACATTGTCCTGAACCCATTTATAATAACCGCAATCTACACATTGTCCTGAACCCATTTATAATAACCGCATTCTACACATTGTCCTGAACCCATTTATGATAACCGCAATCTACGCATTGTCCTGAACCCAGTTATAATAACCGCAATCTACACATTGTCCAGAACCCATTTATAATAACCGCATTCTACACGTTGTCCTGAACCCATTTATAATGAATGCATTCTACACACTGTCCTGAACCCATTTATAATAAATGCAATCTACACATTCTCCTGAACCCATTTATAATAACATCAATCTACACATTGTCCTTAACCCATTTATAATAACCGCAATCTACACATTGTCCTGAACCCATTTATAATAACCGCATTCTACACATTGTCCTGAACCCATTTATAATAAATGCATTCTACACATTGTCCTGAACCCATTTATGATAACCGCAATCTACACATTGTACTGAACCCATTTATAATAACCGCAATCTACACATTGTCCTTAACCCATTTATAATAACCGCAATCTACACATTGTCTTGAACCCATTTATAGTAACCACAATCTACACGTTGTCCTTAACCCATTTATAATAACCGCAATCTACACATTGTCCTGAACCCATTTATAATAACCGTAGTATATACATTGTCCTTAACCCATTTATAATAACCGCATTCTATACATTGTCCTGAACCCATTTATAATAACCGCATTCTACATATTGTCCTGAACCCATTTATAATAACCGCAATCTACACATTGTCCTGAACCCATTTATAATAACCGCATTCTACACATTGTCCTTAAACCATTTATAATAACCGCATTCTATACATTGTCCTGGACCCATATATAATAACCGCATTCTACATATTGTCCTGAACCTATTTATAATAACCGAATTATACACATTGTCCTGAACCCATTTATAATAACCGCAATATACACATTGTCCTGAACCCATTTATAGTAACCGCAGTCAACACGTTGTCATATACACATTTATAATAACCGCAATCTACACATTGTCCTGAACCCATTTATGATAACCGCATTCTACACATTGTCCTAAACCCATTTATAATAACCGCATTCTACACACTGTCCCGAACCCATGTATAATAACCGCATTCTACACATTGTCCTGAACCCATTTATAATAACCACATTCTACACATTGTCTCGAACCCATTTATAATAATCGCATTCTACACATTGTCCTGAACCCATTTATAATAACCGCATTCTACACATTGTCCTGAACCCATTTATAATAAACGCATTCTACACATTGTCCTGAACCAAATTTATAATAACCGAATTCTACACATTGTCCTGAACCAAATTTATAATAATCACATTCTACACATTGTCCTGAACCCATGTATAATAACCGCACTCTACACATTGTCCTGAACCTATTTATAATAACCGCATTTTACACATTGTCCCGAACCTATTTATAATAACCGCATTCTACACATTGTCCAGAACCCATTTATAATAACCGCATTCTACACATTGTCCTGAACCTATTTATAATAACCGCATTCTACACATTGTTCCGAACCTATTTATAATAACCGCATTCCACACATTGTCCTGAACCCATTTATAATAACCGCATTCTACACATTGTCCTGCACCCATTTATAATAACCGCATTTTATACATTGTCCTGCACCCATTTATAATAACCGCATTCTACACATTGTCCTGAACCCATTTATAATAACCGCATTCTACACATTGTCCTGCACCCATTTATAATAACCGCATTCTACACACTGTCCTGAACCCATTCATAATAATCGCAATCTGACGCATCTAAAGCAGACAATTTTTAATGAAATCATGCAAAATGAGAAATTTCGTTCTATGCTCCAAGGAGTTAAACTCTATTCAATAACTATAATTAGTCCTTATTTTAGACTAGATGATTTAAAATCCGTCTGCTGCAGATTTGAATTGAGTGGGAAACACCGTCTCAGGCAAAACGGACGAAGTGTTGTTTCATTTGCCTTCGGTTTCGATACAGATTCCGCCATATCGTTCACTGTCCACCTTTATGGTAATAAACCCTCTATGTTAGTTTAACCCTTTCCCTCATACGACAATTATCCACAGACGACTTTGAACTTATTTTGTCAAAAAATAGAAAATCTCTATAATTGAATGGATAACCTATGACTAAAAGTGGAAAACATTGTGGCAAAAGGAGAAATTGCTCGGTGATATAGCAAGATTACTTATTATCTAACATGACTAAAATATTGTCAATATGGATTGCTCACAGATCTGAACTGTGAAGACCAACTACCTTGTTAGCTCATGATTTAACACGCCGGGCTGGCAGGACAGTTCGTGTTTATTCAAACAGGTGTATGGTTATGATGGCTTAACCCTTTCCAACATATATCACATCTGCAGCATACGGCTTTGGAAACAACTAGGCAAAACTTTGATAAATGTCCATAATTGCAAGTAAAATATTGAACAGATTTGAAAACATTGTGGATAAAGGATAAATTTCTCAGTATGAGCAATTTCTCCCTTTTCAACATTTTTTTTTTTAGCAATTTCTTCTTTTCCAACATTTCTTTTATAGAGGCGTCTGCTGCAAATGCATCAAAATGCGTTTGTAAGTGGGAAAGGGTACAAAGATCCTGATCAGATGACGTATCCGAAACAAAGCGACTGATTCTGTTCTTTAACGTCCAATAGCCAAGACGTAAGAGATAACCCTTATTCCTTCCCCTCATATAGACGCTTTCTGACACCTCTGCAGCAGACGGCTTTTTGAAAACATAGTGACAAAGGAAGAAATTGCTCAAAACGAGCAATTTCTCCCTTTGCAACAATGTTTTCCACTTTTAGTCATAGGTTATCCATTCAATTATAGAGATTTTCCATATTTTGACAAAAGAAGTTCAAAGTCGTCTGCTGCAGAATTGTTGTATGAGGGAAACTGCTCTTTTGTAATATTTAGTAATGAAGTTATGAGCTGTGACGGAATTAACAGGACGACTCTTGTCCATTCTAAATTTCTCTCTTTCTAGACAATTTGCATTTGAAAAGCAATGCCAATGACTGCAATGGGAATTTGATTTAAGATAATAATCCACTGTCGTATAATTGCGTGGCTTAGTTTTAACCCTTTCTCCCATAAAGACGCCTCTGCAGCAGACGACTCTTGCAAACATTGTGACAAAAGAAGTTTTTGCTCAAAACGAGGAATTTATCTTTTTGCCACAATGTTTTCAACTCTTAGAAGTAATTATACTTTCATTTCTATCAATTTTCCGTGTTTGTGCCTAGATGTTTTCAAAGACGTCTGCTGAATATTTTCCGTATTTAGGAAAGGGTTAATCATTATTCCAGCTGCGGTGCAATGGAAATTAATTTCCATACTAGGAAAAACTAATCTGATTTTGTAATCTTTTTCAGCATCACACGGATTATACATAATGACTCCAATAAATGTTCAATTATATCCCCGGAAAGAAGATGCTAGAAATTGTTTGGACATTTAACGTTTGTCTCTTAACCCTTTCCCTCATATAGACGCTTTCTGACGCCTCTGCAGCAGACGGCTTTTTGAAAACATAGTGACAAAAGAAGAAATTGCACAGAACGTGCAATTTCTCCTTTTTGCCACAATGTTTTCCACTTTTTGTCATAGATTATCCATTCAATTATGGAGATTTTCTATGTTTTGACAAAATATGTTCAAAGTCGTCTGCTGCAAAATTGTCTTATGGGGGAAAGGGTTAAAACCAAGGACGTGTCTTTAGTGGCTGAAATATATTCCAATCTAATGTTACTAACTTAAACAAGATTGTGCTGTCTATAATTTCGTACTATGTACTTGTCGAATACAGTTGATGTTCTGTTCTGTAATTTCGTGAAATATAAGGTATTGTGGCCATGCTGGGTGGAAGATTAAAGTGGATTGGATAATTCAACATCGTTGAAGGTCACACAGTTTATCCGCTGAAACATTCACTGCACCGCATGTTGTAATCACCACGCTCCAAGCATGTTTGAAATTGACTCGATGGTGGCTTTTGAAGAAAAGACATCGTTATTGCATTTTGATTGCCACCGTAAATGTCATACAGTTACGCAATAGAATAACTGACTTTTAGCTCACCGGGGCACGAAATGCTGGGGATGAATTATTATCTGGGTAATACGCGGGGTACCAGACTATTAAACATTTACATCTGAATACAATGATGGACTTCAGGAATATTGAAGGCTCAACTGTCAACATATGAGCCGTGCCGCGAGAAAACCAACATTGTTGACTCTGCGTAAAGTATCGACCCGGATCAACCTAAGTATGCCACGCAGGCTAACCCGGACAAACAATTTTCGCCTCCTGTAGATTTTCTGTTTCAGGAATCATTACTCTATACCTCTATCCCCTGAGACGGAATGTGTCGGTCCGGATTAGCCTGGGCTGTTCTGGGTCGATACATTACGCAGAGGCCATAATATTGATTTTCTCGTGGGGCAGCTCATATTTCGTTTGTTACAATGATCTATTCTCTTGCTATAACATAACGTTTGTTACAATGATCTATTCTCTTGCTATAACATAACGTTTGTTACAATGATCTATTCTCTTGCTATAACATAACGTTTGTTACAATGATCTATTCTCTTGCTATAACATAACGTTTTCCTATACACAATACATCGCATGTCAGTTGGTCGTATCTGTTTACAAATGAAATAAACAATAACTATTGAACAACTGTCAGCACATAAATAATGGTTACACATTAAAACTAACGCTATCGAACTATAACTGGTAATTGTATATCAAGAGTATAAATAACATCGAGGTTTTGTTGGTGGCAATCCGTGTCGAAAAATCATTATCTGACAATGCGAGTCAAATGAAGTATAAAGAAGATTGCATTACAATTTCGTTAAAATCAGGCCAAAATACTTCCTTAAACGTACATGTCTATTAGTTTAAACTTATTTATTTTACATCATATTTTGCGAAACAAGCTTTAAGCTTAGATTAATCAGGCTCGATGTCTGCTTCCCGGAGACACAACCAGTACTCATGCCATTTGTGTGGAAAGATCACCAAGGCAGAACCCCACTCATCATGTTTATTAGATCTGACGAAACCATATATAATGCCATCTCGAATAGACCATGCATGAATAAACCTATATATTCTCGAGCTCGTTTTTTATGTCCATTGAAATCGCTCGATACAATCACCATTTCAATATCTCGTTTATTTATATGGGTTATCTCCCCGGTTTTATACCTAACTATTTGTGAACGACAATTTGATTGGCTAGCGCAAATGTCAATCTGAGACGACCTTCAAGAGGCAGTCATCAGATCGTTATAGAAGCGAAGGAAGTTTATGCCTGGTCTTAATGTGATTGGTTTCACTATTAACTGTACATTACTTTGTTATGCGTTGCGGATCGATCAGAACACCATTGAAACCTCTCGATTATACCGGCGTACTAATCATGTTTGACAGCCACTCTATTGCTTTTGAAGAAAAGACGTCATTATGGCAAATTGATTGCTACGCTAACACCGTAAAATAGTGCCATAAAATAACCCTTTCCCACATGTAGGCGTATTTTGACGCCTCTGCAGCAGACGACTTTTAAAAACATTGTACCAATGGAGAAATTGCTCATGCTGTGTTCAACTTAACACAATAATTACATTTTCATTAAGTATAAATTTTCGATATATATATATACATGTATATCTGTTTAGATGTTTTCAAAGTCGTCTGCTGCAGGTTTATTATATGTGGAAAATGGATATGTTTGTGTTTAGTTGGTGGATTTTGTTCGTTACATTTATTACGAATAAAAAAGGGAGATGAAGTAAATCATAAATAAGTTCAAAGGCGGATACTAATAATACGAAACATTAAATCCAGTTTGTAAAGGAAATTGATTTGGTTTAATCATTCTAACGTGATTATCCTAATTTCATGACGCCATTATTCTTATAATTTTTCCACGATGACTAAGTACTAGGAGTCAACTTAGAAATGTATAACTATCAGAGCCGTCCAATGAGAAAATCAACATTATGGACTCTGCGTAAAGTATCGACTCGGATCAACCTAAGCATGCCACACATGCCTATCCGGACATACACTTTTCGCTTCCTATGGATTTTCTGTTTCAGGAATCACTACTCTATACATCTATCCCCCTAAGACGGAATGTGTCGGCCGGATCAGTCTGCGCGGACAGCGCAGGCTGATCTGGTCGATACATTACGCAGATGTCTATCGCTGCAGCTGTATTTTGGGGGCATTTTCCCCGAGAAAACCAACATTATGGACTCTGCGTAAAGTATCGACTCGGATCAACCTAAGCATGCAACGCAGGCTTATCCGGACAGGTACTTTTCGCCTCCTGTGGACTTTCTTTTTCAGGAATCATTACTCTATACCTCTATCCCCCTGATACGGAATGTGTCGGCCCGGATTAACCTGCGCGGATTGCGCAGGCCTGATCTGTGTCGATACATTACGCAGAGTCCAAAATGTGGGTTTTCCCGCGGAACGGCTCTTCTTATGATATCTTAGGATTCATTTAGTCATCGGCACCGTATTTTATTTCATTGCTTAGGTTAACGAACTTCGGAGACCCGAGTTTACACAACTATGTGGCGGTATTATACTGAACGGCGGTAACACAATTGTAGAGCAATGTGCTTTATTGGAAACCTTCAATCATCTACATCCAATTAATCCTGTATAAACCAGCTTGTAATGCACTGATTATCGATCAGTGTATTAATGAAATTAATGATTGTACCACCATCCTAATAATGCTTGAAAGAGTCACAATGCCTTTTGAGGATGATGGTATTTCATGAGAGGTGCTGGGGATAATGAAGAAAGAACATCATGATTACAGATTACGGCACTGAAACATTAACACGAAGTGTCGTAAAAGAAATACACATTATGGACATGGAAAAGTATGTAACTCTACTCTGAAACAGCGATAACATATGAGCTGTTCCACGAGAAAACCAACATTGTGGACTCTACGTAAAGTATCGACCCGGATCATCTCAAGTATGTCGCGTAGGCTAACCCGGTCAGACACTCTTCGCCTCCTGTGGAGTTTCTGTTTCAGGAATCATTACTCTATACCTCTATGTTCTTAAAATGGAATGTGTCGGTCCGGATTAGCCTGCTCGGACTGCGCAGGTTGATCTGGGTCGATACATTACGCAGAGTCCATAATGTTGGTGTTCTCGTGGAACGGGTCATGGTGATGCGGTTTTATAGATGCAGCACTCTGTGATGAACTGGCTATCGGTCAGGATTCAATTCAGTTCTCGTGATTACACCCGTCCTAACAATAGCGTCAAACTATGTCAACGTTGGCGTAATAAAAGCAGCATAAAACAATCTGGGTTAACAAAAGCCGAAGTCTGCGAATTTATCTTATCAAACCGAAAGTGATCGAATTAACAATAAGCTTTCAACAGTATTTCTCGAAGTAACGTTTAACCCTTTCTGCGCCGAATTGTTTAAAGTAGACTCTTCCATGTTTAAACTCGGACGACTCTATTTTCATGTTTTAGGATTTTTGGAATATTGTTAAAACTCACAGCCAAACAATGCAGATTTCAGGTGAGACAACTCGTTACGAGCTGACTCACCTGGATCTGTATTGTTTGCAAAAAGCTCAATATTGCCTTTGGCGCTGAAAGAGTTAAGGGGTTAATTTCCAGCGTAATATTAACTCGAAACAAGCCTATATAACACTTTCAAACATACGCTAAATCTTCAAACATTCGACTTTGAAAACACCTATGCAAAGATATGGAAAATATAATCAGATAAATGTATACTTATTGAAAAGAATTGAAAACATTGTGGCAAAAGTTGAACTTGTTCATGGAATTGATGCGCAAGTAGGTGTTTTCCAGAGGTGTGATAATTACGCTAAAGTTGGCTTTCCTGGAGCTCATTTAGACGTTTGGCGTCCTTTATGAATAAACTCAGAAATATGAGCAAGAAATCAGTTCCCGGTTGTGTGATATCGATAATGTAGTTTCCCGTATAGACCTGGGATTATATCCGATACAGCCCGCACGAATCACTTCATACGCTGTAAATTCGAGCCTGATTCACATGCCAGTGTTTTTGCTAATTACTTCGCTCAAGTTATTTACTAAAATAAAAAAAAACGTCATTATTCCCGAGATATTTGTTTTGTACATATCCGAGTGCAGGCTTTTCGCAACACTGAGCGTCAGAGTAGGGTTCATTTTGATTTTGTTAAGATTCTTAGTTTTAACCTTATTAGCCGAGCTCGCACACTTATTCCCCACTTTTGACGCGGACGCTCCACACACTTTACAAAACCAAAGATATATATATATATATATGTGTGTGTGTGTGTGTGTGTGTGTGTGTGTGTGTGTGTGTGTGTGTGTGTGTGTGAGCCATGCTTCAGGAAAACCAATGTCAGGGTATTTAAGACACAGTGTAGACAATAATAATTCATTTCCACATCCATGATATCCTTTCCAAAATGTATAAAAATAAGTGTTTAATATATATACGCACGGATCTGGGTCTACAATAGGTCACTAATGGTCTTAGTAGGCTTTCCTTTAGCGCCACTTATACAGAATAGTATCAACGGGATTATAAACTCGACACTTTATTTTCAAAATGTGTTACGCTATACTTCAAAAGACATTCGGAAGCTCCAAACTATATCTGATCAGATAAAGTGAGATCAACTTGTTAATATTACGGCAAAATATTTCGTATTTAGCTTCAATAACAAATCTCCTGGTTTGAATGCACAGAAATATTGACTGATTTGACATTTGCTTCTTTCAAGAGTAATTGAATGTCGATTTTTCTGTGGCGTAACACAAGCCAAAGTGTTTCTTGATGTATCACCTTTCAAATGCAGTTGTATGTAATTACATTAGAACTTTCCTTTTGTCCCTAACGCTCTTATGTTCCATTATAAAACTTCACACAAATACTTCTCGTGTTGACTTAATAAAAGTAATAAGATCTTTGTTTTATCTTTTCTCTGGAGTCTCGAATGTTTCTTTATAGTAACTCGTAAGGTATTAATGGGTCCTAGAAGGCATAGAGTCTATGGACAAACTGCATCTTCGTATCGGCATCATGTATACATGTTAACATAAACACAGTGGCATAACGCTTTATGAATAGAGTGGCACCACGTTTTATAAATACAATGGCACCACGTTTTATAAATGCAGTGGCAACACTCTTTATAAATACAGTAGCATCACGCTTTATGAATACAATGGCACCACGTTTTATAAATACAGTGGCAGCATGCTTTATAAATATAGTGGCACCACGTTTTACGAATACATTAGCATCACGCTTTATAAATACAATGGCACCCCGCTTTATGATCTAGGGGCACCATGTTCTATGCATACAGTCACTTTGATCTTTATGAATACAGTGGCACCACGTTTTATGAATACAGTGGCAACACGTTTTATAAATGCAGTGGCATTACTCTTTATAAATAGTTTCATCACGTTTTATAAATTTAGTGGCACCACGTTTTATGGATACAATGGCTCCACGCTTTATTAATACAGTGGCACCATGTTTTATCCAGTTTATAGATACAGTGACACCACGCTTTAAAAATACAATGACACCCCCTAAAAAAATACAGTGGTATCATGCTTTATGAATACAGCGGCATCACGCTTTATGATACATTTGCACAATGCTTTATGAATACAGTCGCTTCTCGCTTTATAAATACAGGGGCACCATGTTTAATGAATGTACTAGCACCACGCTTCATTAATACAGTGGTACCATGTTTTATAAATACAGTGTAAGCACGCTTTTTTAATACAGTGGCATCACGCTTTATGAATACAGTGGCATCACGCTTTATGAATACCGTGGCACCGCGTTTTATAAATACAGTGCCACCGCGCTTGATGAATACAATGTCACCACGCTATATGAATACAGTGCTACAATGTTTTATGAAACAGTGGCATCACGCTTTATAAATACAGAGGTACCATGCTAAATATGAATACGGTGACAGCACGCTTTATAAATACAGTGGCACTACGCTTTATGCATATAGTGGCATCACACTTTATAAATACAGTGGCACCACGCTTTATGATATAGTGGCACCATGTTTTATGAATGCAGTGGCACCACGCTTTATAAATACAGTGGCACCATGTTTTATGAATACAGTGGCAACACGCTTTATGAATACAGTAGTACCACGCTAAATGAATACAGTGGCATCACGCTTTATAAATACAGTGGCACCACGCTTTATGATATAGTGGGACCATGTTTTATGAATGCAGTGGCACCACGCTTTATAAATACAGTGGCACCATGTTTTATGAATACAGTAGCAACACGCTTTATGAATACAGTAGTACCACGCTAAATGAATACAGTGGCATCACGCTTTATGAATACAGTAGTACCACGCTAAATTAATACAGTGGCATCACGCTTTATGAATACAGTAGTACCACGCTAAATGAATACAGTGGCATCACGCTTAACGAATACAGTAGTACCACGCTAAATGAATACAGTGGCATCACGCTTTATGAATACAGTAGTACCACGCTAAATTTATACAGTGGCATCACGCTTTATGAATACAGTAGTACCACGCTAAATAAATACAGTGGCATCACGCTTAACGAATACAGTAGTACCACGCTAAATGAATACAGTGGCATCACGCTTTATGAATACAGAAGTACCACGCTAAATGAATACAGTGGCATCACGCTTAATGAATAGAGTAGTACCACGCTAAATGAATACAGTGGCATCACGCTTTATGAATACAATTCCTCAACGTTGTATCGATACAATAGCACCACGCTTTATGAATACAATGGCACGACACTTTATGAATACAATGGCACGACACTTTATGAATACAATGGCACGACACTTTATGAATACAATAGCACCACGCTCTATGAATACAATGGCACGACACTTTATGAATACAATAGCAGCACGCTTTATGAACACAATAGCACGACACTTTATGAATACAATAGCACCACGCTTTATGAATACAATAGCACCACGCTTTATGAATACAATGGCACGACACTTTATGAATACAATAGCACCACGCTTTATGAATACAATGGCACGACACTTTATGAATACAATAGCACCACGCTTTATGAATACAATGGCACGACACTTTATGAATACAATAGCACCACGCTTTATGAATACAATAGCACGACACTTTATGAATACAATGGCACGACACTTTATGAATACAATAACACCACGCTTTGTGAATACAATGACACGACACTTTATGAATACAATGGCACGACACTTTATGAATAAAGGGAACCACGCTTAATGAATACCATGGCACCAAGCTTAATGAATACAGTGACAACACGCCTAATGAATACAGCGGCACATCACATTATGATTATAGCGGCACCTCGATTTATTAATACAATGTCTCCGAGGCTTAAGAATATAGTGGCACCACGCTTTATGGATATAATAGCATCACGCTTAAATAATACAATGGCACGATGGTTTATGGTTAAAATGGCACCACGCTTAATAATTGTTTGATTGAATGGTGTCTACGCCTCCTTCAACAATTGTTCAGTTATATCACGGCGTTTCCTGGGTAAGCTTCCAGTACTTCTGTTCCCTTTATCCTGACACCAGCCAGTCAGTCGTTATGATAACCCCGCAACCCTGAGCACCAAGGAGGACAGCCATTACTACCATTTTTAAAGTATTTGGTATGACCCCGCCGGGGATCGCACCCAAGACTTCCCGCAACCGAAGCGGACGCTCTACCTCTACACCACCGATGCAGTTTGTGTGTATATATCTACGAATGCCGCTCCATTAGGAGTTGATCCTTGACTCTGGGAATGATAGTCTCCAATATTCATAGCATTTGTATATATTTTGTATATCTGTCTATATTAATATAATTATGCTGCTCCGTCGGATTAGTTCCGGCTGGATCACACGTCTAGAGACAATTGGGGAAGATATTGAAGTAAGAATAGTGTCGCTTAGATTGAAAGGGGGCTCTGGTTTAATGGGACATTTGCGTAAATATCTAGGTAAAAAAAGACAGGACTAAACAAAAGTTAATATTGTTATAAGTTTGATTTACCAAATGTGTTTGACGTAAATATTAAATTGTTTGTGTGTAGCTTGACGCCGCTTTCAACAACTTTTTAGTTACATCACGGCGTTTCTTGGGTAAGTTACCAGTATTACTGGTCCATTTATCCTGACACCAGCGAGTCAGCATAAATGCTACCCCGCAACCCTGTTCGCCAAGAGCGTAAAGCCATTGCCATAAATGTTAAAGTAATTGGTATGACCCGGCCGGGAATCGAATCTGCGACCCTCCACACCCGAGACGGACGCTCTACTACTACACATACGAAAACGTGCCAAAGAGAATTAACGATGACATTACACTGACGTGATGTTTGTGTAACTAAATGACGAAGAGGGAAGACCCTGATCAGAATGTATTGTGGCGTCTCTACTGATTTGGATCTTCGCGGAAGCAAAGTGCCGAAGTTTTTAGTTTATATTGGCATGCATGTATGTGTGTATGAAATTAGCATTACAAATCTATGTAAATCTTCTTTTTATTTTCGATTTAGAGAAATAACTGATTTCATTTCGAAAGTAATTGAATTGTTCTACATTTAGATGTATTGTGTATTTGTTAACCTTTACGAATATAGTCCAGTCTCGCACATGTTTTCAGAATTGGCAGTGCTGTAATTCTTTATTCCCTGGAAGTAATTTGCGAATTGGGTTTAGTTTTTTATCAGGGCAATCGTTAATTACGTCCTTTCTCAATTATTTCTTCAATGTAGTATTTTGTTTGATTGTCATTTAGATACCACTAGGGAAATTAAGTTCGTACGCACATACTTGCTTACTTAGGCTGTTGGATTAATTAACGAAGCCAATAGCTGCACTTCTTCTTTTAGTGTATCTTTCTTCATTTCATGAGCAATCGACTTTGATTCTTTTTAGTATTACTTTATAGTGGATTCACCAATAAGTGCGTTCTGCAGAATGTCGTTATATGATTAGAACACGCTATTTAGAACATAATCTCATTCATATTACAGTGGTCACTTCACCTTTCAAATTGATTGATTGATTGATTAATTGATTGATTGGGGTTTTACGTCAACAATTTTTCAGTCATATCCGCGGCCAGTTCACCTACTCATATGTTTCCTGGTTTTCTCACACCAGTACTCCACACAACATACTCTCAAAAGCAACTGGCTGTTTTTCCAAATAGACTGTTAGCCCATTGGTGAAAGACGTAAGACGCGTGTCACAGTGACTTTTCTCATACGTCGGAAAGAATGTAGGCCGAGCTGGGGTTCGAACTCACAAACCCTGGATTGATAACCCGCGTCGCTACCGACTGAGCTTTCAAATTGATTGATTGATTGGGTTTAATCGCCATTTTTTAATATTTGTCAGTCATAACACGGCGGCTAGTTCTTCTACCCGTGTATTTTCTGGCTCTCTCACGTCAGTTCTCCACACAACAATCTTTCAATATCTTTCAATACAACAGGCTGCTTTTCAATATCGACTGTAGGCCCAGTGGTGGAAGACGAATGACGCTTGTCATAATGCAATATGATATTTAAAATAAAAATAAATATTACAGACAGACATACATACACTTAGGGGATATACTCACGCACGGAGAATACGTTTGAATGATATAAAACATTGACTTTTCACAATCATGGGAAAGAACGGGTGATCGAAACGGGGTTCGAACTCAATATGAGCCGTCCCGAGAGAAAACCAACAGTGTGGAGTATGCCGTGCAGGCTAACCCGGACAGACACTTTTCGCCTCCTGTGGTTTTTCTGTTTCAAGACTCGTGACTCTATACCTCTAACCCCCTGAGACGGAATGTGTCGGCCCGGATTAGCCTGCGCGGACTGCGCAGGCTGATCTGGTTCGATAAATTACGCAGAGAGCATACTGTTGGTTTTCTCGTGGAACGGCTCATATATATCAATTGTTAGTATAGGGTTCCATTCGCTAATCCTCGAGCAGTGTATGTCCTGATCTCTGCAGCTTCAATGCTTGCGTTGCTCTCACGGGGATTTTTCTAAATTCAAATGTGTAAGTGTTTTTTACAGTTACGTATTGTTGAACGCACATCCAATCTCATTCTTTCGCGGAACAAATACAAACCACTCCCACTTAAAGTTTTCCGCGGTGGAAACTCAGCATTACCGCTGGAGCGGGAACATTTCTGAAATACCTAAATTGTCCGTGTTATTAGCATGGGGTCGAGACTTATCGCTACCGACCTGGGAATATAAATCCTTTTATTGATCAATACGCCTGGGGTTGTGCAGAATATTGAAAATCACCATGTGGTGCACTGTATGTTGTGACAAAAAAGTCAACGCTGTGTTTTATAATACTATAAGAATACAATAGTAAAACGTCGTCCAAACTCCGAATCCAAAAAAAGGCCACGCGCCATGTAGATTGATGGTATTGAATAACACCACCAATCGGAAGATAATGCATCACTAGAACACTGCAGCGAAGAAAGCGAGCAGTTAATCCCCCGGTCGGATTTATCAGAGCCTTGCTAAAATCAGGCCAAAATACTTCGCTGATCACCGTTGTCCTCTGTTCAGCTTTATCAGAATCTACAAACGTTGATTGGTTGATTGATTGATTGATTGATTGATTAATTAATTAATTGATTGATTGATTGATTGATTGATTGATTGATTGATTGATTAATTAATTGATTGATTGATTGATTGAATGAATGGGGCTTAAGGTCGTTTTCAACATTTCTTTAATCATATCACGGCGGCCAGTTCACCTACTCGTATGTTTCCTAGCTTTCTCACACCAGTACTCCACACAACATATTTTCCAAGCAACTGGCTGTTTTTCCATATAGACTGTTAGCCTATCGGCTACACACGTTTAAAGAAGCTTCAAACAAGTAAATGTAAGTAACATGTGAAGAGTGTAGATAGTGTTCAAATTGTGCAGATGCACAGGCTGATCTGGGTTTTCCCTCGTCTCACAGAAGCCAACATGTACCTTTTCATAAGGACGGACTCATAATTATAGTTTTTGATTGGACGTTAACAGCGGTAAATCTTGAATGCGGGCATCAATGTTCAGATTCGACCGTTTATGTCGGAGTAATACTAGCCAGAGGCATATACATACATGCAGAGGACAAGACAAGAGGACGTGAACAGGTCTTTTCCCCACAATATTTCTCTTATTACTTAACCAAATCCTATGTTGTGGGTACTCAAAAGAATCGCCTAACTGAGACGATTCTTTTAAGTACCCACAACATAGGGTTTGAATATCAAATAATGATTTGAGAACTTGAAAGATGCCAGTTATCTAGATCTCTGGAACATGTATTTATAAGTCTCTGTAGTAGCCCATTGATGTGTGACAAAAAATGCGGTGAACATCCATCACTTTCACAGACCATTGGAAGGGACAAATGGAGCAAGCTTAACAGACTGGTCAAATGTATTTATATGAGCGGTGTTATACATTGTAGATGAACACAATTAAGTATACTTTAAAGAAGGGTAGAGAGGAATGTGCCATAACATCAATGATATTCGATCAAAAAAAGAAATACAAAGTTCCTTGAAATCATCTGTGAATAATTGGTGAACTCTGATGACTCACATGAAGCTGCGGTAAAGCGCAGGCCAGTCTTGATCTACATCATTCGCAAATGCAGTAAGGTATGTGTGTAGAGTTTTAACATAACATGGACTCGCGCAGGTCAGTGATGGTCTACACCATTCGCTAATGTAGGTAAGGTACATGCATGTTTGTAGAGTTTAAACATAAAGTGGACACGCGATAACTGGAACATGTGATGATTCAAATATATCGAGTAACTCGAATCAATTCCTGGAACAGACCTGTCTTTTATAACCAGTCTATACTTCTGTTGTGCTGTGTTATCTAACCAGTCTAGACGTCTGCTGTGCCGTATTATCTAACCAGTCTAGACTTCTGCTGTGCTGTTTTATCTAACCAGTCTAGACTTCTGCAGTGCTGTGTTATCTAACCAGTCTAGACTTCTGCTGTGCTGTGTTATCTAACCAGTCTAGACTTCTGCAGTGCTGTGTTATCTAACCTGTCTAGACTTCTGTTGTGCTGTGTTATCTAACCTGTCTAGACTTCTGCTGTGCTGTGTTATCTAACCAGTCTAGACTTATGTTGTGCTGTTTTATCTAACCAGTCTAGACTTATGTTGTGCTGTGTTATCTAACCTGTCTAGACTTCTGTTGTGCTGTGTTATCTAACCAGTCTAGACTTCTGCTGTGCTGTGTTATCTAACCAGTCTAGACTTCTGCTGTGCTGTGTTATCTAACCAGTCTATATTTCAGCTGTACTGTTTCATCTAACCCGTCTAGACTTTTGATGTGCTGTGTTATCTAACCAGTCTAGACTTCTGCTGTGCTGTGTTATCTAACCAGTCTAGACGTCTGCTGTGCTGTGTTATCTAACCAGTCTAGACTTCTGCTGTGCTGTGTTATCTAACCTGTCTAGACTTCTGTTGTGCTGTGTTATCTAACCTGTCTAGACTTCTGTTGTGCTGTGTTATCTAACCAGTCTAGACTTCTGTTGTGCTGTGTTATCTAACCAGTTTATACTTCTGCTGTGCTGTGTTATCTAACCTGTCTAGACTTCTGTTGTGCTGTGTTATCTAACCTGTCTAGACTTCTGTTGTGCTGTGTTATCTAACCAGTCTATACTTCTGCTGTGCTGTGCTATCTAACCAGTCTAGACTTCTGCTGTGCTGTGTTATCTAACCTGTCTAGACTTCTGCTGTGCTGTGTTATCTAACCAGTCTAGATTTCTGCTGTGCTGTGTTATCTAACCAGTCTAGATTTCAGCTGTACTGTTTCATCTAACCCGTCTAGACTTCTGCTGTGCTGTGTTATCAAACCAGTCTAGACTTGTGCTGTGCTGTGTTATCTAACCAGTCTAGACTTCTGCTGTGCTGTGTTATCTAACCAGTCTAGACGTCTGCTGTGCTGTGTTATCTAACCAGTCTAGACTTCTGCTGTGCTGTGTTATCTAACCAGTCTAGACTTCTGCTGTGCTGTGTTATCTAACCAGTCTAGACTTCTGCTGTGCTGTGTTATCTAACCAGTCTAGACTTCTGCTGTGCTGTGTTATCTAACCGGTCTAGACTTCTGCTGTGCTGTGTTATCAAACCAGTCTAGACTTCTGCTGTGCTGTGTTATCTAACCAGTCTAGACTTCTGCTGTGCTGTGTTATCTAACCAGTCTAGACTTCTGCTGTGCTGTGTTATCTAACCAGTCTAGACGTCTGCTGTGCTGTGTTATCTCGTTTAGCGCCAATGGCATTCTTAAGGTTTATGCAAACAATACAGGCTCCAACAACTATAAAAGTTTAATCTGTGCTCAGAATTTTTGCTCAAATATTTGATTGGTCACAAGCAAATTTATTCTCCATATTGACCAATCAGAAGCCTTATTTTGAGCATGGAGTTCAATCCTGAGCACTGAGTACAATTTCAGAGTTTTATAGTTTCCGACCCTGAGTCAGGAGAGTCAGCTCGTAACAAGCTCTCTCACCTGAAATCAGCATTGTTAGCACTTAGTTTTCAAAGTATTCCCTAACTTATTTAACGTGAAAAATAGTCGCCTGGTTTTTCAAATTGAATACTTTAGGGAATTATCACTGGATTCGTTTTCAAAATAAACATAAAGGTACACATGTCTTACGAATATGTTATCAATTAAATTACACTAGCAAAAAATCGACGGACCACTCGAACTTACCAATAATTCTAAGTAATTAATGGGTCCCTTACGATTTATCACGAGTTCATTCTACATATTGATTATATACATGTCAATTCATGTATAATGGGCTGAAGGCCTTACATTACTGAATAAAACATTCGCAGTTGTATTTGTATTTTTGTATACAAATGACGTCCAGACAAATATAACACCGTGCTGAATGATATGTGAAATATTTATAAACTAAATGTGACAAGGTGTGATGAAAGGCAAATTGAGATAGATGGAAACCATTACTGTCCAAATTGACGATGATGTACAAGAGTCGACATGGCATTACAACCTAATACGACCCCATTACGTTCCGTTACGTTTTACCGATTCCTAAACGGCATTCAAAACGGTAACCATTCAGAAATTCAGCCCAATTCCATAAGCTTACTTATCATAAGAATACCAAGACTCTTTGAAAGAGCAGTTACAGTTTCTTCGTCCGTTTGCTATTCCGTCCTTCCGTCCGTCCGTCGATCCCAAGTTTATAGTAGTTGAATATATCCAACATTACTATTGATTGATTGATTGATGTTTAACGCCGTTTTTAACAATGTCTCAGTCATATCACGGCGGCCAGTTCACCTACTCATATGTTTCCTGGTTTTCGCACACCAGTACTCCACACATAAATCTTCCAAAGCAACCAACATTACTAACATTACTAGACATGAAACTTAATTGGAATGTCCCGGGCTCTACATAAGGGGCATTTTTCATGTTCTAAAATCCTTTTTTGACACTCAAGTACATGTTGAGGGTACTAAAAAGAATCTTCTTAGTGAGGCGATTCCTTTGAGTACATACAACATAGGGAGGGCTTGGCGTGAAACGGTTGTAACTAAAACCCTATATTGAAAACCCTGGTTTAGGGGCAATTTTGACCCCTTTGTAAACAATGGAAATTTAGGTGCCACTGCTCAGAACGAGCAATGGCACCTAAATTTCCATTGTTTACCAAGAAAAATGATTTAACGCTTATAAAGACTTTAAGGCGAGGTTATTAACCTTGGGGGAAAAAATACCAATTTTAGTTACAACCGTTTCACGCCAAACCCTCGACATGTTGAGGGTACTAAAAAGAATCTTCTTAGTGGAGCGATTCCTTTGAATACAACATTTGGATTGGTTGAGTAGTAAAATAGATAAGGAAGGGAAATACGAGTTTATTCCCCCGTGTCTAGTCCTCTGATTGTCTATTGCAATATGGTTTTTTTTGTGATCCTGTTTTCATACCAGTTATAATTAAAGTAGTAGTAGTAGCATGTTCATTCCTTTGTGGTATGGCTGTAGGGTCTGGGAAAGCATTATGCAATGGAACCGGTTAACATATGTTATTTCATATTAAAACACAAACTCTCATTATAAAAAAGAAACGTTGATAGGTGATGAATAAATATGTTTATCGGAAGAATGTATACACATGTAAATTAAATTATCACAAAAGAACGATTTTGTACTTTTCCGAGAAAATGGGTTAATTTCAATGTAATCAATTACAATGCATTAAATTCATAAACATCAAATACAATTACAGGTTGTAGTAAGCAAGTCGGACATAAAATTAAAAAATAAGAGGATCGTTTATGTTTATCGTCTGCGTCTACCACCGCCACCGGCACTTGGGTTGGATCGTTTTGTACTCCCTGAGGCAAACACCGAGTTGCTGTTGCCCAGCCTTCTTCTGAGGGAGGACGAGACACCGGACGCTCGCTGTCTCATCTTAGCAAACATCGAAAGACTGTTAGTCATGTTGTCTAAAATATACGTAAATATAAAATAAACTTGAATATTGTAAATAAATGCTTGTGAATAAAGAAAACACTGAATCTCATATGCTTTTATCACATGACAATGTTTTTTTTATCCGATTTAATATACCCATAACGTGTTTCTTTATATGTAACGTGTGTAATATAACATGACCGAATTACTATTTTTGTATTCATCCGCGAATGTTTACAAAATGGCTGAGAACGTGTATCCGGTAAAGGGACCATTATCTGTTCATAAAAATATGTTTTTTGTGAACAGTTTATAACCCATTACATGTTGGGACTATTTTCTGACCGCGAAAACTCGATTTTCTTTTTGTGTTTCGTCATGTGATAAAAAGAATATATTAAAGACATGAATCTACAATTATTGTGTATTCACTAGATAAGGGGAGGTAAACTGGTATCTTCCCCCACACTACCTCTCTGATAGCTCAACAAAACCATGAGTTTTGAGTACTCAAAAGAATCGTCTCACTGAGTCGATTCTTTTGAGTACCCATATTATAGGGTTTGAGTGACAAGTAAGAGTTTAAGAATATAATAAATACCCCTAATCTACAGCTGTGTTATACGTTAATATTGCGAGAATCAACATGTTAATACAAAAAAGCGGTTCTCCAGCAAGATACATTTTGATTCCAAAATCGCTAACGCGTTTCATATAAATAGAGAGAGGTGTCTGCTTCATTAACCCTTACCCACATACAAAACATCTTCCTTGAAAATATCTTGGCAAAATATGGAAAATCTCTGTAAATAAAGGTATAATAAATGGATAATGCTAAAACGATGTCTCATAGCGACGCTCATCGTGATGAATTTCTGGTATTTCCAAAATGTTTTCAAAAGGCGTCCGCTGCAGAGTTAAAATGCGTTTGTATGAGGGAAAGGATGAAACCTTTGGATGTACAATTTGGATACGGGTAAAGAGTTTTCATCTGCAATGTTTTCAACTGTTTTTGTTAAATTAGACATCTATCTTAAACTCTTTCAGCGCCACAGGCAATATTGAGGTGTTTGCAAACAATGCAGATTCAGGCGAGTCAGCTCGTAACGAGCTGTCTCACCTGAAATCAGCATTGTTTGCCTTTTAGTTACCAAAATAGTCCAAAAACTTTCATAAATTGAGAAATGGACATACCCGATTTTGAACATGGAAGAGTCTACTATAAACAATTCGGCGCTGAAAGAGTTAAAAACCCAACCTACCTGCATCACTTTCAGCGCCACAGGCAATATTGAGGTTTTTGCAAACAATGCAGATTCAGGCGAGTCAGCTCGTAACGAGCTGTCTCACCTGACATCAGCATTGTTTGCCTTTTAGTTACCAAAATAGTCCAAAAACGTTCATAAATTGAGAAATGGACACACACGATTTTGAACATGGAAGAGTCTACTTTAAACAATTCGGCGAGTTAAAAAACCCAACCAACCTACCTGCATCACTGATATGAGGTCTTGTTGTGTTTCTGTTTTGTTGATTTGTCTGGGTTTCAGTGTTCTGAAAAGAAATCACAAATGAGACGTTCCGTGAGAAAACCAACATTATGGACGTAATGTGTCGACCCAGATCAGTCCGCGCAGTCTATCCGGACCGACACATTCCGTCTCAGGGGGTATAGCGTAATGATTCCTGAAACAGAAAATCCACAGGAGGCTGATCAGGATCGATACTTTACGCAGAGTCCACAATGTTGGTTTTCTCGTTAGTCGGCTCACTTGTTGTTTTGAACGTACCTGGTATGATATTTTCGGATAGAGTCGTCTGCGTAAAGAACAAATGAAAAAATATTCAAATGTTGAAGATTCATATTCACACCTAGTTTAAAGCATTGGCTAGGAATCCTCTGTGGTCGAGTGGTTAGCGGTCGGGGATTTCGAAACCGGGTGTCTCGGGTTCGATCCCCAGTCGCGGCACTACGGTCATGGTGGAGTGCCCTCGGGCAAGGCACATTTTCTAGCTTAGTACTGGTTTGTTTACCCAGGGATCATGAATAAGTGAACTGTCGCCGTGATATAACTGAAATAATGTTGAAAGCGGCGTAAAACCCCAATAAATAAATAAACAAGTCACAACAATTTCTTAATTTTCCAAAAATGTTTCTAAATGTCGTCTTCTGTCGTGACTTATGAAGTGCCTTTAACATGTTAACGGTTAAACCCCATACATCCGGTAATACCCGTTTACCCTTCCCCACATATAGACGCTTTCTGACGCCTCTGCAGCAGACGACTTTTGCAAATACTGTGACAAAAGACGAGCAATTTCTCCTTTTTTGTAACAATGTTTTCAACTTTATTGAATAATTGCTCTTTCATTTATAGAGAGTTTCCATATTTTTGACTTAATGTCTTCAAAGTAGTCTGCTGCAGATTTGTTGTAAGAGGAAAGAGGGTAAACATACACTGTTAAGATTAAACTTTTAACCGAACAGAGCTATATATTCAGTTAATCTCCGTGTCTTCCTCGTACCCCAAATCTTATGTGCATGCCTTTAAATAATTCAAAGAAATTACAGCGATCTATAATTTCAAATGCGAGCACACACTAATTCACCTGATTAGTTTACGGAAGCTATTTTATATCTGGGAAAATTTAATTATAGACTTTGATACAGGTTATAAATAATCATTTTGGAAGATGAGATATTCCTCCATTACACGGTTGAACATTTTGGTTTCACGAGTTTTCCTACAATGTTTTCACAAATAATTTAGTGCAAATGCATGTAATTCTGTCTACTTCAGAGAAAGGAATGTATGCATATATACAACTGAACTCTCATTGTTAGATCGACATTCGGATCCACCATCTAGCCAGTACACTGAACAGTAACGTGATGGTCAAATGTCCTGTGGGTATGGTGTTTTACCCTTTCCCTCATATAGCTGACGCTTTCTGACGCCATAGTGACAAAAGAAGAACTGGCTCAAAACGAGCAATTTCTCCTTTTGACAATGTTTTCCTCTTTTAATCATAGGTTATCCATTCAATTATAGAGATCAGTTTTCTATTTTTTCATAAAATATGTTCAAAGTCGTCTGCTGCAGAATTGTCATATGAGGGAAAGGGTTAACGACGCTTTTAACAATGTTTCAGTTATATCAGGGCGTTTCCTTGGTAAGTTTCCAGTACTACTGGTCCATTCATCATGACACCAGTGAGTCAGGCATAGTAATATCTCTACAACCGTGGGCGCCATTGAGGGAATCACTACCCTTTCTTTAAAGTCTATTTAAATGTATTGAAAATCTATCTGGATATACTAATTATTATTCCTACAGTGTTACATCTAAGTCTCGACATAACACCTCAGAATAGTACATAACTTACAGTTTACACCGGATGTTCTACGTTGATATGCATAGCTTTACTGAGAATTGTCTCATTATCCTACAATGTGTTAAACTTGTGTACAGAATTACCCTTCAAAATGATCCAGATATTTCATAACTGTTTTCACAGCAAAAAGTTCAGACAATCTGAATATAGGTAATGGTTCATTTCATTACCTTATTGATTATAGGGGC
Source organism: Serripes groenlandicus (assembly GCA_031761405.1). Taxonomy (NCBI): domain Eukaryota; kingdom Metazoa; phylum Mollusca; class Bivalvia; order Cardiida; family Cardiidae; genus Serripes; species Serripes groenlandicus. The sequence continues at coordinate 9,734,418 of JASEVX010000017.1, forward strand.
ATCTACCCTGAAATTATCGGAGGGAATAAATGATACATTTAGGTACTGAAAGTCAAAAATGAGAATTGCAAGTCATGAACACTTTCCATTTTTCCAAACAACATTGTTCAAACACCATCTACTGTAGCACTTGGCCTTAACATTAATCTGTTGAATTATATTGGTGAATAGGGACGAGGTGTAGAGAATTAGAGTCGTACTTTCAGAAAGAGGTAGGGTATCAAACCCGGGCTCACTTGTATCTAACTCTGTCCCTTGTCATAATCTGCACCTCTCTGATACGTGTATACTTGATTGATTGATTGATTGATTGATTGATTAGGGTTTAACGCCGTTTTCAACAATTGTTCAGTCATATCACGGCGACGAGTTCACCTACTCATGCGTTTCCTGGTTTTCCTACGCCAGTACACCACACAACATACTTTCCAAGCAACTGGCTGCTTTTCCACAGTGTATACTTGATATAATATAAACAATCAAACGGGCGTATATAACCTTTGAAAAGCTTGATATGATCAATCATTGCATTAATGTTGGTCTCGACACTTATATTACAATTTTATTATATAAGTACTTACATCAGATTCATTATTTCCACCATTTCCGCCTTCCTCCTCATCATCATCCTCTTCCGGTTCGTCTCTTTCCGGTGCTGGGGGTGGCATGGCATCGTTTGTATCACGTGACGAATCTATCTTTTCCGTATCAATATCTAAAGCTCCTGCATCAACCTGTGTTGTCATGGATGCTAGATTGTCATCACTCATAGATCTAGCTATGGATATGTTAATATGCTGGTGGCATCTGAATAAAGACGATGTTTGTTCAATGTGATGGAACACATTGCCATCAATGGAAGGTGGTTCAATTTATATTTTCACCAGCGACGACGATAAAACATAAACAATATATAATGAGACATGTTTTGTGTCTTTGTTTTATTGCAGCTTTAAACCGTTTTCAACCTTGCTTCACTTTTATCACTGCGACAATTCACTTATTCATGATCGCTGAGTAAACAAACCAGTAAAAGGCTAGGACATGTACCTGGTCCATTGGTACTCCACCATGGTTGCTGAGACTGAGGATATAAACATGGACGCCCGGTTCAAAATCCCCGATCCTTACCAATCAGCCAAAGCGGATTCCTGATAGACCTTCCCAAGAAGAACCAACCCTGCGGTATTTACTATAGGTGTAGATAACGATTGGGAATGTCAGTCATGACTAAACGTACGCTGTTTGTAAGGTGGGTTTCATTTCTGTTTCGAATATATCCGACCATTGATGATTTAAGAGACATTTGAATGCATCCTTGATAAACATCCTTGATAAACATCCTTGATAAACATCCTCGATAAATATCTTTGATAAACAACAGAGTTTTACAAATATGATAAATTTTACAGATTATTAAATACAAATAATCGGTATGAAATTTACAATATATTGCAAAATCATCCTTCAGAGAGCATTCAAATTAAGAAGCGAATCTCTCTCAACCTCATAATGATAACATAGCTTTCTATATCATGTCAAATGTCTCTTAAATTCGTATTGTGTTGTATATACGTATAAATTATGCTGCATTATGGGCCGGTGGCGAAAATAAAAAAATAAAATATATTGTATATTGTAAGAAGTCTCTTAACGTTGTTGCTACTAATTGGAGAAAGCGAAAGGTCCGGGTTCGAGCCCCGGACTGACAGAACAGAAGTGACGTACCTATGAAGCATGAATCCATGATGAGTCTCTGGCTCGACCTGACCGATGTCCTCACTACTAAGGCTGTATTTGGGTAGTTTACCTTCAATGACATCGGGAAGGTTAGAATAGGCCGAGGTTGGATGCAGCATGTTACTTTCTTCTGAAGAATCTGAACAAAATAAAAATACAAATTAAAATATCTGCCAATGCCATGCAATAAAAACACCCAACTAATCAATACATTTCTGGTTAGTTTGAACATGGAAGTTGCGGACTAAGGGAACTGATCCAAGTGAGAGAACGGAAGTTGTGGATTGAGGGAACTGATCCAAGTGAGAGAACGGACTTGTGGATTGAGGGAACTGATCCAAGTGAGAGAACGGAAGTAGTGGATTGATGGAACACATCTAAGTGAGAGAACGAACATTAGGGATTGAGGGAACTGATCTAAGTGAGAGAATGGAAGTTGTGGATTGATGGAACACAACTAAATGAGAGAACAAACATTAGGGATTGAGGGAACTGATCAAAATGAGAGAACGAAAATAGGGTATTGAGGGTACTTATCCAAGTGAGCGAACGAAAATTGTGGATTGAGGGAACTGATCTAAGTGAGTAAGTGAGCGAACGAACATTGGGGATTAAGGGGACGAATCCAAGTGAGAGAACGAACATTGGAGATTGAGAGAACATATCCACGTGAGAGAACGACCATTGGGGATTGAGGGAACAGATCCAAGTGCGAGAACGGAAGTTGTGGATTGAGGTAACAGATCCAAGTGAGAGAACGGAAGATGTGGAGTGAGGGAACATATCCAAGTGAGAGAACGAAAGTTGTGTAGTGATGGAACTCATCTAAGTAGGAGAACGAAAGTTGGGAATTGGCTTTCCCTTTTTTGGTGCTCAGGATTGTAGTGTATTACGGCTGACTCACTGGTGTCAGAACAAATGGACCAGTAGTACCGGTAACATACCAAGGAAACGCCGGGATATATTTGAACACATTTTTGAAACCACAAAAACAAACAAATGTAAAACAACCATCCCAAAACAGGTGTGAACAGTCCCCTGTACTCGGTTAAAGAGTAAACCTTTCAAAACTATAATTATACGTTTTCTGACACCTCTGCAGCTGACAACTTGTAGCAATAAGCAATTTCTCTTTTGCCACAATGTTTTCAACTCTATTTACTAATTCAAAGTGGTCTGTCTGCTGCAGTATTGGGTGTAAGTGAGAATGTTTTAATATATCGTTTTACCTTTGACATCCTCGAGACATTGTTCTAAGTGAAGACACCGTTTCCACAGGTCTTTCTTCTTCTCAGTTAGTGCCCCAATCTCATCTTCAATTTCTGCCTGTTTGAATTGGGAATTCATCAGCTGAAAATAGATGGAATAATCATTAAAACGCGAAGATGCTCTTCTAAATTGGGTATTAGCAGACATAAAATGGGATTACTCGCTCTAATTTGTTGAATCTAATAAGGATGATTATTTTCAAATTTCCTTTTGATATTTAAAAACGTATTTATCAAATGAAGCAATTATCCCTTTGCCCACAATGTATGCAACTCTGTATCAAAATTATACTTGCAACTTTCAGGTTTTTAATTGTATCCCTCAGATGATTCCAAAGCGGCAAACTCTTATTGTTCTATGTAAATAGTTAGATGTTTAAAAACATGTTTGAGAAAAATGAAATATTCGCAACATTCGATATTGAAGCGGGTCTATTTGCAATCCGTTTGGAAGGTGAAATAAAACACATAATCACTTAGTATTAAAGGCTTTCATTGCGTTATTTCGGTTTCACTTGTCATAAAAAGGTAAAGAAAACCATTATTACAGCCTTAACATCTCACTTAAACAATGGCGGTGAATATATGCCTATTGTGGCATACATTTGCGTATAAATCTGCTTCTAACTTGGTGATATTGACAGGGATACATGTATGTACTATCTAATACATTGTATGTTCACAGCGAAAACAGTTTGGGTAATGCCAATGATAGAAATGGGAATGAAGGAAAGGACTGTTATTTTGTCAGATGTGATATTGATTTAAAAAAAACAGAAGACTCTAAATTGGCATAATGCAAACAGTTAAACAAATACAAAAAATAGGCAGCTCCGAGTGGGAAGATTCCAATTTAATCTGGCATGTTTTGTCCCCCGGGTAATTTGTAATTCGTTAGATGCATTTATTATTGCATTACAACAGGAATTGCGTAACAAATTATTCCAATTAAAAATATAATTCAAAAATACAGATAACTGCAATTCGTTCCTTAATATCTTACATAGAACAAAATAGTTTCACCGTTACTCCGTATAAACCCTTGCACGTTCAATCAGTTCATATTCACAAATCAGACGCTCCACGAGAAAACCAACATTGTGGACTCTGCGTAAAGTATCGACTCGGATCAGTCTAAGCATGTCGCGAAGGCTAACCCTGACATACACGTTTCGGCTCCTATGTATTGTCTGTCTCAGGGTTCATTGCTCTGTATCTCTATACCCCTGAGACGAAATGTATCGGCCCGGATTAGCCTGCGCGGATTGCGCAGGCTGATCTGGGTCGATACATTACGCAGGGTCCATAATGTTGGTTTTCTCGTGAAACGACTCAAATGTCAGATTACACAGCAACTGGGCAGACATCCTTTAAATATATTAAAAAAGTAACACCAGAATAATAAGCACTTGGGTACAATTTATATTTGGAAAACATTCTCATTAAGCATTATGTCATTGATTAACGGAAAACATTGAGAAGGGAGCAAACACTGTGTGCAGTAATATAAAGAACAGTGGGACCTGTGTTTAACGACCACCCAGGGGAACACACCGATCTGGTCTTTGGTAACAGGTGGTCTTTTATTGCAATGTCATGTATGCAGCAAATTATTACTTGAGGAATTAAAGGATTGCTTGCTATAGACAGGGAATCTTTTCCAAAGAGGTATTTATAACAGGTTTGACTGTATCTCTTTTTTTTCCAATATAGTGTGTGGTTATACATAGCTAAATCCAAGAAGTTTTGTTCATAGAAACTGCCACAAGAGTGTTAAAGAAATGTTGATAGACATTAAAAGTTGCATTAAAAGTATCCGGATTGCGAGTTCTTAAACATATATTGGAAGAGTTCCAGTGATGTAAACACAGTCCTCCTATTTACATTCTAGTTCCGGTATAATTAATGTTAATTGTAATTAATTGTTTAAGCTACTGTCATACTTTGCCGGATAGCATTAATGGACGTCTGACGGAGGGCAAAATGTTCAATTCGTTCTTCTCCGTTCGAATGCGTGTTTTGCCTTTTTTCTTGTTCGCCGAATGCGTTCATTGTTAGGCGAGGTCCGTTCAATCCGTGGAAAGTTTTATGAAATTGACACGACCGGGCAAAGGCGTCCGCTGGTTGTTCGGTCGTTCGTTGTGCGCTAGGCATACGTTTTGTTCGGAACTCGTGCGTTCTTCGTCTGGTACTTGACAGTTCGCATTCGATGATGTCCGATGGACCCGACTCGCTGACGGGCTGCCAATCTGACGTACAACGGGTGAAAAGGACGTGTGCCGGACATAGACCGCATGTTCGGCTGACTACTAACTGAAGTACAACGGGTGAAAAGGAAGTGTGCCGGACATAGACCGCATGTTCGGCTGACTACTAACTGAAGTACAACGGGTGAATCGGAAGTGTGCCGGACATATACCACATGTTCAACTGACTACTAACTGAAGTACAACGGGTGAATCGGAAGTGTGCCGGACATATACCACATGTTCGGCTGACTACTAACTGAAGTACAACGGGTGAATCGGAAGTGTGCCGGACATAGACCGCATGTTCGGCTGACTACTAACTGAGGTACAACGGGTGAAAAGGAAGTGTGCCGGACATAGACCGCATGTTCGGCTGACTACTAACTGAAGTACAACGGGTGAATCGGAAGTGTGCCGGACATATACCGCATGTTCAGCTGACTACTAACTGAGGTACAACGGGTGAAAAGGACGTGTGCCGGACATAGACCGCATGTTCGGCTGACTACTAACTGAGGTACAACGGGTGAATCGGACGTGTGCCAGACATATACCGCATGTTCGGCTGACTACTAACTGATGTACAACGGGTGAATCGGACGTGTGCCGGACATAGACCGCATGTTCAGCTGACTACTAACTGAGGTACAACGGGTGAATCGGACGTGTGCCGGACATAGACCGCATGCTCAGCTGACTACTAACTGATGTACAACGGGTGAATCGGACGTGTGCCGCACGCACGTAGATAGCATGTTCAGTAAACGATTACTTTACAACGAACGCATTGAACTGATGAATTACGGCTGTATAATGTATATCCGTTTATTTAGTGTTCCTTTCGTAAGAGCATTGAGCAACAGCGGGGACGACTTTCACCACCTGTTTATATTTCTGTCCGGCAGGAGTCTGTTATTGCTATACGGCAATTCGTGACAGTAGCTTTAATGAATTCAGTTTTAATAGAAAATCACTGCGAAAACAGTTTTGGTTTTAGTGTGTATTAAACGCAGTGTTGGAGACGACGTGTTACCTCTAGAAATAAAAGTTTTTGATTGTGAATTAAAACATTGTAGTAGGAAAACAAAAATTGTTATCCTGTTCAATGTTTTATTTATTTATTTATTTATTTATTTATTTATTTATTTATTGTGGTTTTACGCCTTCTCCAAGGGCACTCAACCGTGACCTAGGTGCCGCGACTGTCAATGTTTTAAAACATCAAAAGACATCTATTCAATGGTTCGTTATCTCCGATAGAAAACTAGAACCACTAACATCAATACCCCCCCACCCCCCTATAAACAACATCAATTCCCCCCCCCCCAACCCCACCCCATTAACAAAATCAATATCCCACATAAACAACATCAATATCCCACATAAACAACATCAATATCCCCCCCCCCCCCCCCACCACCACCACCACCACATAAACAACATCAATATCCCCCATAAACTACTACAATAATTAGTTTATTAAATATATATGAGCCGTTCCACGAGAAAACCAACATTATTAGATCTGCGTAATGTATCGACCCAGATCAACCTGCGCAGTCCGCGCAGGCTAATCCGGACCGACACATTCCGTCTCAGGGGCATAGAGGTATAGAGTAAAGATTCCTGAAACAGAAAATCCACAGAAGGCGAAATATGTCTGTCCGGGTTAGCCTGCGCGGCATGCTTAGGCTGATCCGGGTCGGTACTTTAAGCGGAGTCCACAATGTTGGTTTTATCGTGGAATGGCTCATGTGTACATCTAAAAAGTAGTTCACTAAACAAAGTCCGTTTAACAAAACCACAGCAAATAGTCAAAGTTCGAGGCGAGATAACCCTAGAACACCTGAACAGATGTGATTCAAAGTTATGTCTTAGACATCTGTTACAATTCATTATTGTTCTGTGTACCATGTTTACTTTAAACTCTTTCTCACTAGTAGACGCATTTTGACGGATATACAACATGAATCATTTGATAACTATTAGGCTAATGGAGAAATTGATCATATTGATCAATTTCGCATTTTGCAAAAATATTTTTAACTCGATTTCAATAATTAAACTTTCATTTGGATATATTTGTTTGCCTCAACTTGTTCAAAGTTGTCTTCTGCATATATGTTGTATGTGGGAAAGGGTTACACGTATAATGGATATCTTATAGTGACGGCCTGGCGCTGTGGTTGCAGTATATCGTTAGCAAGGGTAAAAAACAAAACCAGACAAAAGTCAGAATTTTAAATGTGAGGGCTATTTTGAAACAGAGAATGAAACTATTGTTAGAAGTGTAATTTTGAGCATTTTCTCCTGTATCTTTAATGTTTTCTTAACTAATTCAGCACGGAAAAAAATGTTGAATAAATACCATATCTCCTCTTTTCAATGTCAAACGATAATGTGAACGCTTTCATACAACAAATATGCAGCAGATGACTTTATAATCAGGTAGGCAATAACATGGAAAATATCTTATAAACAATACACATAATTTCTGAACAACAAATTATTTTGGCAAAAAGAGAAATTGCTTGTTTTCAAAAGTCGTTCGCTTGCTTAGGCGTCAGAAAGCGTGGTTTAGTACAGAAATCAAGAGTTGTGCATTTGAAGAACTTGATCTATCTGATTATAACGAGTTCTGAAATCAATATACGTTTAGTTCATATGTGAAGGCTTTAGCTTCCTAAATCTAAAACTCTGATACCGCATCGATGTTATGGTCAAGCGTCCGCCCCGGGTGCACGAGGTCACGGGTTCAATCCCTGGGTGCACGAGGTCACGGGTTCAATCCCCGGACGGGTAATACCAAGGTGTTTAAAAAATGGTTTAAATTGCTTTCCGTCCTTGGCGCTCCGTAGTGTGCGGTTAGCATTGCCACTGACTCATCGGTCAGGGGCGTAGCTTTGCAATAATCAATGTGTAGGCCGTCTCGTGAGAAAATCAACATTGTGGACTCTGCGTAAAGTATCGAACCGGATCAGACTGAGAATGCCACACAGGCCTACCCTGATAGACACTTTTCGCCTCCTCGGGATTTTTTGTTTCAGGAATAACTACTCTATACATGTATCCCCCTAAGACGGAATGTGTCGGCCGGATCAGACTGCGCGGACAGCGCAGTCTGATCTGGTCGATACATTACGCAGATGTCTATCGCCGCAGCTGCATTTTGGGGCATTTTAAGAAAAAATGTGTAAGCACGTACCTACAGTGCCTAAAGGGAGGTACGCCCCTACCGGTGTCAGAATAAATGAACCAATGGAAACCGCACAAAACAAATAATAAACAAAATACATGAAGAATATTAGTATCTGACCTCATATTGTAAATGTCTGTGTGTTATTTTGTTGAAATGGTGGGCAGTCAGCCGCTCTGTCAGATCCCGGGATGAACCATCGGCCTCTGTAATGTACATTTTATTTTTCAACATGTATATGAGATACACCGAGTGTAGAGACCAAGGAACAACAATTCTAGTAATTCTTCAAAAGGTGAATTGGCTCTGGTCAAACTGTCAAGACCCGTTTTTGACAAATCCATGTTTATCTGAAAATGGCGCTGAGCCTCGGGAGCTAGCTCAGTTGGTGGAGACGCGGGCTGTCAATCGAGTGATTAGGAGTTCGAAACACCCACATTTGATTACAGTTGTGGTAAAATATAGTTAAGGTACAGTTAATGCATGTTTTAATTGGTCGTATTTTGGAATTTTCTAAGGATGTGTTTATCCTCACAGGACTCCAGATAAGGGGCGATTTACATAGTCTAAACTCCTTATTTGACCCTGTAACCCTATGTCGTGGGACGGTTCTTTTGCGAACCCACAACATAGGGTTAAGTAGAGTCACAAGAGAAATATTCAAGTACTTGGCGTGAAACGGTTGTATCTAAAAACCTATTTTGAAATCCCTGGTTTAGGGGCAATTTTGACCCCTTTGTAAACAAATGCACATTTAGGTGCCATTGCTCAGAACGAGCAATGGCACTTACATTTCCATTCTTTACCAAGATAAAATGATTTAACGCTTATAAAGACTTTTAGTTACAACCGTTTCACGCCAAGCCCTCGTATTGTTTGGAAAAGACCAGTTTACTCCTCCGTATCGAGTCCCCTGTGGCCTCCATTATCAAATATCACATCTGTTAAATGAAAAAATAGTGTAATGGCGGTATTCTCTACGCTATATAAGCCATACGTTTGCGGTTAATTGTTTGAAGTGATACGAAATCCATGATATTGCCATGCATCACAAATAAACAGGTAACACAAATCAATTTAGAAGAAAGCAACCATTGTAAATGCTCCTGTCCCCATGAAATATTCAACGAAATTGTTCAATGATCAAACAATTAAATTAAAGATTTATACACATTTATCATTAATGTTGTCCTTTACAGCCATATGTATTTAGCAAGTGTTGATTGTTTTAACAACGTACTTTATACACTATGTTTTTAATTGTCTGCTTTAAAAAAAAACTTAACAACGAATGTGACGATTGTTGAATTGGCAGTATTCTTATATTACAGAATTGAAAACAGTATCGCAATAGAAAATAATTGTTCAATAAGATAACTTGTTCCTTTCCTACACATATTTCGAATATCACTTGTAGCAGAGATGTTGAATGTAACGAGTTAATACAAACACACCATCGAGGGCTTGGTGTGAAACGGATGTAACTAAAAGTGATATTTTTTTATCAAGATTAATCACCTCGCCATAAAGTCTTTATAAGCGTTAAATCACCTAAATTTGCATTGCTTACAAAGGGGTCAAAATTGGCCCTAAACCACGGATCTCAAAATAGGTATTTAGTTACAACCGTTTCACGCCAAGCCCTCGATATTATGCATTTAGAACACAGTGTATACCTTTCGAAGATTGCAACCCCACGTGTTTTGCCAAAGTTAGTTCATTGAACTGATCAATGTTCTCCAAGTAGGGTTTCTTTTCCTCTTCATACGACTTAAGTTCATTTTTATACTCATTCTGATAATAGAAAACATACATTACAAAAGTTACATGCATTGAGATTGACTTTTATCACAATGTAACTGAAATTATATTGCAAAAAAAGCAACATCTTTTAAATTAAGCTTTAAAGCGACTGAAATCCAGATGGCACGGAAAAACCCCAAAAACAAAACAACAACTCGAATTCACCCTAAATGTTATATTTTATGTTATCCAAGTAAAACCAGTGTAGAAAATGTATCGTTTTTTATCAACAAAGTGAATTTGAGTCGATTTCAATTGTCCCGATGAAGGGGTTTCCTATTTAAAAATACTTACCCCGTTACTGACAGGGTAGAATTTGCGATGGAAAAAGTATCGAAAACAAGAAAATCTCACCGATTATAGGGGTATGTAATATGTCAGTTATCATATTTTAATACCCCAAATACAAAAATAACACTTATTTTCTTAAAATTGGAAATTTTATTTTTTTTCGACAGTTGGGATCTGGAGTTCAGTCGCTTTAATTTGTATAAAATGTTGCAAAATATGAACTTGGTCCTTGTGTGAAAGTTCTTTATCCACAGTTTTATCAAGATTTAATCCTTATTATGTAAAACAGTTTAAAAAAAAAAAAATGACATTCTGAGGGAATATCAATAAAGCACTTTAAATGAAAATAAATACTCAGAAGGGTTTCCAGAATACAAATTAAACATTTCTCCGGTTAAACAAACGTCCTTTGCATGGGCGTACATGTAGCTCCCTTTAGGCACTGTAGGCACGTGCCTACACATTTTTTCTCAAAATGCCCCAAAATGCAGCTGCGGCGATAGACATCTGCGTAATGTATCGACCCGATCAGTCTGCGCTGTCTGCGCAGACTAATCCGGCCGACACATTCCGTCTTAGGGGGATAGATGTATAGAGAGGTGATTCCTGAAACAGAAAATCCACAGGAGGCGAAAAGTGTTTATCCGGGTAGGCCTGTGTGGCATACTTAGGCTGATCCGGGTCGATACTTTACGCAGAGTCCACAATGTTGGTTTTCTCACGAGACGGCCTACACATTGATTATTGCAAAGCTACGCCCCTGCTTTGTGAGGAAGAGACATTTCAAGATCATCATGGGGAAAGGAAAGTATTAAAAAAAAGCCATTTTATAAAAGGAATATTCTTGTTTACAATCAACTTCACTTAACCCTTTCCCTCATACGACAAATCTGCAGCAGACGACTTTGATGGATAACCTATGACTAAAAGTGGAAAACATTGTGGCAAATGGAGAAATTGCTCGTTTTGAGCAATTTCTTCTTTTGTCACTATGTTTCCAAAAAGCCGTCTGCTCAAGAGGCGTCAGAAAGCGTCTATATATGGGAAAGGGTTAAGCCACTTTTAGAGAGTTCTACAGGGAATTTAATTGATTATATATATTGGTAGAGGACCTGCAAGGATTCTTCATGTGAAATTATATTATATCGGCAAGACAAATTCAAGGAAAGAGAGCTTCAAAACGTGCGCTGAAATGTACGACAATAATCCAGAACTTTATAAAGTAATACATGCCAATGTTGGGTATAGTTATCGCTTATTCACTGTTTAATTAATTGTTGATTTTGAAGATGCATTCTGTTCTAGCCATAGGTTGCCCGTGCCTAAGCTATTACCGTTTAAATATGGTAGACCAAAACCTGTTATTGTTACTTGTAATATAACAACTCGCGCAGCCAATTTTACAGAAAGATAGTTTCAAAAATAGTGCTGAAATTTACGACAATAAACACGCTATCAATTTTAGTTATAGTTGTCGTGTATTCTCCGATTTTTTTTGAAGGTATATTCTGTTCTAGCCATAGGTTACCCATGTCTTAGTCATCTAAATACCGTTTTAATTTAGTTGATCAAAAACTGTTATTGATATTTGTAATATATGCCCAACACTGTTCAATGAATACATTATGAAGTATTGACTTTTAAAAGGCCTTGATTTTATGCCAAATTTTAAATGTATTTTAAAGGCCTATACTAGATAACGGACATTTTCCTAGTTAACATAGTACTGCTAAATGTGCACACACCCCTGGTGTATCTCAACTTCAAAATAAGCAGGAACCTATTAGCACCCTCTGTGTTATTAAGTTATATTTCCACTAAATCAATCAACACATAGGTCAACAAATGTAGAGTGATAACTTAATTCACACTGGCATTACTACCTCTAAGAATGTGTCTGTTTCCTCGGACTGACAAGTTTTTTAAAGATTGAAAACATTTAAGCAAAAAGAGAAATTACTCCGGTTGAGCACATTTCCCGTTATTTTCAATGTTTTCTACTAGTTGTTACCATTATACTTTATTTTTTAGATTTGGCATTTATTTTGTCAAATTGGCTATATCAGGAAGAGTCGCTGTTTTCGACAAAGTGTTTACTTTATACATATAAAGAATGTTGACAACGCCCCTGGTGGCTTTGTATTTCAACGGATCAAACTATTTTGAGCAGTATCAGAAAGGAGACACATAAGGAACAATCGTGCCTAGAGTAATCAGAATAAATAACGAATAACCAAATTGAAATTCCATATTAATGTATATGAAAGAATTGCATAGAAGTCAAACTTCAACATATAGAGTTTAATTAACATTGTTTTCATGATACGGGATTTAAATCCCAAGTGGAAGAGATTCTTGCGATATAAAAACGAGTGCGCCATAGTGACCGAATCATTAGTTTTGTATTTATCCGCGAATTTAAACACAATGGCTGAGAACGCGTATCCGGTAAACACAAACGTCACAATAGATGGACAAGGAAAATGGACCATTATCGGTCATACAAATAATTGTTTGTGTGATTAGTTAACAGTTTATTAAGTATTACATGTTAGAACTATTTTCTGACAGTGAAAAAACGATTTTCTTTTTGTGTTTCGTCATGTGATAAAAAGAATCTGACATTCGTTGTCATTTCATATAAAGTTTTTTTAAACGAGTTCAAGAAATTTGTTATAAAGCGAGCCTCTGGCGAACTTGATTACCAAATTTCTTGGACAAGATTTAATAAAACTTTATATGAAATGACAACTCATGTCAGATTATATATGTATTTTTACCCATTCACTGTTATATTCCTGATTGGCTGCGTCAAATCTGTTTTGTAGTTGAGACAACTCCTCTGTTTTTCTCAGCAATTCCTCCTGGACAAAACCTATTTAACCATAAAACAACAACCAAACAAAAAATTAATTCGTTGGATTGAGATCGCAATGAAGTCCCCCATGTCTTTGATAGTGCTACACGCTGACGTATGGACGGACATTCAGACGGACATACACCACGTGTCACTATTCGGTTGAACCTCGTTTAATATCAAGCAAAGGAATGACCAAGGACGAAACAATAGAAATACGTGGTTACGGTATAAATGTATTGTTTTCTATCGCCTGTCTTATGCCTCAACTTAAGTTCTCGATCGTGCACCAGCCACGACAATAATTCATCCGTCCTAGACGAGGGATAACTATAATCATTTTACATAATATAATTTAGGGGGACTGCTTTTAAAAACGAATGCGTGCTTCTTATTCGAGTTCACCCTTGTCACTTCTCCCTTATAGTGAGATGGCTATCTTGACATAAGATGCATCTCAAGCAGTTTTGAATACATTTTAAATAAATTGTGGAAATGGAGAAATTGCTTCAGGCATGTTCATTCTTTGTTAAACCCTTCCCACTTTAACCCTTTCCCACCTATAGACGACTTTTGACTCCTCTGCAGCAGACGATTTTTAACAACCTTGTGACAATAGGACAAATTGCTCAAAACAAGCAATTTCTCCATTTGCCACAATGTTTTCAACTTTTCTCAGTAATTTAACCTTCATTTATAGAGATTTGTCTGTGCTTTTGTCTAGGTATTTCAAAGCCGTCTGCTGCAGATTTGTTGTATGTGGGAAATGGTTAAGACACACTTTGATGATTCTTTCGAAAACAAAGTGACAAAAAGAGAAATTGCTCATAATAAGCAATGTCTGATTTAGTCTCAATGTTTTCAACTCCATTCAAATGTTTCTTTTATTTATTGAGGTTTTCCAAATGTTTGCTTAACTGCTGCCAAAGTCGTCCGCTACAGATTAGCTGCATGCAGAAAGGTTCTTAAAGTTCCTTAGGAGTGATAAGATAGGATGATAGTGTTACCTAAAAGCCTCTGTTCGTTGTCCAAGTCTAGATTATCGATCTCTACTTCTTGACCATGGATCTCCCCAGCCTCTGTCTCTAAACGTTCTAGATATATATACAATCAATACAAATAAGAGCAAATAGGTGAACTTACAAATTGTGTGACTCACATGAATACGCCTGCTGGCAGCTTAATGGTAATTTGGGAGATTTATGAAATTGCCAAAGTCTAAGGTTAATATATATATTCTTTATTCCATATATCCATAATATATTGTATTAGTAAATATGTTAACCCTTTCCTTCACATAGACGCTTTCTGACGCCTCTGCAGCAGACGGCTTTTTGAAAACATAATGACAAAAGGAGAAATTGCTCAAATCGAGCACTTTCTCCTTTTGCCATAATGTTTTCCACTTTTATTTATAGATTATCCATTCAATTGTAGAGATTTTCTATTTTTTGACAAAATATGTTCAAAGATGTTTTACATCCGTTATTATTCGTGTAACAACTGACCAAATAGTGCAGAAATAAGTGTTTTACATCCGTTATTATTCTTGTAACAACTGACCAAATAGTGCAGAAATAAGTGTTTTACATCCGTTATTATTCTTGTAACAACTGACCAAATAGTGCAGACATAACAGTTTAACCTCCCTTATTATTCAAAATAATACTCACAACACAGAACAGAACATCCCGTATTCATTTAATTGATACGCACAAAGATAAGGTTTGTATATCGGGTGCGCTAGCATACCTTTTTCATTGGTGAGATCTTCCAGCTCTTGGTTTAGCTCTGAACTGTTTTCTCTTTTTAAATTGAGGCTGCCTTCCATCTTCTCCACATTGTCCAGCAGAGTATCCAGCTTACTGCCAAGCTCCTCTATAGAGCCCGATGAGTTGGTGATGGCATCGGCTCGCTCTCCGCTCAGTGTGTTTAGCGTCGCGGCCATATCTTGTAACTCTTTGACTTGTTCTTGGAACGATGTAATGGTACCAAGAACACCTTCTGGGTCAGACACATCGGCCTGGATACCAGTCGACGTCATTATGCGGCTTTCCTATGGATAATAATACTCCGTCTTGATATATAACCCTTTACCACATATAGACACATTTTGACACATCTACAGCAGACGACTCGATTGGGAGAAAAAGGGTAGTTATTTTCAATAGGTTTGTCAATTTGTCTTTATTGTTTGATTGATTGTTTGTGGTTTAACGCCGGTTTTTTTAACAATTTCTCAGTTATATCACGGCGGCCAGTGAAACCTACTCATGCATTTGCTGGTTTTCTCACACCAGTACTCCACACAACAATCTGCCCGAGCAACTGGCTGCTTTTCCACATAGACTAAGCCCATTGGTGGAAGACGAATGACGCATGTCGCATTGACTTTTGTCAATCGTCGGAAAGAAAGTTGGCCGAGTCGGGATTCGAACTCACAACCCCTGGATTGACAGCCCGCGTCGCTACCGACTCAGCTACCGGGGCTCGGCTCAATTTGTCATTTAACATTGTCTGTTCCAGATGTGCTGTATGATGGAAAGGGATAATGTACATATGCCACAAGTGTAAATATAGATATACATGAATATCTACATGCATATCTACATGAATATATACATGCATATCTACATGCGCATATCTACATGAGTATCTACATGCATATCCAGTCAGTTAAATCTAGTTCTAGAATATTTAGGAAATAGATCTCATTTTGAGTGATATACCGGCTCGTATATCACGATTGGGAGTTCAGGTGTGTAGTAATTAATCACGAAGGCCGAATGGCCTGAGTGATTAATTTAAACACACCTGAACGACACATCGTGATATAAGAGCCGGTATATCACTCAAAATGAGATCTATTTCAATTCTAGCACTTTTTTATAACTTAAAGGGATACGAATTAAGGGTGAACTATGTTTTGACATGACGTTGTTTTCCTTGATAAAATAACGTGTAGGCTATTCTATCTTTACTCCCCATTGTATTTGTTTTTGTAATATTCGACTTTTTCAACTAACAAAACATTTTGAAATCAGTTATATTAACAGTCTATGAACATTTTATTCTTATCATAACTTTTTCAATTGTTCTTAAACTCATCATGAGCAATTTGTTACGGTCTCATTCTAACACAACGTTTTCGACCGCGCCAAAAATTTTGGTAAAACACGTGAATGACGTCATGTAAAACAATAACGTCACCGTTACAATTCAAATTTCCAAACGGCATTTACAACAAAAGCTCGTAACTTCATTCATAAAATGTCAAGCCCAATGTAGTAACGCATGCGCTCTGAGAAACGTTGTATGAAAAAAAACTCGGGAGGGAATTTCAACAGCCAAAAATAGTTCCGGAAATTTAGAGTGATATACTGCATTTAGATCACGCTCAAATCCTTCTTTGTGTATAGAAGAGAAATTGTCAATAGTGTTAGAATTGTCCATTAATAACAAGTAGCACGAGGTTTTGGAAAATCCTTTTCCATTTGGAGCACATGTAGATATTTGTCTAAAGTATCATATTTATGTGAATCGCATCTAGCAATTTGGGTGTTTAACCCTTTCCCACATATAGACGCTTTCTAACGCCTTTGCAGTAGACGACTTTTGCCAGTACAATGTCTTCAATTCTATTTGATGATTATACTATTATTTGTAAAGATATACCGTATTTTTGCCTAGATGTTTTCAAAGTTTGTTGTTTGTGGGAAAAGGTCAATGACACGCCGCTTTGACATTATTTAACCCTTCCCCGCCTATAAGACGCTTTCTGGCGCTTCTGCAGCAGACGGTTTTTTGAAAACATAGTGACAAAAGAAGAAATTGCTCAAAACGAGCAATTTCTCCTTTTGCCACAATGTTTTTCACTTTTGGTCATAGGCTATCCATTTAATTATAGAGATTTTCTGATTTTTGACGAAATTTGCATAATTAATGCCATAATTTTTAAATTTGCATGTTGTTTAAATGTAATGTTTGTGTGTCTTATAATATTATTGAAGGCAATACGAAAATAAGATATGTATAGCCAATGTTAAATTGTCTGTATATGTCTCAGATGTTACCTTCAGAAAATAAAGATATTATTATTTTTATTACAGCCGGTACGGCTCATCCTGGCATTAGCGCATACAAAATAATGCCCCCCCCCCACCCCCCCCCCCCCCCCCCCCCTTACTTAGGGCGAATGGGATCAAGCGAAATCATGAAAATGGTGAACGGTCCGGATTCGCATCTTAATCTGAATGTAATCTACAAATGGAGTAGACCAGAGACATATAAACACATGTTTTATATGTCTCTGAGTAGACGAATAACGTCAAGTAAACACAGATTATTAGCCTTTTTTCTTCTTCTTTTTCCAAATAAAAATTGTACAATACTCACAAGTTTACACTTATTTGGAATAACAATAGCCATACACCATTCTGAAACCGCTAAGATATTTCTTATACTGACGTTAACTACTTGTAGCAACAACGTCAACGTAACTACGCTGTCCGTTCTTATTTTACGATAAAGTAAATATAACGCAAAACAAAATGGCTGCGCCCATGAAAAAACATGTACCGATTGGAAAATTAGTTTTTGAAACGTCGTCTTTTAACGATGAGAAGGAAAAACATCGAAACTGTATTTCAGAACATTATTTTAATTCAGCGGTAAGTTTTCACGCATTGCCGTCTTATAAGAGACCTGTTTTTAGACTTTTTCGAATAGCATCCGTATCCCCACAGCCTGCCCTGTTTCGGTGACCGACCCAAATCGGTAACCTTTTTATTTTTCACTTTATCATCCGTTTTAACCCCATTCGCTCATATAGACGCTTTCTGACGACTCTGCAGCAGACGGCTTTTTGAAAACATAGTGACAAAAGAAGAAATTGCACTAAACGTGCAATTTCTCCTTTTGCCACAATGTTTTCCACTTTTTGTCATAGGTTATCCATTCAATTATGGAGATTTTTTATGTTTTAACAAAAATATGTTCAAAGTCGTCTGCTGCAGAATTGTCGTATGAGGGAAAGGGTTAAGCGTTCAATAGCAAAACTGATAATACCTGATTGCAAAATTGTATAGAGAAATAACCTGTAACAATTAGCCAGAGCTCTAGATTTGTGGCGTTTTGCATGATCTAAAATCCTTATTTGACCCTCTTACCCTATGTTGTGGGTACTCAAAAGAATCGTCTCAGTGAGACGATTCTTTTGAGTACCCACAACATAGGGTTTGCTTTAATAATAAGATAAGATAAGATATTTTTATTAGCCAATTATGGCGCCCATTTCTGAGCAGAGTAATCAATTACAATTATACAAAATAAGGATAACTTTTAAGTTAGAAAATAAGAGAGAAATTGTTGGAAAAACTTAAAGAGCTGAATACCCCTCCTTATCTGGACCTCTGAATTAACAACTCATTTCCTGAGTAGTATAGGCAATTTTTCACACCTCGGATGCAGATAATTAAATTTTTGATTATTTTGCAGGTCCATATTTTGTGTCCAAATGTAAGTGTTTTGCCAGATGAATTAGACAGTATATTATCCAGCCAGATGTCATATCTAGCTATGAATGTTTCACTTGACTTGATACTCTCTATGGACTTCATTGAAGGCTTCATTAAAAGAGGTAAGTAGTCACTAGAAGCAAGAAGTTTAAAGCAAGCTAGTTAAACCACCCCACATACAACAAGTTTGTAGAAGACGACTTTGAAAACCTCTTCCCCCATGCTGGCCGGGGGGGTTAGAAATAGCCCGGCTGTCGCACTACAGTTGCACTACAGTTGGTAGAACCCCAACACTGTGCCTGCCCGTTTGACCTGGGCTGCAACCTGTGTCGCCTGATGACGAGACCTGGTGGTTGAGTAGTTTCAGAGAAAGGCAACTTAAACTCTGTTTCTGCAACACACAGCTTTGGCCATGAGTTCAGCTAAATGGGAAGTCAGGGGAGCCCGTCCTGATCAATCTGCTGTCATGCCTTGCCCTTGGGCATTACATTTCACCTTTCATCCTTATCGCTTACTTATCATGCAATTCTTTTTACATTTTCAAAAATTTCTTCTGAATCATTTTTTCTCAGCTGACTAAGAACGCGGTGGCTCTGCCTCATGCCGGGTGAAAGCTTTTTAGGTATTTGATTGACACAAAGTCTTGTAACCTCCCAAAGATAGTCAAGCAGCTTAGCTTGGAATTACGTTCTACAGGAATATATTTGTCCAGTCTAGCCCTTTCATTCCGAGTATATCATTGATGTATCCCTAGCATGATCTGTGTTAGGTTTCCCCAGATCATGTTTCCATGTTGGGCTCCGAGGTGGATGGGGATCATCTGTGATGAACACTCTAACCGTAACATGTCAACTCCAAAGAAAACTGCCAAGCGCCTCCTCTCAGAATCTGATTCTGAAACTGACTCATCTCCATCTCCTCTTCACTTTGCTCGTTTTGTTGTAATAGAGGCAGAAGATCCTTCTACCCCTGTCACAAACATATCACCTTTTGTTATTGAGAAGCAAATCTCTAGCATCTTGGGCACTCCAATTTCCAAAATCCGTAACGAAATTGAAAAATAGCACAATCCTTGTTGAATGCTTTTCTTTTATGGGAATTTCTAGTGAGCATAGTATCAGTTTGATTAGACAAGACATTTTGCACAGGAGCTGTGACCTTTTCAGGGAGTATCCAGCGGTTGTACAGATTTCTGAAATCATTATGTCCTGTGTTTCTGTCTGTCTGTGCGTGTGTGTATTGTTCAATCCATATATATCTTTGTTTCTGACCAGCTTTGACTTTGGTTGAAGTTATTGGGTATTTACAGATAATGCATGTGTTTCTTAGAATCTTCTTTTTGCAACAATTCATAATTCTGTTTTCCAGGTAATGTTTATATGTTGTCTCATGGAACTTGTATCGATACAGATGATTGTGTAGCCCTTCTACCCTCAGGTATTGCATTTTTATCTCATTCATTTGTAGAAATGTGGAATTTGCAGTGAAGCTTTCATCTCTCTGTTAACACTTTTCCTCATATAGACGCTTTCTGATGCCTCTGCAGCAGACGGCTTTTTGAAAACATAGTGACAAAAGAAGAAATTGCACAAAACATGCAATTTCTCCTTTTGCCACAATGTTTTCCACTTTTTGTCATAGGTTATCCATTCAATTATAGAGATTTTCTATGTCTTGACAAAATACGTTCAAAGTAGTCTGCTGCAGAATTGTCGTATGAGGGAAAGGGTTAATAATTGCTTGTCCATAGTATTAGTCCCATCCAGCTGAAACCTTATGTGTTCAACCTTTTCAACAAATACAACAAATCTGCTAACAACATCTAAGCAGAAATATGGAAAATCTCTATAAATGAAAGTATTGTCACGAAACGGGTATTTCAGTTACTTTCCTTGTCGGTCATTTTATTTCAGTTGTCATCATTCTGTTTCATAGAAAGCTTCTGCAACATCAAGATCGCCATTTATTAATTTAACCTGTTAATATACTATCATTTCAAGGTGACACATCATGTAAGTACTTGAGTGTGATTCTGGAATATATAGTTGTTTATTTGCAATTGTAGTTTTATATGCATTTCCTGTATTTTGAGTGTAGGCCCGTTTTGAAATATGCAGTTTAATCAATCACTCAGACGCTCATTAACATGTTAATAATATAGGCGCATGGCGATAAGGTCCGAAAGCATCGATTATTTAGATCACGTGGGTTATTGCTATATAAACGCGGGTTTCTCTTTGATCAGTCAGTCTGTGTTCTGCAGTCAGCAAGAACACATCTCCAAGCCTCAATCGGCAACGTACGATTTCGAGAAGTATTGGAGTGGTAAACAATAGGGTTCCCTCAGAGTTGCAGCTTCGGCTCATAATTGAAGGGTTCACTTTAACATACCACTGTCCTCTCAGGTCATACAAGCCAGTGAATGGTAATTAATTGGTTCCAAACGATACAGTGGTTATACACAATACCTGTTCTGTATCATTGGAGGTTTTAGACTGATACAGCTTGTATCAGCAGTAAATAGTACTAGACAGCTAGTATAGGTTCAAACCCGTTCGTGTACTGCGTCATAGTGGTACACGTGACAAATTTGGTGACAGCGGTGGGATATTCAGATAGTAAGATTATTATCTCTTATCCAGATAATCAGCACTGTGATGGATAAGTCTGTTTTCAACAGTGCTGGTGATATGATGGGTTTGGACGATAGATTGTCCAGTATGCAAGATAAAAATGAACTGAGTTTTGTCCGTTCCGAACAGGCACTGCTGAGACAAGTACAGGACCTTCAGTTGGAGAATGAACGGTTGAAAACGCGTGTTAAGAACTACGAGTTAAAGCAGACTCCAACGTTTGACACTTCAACCCCTGGGAATATAGTACGCGGCGAATCTCTTTCGGGATCAACCATGAGAAAACGTCTACTCCCAAACTTGCCTGATACACCCCCAGTGTCAGTATGCAGAACCAAAACGGGTTCTGAGCAAACCCACATAAGGTTTACTGAAAGCCCCGTAGTGTTTAGTAACTCCCAGACAGATGGATCAAAGTTCGACGAGTATGTTACAACACGTAGGCATAAGCCAGGTGCTAAAACGTCAACAAATATTGACGTACAGGATAGCCCTATACAAGAAACACTTTCTAAGGGTAAAGTGCTTATGAAGCCAGATAAGTATGACGGTACAGGGTCGTGGCATGACTACGTTGCCCACTATGAGGTATGTGCAAGGATCAATAGTTGGTCCGAACAGGAAAAGGGTCTATACCTTGCGGTGTCCTTACGTGGTCAGGCTCGAAACTTAGTGGGGACATATGACGGTCCACTTGATGATTACAAGCGTCTTAAGACAATTCTGCAAGAACGCTTTGCCCCGCCCAATCAAACTGAGTTGTATAGAGCCCAGTTGAAGGAAAGACGACAGAAAGCATCCGAAACCTTGATGGAACTGGCACAAGATATAAGGCGGTTGACAAATATGGCATATCCTTCTGCACCACACGATGTCAGAGAAACGCTAGCTAAAGAGCAGTTCATAGACTCATTGGTGAGTTCCGACATGAGACTACGTATCAAACAAGCCCGTCCGAACAGTCTAAACGATGCTGTAAGGCATGCTGTAGAATTGGAAGCTTTCAATAGGGCTGAGTCAAAGCTAGCGGAAAGTCAAGGTTATATGCGGGTTATAAGTGGTGATGGACAAAAGAAAGATGATAGTTGTAAAAAGGACATTGAAAATCTTCAGAAGACTATGGCTGACCTATGCAGGGAGTTTAAATCCTGGAAGGAATCGCAAAGTTCTAAGTCGCCAAATCGTGGAAGGGATAATAATCCGTTTTCCGCTGAGAATCAGGGTCAACGGCAACGGCGATGCTATGAATGTGGTTCTGACAATCATATTAAGCCAGACTGTCCAAAATTGAAAAATACAAATGTTGGTCGGGCACAGGGACAAAAACATATAAGTCATGTTTCTTATAAGGGGAATGGTTTGTACATGAGCTGCGAGATTAACAACCAACCAATAGATTGCTTGGTTGATACAGGTGCAACTGTTTCAATTTTGTCTGAAAGGGTTTGGCACTCTTTGAAGCATAGTCATAAAACAAGTTTAGAACCATATACATATACACTCTCTACAGCAAATGGAGAAAATGTTGAAGTTAAGGGTAAAGCTAAAATAAAAGTGACGGTTTGTGGTTTTGAGTTTGACTTAATATTCATAATAGCAAACATAGATCTGGATGGATTGTTAGGTTTAGACTTTCTGACTGAACACAACTGTAAAATCAATATCGCAAAGAAACAGTTAGTAGTAGAGGGTAGGACATGCACTTTGACATCTAATGGTAAAATAGGATGTTATAGGGTAACTGTGCAGGAACGAATTGTAATTCCTCCTCGGTCCGAAATGATAATAGAAGGTTTTGTCAAAGTTGAAGAAGGAGACTCGAAAAGGGTTGGGCTAGTTGAACCACATGGTCAGTTGTATGATAGTTCGAGAGGTTTAGTGGCCAGAACTGTAGTTCGCGTTGATACTTCTGTTCCCGTCAGGATGATGAACCTAGACAACGATCCTTTACTTATACAACCTGGTACCCGCATAGCAAACCTATGTTTAGTTAAGGACGTTACACAAGTTAAAACTGGTGAATGCAAAACTATCAAACAGGTACCTGCTCATTTGAAAGATTTATATGACAGAACCATCCTTGATATGTCATATGAACAGCGTGTACAAGTTGCAAGGTTACTGACAAAATATAGTGATGCATTCTCACAAGACAGTATGGACTTGGGCAGAACAGGAATAATAAGCCACAGGATACACACGGGATCAGCTCGGCCAGTTAAACAGCCATTAAGGAGAGTGCCTGTACATATGGAATCTGAAGTGGATAAACATATTGATGAAATGCTTCAGAGGGATGTTATACAGCCATCTACAAGTCCGTGGTCGAGTGGTGTTGTTATGGTTGAGAAAAAGGATGGTACCAAACGTTTTTGTGTAGACTACAGAAAAGTCAATGATTTAACAATTAAAGATGCATACCCATTACCTAGGGTTGACCAATCTCTTGACCAATTAGCAGGAGCCGTGTGGTTTTCATCGGTTGATATGATATCAGGGTATTGGCAGGTAAACGTCCACCAAAATGATATGGAGAAAACGGCATTTAGCACAAAGAGAGGACTGTATGAGTTTAAGGTCATGCCGTTCGGACTGTGTAACGCCCCAGCAACGTTCGAAAGATTGATGGAAGCTGTATTAGCTGGTCTTCATTGGGATATATGTCTTATATATCTTGACGATGTCATCGTTGTTGGAAAATCATTCGAAAATATGGTAGAAAACCTCGGGAAAGTTTTAGAAAGATTTGTAAATGCTGGCTTGAAGCTCAAACCAAGCAAATGTCATCTGTTTGCTCGTGAAGTTGAATTTTTGGGACATATTGTGTCAGCCAATGGTATTCATACTGACCCAAAGAAAATTAAGGCCGTGCAAGAATGGTCAGTTCCAACATCGGTTACTGAAGTAAGATCGTTTTTGGGGTTTTGTAGTTATTATAGGCGATTTATCGAGGGGTTTGCAAGTATAGCAAAACCATTGCATCGTTTGACAGAAAAGGGTTTTGCATTTGTTTGGAGTGATGATTGTAATGAAGCGTTTGAAGGGTTGAAACAAAGGCTTACAACAGCCCCCATTCTCGCCCTTCCAGATATTTCTCAGCCGTTTATTTTGGATACGGATGCAAGTGATTTTGCTATCGGGGGAGTGTTATCCCAGATTATCGATGGAAAGGAACGACCTATTGCATATGCTAGTCGGGCACTAACAAAGTCCGAACGTCGTTATTGCGTCACAAGAAAGGAACTTCTGGCGTTGGTACATTTTGTGAAACATTTTCGGCACTATTTGTATGGCAACACTTTTACTATACGAACTGATCATGGTTCTCTGCGTTGGTTGCTAAATTTTAAAAATCCAGAAGGTCAAATCGCAAGATGGATAGAGGTGTTATCCTCTTATAACATGAGCATTGAGCATCGGCCAGGTAGGTTGCACCAAAACGCCGATGGACTGAGTAGAAAACCGTGTAAGCAGTGCGGAAATGAAGACTTACATAACACTGATCAAGTGTGCAGCATAAAGCCAAAAACTGACATTTCTTTGTCTAGTTTGATCGATATACAAAAGTTGAACGTTGACCTCAATAAGATTAGAGGATGGGTTAATAGCGGTCGCAGACCAGAGAGTCCCGAAATCTCTCAAGAGAGTCATTTTGTGAAATCTCTTTGGAATCAATGGAAAAGATTAGCCTTCGATGAGGATTTACTATGTCGTAAGTGGGAGACGTATGAAACTGGTTCTGTGTTATGGCAAGCAGTTGTCCCATTGTCACACCGGCGAACTGTGTTAGAACAGTTTCATGACGCAAAGGCGTCAGGGCATCTTGGCGTACATAAAACTCTCAGTAAAATTCGACAAAGGTATTATTGGCCGGGACTTCAAAACGATGTACGCATGTATGTTTCAGGGTGCGAAGTATGTCTGAAACGGAAGGAACCAAAGAAAACTAGGAAAGCTCCAATGCAGATAACAAGAAGTGGCTATCCCATGGAAAGAATTGCAGTTGATATTCTTGGTGAGCTGCCTGAGACGGAAGCTGGTAATAAATATGTCCTGGTCATTTCAGACTACTTCACCAAGTGGACAGAATGTTTTCCCATGCCTAACATGACAGCCCAAACCGTTGCGAGAATAATGTTTAGTGAAGTTATCTCGAGGTTCGGGGTTCCAAATAAGATACACTCTGACCAAGGTCGTCAATTTGTGAGCAATTTATTCATGGAAATGTGTAGCTTATTACAAATTGAGAAGACAAGGACCACTCCTTATCACCCAGAGTCGGATGGTATGGTTGAACGATTCAATCAGACTCTATGTGGAATGATCAAATCTTACATTGATGAAAATCATAAGGACTGGGACCAGCAATTACCCCATGTTATGATGGCATATAGGTCAGTACAGCATGAAACAACAGGAATGAGTCCAAATATGTTAATGCTAGGTCGGGAGATTTCGACACCCCTCGATCTAATGTTTGAAATGCCGCCGGCAATTAAACCAGTACCTCGTAGTCAGTGGGTATGGGAGCTACGCGAAAAAATAGAGCTAGCACATTCGTATGTAAGGGAATACACCCATAGGTCAATGTGTAGACAGAAAAGATATCACGATAGAAAATTGTTTTATGAAACTATTAAACAAGGTGATAATGTTTATGTTTTCTTTCCAGTTCGAAAGACAGGCTGCTCATCCAAGTTTGCGTGCTACTGGAGAGGGCCTTACCAGGTTATAGAGAAATTAACTGATGTTTTGTTTAAGATTGATTGCGGAAGATCTAATTCCATGCAGGTAGTGCATGTTGACAGGCTAAAAAGGGCGAAGGAACAGGTCTTGTCTGGTGAAACTGATACTATTTCTGAATCAATTGTAGATAAAGATGACCAAGAAGATGAGGAGGTCAATGGCCAAGAGCATCGGGGTAGGGTTAGGCAAAGACCAAAATGGTTAAATGATTATGAAATTTATACTTGCAGGTCGAGTCAGAGCAAAGCAATGAAAACGATCTGCCCACTGTGCAAACTAGAAATTAATGGTGACGTATTCCAACAGCACCTGGTGGGTTGCGCTGAAGAACGATTCCCGTGTGAGTCATGTGGTTCCAGTTTCAAGAAAAAGGAATATTTGGTTCGCCACCAGAGGATGAAACATAGTGGACCTAACCTTAAGACAACACCTCGTAAACATTTGGAGGAAAAGACAAGTGTGACATGTGTTGACGAAGAAGACTGGAACAATGATCCAGATATTGAACTGTTTGAGGAAGGCCGAACCATCAGAAAAAGAACAACTCCCTCACCAGTTTCGGCTCCTATTAAGAAACAGTGTTTGAAGGAAACAGATGAATCAGAGGATGAAACTGTGCCGGAGCAGGGGCCTGAGAGAGAAATTAGGAAATCAGATGTTAGCCTTGCATATCTTGTTAAGGATAGGAAGAGGGTTCTAAAAGTGGTAAAAGGAGGAGATGAAGTATTGACCATTTCGTCAGTCATTGGGATTGGTTTAGGACTTGGTCGATCGACTTTTAGTTTGTCTGACTTTATTCCCGGTGACGCAAGGACGCGCCCAGAGGATGTGAAGTTCACTCTGTCAGAAGAGGGTTTAATGGTTCATGTGAACTACGAGGAGGAGGGTTAACATTTGAATTATTTTGCTTTGACTTTACAAGACATCATATTATTCATTCATTGTTGTATATGCATTAAAGTAAATGCTTTTATTGAAGAAAACATGTTAACCTGTGTATATATATGGTTTTTCGTTTATTTATTTAGTCAAGCGAGGACGCTTGAACCCGGAGGCGTGGGTAATGTCACGAAACGGGTATTTCAGTTACTTTCCTTGTCGGTCATTTTATTTCAGTTGTCATCATTCTGTTTCATAGAAAGCTTCTGCAACATCAAGATCGCCATTTATTAATTTAACCTGTTAATATACTATCATTTCAAGGTGACACATCATGTAAGTACTTGAGTGTGATTCTGGAATATATAGTTGTTTATTTGCAATTGTAGTTTTATATGCATTTCCTGTATTTTGAGTGTAGGCCCGTTTTGAAATATGCAGTTTAATCAATCACTCAGACGCTCATTAACATGTTAATAATATAGGCGCATGGCGATAAGGTCCGAAAGCATCGATTATTTAGATCACGTGGGTTATTGCTATATAAACGCGGGTTTCTCTTTGATCAGTCAGTCTGTGTTCTGCAGTCAGCAAGAACACATCTCCAAGCCTCAATCGGCAACGTACGATTTCGAGAAGTATTGGAGTGGTAAACAATAGGGTTCCCTCAGAGTTGCAGCTTCGGCTCATAATTGAAGGGTTCACTTTAACATACCACTGTCCTCTCAGGTCATACAAGCCAGTGAATGGTAATTAATTGGTTCCAAACGATACAGTGGTTATACACAATACCTGTTCTGTATCATTGGAGGTTTTAGACTGATACAGCTTGTATCAGCAGTAAATAGTACTAGACAGCTAGTATAGGTTCAAACCCGTTCGTGTACTGCGTCATAGTGGTACACGTGACAGTATGACTAATGAGTTAAAAACATTGCGACAAAAGGAGAAATTGCTCACTTTTGCCACAATACATGTATTTTCAAACTCCATCTGCTGCAGGTGCATCAGAATATGACAGTTGGAAAGGGCCAAAGACACAGTACGAATAAGTGCGAAGTCAATGGACTGTTATTCTTATAATGATCCTATTTTGTTTAACAAATGAGAATAGTAGATCATGCTCCCATACCTAAATATGCCTTCAGAATATTAAGTTTAGTTTTCACACTTAATTTCTGGATTATGTACTTTCTGTAATTGTTAAACACCATATTGAAATACCACACAGTAAGGTTCACTTAGGTTGCCTTAGAACTTCCTTCTGAATTAAATCTCAGTCGAGTCAGTCTCAAACTTGGTCACATGGCCATAATAATGGACTATTTTAATCTGAGATTTATTATTTGCAGGAATTTTGATGCTGAACTTATCAAAAGACACATTCCAACATATGGGATTAGAGGGCAAACTTGCTAAATATGGAACAACTTATATTTGCCATGAAAAATACAGTAAGGGAGATCATACTTATTTCATTATTGGCTTGATTGATTGATTGGATTGTTACACCTTTTATACCTAAAAGCATTCAGTGCTTATCTCTTTCCAACATACAACAAATCTGCAGCAGACGACTTTGAAAACATGTGGACAAAAATATAGAAAATTCCTATAAATGAGGGTAAATTTACTGAAAAAGTTGAAAATGCTGTGGCAAAACGTGAAATTGCTCGTTATGAGCAATTTCTAATTTTGTCACAATGTTTTTCAAAAGACGTCAAAAAGCGCCTGTATTCGGAAAAGGGTTAAGTGACCTATTGAACTCTCTCAATTGTATATCTGTATGCAGGAACATATGTTCCAAATTTTCTCCTGAAACTACTGATACCAATGTTCCTTAAGTGGTCTCTCTCGAAATTGCGGCAACACATTTATCTTTTTTTTAAAATTGTATGAACAAATTCTAAATAATTTCTAAGAAATTTCCGCTTTTGCCACAATTCTTTCTAGTCTATTCAGTTATTCTATCATTCATAGCAAGTTTGCAAAGTTTTGCAAGGATGTTTTTAGAGTTGTTTGCTGCAGAATTGTTGTATATGTCAAAAGGTTAATATGGGATCTATAAAAAATTCTTTTAAATTGGGGGGAGCAATAAAGGACCATTATTGTTCTCCTGTAAGATAAGTTCATTGATCAACCTTGTCTTCCTTGAGTTGACAGCTGGCTGCTTTGCGACATAAAATGTGTAATCCCATTTGTGGAAGAGGAATACAGACAAGGTAATAAAGTCTCTTATCAATTGACAGGCCGAGCCCCGGTAGCTCAGTCGGAAGCGACGCAGGCTGTCAAACTAGGGGTTGTGAGTTTGAATCCCGGCGCGGCAAACTTTCTTTCCGAGGATTGACAAAAGTCAATGCGACATGCCTCATTCGTCTTCCACCAATGGGCTAAGTCTATGTGAAAAATCAGCCAGTTGCTTAGAAAGATTGTTGTGTGGAGAAACGGTAATTTGAAAACGGATAGTAAAGAGAAAGCTGATGTGTTAAATGATTTTTTCGCTTCTGTATTTACAAACGAAGGAGATTCAGATTTACCTCATTTTGAAAAGAAAGTTGATGATAATGACCTTATTAATCAAGTTGATATCAAGCCACTTAAGATACTTAAACAGCTGAAAACTTTAAATACGTCAAAGTCTTGTGGACCTGCTAACTGTCATCCTTTTTTCCTGAAGGAAAGTGCGGAAGAAATCTACCTTCCATTGTGCGATATATTCCGTAAGACTCTTGATACTGGAATAGTTCCATTGGATTGGAAAAAAGCGAATATAACATGTATATTTAAGAAAGGAAATAAATCAGAACCTGGAAATTATAGGCCAGTCTCACTTACTTCTGTAGTTTGTAAACTACTTGAGAAAAGTATTAGAGAAGAAATTGTAAATCACATGTCGAGACATAACCTACTGTCAGATAGTCAATTTGGGTTTAGAAAGAATAGAAGTACAATTTTACAACTATTGATAGTTATGGAGGACTCGGCTGAGGCCTTAGATAATGATTTACAGGTAGATACGGTATATTTGGATTTTAGAAAGGCCTTCGATAGTGTGCCGCATCGTAGGCTAATACAAAAACTGGAGGGCTATGGGATATCAGGGAATTTACTTAATTGGTTAAAAAGCTTCCTTAACCAGAGAAAACAACGGGTGGTGATAAGTGGTAACTGTTCAGAATGGAATGATGTCATATCTGGAATACCCCAGGGATCAATACTAGGCCCGATTTTATTCATCATTTTTATAAATGACCTACCAGAAATAGTGGGGAGTGTTTGTCGTTTATTTGCAGACGATTGTAAATTATATACAAATATTTCATCGGAGTCCGATCTGAGTGATCTACAGGAGGATATATTTAGGCTTTGTCAATGGAGTAAAGACTGGTTACTAAGTTTTAATATTCAGAAATGTAAAGTGGTTTCGTATGGAAATAAGAAATTTGAATTTGAATATGAAATGATAGATAGTAATAACGTCTCGTATACACTTCCGGTGGAGGACTCGGAGCGGGATCTGGGTGTTTTGTTTAAATCTAACTTGAAGTTTGATGAACATATTAATAATACAGTCAATAAGGTAAACAGAATAATAGGGCTCATCAGACGTAAATTTACTTACATGGACAAGAGTATATTTTTAACATTGCATAAATCATTAGTGAGATCGCTTCTAGATTATGGCAACTTAATATTCTATCCATCCACCAAAAAGAACAAACAAATACTTGAAAATGCACAAAGGAGAGCTACCAGACTAGTGCCTGAATTACGAGGCTTATCGTACAGTGAACGTCTCATTGAATTGAACCTGCCATCATTGGATTACCGTAGAAAAAGATTTGACATTATTCAAGTGTTCAAAATAGTACATAAAATTGATCACATTAACATGAATGTATTTTTTACATACTCGGACAACAATCATCTTAGGGGTCATAACCTAAAACTTATTAAACCTAGAGCAAATAAATCGCTACGATTAAACTCTTTCGCTCACCGAACCATACAGGTGTGGAACAATTTACCGACAGAAGTGGTTAACTCAAAATCAGTGATTCAATTTAAAACAAAATTGGATAAGTTGTGGCATGAAAGAAGATTTGACCTGTCACAGGTCTACTAATGCACAAACCGGGCCGGAGAACTGAGAAACGAAATTGAGGGGAAGTATAAGCCAAAAGGGCTTAAAAAGTTTCCCAGAAGACAAAAGGTAGTGGAGTACTGGTGTGAGAAAACCAGGAAATGCATGAGTAGGTGAACTGGCCGCCGTGATTTAACTGAGAAATTGTTAAAAACGGCGTTAAACCCCAATCAATCAATCAATTGACAGAAAGATCACTTTTTGCACAATATTTTCAAATATATTCAATAAATAAACTTTGATTTACAGTTATGTCATGAGTTATTCATTAGGTTTAAATGAGCTGTAAGAGAGATATTGTGGAGCATATAGATGCTTTCTGATGCCTCTGCAGCAGACGGCTTTTTGAAAACATAGTAACAAAAGAAGAAATTGCTCAAAACGAGCAATTTCTCCTTTTGCCACAATGTTTTCCACTTTTGGTCATAGGTTATCCATTCAATTATAGAGATTTTCCATTTTTTGACAAAATATATTCAGTCATCTGTAAGAGAGATATCGTGGAGCAAAATGCT
This sequence comes from Serripes groenlandicus, assembly GCA_031761405.1. Taxonomy (NCBI): domain Eukaryota; kingdom Metazoa; phylum Mollusca; class Bivalvia; order Cardiida; family Cardiidae; genus Serripes; species Serripes groenlandicus. The sequence goes on from JASEVX010000017.1 coordinate 9,766,255, forward strand.
GTTTACTTCTCCTTATCTAGTTCTCTGTGATGTGTTTTTGCAGTTGTCGAAATAGACCTACTCAACCCCAAGTTCTTCCCAGAGATGAAGCATTATGAAAGGGTGAAGGAATGTTTGTCAGAGAGGTTGGACCTCAATTGGAGTTTCTTGTTGTCTTGGAAACCCTATGGTAAGACTCTCTAATCCTTTCAAAAATCATTTTTAAAATTTCCAACATCTTTCTTAACCCTTTCCAACATACCGGCACTTTAACCCTTTCCCTCATATAGACGCTTTCTGATGCCTCTGCAGCAGACGGCTTTTTGAAAACATAGTGACAAAAGAAGAAATTGCACAAAGCGTGCAATTTCTCCTTTTGCCACAATGTTTTCCACTTTTTGTCATAGGTTATCCATTCAAATTTCAATTATGGAGATTTTCTATTTTTTTGACAAAATACGTTCAAAGTCGTCTGCTGCAGAATTGCCGTATGAGGGAAAGGGTTAAGACATCACTGCAGGTGGCTAAAGTATTTTTTTTAGCCACAATATTTTTATCTCTATTCTAACACTTTTGACAATTTCTTTTCTATACACAAAGGGGGATTTGAGCGTGATATATCACAGTATATTACTCTAAACTTCCGGAACTATTTTTGGCTGTTGGAATTCCCTCCCGCGTATTTTGCATACAATGTTTCTTAGTGTGCATGCGTTACTACGCTGGGCTTGACATTTTATGAATGAAGTCTTCAGCTTTTGTTGTAAATTTGACGTCATGCACATAGTGCATGCCCAACAATTTTGACGCGCGTGTCATGTAATAATAAAAATAAAATGTTCATAGACTGTTAATAAAACTGATTTCAAAATGTTTTGTTTGTTGAAAAACTCTAATATTTCCAAAACAAATACAATTGGGAGTAAAGATAGAATAGCCCTCACAAGATTTTATCAAGGAAAGCAACGTCATGTCAAAACATAGTTCTTACCCAAGTTGTATCCCTTTAAGTTATAAAAAAGTGCTAGAATTGAAATAGATATTATTTTGAGTGATATATCACGATTTGTCACGACGCGTATTTTGCATACAATGTTTCTTAGTGTGCATGCGTTACTACGCTGGGCTTGACATTTTATGAATGAAGTCTTCAGCTTTTGTTGTAAATTTGACGTCATGCACATAGTGCATGCCCAACAATTTTGACGCGCGTGTCATGTAATAATAAAAATAAAATGTTCATAGACTGTTAATAAAACTGATTTCAAAATGTTTTGTTTGTTGAAAAACTCTAATATTTCCAAAACAAATACAATTGGGAGTAAAGATAGAATAGCCCTCACAAGATTTTATCAAGGAAAGCAACGTCATGTCAAAACATAGTTCTTACCCAAGTTGTATCCCTTTAAGTTATAAAAAAGTGCTAGAATTGAAATAGATATTATTTTGAGTGATATATCACGATTTGTCATTCAAGTATGTTTTATATAAATACAATATGTATTATTATACCTCAATTTCATTGTCCATATAAAACTGCCATTGACAAAAAGTTGCTATTTTTACTGTCAAGACAAATGTACCACATGACTCACGGCAGTATGCAAATTGTTTACTGTCTCACGGCTGTATGCAAATTTGTTTACTGGCAGGTAGGATGTTAATGAAACTCATTAAAACTAGACATGTAGAGCACTCAATGTTGTACTTTTGTGCTATGAAACATTTTACAGATCATAAAATAATTATAATTTTATTATTTATATTTTATTATTTATTATTTTATTATTTTTTGGTATAATAAAATAAATAACAAATTGCTTTGAATTGGACAGTAATATTGTCAAACTCGCCTGCGGCTCGGGTGACAGTATTCTCCTCAGGTTGACAATATGACTGTCCAATTCAAAGCAATGTGTTATTTATATACTGTCACACTGAAAGCCATGCAATATTTATTTTATACCTTTGTAGGGGAGGTGAACATGGGTAGATCTACTACAATGTAACACACACATATGAATATACCGGTTAACAGTATACTGTTACATGGCAGGCGTGTCTTAAAGGTGACGTTATTGTTTGAAATGATGTCATGCACATGCATAACCATCATTTTAACGCGCATGCCATGTAACAGTATACTGTACTATACGGTCAAAAACGTACTGTTAGCATGAGACAGTAAGAAATTACCCATGATGAGCATATGAAAATTTAACATTACAAAGTCACGTGAGGTATAATAAAAGTGAATCACTCAGGTCATTCGGATTCGTGATTGATTACTACACACCTGAACTCCAAATTGTGATATACAAGCCGGTATATCACTCAAAATGAGATATATTTCCTAATTTGATAATGATACTTTCATTTACAAACGTCCATATTTGAGCCAAATTTATTTCAAAGTTGTCCTTAGCAGATTTGTTGTATGTGAGAAACGGTTTACAAATTATCCCTTTCCCACATATAGACGCATTTTGATGCATCTGCAGCTGACAACTTTTGAAAACATTGTGACGAGAAATTGCTCCAAAAAATCAATTTCTCCTTTTGACACAATGTTTTCAACTTTTTGCCATTAAACTGTAATTATAAAGATTTTCCATGTCTTCAGTAGATGATTTCAAAGTCGTCTGCTGCAAATTTGTTGTATGTGGGAAAGGAATAATCTTGGGTTGTCTAATTGTTGGAAAGAATGACATATAGTTATCACCATTTCTCTGTTGTCTGTCTCAAAGAATTCATTATTGTTTTTCAAATAACTTGAGACATATTGGTAGAGGGTCAATTTCAAACTTATGAAATTTTGTTTAAGTTTACCATGTAGTTTCAGAACAGATTATTCTCCCTGAGGACAGATATGTTTATACAGAGCTCTAGATAAGGAGCGTATTGCATGTTCTAAAATCCTTATTTGACCCTCTATCCCTATGTTGTGGGTACTCAAAAGAATCGTCTCGGTGAGACGATTCTTTTGAGTACCCACAACATAGGGTTTGCTTTAATAATAAGAGAGAAATTGTAGGGAAAAGAGCTGAATACCCCTCCTTATCTAGACCTCTGAGTTTAAGTAGCTCTGCCCCCATGTAGTCTTGTTTTTGACTTGTCAAACAAGCTTGAGAAACTTTGGTAAACATGTTACATATGTGTTAATAGTGTAAGGACAAGGTAGCATAGTGGTATTCCAAAAAGTGTGTATATTAACCCTTTCCCTCATATAAACGCTTTCTGACGCCTCGGCAGCAGATGGCTATTTGAAAACATAGTGACAAAAGAGGAAATTGCACAAAACGTGCAATTTCTCCTTTTGCCACAATGTTTCCCACTTTTAGTCATAGGTTATCCATTAAATTATAGAGATTTTCTATTTTTTTGACAAAACATGTTCAAAGTCGACTGCTGCAGAATTGTCGTATGGGGGAAAGGGTTAACTGATAAACTTACATGTATCCAGGAAAAATGGAGAAATGAACATACTTTTACTATATTTATTTTGAAAAACAATGAAATTTGATAATATTCATGAAGTATTGATATGTTTTTATTTTGCAGATGCCAAAATGTGTCCATCATCTATTCAAAATTACTTCAAAAGCAATAATTGTGTATGTAACCGACTTAAAATTCCAAAGAAAACAACAAAATATGAAAATTTAAAAGTTCCAGTCATTTCACCAGATGTAGAGCGAGAGGGTCTGAAGAAGAAAAGCAATACAGACAAACGTGTGACCTCTGATTCATGCATTGAACAGTTAGATTCATCACCTGGTTATTTAGAGGTTTATGAATGGTTAGGAGCTTTATCCGCTCGTATAGAGATGTAAGTCTAAACTCCTTCATTTTCCATAGATTACCCGAACCTTTCCAACATACAACAAATCCGCAGCAGACATGTAGTTGAAAATATCTATTTTAACCCTTCTCCTACATATGGACGCTTTTTGACGCCTTTGCAGCAGACGACTTTTGAAAACATTGTGGGAAAGGTGAAATTGCTCATGATGAGCCATTTCACCATTTGCCACAATGTTTTCAACTTTGTTTCATAATTAATCTGTAATTATTGGAGATTTTTCACATTTTTAGCTTACCTGAGCTTTGCTCAAGGTGAGTTATTGTGATCGCCTTTTGTCCGGCGTCCGTCGTCCGTCATCCGTTGTGCGTCAACTTCTTCTCCTCAGTAACCAGTGGGTCAATTGGGATGAAACTTCACAGAAAGCATCCTCTCAATGACCTCACCAGAATTCCTTCAAATTTTTGGGATCCATGCAAAATTCTGGTTTCCATGGCAACGAAACCGAAAAAACTTCAAAATTCTTCTTCTCCCAAACTGGTTGGCAGATTTTCAAATAATTTTGTAGAAATGTTCCTTGGATGACCCTCTATCAGATTCCTTCAAGCCATGTTGATTGGTCGAAAAACATGGCCGCCAGGGGGGGGGCGGGGCTATTTTGCCTTATATGGCTATAGTGAAAACTTAAAAAATCTTCTCCTCCGAAAGTGTCAGGCCGATTTTCAAATAATTTTGTAGAAATGTTCCTTGGGTGACCCTCTATCAGATTCCTTCAAGCCATGTTGATTGGTCGAAAAACATGGCCGCCAGGGGGGGCGGGGCTATTTTGCCTTATATGGCTATAGTCAGTGCAAACTTAAAAAATCTTCTCCTCCAAAAGTGTCAGGCCGATTTTCAAATTATTTTGTAGAAATGTTCCTTGGGTGATCCTCAATCAGATTCCTTCAAGCCATGTTGATTGGTCAAAAAGCATGGCCGCCAGGGGGCGGGGCTATTTTGCCTTTTATGGCTATAGTGAAAACTTAAAAAATCTTCTCCTCCGAAAGTGTCAGGCTGATTTTCAAATAATTTTGTAGAAATGTTCCTTGGATGACCCACTTTCAGATTCCTTCAAGCCATGTTGATTGGTCAAAAAACATGGCCACCAGTGGGCAGGGCTATTTTGCATTATATGACTATAGTGAAAACTTAAAAAATCTTCTCCTCCAAAAGTGTCTGGCAGATTTCCAAATAATTTTGTAGAAATGTTCCTAGGGTGACCCTCTATCAGATTCCTTCAAGCCAAGTTGATTGGTCGGAAACTATGACTGCCAGGGGGCGGGGCTTATATAGCTAAAGTTAAAAAAAAAAATCAGGTGAGCGATTCCAGTGCCATCATGGCCCTCTTGTTTATCTGTGTGATGCAGAGGCTGATCTAGACCTACACTTTTCATTAAAGTCGTTTTGGACCTTTAACCAATGACAAGTTCAAAGAAAGTTCACTGCTCTGCAGTTGTTCAAAAAGGCAGGGCTATGATTTTTAGCTCCACTGGCTGAAAGCCAGTCGAGCTTATGTCATGGCGAATTGTCCGTCGTGCGTGCGTGCGTGCGTGCGTTAACTTTTTCCTTTAAACGACTTCTTCTCCCTAACCACTTGGCCAATTTGGTTGAAACTTCATGGGAAGCATCCTCTCAATGTCCTCTACTAAATTCCTTCAAATTTTTTTGATCCATTCAAAATTCTGGTTTCCATGGCAACCGAAAGAAAAAAATAGTGAGAACTTAAAAAATCTTCTTCTCCGAAAGTGTCAGGCCGATTTTCAAATAATTTTGTAGAAATGTTCCTTGGGTGACCCTTTATTAGATTCCTTCAAGAAATTTTGATTGGGCGAAAAACATGGCCGCCAGGGGGCGGGGCTTTTTTGCCTTATATAGCTATAGTGAAAACTTAAATAATCTTCTTCTCAAAAAGTGTTCAGCAGATTTTCAAATAATTATGTAGAAATGTTCCGTGGGTGACCCTCTATCAGATTCCTTCAAGCCATGTTGATTGGTAAAAAAACATGGCCGTCACAGGGCGGGGCTATTTTGCCTATATGGCTAAAGAGCAAACTTAAAAAATCTTCTCCTCCAAAAGTGTCAGGCCGATTTTCAAATAATTTTGTAGAAATGTTCCTTGTGTGAACCTTAATTAGATTCCTTCAAGAAATGTTGATTGGGCGAAAAACATGGCCACCAGGGGGCGGGGCTTTTTTGCGTTATATAGCTATAGTGAAAACTTAAAACATCTTCTTCTCCGAAAGTGTTCAGCCGATTTTCAAATAATTTTGTAGAAATGTTCATTGGGTGACCCTCTATCAGATTCCTTCAAGCCATGTTGATTGGTCGAAAAACATGGCCGCCAGAGGGCGGGGCTATTTTGACTTATATGACCATAGTGAAAACTTAAAAAATCTTCTCCTCCGAAAGTGTCAGGCATATTTTCAAATAATTTTGCAGAAACATTCCTTTGGTGACACTCTACAAGATTCCTTTAAGCCATGGTGGTTGGTAAAAAAAATAGCCACCACGGGGCAGGGCTGTTTGGAGATTTTATTTTTGCCTTATGGCCGTGGAGCGATACTGGCCCTCTTGGGCCTCTTGTTACCTCACAAGATGGATTGAACATTGAACCACTACTTTAAGAGACAAGATTTTCTGATGTTAGAATTGGCCCTAAATTGTTAAACCTTAAAATCGTTTTACAGAGAGATATATACAGTCTAACCTGTCCTAAAGACCGCCCTGGAATAGCAAACCCCTGTCTATCGTGAGTCGCTATTAGTGACCATACTTTTAATTTCCCAAATACTGATTTTCTGTATAAATAATAACCATGCAATGAGGGACATTAATGATAATTATATTATCGCCCTTGTCAGATAAAGACCAAGGAAGACCAAATAGTTGGTAGGTCCTTTTAGTTGGAATCCTTTGTCTTTATCGCTATTTCGCAATGAGATATTGCAATTACTCTGTACACATTAATCATAAATGTGTTAATTAAAGTGATGATTCAAAAGAGAAAATTTACATAGCAGTGTTTATAGAAAACAAATGTGGAATTACTAATCAATCTAATAACAGTTGGCCAAGAAAATGCAATTATAAGTGCACCATCCAGTGCAAAGAAACCAATGATAAAAACAGAGGAAACCAAATAATAGGACCTAGCTAGATGTAGAGAGTATTAAAGGGAGATAACTGACCGATGTCTCCAATTAAAGACCGTTTGTGAACATTTGATTTGTATTTTTACCTTGTGGTCCCTTACTAATATTTTTTTTTTTTTTTTTTTACTTATGTTGAAATAAAGGATTTCCTAGGCTCAGAATTTATCATAAACTACAACTTTTCAAGTTTATATTGAAATGTATATTGATGACTTTTCTTCTGAAACAATAATATTTAGTATTATCTACAAAATAGTACAAATTCTCACACTGTGGTCAGAGTTGACCCTACCAAGAGTTTATAAGAAGGCTGGTATGTCAGTAGAGATATGCAGGCCTCACATACTTCTTGTTTACCAATAAAGATGGCTTTCACAGTCTTTGTAGATGGTCCCCAAAGGAACATTTCAGTGAAATTATTTTGAAATTTGACTGTTTCTTTCGGAGAAGATATTCAAAGTTTGGACTACAGGTACTAGTATATGAGGGAAAGGAGGTTCATCCCTGATCAACCAAGCAAGATGGCTAAACCCTTTCCACTTGTAAACACATTCTTACACATATTCAGCATATAACTTTTGAAAACATTGTTGCTATTAACCCTTTCCCTCATACGACAATTCTGCAGCAGACGACTTTGAACATATTTTGTCAAAAAATAGAAAATCTCTTAATTGTATGGATAACCTATGACTAAAAGTGGAAAACATTGTGGCAAAAGGAGAAATTGCTCGTTTTGAGCAATTTCTGCTTTTGTCACTATGTTTTCAAAAAGGCGTCTGCTGCAGAGGCGTCATAATGAGCATTTTGCACTTTTGTCACAATGTTTTCGACACTATTTAATAGTTTTAATCCTGTTCAAACCTACAGCAGACAACTTGAAAACATTATGGCAATGCCAAATACAGAAATTTCTCATAATAATACAATAATTATGCCACAATGTTTTTAACCCTTTTCAATATTTATATGTGTACTTTTATTCAGATAGAATTTACCATATTTTTGCAGATTGTTTTTATGTGGTTTAAAAACACATGTTGTAGGTCACTGAAGGAACATTTCACTTATTCTTACAGGGATAACCTGAAGGAAGACTCGTATAGCTATGTATCCAGCTATACCTGTCCAACCCCACACCAGTCCCTTAAATATGGAACGTCTATAGAGTTCAGAGGTCTGATAACACCACAAACAGTTCAGGAAGTTGTTAATTTACTCAGGTATAGTATATCTCTTTTTAACCCTTTCCCTCATACGACAATTCTGCAGCAGACGACTTTGAACATATTTTGTCAAAAAATAGAAAATCTCTATTATTAAATTGATAACCTATGACTAAAAGTGGAAAACATCATGGCAAAAGGAGAAATTGCTCTTTTTCAGCAATTTCTTCTTTTGTCACTATGTGTTCAAAAAGCAGTCTGCTGCAGAGGCGTCAGACAGCGTCTATATGAGGGAAAGGGTTAAACCAGCCATATAAAAATGTCTTGGAATAAGCATTCTTTCCTTTCGCTGTAATGTATAAAAAAAAAAGTAGTTTCAATTTTCCAATTATTAGCCAAGGCTTTGAATAGTAAGAGCACTTATTATCCCCTTGGCTAACGAAGTTTGCGATGGGGATATAGTAACGGGACTGTCCGTTCGTTCATGCATCCGTTTGTAACAACCTTGTGACCACTCTACACTGAACATCCTTCGACCGATCTTAACCAATCTTGGTATACAGTTAGTATATGGCAAGGTCTAGAAGTATTTATTTTCAAGGTCATAGGTTAAATGTCAAAGTTGGACTTTGAATACCGAGGGGATGCATCCGCTTTGCGGTGCCCTTGTTTAATATGAAATGCCTGTTTAGAGCAAGGAACATTGCTCTTCATACATGTTGCATGAACAATGGCCCCTTTCAGTTCACCTAAGCACAAAATGCTTATGGTGGGCCTTTAGGATCGATGGATGTCATTGGGAAATTGCGGTCGACCTTCAACAATTTCTTTACATGACATCTCCTTACCCCATGTCAATGCAAAACTCTGAAATCTTCTCGTCCAAAAATACCGGCCTGATTTGAAAGCATAAATGTTCCATTGGTGACACTTTAAGTGTTAATATCATATTATTTTATTCCATTGAAAAACATGGCGACCTGGGGAAGGTGCTCATTAACCCTTTCTCCCATACAGCAAATCTACAAAGGCGACATTGAACACACCTAGGCAACAACATGGTACATTTCTGTAAATGCAAGTATAAAAGTGTTACACGTAAATAGAGTAGAAAACATTTTGGCAAAACTAAACATTGCTTATCATGAGCAATGTCTCCTTTTGCCACAATGTTTTAAAAATAAGTCTGCAAGTGGGAAAGTGTTAACCCTTTCCCACATGCAACACATTTGCAGCAGATGACTTTAAAAACATCTTTTTACATTATGAGCAATTTTTCTTTTACCAGTGTTTTCTAATGTCTGCTACAAAATTGTCAGAAATTGTCTGTATGTTGGAAGGGGAAAAACAATCCTTATTTAAGATGAAGACAGGGGTGCAGTGGTGGAGCGTCGGCAGGTGCCGGGTTCAAACCCTGTGATGAGCGGGTTCTGCCTTTGGGATTTTTGCATGCAAATGGTTTGCGTACTGGTTATTTCTCCAGGAAACAGACATCGAGCGTGATGAATATAAGCTTAAAAGCTTGTTTCGCAATTGATGTAAAATAAATAAGTTTAAACTAAACTAAAAGCTCTTTTTCTTTCATATTGCAGAACAGTGATGAAGGAGAAAGATTTACCGTGGTGTTCTGTTTCTGTACATGGTTTCATGGACAGTCCAGTTACATGGCAGAACCACTTACATGGATTCTGTAACAATGGAGACAATTTATATACATTACTTATGTTCAATAATGGATTATACTGGCTGTATAGTGCTTTGGGAGGGAAAGACGTTGTTGTTTGATGGGACTATACTGGCTGTAAAATGCTTTAGGAGGGAACGACATTGTTGTTTAAGTGGACTATACTGGCTGTATAGTGCTTTGGAAGATATAGTTGTATGAATGGACTTTACTGGTTGTATAGTGCTTTGGGAGGGAAAGATATAGTTGTTTAAGTGGACTATACTGGCTGTATAGTGCTTTGGGAGGGAAAGATATAGTTTTATGAATGGCCTTTACTGGTTGTATAGTGCTTTAAGAGGGAAAGACGTTGCTGTTTAAATTTTACTTTGTCAGAGGGGAAAATTGGATGTGTACTCTACTGGCTGTATAGTGCTTTCGGAGGGAAAGATATAGTTGTATGATTGGACTATACAGGCTGGATAGTGCTTTGGGAGGGAAAAATATAGTTGTATGAATGGACTTTACTGGTTGTATAGTGCTTTAAGAGGGAAAGACATTGCTGTTTAAATTTTACCTTGACAGATAAGAAGACAGAATAGTGCTCTCCTTTTAACACAACAGAAGCACCAGGAAATGTGTTCCTGTATCAGAGTTAAAGGTTTACCCTTTCCCACATACAACTTGCCTATAGCTGACAACTTTGAAAGCATTAAGTCAAATTGAACAATTATTTTAAATAAAGTTGAAAAAATTGTGATAAATGTTTTTTAAGAGAGGTCTGTATGTTGGGGTAAAGCTTTGTACACCATTATCCTAAGATAGGCACCCTATAGGGACAATGGCAAATTGCTCAATTCCAGCAGTTTCTCCATATCACACAGTCTGTTGCAGATAATACATTGTATTGTGTTTATTAACCCTTTCCCTCATACGACAATTCTGCAGCAGATGACTTTGAACATATTTTGTCAAAACATAGAAAATCTCCATAATTGAATGGATAACCTATGACAAAAAGTGGAAAACATTGTGGCAAAAGGAGAAATTGCATGTTTTGTGCAATTTCTTCTTTTGTCACTATGTTTTCAAAAAGGCGTCAGAAAGTGTCTATATGAGGGAAAGGGTTAAATAACTTGTTAGGGCTAACTGATGCTTAATATCCTTTCCCACATACAACAAATCTGCAGCGGCCGACTGAAATATCCAGGTACAAACATGAAAAATTTCTAAAAATGAAAAGATTGTGGAAAAGGGAGAAATTGGCTACTATGAGCAACAAATGTTTTAAGCCGCCTGCTGCAGATGCATCCATATATCACGGTCTGAATGTGTACACAGTTGGAGAGACTACATGTAGGCAGCCCGGTTAACTCAGTCGGTAAAGTACTTGCCCTGAAAGCGAGAGGTCTCGGGTTCGAGCCCTGGACTTGCTGCATGTTTTTCTCTCCTTGTGACACATATATGGCAAAGAGATGGAGAAATGTGGGAAAAGGTTTAAATATGAAAAGACTCAGTCTTGTTTTGATGAAATATTCATGATTAAATATTAAAACAACAATTTTTATTGCAATCTTTTATAATCCACGAGTATATCTGTCCCATTACATGAGTACCAAATACTAACTTGTATTCAGCGTTTGTATGGTATGAAATCAAGACTATAGTCCAAAATATCCATATCCTATATTTGAAAAAAAAGTGAATGCAGTTTGAGCACAATGTCTCCATATTTCAAGTAACATATTACAGATGATTTTATTTTTATATCGAGCAATTTATATGATTATAAAAACTAGAAGGATGTTTAATATACAAATTGGTGCTTTTTGTTTAAATATTCTTTTAAAAACTATTCAGTACAAAACGAAACCGCGACTTTTTCATATGTAGGCTGAACAGAACTCATCTCAAATTATTGTCTACTTCATAAAAGTTATCCATATTTGTTTTGTTAAACTCCATTAACGTTAAAAGTGTTAATTTAACGTTTTGCTAAACACAGAAACATTATGTAACAAGATGTGTTTGTGAAACACTGATGCAATGGCAACATCTAGGTCAAAGGTCAAGGTCGCAAGGTCGAAAAATTTGGTACTGACAGAAAGGTCATGTCACAAGAAATACACATGTGAAATATGGTAGCCGTACCTGTTATGGTTCAAAAGTAGTGGTCAAGGTTAAAGTTTTTTTCGACAGACAGACAAAGGGACAGACAGGCCAAAAACTAGATGCCCACCGAATCGGTGATTCCGGGGGCATAAAAATCGAATAGATATCTTGTTTTTGTTGACAAACAATAGAAAACACTAGAACTATCACTGAAGATGATAAATACCCCCAAAACAGCACCTTGACCTACACCATAACTTAATAAGTAAAAGGGCCATAACATGCAATTGTAAGACCTTTAGGATATGCACATCTCATCTTGGTATAGAAGCTTCATGTAAATTTTTATTGAATTCCACCCAGTGGTTTGTAAGAAATAGGCCAGACAAAATATGGCTTCCGACCGACAGCCCGACACAGTGACTCCTATATTACCCCCTCTTCATCGAAAGGGGTATAATTAAAATAGTGGTTATACTTTTTGACATTGCAATATCATAGACATGTTAAAGGTTATTATTTCACTATAAACCTGCGTCCACAGCGAAGTATCACATTTTTTTTATGAAAAGCTGTAATTGTTAACATGGTATTTACAAAGAAAGGATGAATATGGACTGATTCAAAGTCTAACAAATGTGTATTGTGAAAATACCCAGACAATAAGCATACCATCAATGCCTTCCTTTATAACACTGTTTTCGAAAGTATTTATGCAGAGACAAATATCTATTTATCCCTTTCCCACATATAGCAGAATGTTTAAAGGAAAACAGTCATGTGTCTTCTGCCAATATGTAAATAAATGTTGACTGCTTGATGAAATGATGACCGAGACCTTATCCCTATGGGTCACCCTGCCAAGGGAGGCAACACAAAAATCATCACACTAAAATAAGTACAATTCCACTCTCATCAAGTCTCTACTGGAATTTTCTTTTCTTTCTTCATAGCTTTTCTCTCTTTTGCTTTCCTCTTTATTTCAGCTTTGCTTTCCCTTTTAGCTTGCCGGAACGCGGGCACAACAATGTTCAACAGATGTATCCCAGAATGTAAAGTTTTCATAGTTATCTTGCTGATGGTGTTGTCCTGTATATTAGTCTGATAGAATTCCTCTTTCTTGGCCATGGCTAATATGCTGTCTGATGTTTGATTAACCACGTCACATTGTTGTATAGAAACATTACCAATGAGTTTACCGTTACACTGAAAAACAACACAATTTGTGGTAAGGTATACACAGTATTTAACCCTTTCCCTCATATAGACGCTTTCTGACGCCTCTGCAGCAGAAAGCTTTTTGAAAACATAGTGACAAAAGAAGAAATTACTCAAAACTAGCAATTTCTCCTTTTGCCACAATGTTTTCCGCTTTCAGTCATAGGTTATCCATTCAATTATAGAGATTTTCCATTTTTTGACAAAATATGTTCAACGTTGTCTGCTACAGATTTGTTGAGTGTGGGAAAGGGTTTACCCTATCCAACCTGAAGACTCAATTGGACGTATCTGCAGCAGAAGACTTATGAAAACATTGTGGCAAAAGCTTACTCATAATGAGCAATTTCTCAATTTGCCTCAATTTGTTCAACTCCATTCTCTAAATACGTTTTTATTCATAGAGATGTTCTAAAGTATAGCTAAGATTTGTTCAAAATCTGCTGTAAATGTTTTTTGTATGTGGGAAAGGACCTTACAAATTTAGAGTCATCTAATCAAGGTACACATTGACCCCATCTGTTATTAACCCTTTCCCTCGTAAAGACGCTTTCTGACGCCTCTGCAGCAGACAGCTTTTTGAAAACAGAAAACATAGTGACAAAAGAAGAAATTGCTCAAAACGAGCAATTTCTCCTTTTGCCACAATGTTTTCCACTTTTAGTCATAGGTTATCCATCTGGTAAACATGAACCCTTGGGGTTTGTGCTGGTATCATATTTATAACTTATATTGCAGACTTCTCATATTTGAGAATGGGTTAAATTTGTACATTGGTCAATATTGATTTTGTCAGGTGAGCGCTTGAGGGCCACATGGCCCATTTGTTTTAGCAGTCCTTGACTCTGTCCTAGGAGAGATAATGTTGACATCCTGACCTTGGGGTTGGCATTAGCTATTTTAAATGTTGAGTTTTGATTTATAATTCTGGCCTGCATATTTTTCAAAAGTTGTTTTCTGTAAAGGTATCAAAAGTCACCTCAGTCCTGACTATGGGTAAACAGTTGAATCATTGGATTTGGAGATGGCATTAACCCTTTCCCACATACAACAAATCTGAAGCAGACGACTTTGGACATTTCTACTCAAAAATATGGCAAATCTCTATAATTGTAGGTATAATTACAGGTCAAGTTGAAACATTGTGGCACAAGGAGAAATTGCACGTTTTGAGCAATTTCTCCTTTTGTCACGTTGTTTTCAAAAAGTGGTCTGCTGCTGATGCGTCTATAGGAGGGAAAGGGTTAAAACAAAGTTTGGGGTTGGGTAAGAAGGTAGTTTGCAGCAGACGTTTTTTTGAAAACATAGTAACAAAAGAAGAAATTGCACAAAACATGCAATTTCTTCTTTTGTCACAATGTTTTCCACTTTTAGTCATAGGTTATCCATTCAATTATGGAGATTTTTTCTATGTTTTGACAAAATGCGTCTATAGGAGGGAAAGGGTTAAAAACAAAGTTTGGGGTTGGGTAAGATGGTAGTTTGGAAAATAATGTGCTTCTTAAAAGAGTTTGTCCAATCTTAACCATCAATGGCACGCTATTATAAAAAGTGTATACTTTATTTTTATATATATATATATATATAGTCAAGGGATGTAACTTCCTCATCAACCGGATTTGACACCATGACCTGCCAAATGTCATCGTAATGTTCTGATTTAAGTCTGGTGTTCGCAGATAAAATCCTTCTGACCAGTAATTAGCGTCGATATTTGGCTAAAAGCTGACACAAAACACTATATTTGATCGTCATATTTTATTTTGTATTTGACTAAAATGCAAACATGGGTTAAATCCGGTAGCCAGAAAGTTACATCACTTGTCGATATATAAGAGAGTATACATATTTTTTTCATAGCGTGCCAGGCCCCTATGATCTTAGCTATTCAGCTCTGATAACTACTTTTTGAGCCTTTCCCAAATGTACAACAAATCTGCAGAAAAAGAATAATTTTTATGAACACAGGGAGACAGAAATTATGTAAGGAGAAATGAGCAATTTCTTTTTTTGTCACAACATTTTCAGAAGTGGTCTGAGGGTGGAAAAAGGAGCATTTGCCAAAATAAACGACACATAAAATATCATAACCAGTTCAGGAAAAATTCTACACTTGGAAAAGCATATACTCACTGAAATAGGAATGGATACAATAGCATCTGGATCCAATTTAGGCCATTGTTGCTCATGAACACTTTTACACTGAAATGAAAACAAACCCTGAAAATCAGTTCAAGAGGACCTTGAAAATCCTAGAGGACGGAATAACAACATACCATTATTAAATTATCCTAGAATACAGGCCACATGAGTTAATTTGTTTATATTGTATTTTTCACCACTTTCAACAAACGTTCAGTTATATCAAGCGAGCTCAGTCGGTAGCAACGCTGGCTGTCAATCCAGGGGTTGTGAGTTCGAACCCCAGCTCGGCCAGCATTCGTTCCGATGTTAAACAAAAGTCACTGTGACACGCATCATTCGTCTTTCACCAATGGGCTAACAGTCTATGTGGAAAAGCAGCCAGTTGCTTAGAAAGTATGTTGTATAGAGTACTGGTGGGAGAAAACCATAAAACATGAGTAGGTGAACTTGCCGCCGTGATATGACTGAAAACGGCATTAAACCCCAATCAATCAGTTTTGTTAGTGAGTCACCAGCCAGTACTACTAGTTTATCTATCCTGACACCAGCAAGGCAGTAGTAATGCAAACCACACATTCCTGAGCCCCAAGGAGGGAAAGTCATGCCTACCATTTATTAACCCTTTCCCTCATACAACAAATCTGCAGCAGACGACTTTGAACATATTGTCAACAAATAGAAAATCTCTATAATTGAATGGATAACTTATAACTAAAAGTGGAAAACATTGCGGCAAAAGGAGTAATTGCTTGTTTGAGCAATTTCTTCTTTTGTCACTATGTTTTCAAAAAGCCATCTGCTGCAGAGGCGTCTATATGAGGGTAGGTTTAAATCTTTGGTACGACCCAATCCGGGATAAAACCTGTGACCTCCTGCATTATACAGCCGTCACACCGGACTGGCGTCCCTACGGCGTCCCTACGGCGACCCAGGACGTGGAAGGGACGCCATGGACGCCGTAGGGTCGTGGTGAGAACGCATCAAGACGCCGTGGGGACCCCAAGGACGCCGAAGGTCGCAGAGCGACGGCGTTTACTTTGGACATGTTCAAAGTAAACGCCGAGGTTCGGCGTCCTGAGCGCGTCCTGGCTCAGGACGCCGTGGGATCGCCCTGAGGTCACCATGGTCGCCGTAGCATCGCAGTAGGAACCCGAACAACGCCAAAGGAACGTAGTACAGACGTGGTAGAGTCGCCATGTAAACGCGGAGAAAAGGATCGGGGGAACCAATGGCGACCTTACTGCGTCCTTACCACGTCTATGGGGTTCTTACCACGACCCCATCACGTCTATGGCGTCCTTACCGCGATGTCAGGGCGGATATTTCGGGATTTGAGCTATTGTCCGCGACCTTACAACGTTCTCAATGCGTCCCTGCGGCGTTAATGGCGTTTCTACGGGGTGCCTACTACGACTATTGCGTTTCTACGGAGTTTGCACTGCGTTCCTAGCGCGTTCCTACTGTTCGCCCTCGAAGAGCTATAAAACCCAATATTTCATCCTTCTTCTTTTGTCACTATGTTTTCAAAAAGCCATCTGCTGCAGAGGCGTCTATATGAGGGTAGGTTTAAATCTTTGGTACGACCCAATCCGGGATAAAACCTGTGACCTCCTGCATTATACAGCCGTCACACCGGACTGGCGTCCCTACGGCGTCCCTACGGCGACCCAGGACGTGGAAGGGACGCCATGGACGCCGTAGGGTCGTGGTGAGAACGCATCAAGACGCCGTGGGGACCCCAAGGACGCCGAAGGTCGCAGAGCGACGGCGTTTACTTTGGACATGTTCAAAGTAAACGCCGAGGTTCGGCGTCCTGAGCGCGTCCTGGCTCAGGACGCCGTGGGATCGCCCTGAGGTCACCATGGTCGCCGTAGCATCGCAGTAGGAACCCGAACAACGCCAAAGGAACGTAGTACAGACGTGGTAGAGTCGCCATGTAAACGCGGAGAAAAGGATCGGGGGAACCAATGGCGACCTTACTGCGTCCTTACCACGTCTATGGGGTTCTTACCACGACCCCATCACGTCTATGGCGTCCTTACCGCGATGTTAGGGCGGATATTTCGGGATTTGAGCTATTGTCCGCGACCTTACAACGTTCTCAATGCGTCCCTGCGGCGTTAATGGCGTTTCTACGGGGTGCCTACTACGACTATTGCGTTTCTACGGAGTTTGCACTGCGTTCCTAGCGCGTTCCTACTGTTCGCCCTCGAAGAGCTATAAAACCCAATATTTCATCCTATCTTTATCAGTGTATTTCTCGTACTCACCATCAACAGGGCCGAATAAATGATGAACTTGCTCGCACTGCAACATATACTTATTGTCCAGCAGCAGCAGAAGGCAGATGATCATGTCATAGCTGTAAAACTGATCAGACGGCGAAGGAGAAGAAGGGCAAGGCTAAGAAGATGCTGGGTTAGACCATGGCTCCGTGATGTCCGAAAGAACTGGAGTTTTATACTCGCAGCGAGGACGCCGTTGGGTCGCCCTGCAGTCGCCGTGGGAACGCCATGCACGCGGTAAGGTCGTGGTAGAAACGCTAAGAACGCAGTGGGGTCGCAGTGGGGTCGCCGCTGATCGCCATATGGACGCCGCAGTGACGCCGTGTAAACTCAATAGAAACTCCAAGGAAGCAGTAAGAACGCGGTAAGGTCGTGTTGGGAACGCCGTGTACATACACAGATCGCAGAGCACAGAACTCCGGTGTGACGGCTGACTCGAAATCTGGATTTATTTTAGAAAAATCATTGGCGTTCTCAATGCGACCATCGGCGTTCTCCAAAATATGACAGTTTAGGACGCGGTAAGGACGCCAGTCCGGTGTGACGGCAGTATTAGAGGCAGTGCCTAGTGAGTTAAAAAAAAGGAAAAATGATTCAAATTTCCCACAATGTTTTCAAAAGCCTACCAGAGAAAGGTTAACCCTTTCCCTCAGTCGACAATTCTGCAGCAGACGACCTTGATTGTATTTTGTCAAAACATAGAAAATCTCCATAATTGAATGGATAACCTATGACAAAAAGTGGAAAACATTGTGGCAAAAGTAGAAATTGCACGTTTTGTGCAATTTCGTCTTTTGTCACTATGTTTTCAAAAAGCTGTCTGCTGCAGAGGCGTCAGAAAGCGTCTATCGGAGGGAAAGGGTTAGAAGGCAGACTATCTACTTACAAAGTCATAATTATCTTTGTTCACAACGACATCCGACAAAGCATTCCACAGTTCTGATACGAAGATGGGAGAGAGAGGAGCCATGATTAATGTCAGATCACAAACTGACCGCTCATACTCAAAACTGTTCACTGCTACTTCTTCTGGAACTTTCTAAAAATAAAAACAGAAATTGAAAGCAAGAGTGATCCGTTTCTAACTACAAGAACCCCCATGTAGAGATCTACCTTGATGGAATTCAACAGATAATAAGCAAACAAGTACTTTCAGATGATGGCAGGCTCAACTATCATGGTTCAGTAAATAAATAAATCATACAGACACCTCTGCAGCAGACGACTTGAAAATATTTTGGAAAAGGAAGAAATTGCTTATAACAAGCAAATTCAGAGAATTCTGGTCCCCCGCCAGGGTCAAGGTCACAAGGTCAAAAAAAATTGGTATTGATGGAAAGGGGTTGTCACAAGGAATACACATGTGAAATATGAAAGCAGTACCTATTACGGTTCAGAAGTTATGACCAAGGTTAAAGTTTTTGTGACAGCGTGACGGAGGGACGGACGGACGGACTGACTGACGAATGAGAACTAATAGTCCCCACGCTTTCGCTAAAGCGGGGGACAATAAGCAATGCCTCATTTTGTCAAAAAAATTTCAACTCTATTCAAAATTAATATGTTGATTTACTCCTAGTCTAGTATTTTGTAATACTTGTCATCAGACATTTCCTTTGAAGAGAGTTGATTGATTGATTGAGGTTTAACACTTTCCCACATACGACAATTCTGCAGGAGACGACGTTGAACATATATTTTGTTAAAAAAATAGAAAATCTCTATTAATGAATGGATAACCTATGACTAAAAGTGGAAAACATTGTGGCAAAAGGAGAAATTGCTCGTTTTGAGCAATTTCTTCTTTTGTCACTATGTTTTCAAAAAGCTGTCTGCTGCAGATGCTTCAGAAAGCGTCTATATGAGGGAAAGGGTTAATGCCTTTTTCAACACTTTTTATATCACTGCAGCCAGTTCACCTACTCATGTTTTTCCTTGGTTTCTCCTACCAGTCCTCCACACAACAGAATTTCCAAGCAACTGGATGATTTTCCACATAGACTGTTAGCTAATTGCTGTGAGCAGAATGACGCTAGTCACAGTGACCTTTTTCAAATGCCTGAAAGAAGGATGGCCGATCTGGGGTTTAAAATCACAACCCCTGGATTGATGACAGCCCAAGTAGCTACCGCAGCTCGGCTCTTTTGAAGGGAGAAAGAATTTTTAGATCAATGCTATAAAATATTTCCTTTAATTAACCCTTTCCCTCATATGGACACTTTCTGACGCCTCTGAAGCAGACAGCTTTTTGAAAACATAGTGACAAAAGAAGAAATTGCTCAAAACAAGCAATTTCTCCTTTTGACACAATGTTTCCACTTTGAGTCATAGGTTATCGATTCAATTATAGAGATTTTCTATTTTTTGACAAAATATGTTCAAAGTCGTCTGCTGCAGAATTGTCGTATGAGGGAAAGGGTTAAAGGCATCAGAAAGTGATCAAGACTCACCCTCAAATCACTGGTAAACTCTTGTAGCCTCGAAATAACAACATTTAATGTAAACGTGGAATTAATAGCGTGATTTATCTGAAAAAGAAACACAATAGATGACCAAGACTGGACACAAAAAAAGAGTGAAGAATTGAAGATAATCTGCAGCAGACAACGCTTGAAAACATTGTAGCAAATGGAGATATTGCTTATGATGAGCAATTACACCTTTTGTCACAAGGTTATCAACTCTATTCAATAAATATCTATGGACAATTTTCTTATTTTTGTCTAGATGTGTTCAAAGTCATCTGCTGTTGATTTGTTATATGTTGGAAATGGGGGGTTAAAAAAAAGAATTGTGGATTTAAAGGCCAAACTATTTTGAATGAAATATTTCTAAACCTCAGGAAGCAGTTTTGCTCGACAATGTACAAGTTGAAGACACAGTACTTCTCCAAGTTAAGGGGAGAAAACTCTTGAAAGTCAAAACGGATTGAACTTAATACCTTACATATCTATGAATAATTAACAAATTTACTTAATTTAAATGCTTTTTAAACTAAGTACAACATTTGCTCCAGAGGGTTTTAAATATGGATAAATAGTAAAAGTTCTAGGGGAGATAATTTAAGCAAAGCAAATAGATTTCATTGTGAAATCTTGCATATCTACCATTCCATTCAACAGGCTTGTCAATTGAACTTTAACCCTTTCCCATATTCAACATTCTACAGCAGACAACTTCAAAAACATCAAAAATATGGAAAATGTCTTAATTAACCCTTTCCCTCATATAGACGCTTTATGACGCCTCTGCAGCAGAAGGCTTTTTTAAAAACATTGTGACAATTTCTCCTTTTGACACAATGTTTTCTACTTTTAGTCATAGCTTATCCATTCAATTATAGAGATTTTCTATTTTTTGACAAAATATGTTCAAAGTCGTCTGCTGCTGAATTGTCGTATGAGGGAAAGGTTTAAAAAGAAAATATAATCATTGAGTTGAAACATTGTAGCAAATAGGGAAATTACTCATAATCAGCAATATTTTCAAGATGTCTTCTACAGATGCTTCAAAGAGTCTGCAGATCTGCATCTGAGAAAGTGTTAAGTTCCACCATTCTAAAACAGACCTACAGAAATTCAAACCAGTGCACTCCCACATTAGTATGCACCTACACAAAGTCAGATCAAGTCTTTCCCAATTGCCATCAAAGCAATCAATTATTCCCATGTCCATTGTATTATTAAAGTTGGTAAACTCTGCTTAATTGGAAATGATTTGACTGATGCAAAGGTCAATCTGAGACAACCTGTAATGGGATATGTGAGTCTTTTCTTCTGCACTGAAGTTTAGGTCTGGTTTCAATGAGATTGAATAAACTCCAAATAAGGAGTTTCATTTAAATCTCCATTTGCTATTTCCCACACACAAACACTTCCTAATGCCTTTGCTGCAGACAACCTTTGAAAACATTGTGGCAAACAGAGAAATTGCTTAAAATGAGCAATTTCTAAATTTGCCACAATGTTTTCATCTCTTTTTAATAGTTATACCTTCCTTTTAACCCTTTCCCTCATATAGACGCTTTCTGACGCCTCTGCTGCAGACGGCTTTTTAAAAACATAGTGACAAAAGAAGAAATTGCACAAAACGTGCAATTTCTCCTTTTGCCACAATGTTTTTCTCTTTTTGTCATAGGTTATCCATTCAACTATGGAGATTTTCTATGTTTTGACAAAATAAGTTTAAAGTCGTCTGCTGCAGAATTGTCGTATGAGGGAAAGGGTTAAGAGATTTTCCATATTTAAGTGGGTCTGTATTCGAAGTTGTCTGCTGCATATTTGTTGTATGTGGGAAAGGGTCGACTAACAGTGGTCTGTTCCCAAAACGACCAAAACCAGACTGTGTCATCGAAAAGGGTTAAGAGGGGCGTGTCCCTAAAGCCTGGCTCCTTCAATACCTTACCTCTCCTAAATATTTATTCCTGAGCTGCTTTAGCTTCTGGTTCCATGCTTCTATATCTTCATCACTAGGTTTACTGGTCACATTAGATCTGTTTACCAGTACACCAGTTACATGCCATACTCTATTGATCCATCTCTGTACACCATCATAAACTGAAATAAGTTTAGCTTAAAATACTAGAACTGACAGGGTCTTCTTTGATATGTAATTGAAAACAATTTTGGGTTAAATATGTATGGATATACATGGGGCTCTTTGGAAAATCTATGGTCTTCTCTCATAAATTAGTTAAAATTTGCTATAATACTTGTTGGTTTTATGCAATAATACATATTGTATAGTATTGTATTGTATTCATACCTCTTTAAAACACAGCTCAGGCCAGAATTTAATTAACTCCAATTTATAAAATGGTCATTAGCAACTTGTGTGGGAAGGTAGCAAGCTTCCTTGGAAGAATGTTGTGTGTAAAAAACTGGTGTAAGGAAGACCGGAAACATATGGTTAGATGAACTAGCTTCTGCGATGTTACTAAATTAGTGGTAAAAACTGCACTAATCGATCATTCAAAAGCAACCTTTGTGTCTGGCATGAATTTCTAATACACAAATGTTACAAAATTATAGGCCTGACAAGACTTTAGTGTCAAGTTCAGTTATTTGAAAAATAAACATATATACATTGACGAGAAAATCACATACATTTCCATTAGCTAGAACATTACACAAACAATTTACAGATACATACACATGGCAAGATGTCACATCCATCAATCTAACATACACAACAAAACATATAGAAAATGGAATAGTGAGTGACAAAAAAGAGGAAAAATACGTTGTCTGGGTAAGGATTACCTCCCTTTTAAGTTTTTAGCCCTTTCCCACATACAGCAAACCTGCAGAAGACGAATTTGGAAATATGTGGACAAAAATATAGAAAATCCCTAAAAATGAGGGAATATTTACTGAAAAAAATTGAAAACATTGTGGCAAAAGGAGAAATTGCTCATTTTGAGGAATTTATTCTTTTGTTGCCATGTTTTCAAAAAGCCATCTGCTGCAGAGGAGTCAGAAAGCGTCTATATGAGGGAAAGGGTTAACAGGTTTGTTTGTATTTTTTACAATGCCTGTGAACTTGACCCTGAGTATACAGACATAAGCTCTGGTAAAAGCCCTGACAAACATTCTGGTAATGAGAAACCTGTGTGCCAATTGAGAGTTTCAAATGCCAAAAGGTTAGACAATTAGAGGCCAGACAGGAATTTTGATCATAGGCAACATTTCTGTCAAACAGTAGCTAGTAGTTAAACCTTGTATAAAAAGGAGAAATTGCTTGGTCACAATGAGCAATTTTGCCTTTTGCCACAATGTTTTTAAGTCAATAATTATTAGTTTCCATTGTTTTGACTGAATGCTTTAAAGTTGATTGATACAGTTTCCTGTGAAACTAATTTATAATAGACCAGTAGTTTTAGAGGAAAAAATGTTTAAAGAAATTTTTAAAGAAAATTTAAATGGACATATGACAGATGATGTGTGAGCACAACAGCTCAACTTGTTATTGAGAAATCGGAACAAGAAAATAGGATGGATGGCTAAAAGAGCCCTAAAATATCAAATGGGGATAAAATGTTTCCTCTTCTTGGAGCCTAAGTGTAAATCTTACTTGTAGTATTCCAGTTTCTGTCAGATTTTGGAGCAACATTTGCTAAAATACTCAATCTTGTCAAATCCACTCCATATTGTTCAAACAGCTCCTGAAATAAATGTAGAATTAATCAATGCTTAACGAGGTCACCCCAAAAGTTTAATTCTAATTCTTAAGCAAAGGCTATGTTATAAAGATTTCAAAGCTAAATCAAAGTCATTAATGCAAGTAAAGGTCAAGACCACAACATGTGACAAAATCATCAACAAGAGTACCGCAAACGGTACATAATACGCCCGTCAGGAACTTCTTTGTAAGTTTCCTCTTTGTTTTGATATATTGTTTGTTTGTAAAAAGTTAATAAAGTCGTTCAGGAATAAGTTGTTAAAGAATAATAGGAAACTATGAAAAATGCATAACTCATGCAGACATTGACAAATATTCTAAGTCCAAAAAGGGGCATAACTCATTCAAAAACGAAATGCAAGGAAATGTGAACTTGATCTGTGACACATGATTACAAAGCCATATACAAAATTTCAGATCAATAGCTCAAAGTATGTAGGAAAAAAGTGCGGAAAACCAATATTCTAAGTCCAAAAAGGGGCATAACTCATTCAAATATTGACGAAATTCAAGGAAATATGAACTTGATCTGTGACACTTGATTACAAAGCCATATACATAATTTCAGCTGAATACATCAAAGCATGTAGAAAAAAAGTGCGGAAAACCAATATTCTAAGTCCAAAAAGGGGCATAACTCATTCAAAAATTGACGAAATCCCAGGAAATGTGAACTTGATCTGTGACACATGATTACAAAGCCATATACAAAATGTCAGGTCAATAGCTCAAAGTATGTAGGAAAAAAGTGCGGAAAACCAATATTCTAAGTCCAAAAAGGGGCATAACTCATTCAAAAATTGACGAAATTCGAGGAAATGTGAACTTGATCTGTGACACTTGATTACAAAGCCATATACATAATTTCAGCTGAATACATCAAAGCATGTAGAAAAAAAGTGCGGAAAACAAATATTCTAAGTCCAAAAAGGGGCATAACTCATTCAAAAATTGACGAAATCCCAGGAAATGTGAACTTGATCTGTGACACATGATTACAAAGCCATATACAAAATTTCAGGTCAATAGGTCAAAGTATGTAGGAAAAAAGTGCGGAAAACCAATATTCTAAGTCCAAAAAGGGGCATAACTCATTCAAAAATTGACGAAATTCGAGGAAATGTAAACTTGATCTGTGACACTTGATTACAAAGCCATATACATAATTTCAGCTGAATACATCAAAGCATGTAGAAAAAAAGTGTGGAAAACAAATATTCTAAGTCCAAAAAGGGGCGTAACTCATTCAAAAATTGACGAAATCCCAGGAAATGTGAACTTGATCTGTGACACATGATTACAAAGCCATATACAAAAGTTCAGGTCAATAGGTCAAAGTATGTAGGAAAAAAGTGCGGAAAACCAATATTCTAAGTCCAAAAAGGGGCATAACTCATTCAAAAATTGACGAAATTCGAGGAAATGTAAACTTGATCTGTGAGACTTGATTACAAAGCCATATACATGATTTCAGCTCAATACAACAAAGAATGTAGAAAAAAAGTGCGGAAAACAAATATTCTAAGTCCAAAAAGGGGCATAACTCATTCAAAAATTGACGAAATCCCAGGAAATATGAACTTGATCTGTGACACATGATTACAAAGTCATATACAAAATTTCAGCTCAATAGCTCAAAGTATGTAAGAAAAAAGTGCGGAAAACCCGAACGGACGGACGGACGGTCGTATAAAAAGTAAGAACACATGAATTTAAACTGTGTTGAATAGTTGACAACATGAAACTTCAAATATTAAACCCTTTTCGACATACAGACACATTCGGTCAACTCTGAAACAGACGACATTTGAAAACAACAGTGCAAAAGGAGAAATTGAGCAATTTCTCCCTGTTACCACAATATTTTCAACTTTATTCCCTTGTTGTTTTCAAAGTTGTCTGTTGCAGATTCGTTTTATGTGGGAAAGGGTAACCACAAAATATGACCTGCAATTAATCAATTTAATTTGTGGTTAAACCTTTCAACTTTCATTTCTTATGTTTATTTTAGATGCCACTGCAACAGATGACTTTTGAAAACATTGTTGAAAAGGAGAAAAGGAGAAAATGCACAAATTATTCCTCTCTTTTTTTTAAACAAAATCATACTATTCATAGTATAATGTTGCAGGGATGTTTCCAAAGCAGACAAGTGATAATATGTCAGGTACATTTAACTGTTAATTAAACTAACCTCAGGATCGACACCATTGTGTTTGGATTTGGACATTTTCTCAAATTTCACCTCTAGTGCTTCATTGGTATCAATTTGTACATACTTTTTGCCTGTAAATATGCATATATATATATATGAGTGTGTGTTTGGTAGTAATTTGTTTTATACAGTATTTCAATTACCATATAATACCAAAATTATCAGCATTATCCCCAATTGCATTAAAACCAGACCCATTCATGATCCCATTTCAATCCCATCCATCATTTCCAATTACTCTGACCGCCTTTTTCCTCTCCAATCATATTGAATAATTTCCCCCATACGACAATTCTGCAGCAGACAACTTTGAACATATTTTGTCAAAAAATAGAAAATTTCTATGATTGAATGGATAACGTATGACTAAAAGTGGAAAACATTGTGGCAAAAGAAGAAATTTCTAATTTTGAGCAATTTCTTCTTTTGTCACTATGTATTCAAAAATCCATCTGCTGCAGACGCGTCAGAAAGCATCTGTATATAGGAATGGATTAATGATCTGATTCGCTAAACCAAATTTAAATAGCACTTTCCCACATGCAACAAAACTGCAGCAGACGCCTTTGAAAACATTTAGTAAAAAATATGGAAACTCTCTATAAATCAAAGAACAATTATTGAATAAAGTTGAAAACATTGAGACAAAAGGAGAAATTGCTCATCATAAGCAATTTCTCCTTTGCCACAATGTTTTTCAAAAGTTGTCTGATGGGAGGTGCAAGAAAGCGTCTATATGAGGGAAAGGGTTAATGAAACAAGCAGTTACCTATTTTTTCTGTCTCTCTAGGATGTATGTATTGCCCTGTTTTCCTGACCTTAAAACTCTCACCCTTCACCATGCCCTGTGTGAGAAGATCAATAAACGGTTCCTTGTGTTTCACTACTCCAATATCATTGAGGAAATAGTTGAAAAATCTTGCAAAATACAGGTGAAGTTTTGCTGCAAAGATACAAAATAACCCAGTGACTTTATATTGGGTAATTGGGTTTTCTTCATGTAGATGTATTCCGATGCATCTGCAGCAGACAACATTTGAAAACATTGTGGCAAAAGGAGGAATTGCTCATAGTAAGCATTTTCTTTTTTTGACAAAACGTATTCAACTGTATGCAGAAATAACACTTTTTATTTATAGAGATTTTCCATAATTTGGCTGAAATGTTATCAAAGTTGTCTGCTACAGATTTTGTGTGTGTAATAAATGGTGGTTAAAAACAATTGAGGAAAAATACAACACCACAGCAGGTGACAGCTTAATTTTAAAATAAAGTTGAAAACATGGTGGCAAATGGAGAAATTGCTCTTTATTACCAATTTTTCCTTTTGCCACAATGTTTTCAAAAGTTGTCTACTGCAGATGGTATCAGAGAATGTCTGTATGCGAGAAAGGAGAAAGAGTTAACCCTTTCCCTCATATCTATAGACGCTTTCTGACGCCTCTGCAGCAGATGTCTTTTTGAAAACATGGCAACAAAAGAAGAAATAGCTCAAACAAGCAATTTCTCGTTTTGTCACCATGTTTTCAACTCTATTCAATTATTATACTTTCATTTAAAGGAAGTTTCCAATTTTTTTGGGGTATGTTTTCAAAGTCGTCTGCTGCAGATTTGTTGAATAAGGGAAAGAGTTAAACTATACTACCATGTTCTTTTCCACCGATATATAGATCTACTGGCATGTATCTGTTAGCGAGAGTACTTGAGACAGGCTCTAGTTCGTTCTTTGGGTCGACATATCGGAGGAAATACCAGGAGGAATCCAGAAAAGTGTCCATCGTGTCAGTTTCTCTTTTAGCCGCTCCTCCACATCTTTGCAATAGATAGATGGATTTAAACATTTACTATTAACCCTTTCCCACATACAACATATCTGTGAAATAAGACTTTGAAAATTATGGAAAATCCCTTAAAATGAAAGTATAACAAGAGATGCTAACTTTATACTATAAAGTTATTTCATCTGATCAGTGGGCTCTTTCTGACAATTGACAAAATCAATTATGACCAGTGTCATTTGTCTCCTACCAATGCATTATAAACGTAGGACAGTTGCCTAGCAAGAATATTGTTTGAGGAAATGATTAAAAAATGTCAGAAAACACATGGGTAGGTAGGTGAACCACAATGATTTGCCTCAAAAACTGTTGTAAAATGAGTGCATATCTGAACTGCCATCTATACGCATACCATATACCTAGCTCTTGTCCCTTCCGTTTCCTAAGAAATGGGTAGGGGACAGATAAGCAATACTAAAGGTAAAGAATAGTGTTTTTAAATCTCATTAAAATCAGACCAAACTATGTGCTGTAAGTATATTGGATCTGAATACGCTGATGATTAAAGGTCATCTCGAATTGAGCATATGCTCGTTTTTTTAGCCCAATAAAAATGCACAATACAACTAATGCTCGGTTCTTTACAATCGGAGAATTGACATTCAACACTTGTCTATCTTGTTTATTTATATTGGTTATCTTACCAGTCTTAAATTGAATGATTTAGTAAGAGACAATTTGATTGCCATACCCAAAGGTCAATCTGAACCGACCTTTACAGTGCCATGATCAGATCCTCATACAATCAAGCAAAGTTTAGGTGTGGATTTAATGAGATTGCTTCTATCGATGCCTCTGATATTACTCACTTTGGACATTTAACGTTGACCCAGTCTTCATCATTCTGTAAGGGGGAATCTCCCTTATTAACAGAATTATCTATATCATCTGGCAGGATTACTGGAAGGTCTTCGTAAGGAACAGAAACACTCTGTAGAAATAAAGCAAACAATCTGTTTTGAAATAGCAGAGCCTAGAGAAACAGCTTAACCCTCTCCCTATTGCAGATGCATTCCGATGCATTTGCAGCATACAAATTTTGAAAACATTGTGACAAAAGGCGAAAAATGAGCTATTTCACCTTTAGTCACAATGTTTTCAACTCTATTTAAAAAATCAACTTTCAATTAAGGAAGATTTTTCAACTTTTTGTCCACATATGTTTAAAGTCGTATGCTACAGATTTGTTGTATGTGGAAAAGGGTTAAACTGAAGTTTGTTCCACCATAGTCCATCTCATTACCAGCATACTGCATATGTTGTGGGGACTCAACAAATTGTATCAATGATCATATGTTCTTGAAATTGGACAAGCAGTTTCAGAGAAGAGGAATTTTAGAGCTCTAGAAAAGGGGATTTTGTATTTTCTAAAATACTTATATGACACTCTAACCCTATATTGTTTGTACCATCATCAAAGGGTTTGGTTGGGTAATAAGACAAATATATTGCAGGGAAAATAGCTGTTTACCACTATCACGTTGTATATCCCTATGAGTTTTGCCAAATTATTTTGAAATCAGTTTAACAGGACATCTAGATATGCACTGTTCACATAAGCCAACTTGTAACTTTTCCAATGGACGGGCTCATAGTACCTGTTCTTACATGTATCAGTGTATACTGGGTACATGTGTAGCCCAGTTACTTTATCTGGAAATCAACCAATCACTAAACAGCTTACATATAAGTTACCTTACAAGTATAACAGTTAATAATGGGTATATGTAACACAGTGTGCCCCAGTATTGTTGCCTAGATATTAACCATGGTTGCCTAGATATTAACCAATCACAAAACAGTTTACATATACATTACCTTACAAGTATCACAGTGCATAATGGGTATAGGTGTGCCTCAGTATCGTTGTCTGGATATAAACCAATCACAAACCAGCTTACATAAACTTTATCTTACAAGTATCACCGAATTATGGTTAAAGATGTACCTAGTATTGTCTTCTAGATATTAACCAATCACAAAACAGTTTACATATATACATTACCTTACAAGTATCACAGTGTATTATGGGTAAAGGTGTGCCCAGTATCATTGTCTGGATATCAACCAATCATGAACAAACTTACATAAACTTTATCTTACAAATATCACTGTATTGTGGTTAAAGATGTAACTAGTATTGTCGTCTAGATATTAACCAATCACAAAACAGTTTACATATACATTACCTTACAAGTATCACAGTGTATTATGGGTATAGGTGTGCCCCAGTAGCGTTGTCTGGATATCAACCAATCACGAAATACTGCACTGCAGGGATGACCTCCGCACCCTTTTTCCTAAAATAAAATTTAAGTTCAATATATGTTATCCATTTATCTTTACAGGAAGGAGTTACAATCAATAAAACTTTGGTTGTGAAATGTGAGTAGACTAAAATTGTAGTTATTTCATCTTGGCAAGTTCACTAACAAAGCATAGATAAGGGGCGTTTTGCATGTTCTAAAATCCTTATTTCACCCTATAGCCCTATGTTGTGGGTACTCAAAAGAATCGTCTTTTTGAGATGAATCCATCAAGTTAACACATCCTTTTGAGTACCCATAACATAGGGCTTGGTTTAGTAATAAAAGAGATATTGTAGGGAAAAGACCAGAATACTCTCCCTTAACTTGTCCTCTGCAAGTGTATCCTGATCTCCTAGCATCAGTTAATTTAACCCTTTCCCACATATAGACCCTTTCTGTACCTATTGAAAATACTGTGACAAAAGAGGAAATTGCTCTAAACAAGCAATTTCTCCTCTTGCCACAATGTTTTCAACTTGATTAAGTAATAATAATTTCATTTACAGAGGTTTTTCACATTTTTGTCCAGATGTTATCGAAGTCGTCTGCTGCAGATTTGTTGTATGTGGGAAAGTGTTAAAATGAAAACCCTGCAACTTATTTTATTTCTAAAACGTCTTTCTTTTGTCAAGCCTCCAGGAAATCCTTACACTTACCCTTGCCAAGTCCATGATCGCTTCTTTCGCTTTTTCTCTACCTAAACCATCAAACTGTAAGAAATTAAGTTAATTTACCATTTAACGTTATGTTACTAGATGAACATTTGTGCCAAAATATTTTGAAATTTGATCCCAATTTTGTGACAAAAATAATATTTAAGTTTTAACTTTATACGTATTAAAGGACCAGGAGGGCCCTTGATTGTCCACCTGAAAATGTGCCTCTATCTTTTCTGATTCATGAAATGAAAACCCTTTTCTCCACAGGACGAATCTGCAATGCTGATATATAATTATAATTAAAAACAAGTCCAATCCTTTAGGAGCCATGTTTTTATACCGATTTAAATGATTTGAACAAACTTTGTAGAAGGTAGGGTCACCACGGTAATTTATATTTAAATTTGACTAGTACTTTCAGATGAGATGATTCTCAAAGGTTGTACTTAAGGCAAACGTAGAAACGTTGTATGTGGGAAAGGGTTAAGAGGAGGGTGTTATCTTGTTATCTTAAAAAATATATATTTCAAGTTATGATAGTCATCTTTTTTAGGGAAGCTGAACCATTTGAAAAGAACATTGTCAGAGCGAAAATAACATTTTGTTGCCAACATTCTGATTAAGCCAGTGATTCAGGAGATGTATTACAAAGTTTTTTAAAATTTTAGCCATCTTGTGCAGCAACACAAAACAATTCAAAACTTCTTAGTAGAGGGCAATCTACGGAACATTTTTGTAAAAAATTATTTTGAAATAAAGTAGTTCCAGAGAAGCAGATTTGAACAGATGTCACGAGGACGATAGGCACTGAGTGATCAAAACAGTTCTGTGCTCCATGAAAAAGCTAAAAGTGAATAAATTGTTTAATTCTGATAAGACAGAAAGACAGACCCAAAAGGAATTATATGCTCTTCCCTCCTTCTGCTTAAATGTAGATTGATTGATTAATTGGGGTTTAACGCCATTTTCAATAATGTTTTAGTCATATCATGGCGACCAGTTCACCTACTCATGTGTTTCCTGGCTTTCTCATGCCAGTTTCCACACAACATACTTTCCAAGCAACTGCTTTTCCACATAGACTGTTAGCCCATTGGCGGAAGATGGATGACGCTTGTCACAGTGACTTTTGGCAAATGTTGGAAAAAACAAGCAAATTCATGAAATTTTTATCCCCCGCTTGCAGGAAATATTGTAGGAAAATGTTGAGGTTAGGTTTAAACATGTCAGTAGACTTTTTATTGAACATGTATTAACGGTTCACATTAATTTTGTGGCAGTTATTGCACGGAAACAGCAACAAACTTATCCTAGCCCTTAAGGCATTTAACATTGTTACCAAGTTTGGAAAAAAAACCGGTTCACATTTGTGGCAGTTATTGCACGGAAACAGCACGGAAACAGCAACAAATGACATTTTTTGTTAAATAAGGGGCCATAACTCCACCAAAAGTGACGATCGAACTTGGCCTAGCCCTTAAGGCATTTAACGTTGTTACCAAATTTGAAGAAAAAAAACGGTTCACATTTGTGGCAGTTATTGCAAGGAAACAGCAACAAACGACATTATTTGTTAATTAAGGTCGAACTTGGCCTAGCCCTTAAGGCATTTAACGTTGTTACCAAGTTTGAAAAAAAAAGGTTCACATTTGTGGCAGTTATTGCACGGAAACAGCAACAAACGACATTTTTTGTTAATTAAGGGGCCATAACTCCACCGAATGAAGCCCGCCGAAAATGACAAGCGAACTTGGCCTAGCCCTTAAACCTTGTTACCAAGTTTGAAAAAAAACGGTTCACATTTGTGGCAGTTATTGCACGGAAACGAAGTGTGACAGACAGACAGACGGACAAACCGAAATTAATAACCCCCCTTTTTTTCTTCGAAAAAGCGGGGGATAATAATGGCCAAGCAGGGGTTTGAACTCACAACCCCTGGATTGACAGCCAGCGTCAATACCGACTGAGCTACCTGGGCTTGGCACACAAATGTAGACATCAGTTATTA
Organism: Serripes groenlandicus; assembly: GCA_031761405.1. Classification (NCBI taxonomy): domain Eukaryota; kingdom Metazoa; phylum Mollusca; class Bivalvia; order Cardiida; family Cardiidae; genus Serripes; species Serripes groenlandicus. The sequence goes on from JASEVX010000017.1 coordinate 9,799,025, forward strand.
TGCTTTTCCTGCAATCCTGAGCACTGAGGAAGAAAACAAACAACTACCAATTCTTAAAGTATTTGTAATGGCCTGACAGCTGATAGACACCATATGTCCCACTGACAATGGCTTGCCGGTTGGCAGAAACATACTCATACGTCCAGAAGTCCAGATAAGGAGAGGTATACAGCTCTTTTCCCCACAATATCTCTCTCATTATCCAACCAAACCCAATATATGGGTACTCAGAAGAATCCTCTCAATGAGATGATTCTATAGAAAACCCACAACATAGGGTTAACCCTTTCCCTCATACGACTATTCTGCAGCAGACGACTTTGAACATATTTTGTCAAAAAATCTCTATAATTGAATGGATAACCTATGACTTAAAGTGGAAAACATTGTGGAAAAAGGAGAAATTGCTCGTTTTGAGCAATTTCTTCTTTTGTCACTATGTTTTCAAAAAGCCGTCTGCTGCAGAGGCGTCAGAAAGCGTCTATATTAGGGAAAGGGTTAATGGATCATGTAAAGATTTTAGAACATGCAAGACACCCCTTCTCTAGAGCTCTGCATGATATGTCATAGACTGAAAGTTATCTTTTCATTCATAGATCTGATAGATTGCAAAATATCTTTGGACAAAAATGCTTTGAAGAATCCACAGCAATTCATACCTGTTCTGAGTTGATTAATACTTGATTATCTGTATTCACAACTTGTTGCCATGAAAGATCAAACATTTCCGCTATGATTCTCTCCTCCTCAGACATACAGGGAATTCCTACAAATGACAAGTTAGATTCTACATCAGGTATGGTGCGTTCACAGTTGTCTGCTTTAACCAACATACAGATGCTGTGTGAAGCCTCTGCAGTAGACAACTTTTAAGAACATTGCGACAAAAGGAGAAATTGCTCATAAATGAGCATTTTTTTTCTTTTGCCACAATTTGTTCAACTCTATTCAATAGTTTCAATTTCATTTATAGAGATTTTCTAAATCTTTACTTGGGTATTTACAATCTACTGCAGATTTGCTGTATGTGTGAAAGGGTTAAATACTTCATTGTTAAATCTGGACGAGGCAAAAAGCATTATTTCAATATTGAATTGAAAACATAGTGGGAAAATGTATAGTGTTTTATGGCGCATCAAGCTAAGGTCATCTAGCTCGCATTTAAATTTAAATAAGTAGTACATTATTTAAAATTGAATATGTTTGATAGAACTATATAATGGAAAATGATTAGCAATTTCTCCTTTTACCACAATGATTTCAACCCATCTCACTAAACATACTTTTTTTATATAAATTTTCCCTAATTTGACATAGATGTTTTCAAAGCATTTGATGCATCAACAGCAGACAACATTTGAAAACAATTTGAAAAATTCTCCTTTTGCCAAAATGTTTTTAAATCTTTCCAATGATTGTACTTTCTCTAAAGAAATTTGTCATGGCTGTACAGCTGTTTTCAAAGTTATCTGCCTCAGATTTGATGTATGGTGGAAAGGGTTGAAGCCTATGTAGTATAAAACTGTAGACAACATTGTCGGAAGATTTGATCAGAACAAACAATTTTCTATGGTGAAATGCCCTTGGGCAAGGCAAATTTACTTGTTTGTTTACCCAGGGATCATTTATAAATGTTTTGTTGCTGTCTTATATCTGAAATAATGTTGAAAACAACGTAAACCTCTATCAAACCAACAAACATTTTTGGATCCATAAGTGTAACCTTGCCAAGGCAAGGGATACATAAACAGTGTAGAGACATAACTCTTTTGGATCATATAACATGGTTTCACAGGCAGATATTCACCAACACTTGCCACAAAACATGCCAAAGTTAACCCTTTTCTGCATAAAGACGCCTCTGCTGCAGACTAATTTCGAAAACACTACTGCAAAAGAAGTAATTGCTCATAATGAGCAATTGCACCTTTTGCCAAAATTTGTTCAACATTATTCAAAAACTATAATTTCATTTTTAGAGAGTTTGCATATTTTTGCCTAGATGTTTTCAAAGTTGTTTGCTGCAGATTTCTTGTATGTGGGATAGGGGCGTTAATATTCCTCCATCACATATCAATCCTACCTATTGAAGTTGTGGGACTCCTCCGATTTGCTTCATTATAAACTTCTGACACAATAATTGGAACCAGCTGACCAGAAAATGGGTGAATCGCTTGTAACTTCAGCAATATTACATCTTTACCTGTTAAAATAGCAGAGGCCTAGATTGAAGAAGTAAACATAACTAAGAATATCTCTCTTATTAACGCTTTGATAACTAGATAAGAGGGAGTGAACATGTCTTTTCCCGGCAATATTTCTCTTATTACTCAACAAAATCCTATGTTGTGTGTACTCAAAAGAATCGTCACACTGAGACGATTCTTTTGAGTACCCACAACATAGGGTTTGAATTTCAAATAAAGATTTTAAAACATGAAAATGCCCCTTATCTAGAGCTCTGACCCTTTGGTATTATGCAACAAATTCGCACAAGATAACTTGTGAGGCAAACATTTTGAAAATCACTATCAATGAAATTATAAGAAGAGATATTTGTCAAACAATATGAGCGGCACATTGTCAGGATTATAAATCAGACAAGCTCTTTGTGTTCAAAGTCACTGTAACCTTAACTTTTGGCCAGATCACCTAAAAAATCAAAAGGGGTCATCTACTGGTCATGCCTAACCTCCCTGCCAAGATTTTGTACTGTCAAAGCATTATCCAGTTATCAATCTGACATGCTTTGGTCTACCGACCATTTTTCAGTTTAAATGGAATTGACCCAGTGTTTTAGGAGATGTTGTTTGAAAAATAATTATGTTTGCCTACCTGTCACGGGATTCTTCTTTACCTAAAATAAGGGAAAAACTATGTTTGATTAAAACTCAACATCTACAACGTACAATGTGATGAATAGTTTTAGATGTTACAGTTACTAGGATACAAGTTTGAAAACCCTAGCACTTGTACATTTTGAGAAAAGTCGAAATAAAGAAACTTTACATTTATCAAATTTTATTGTTTTTCCATCTTTTTTAATAAATCATTGTTAATAGATCTACTTGTATTTGTACATGTATGACTTTTTATATTAGTTTGCTAGAAAACAGCAAGTGTTAAACACTTTTCATTTGTTTCAACTCTATTAATATACAGTCAAACTTGTATTAAGAGACCACCCAAGGGAAATGCTGTAAGTGGTCTCTTAAGACAGGTGGTCTCTTATTGGGGTACAAATGAAATTTTCTGTTTTGGGGAAATTATGTTTACTACATGAAACATGTACTTGTGTGCACATGTACATGTACATGTATTGGTATTAAAGAATAAATAACAATAAAAATGATGTTGTTCTTTTATTTCTCTGTTTGATTCATTTTATATTCATGTATTTTTAAAAATGTAAGTACATGTACATGTAGATAATTAAAACATTTCACCCTCTCTTCTAACGTAAGACATTTTCTTTTTGTTGCGGACATTGTTTCTCGTTGATATAATTTTGTAGAATGAAAGAATTAAATGGAACCTGAATAAATACACTCGGACTTACATTGTCTTGAAATTTGTGATAAACTGTATTGTCAAGTGTTTGTTTACAGATTTACTTATTTAAGAGCCGTTTAAATAAACGTGCTATCACCATTAAAAAGTAAAAAACAAACATAGATCTAATTAAACAGATCAAACATTCTAATCAAATTTATAATAATTAAACCCCAAACTATCCAATGATAAATTTCAATTTGATGTCATTCAACTTTCCTTTAATCCCATCGAAAAGACGAGAGAACAAAAGAATAGAGAACAAAGGACCCAACAAGGACAATATTTGAAGCTAAAGCGTATTAAATACAAGCTGTTAACAGGCCAATTATCGTTTTATTACAACTGTAATACGCTGCATAATTGACCTCGTGTTATCTTTACACCTAACCAGTCTATTATTTAAACCTTGCATTACACGGTTCACTGCTTCTGTGCTTGGATTACCCTTGCTATACACGACAGCTGTGTTTGGATAGCTGTGTTTGGATTATTTTTGTGTTCGGATATATTCTACGTTTTGGATTTTTTGTGTTTTGGAAGGTCGCTTAATGGTTGATTTTGATTCAAATTGGGAGGATTTAAGTGTCCGCTGGTCGCAGACAGGAGGAAGTCGCTTATTGAAGGTAAATTAATGAATAAAAACCATCGGGAGGAGTTCAATACGGTCGCTTACAGCAGGGGGTCGCTTATAGCAAGTGGTCGGTAGTGCAGGTTTGACTGTACATGCATTATCATTTCATTTATAGATAATTCTCCTATTTTTGCATCAATGTTTTAAAAGTCTTCTTATGTAGATTTGCTGTATGTAAGAAAGGGAGTTTTAAGCTTTTTTTTATAAAAAAAAGTAAAGTTTTGGGACCAAAGACCCATTACTTACCTGCATGTGATAACGTTTTATAAACAAGAGGGCCATGATGGCCCTGGATCGCTCACCTGATTTGTTTTCACTTTAGCTATATAAGCCCCGCCCCCTGGCGTCCATAGTTTCCTACCAATCAACTTGGCTTGAATGAATCTGATAGAGGGTCACCCTAGGAACATTTCTACAAAATTATTTGAAAATCGGCCTGACACTTTTGGAGGAGAAGATTTTTTAAGTTTTCACTTTAGCCATATAAGGCAAAATAGCCCGGCCCCCCTGGCGGCCATGTTTTTTGACCAATCAACATGGCTTTAAGGAATCTGATAGAGGGTCATCCAAGGAACATTTCTACAAAATTATTTGAAAATGTGCCAACCAGTTTGGGAGAAGAAGAATTTTGAAGTTTTTTTCATTTCGTTGCCATGGAAACCAGAATTCTGCATGGATCCCCAAAATTTGAAGGAAATCTGGTGAGGTCATTGAGAGGATGCTTTCTGTAAAGTTTCATCCCAATTGACCCACTGGTTACTGAGGAGAAGAAGTTGATGCATGACACACGACGCACGACGGACGACGCACGACGAACAACGGACAAAAGGTGATCACAATAACTGACCTTGAGCAAAGCTCAGGTGAGCTAAAAAAGTAAAGTTTTTGGATAAAAGACCCATCACTTACCTGCATGTGATAGCGTTTGTCATTCAACCTGTGTGAAGTGTCCACTGCTAGGTGAGTTATTCCAAAAATACATTCAGGTGTTTCAGAAAATACAGACAATTTGTCTTCCATCTTGACATGCTCATCCTGAAACCATATCAAGTGTCTCTCTCATGTATAGTTGAAACCATATCAAGTGTCTCACTTATAGTAGAAACCATATCAACTCTCTCATGTATAGTTGAAACCGTATCAAGTGTCTCACTTATAGTAGAAACCATATCAACTCTCTCCCTTATAATTGAAACCATATCAAGTGTCTCACTTATAGTAGAAACCATATCAACCCTCTCATGTATAGTTGAAACCATATCAAGTGTCTCACTTATAGTAGAAACCATATCAACTCTCTCATTTATAGTTGAAACTATATCAACTCTCTTTCTTAAAGTAGAAACCATATCAACTGTCTCGTTTATAGCAGAAACCATATCAACTCTCTCACTTGCAGTAGAAACATTTCTCTCACACAAACATATCAAGACAAAAATTTAAGGTTCTCGTCAGCAATGTTTTTCAACTAAATCAATATGGCTTAGACACATTTTGTAGAGGGTCACAATTTGTATGCAAGTAGGAAAGGGTTAACTGTAACTCTGTCAGTATGTCATCAAACTTTGTGAGTAAGTTTATCAACAGAAGGAGCATTAGAGTGCACAAATCATTTTAACTTTGTTGAAAAAACTTAATCTTTTCCAACTATGGTTGTTTGAACAATTTTGGTAGCGAGTCACATGAAAACAATGTTGTGAAATTGTTTTCAATGTAGACCAGTATTTTCCGTGCTAAATAATCTTGAAATCAAACCAGCAGTTTCAGGAGATGATTTAGATGTTTTGACATGTTATCCCCTTTCTTTTTCAACCAATCAATACAGCTTTAACATTCTAGAATAGAGGGTCATGGTCACATAAGGATCATTTCTTCTATTTAATCTTGAAACCAGTCAAGCAGTTTAAGATAACAAGGATTTCTACTTTTGACATTTTACCGCTTTATGATGCCACCTAGGGGCTATGATTTATATAAACAATCAAAATGGCTAGGATACTTTTTGTAAAAGGACACCCGAGAACCATTTCTGCCATTTTATCTTGAAATCAGCCATGCCGTTGAACAAAAGAATATCAAAGTATTGTCTTTTTACCTATTTTTTATGCCGGCTGTCAGCAAACCAATATGTTAGTAAAACTTGCAGTGTGGAATTTTTGTTTGGTAAATAATATTTCTATAAAGTTTTAATCAGTCCCTCCAATCATGTCTATATATGGTTACAGAAAAACAGATGGATGACTCTAAACCCCTCTCAGTTGTGGTTAATAAGGGAGTGTAAACTTACCATGATTGAAAAGTCAAAGTTTGTACCGTTACACATGCCAATCCAATTTTTCTGTAGATCAACGACATCCTCCCAGAGCTCTTTGTTCACTGCGTCAAGTCCATCGTACATTGCCTACAACAACAAACAAGACGACACTGATGGTCCTATATTGCTCACATGATTTAACCCTTTCCCTAATTTAGACGCTTTCTGACGCCTCCGCAGCAGACAGCTTTTTGAAAACATAGTTACAAAAGAGGAAATTGCTCAAAATAAGCAATTTCTCCTTTTGCCACAATGTTTTCCACTTTTAGTCATAGGTTATCTATTCAATTACAGAGATTTTCTATTTTTTGACAAAATATGTTCAAGGTCGTCTGCTGCAGAATTGTTTTATGAGGGAAAGGGTTAATAGAACTGAAGTTTTCAGTCTATACATATAAGGAAAATAATTTTGGACAAGAAGGTTTTTGTTATTACTATATACATGTACATGTACCATTTAAGGAAAAAAAGCCCCTACACCTGCTGGCCCTGTTTTTTGATGGATCAAAATACTTTGATCAAACTCAAGGAACATTTGTGCCAAACCATTTTCAAATCAGGCCAGTTCTTTTGGAAAAGAAGATTTTAAAAGCTTTTACTGTATATACATATAAGGAAAACAAGCCCTTTCCCCTGGTGTCCATGTATTCAACAGTTGGGATAATTTGAACATTCTTGGAGAAAAATAAGCCCATCCCCTCCTGGCAGTGTTTTTCAATGGAAGGAAAACAAATTGAAAGAGGGTCACCAAAAGAGCATTAGTGCCAAATTGTCTTTAAATCAGGCCAGTACTTTGGACAAGAAGACTTGAACAAATTTGGACATCTTTATATTTTATTGATGCTGCAGCAACCAAAGTTCAACATAGAAATAAATTCTTTGAACAATTTTGAAAGATGACCACTCACGCTACTTTACTGAATATTGACCCAGTGGTTTCAGAGGGGATTGATTGATTGGGGTTTAACGCCGTTTTTAACAATTTCTCAGTTATATCACGGTGGCCAGTTCACCCACCTTCTCATGGGGTTCCTGGTTTTCTCATACCAGTACTCCACACAACAATCTTCCCAAGCAACTGGCTGCTTTTCCACATAGCCTTAGCCCATTGGTGGAAGACGAATGACGCATGTCGCAACGACGTTTGTCAAACGTCGGAAAGAAAGTTGGCCGAGTCGGGATTCGAACTCACAACCCCTGGATTGACAGCCCCGACTTCAGAGGGGATATGGTTTAAAAACATTATGGACAGATGGACAATGTGGCACATATGTGTAATTGACTGTAAATTTGTCTTATCACAACAGTCAGTTAACGTTCCTGTATTTTCATACCTTGGCATATGCGGTTGTTTGGATGTACCACTGTTTAAGATACTTTTTCTCCACCAGAGCTCCAGATCGCCATGACCTTCCATCCTCATCTATCTGTTCATCTGCCAGCACGGTCTTGTCGACCGGGTCCCAGTTTACGCTAGCCTGATATTTTAATCATTATATTAACCTTTAACCTCATGTACTGTTTTGACACTTTCCCAAATACAGACGCTTTCTGACGCCTCTGAACCCAATGACTTTTGAAAACAGTGTGACAAAAGAAGAAGTTGCTCATAATGAGAAATTTCTCATTTTGTCACAATGATTTCAAGTTGATTCACTAATATTTTCATTTTAAGAGATTTTTCATATTTTTATGCAGATTTTCTCAAAATAATCTGCTCTATGACTTGTTGTATATGGGAATTGGTTATCAATCTGATGTAATGAAACCACTGAGGAAAAATTGCAAAATCGGAATAATTTGAAAATTTTATTTCTGTAGCTATTAAGTTATGTGGGAAAAGGAAATCTTTTCATTTTGACAACTTCTCGAAGGTCTTCTGCATCTGGGAAAGGATTAACCAACAGTTTAAACCCAACATGTTAAGTCAAATCTCTGAGTAAAAAAAAAACAAGAGGGCCATGGTGGCCCTAGTTCGCTCACCTGAATTATACAATGTACTGCAATGCAAAACACATCAAGACAATTATTCTGAATGCAACCTCCACAGTGTCAACAAGATTTTCCTTCATTTGGCCTAGTGATCTATATTGTTTTACCTGATATGACCCATATTACAACATGGACTAGATATCATCAAGACAACATTCTGACAAAGTTTCAACTTGCTCAAAGTAAAATTGTTGTCTCCGGAGTTTGAACAATATTTTCCTTTATTGACCTAGTTTCTGACCCAATATGACCCATATTTGATCTTGACCTAGATATAATTCAGACAAACATTCTGACAAAATTTCAAGCTGCTGAAGCAAAAAATGTGGCATCCAAAGATTTTCCTTCAATTTGGCCTAGTGACCTAGTTTTTTACCCTACATGACCCATATTCATGCTTGGCTTAGATATCATTTAGATAAACATTCTGATAGAGTGTTAACAAGATTTTCCTTCAATTTGACCTAGTGACCTAATTTTTGACCCAACATGACCCATGTTCTAACTTGACTTACATATCATCAAAACAACATTCTGACAAAGTTTCAACTTGCTCAAAGTAAAATTATTGCCTCTGGAGTTTGAACAATATTTTCCTTTATTGACCTAGTTTCTGACCCAATATGTCCCACATTTGAACTTGACCTAGATATAATTCAGACAAACATTCTGACAAAATTTCAAGCTGCTGAAGCAAAATATGTGGCATCCAAAGATTTTCCTTCAAATTGGCCTAGTGACCTCGTTTTTTACCCTACATGACCCATATTCATGCTTGGCTTAGATATCATTTAGATAAACATTCTGATAGTGTTAACAAGATTTTCCTTCAATTTGACCTAGTGACCTACGTTTTGACCCAACATGACCCATGTTCGAACTTGACTTAAATATCATCAAGAAAAACATTCTGATAAAATTTCAACATGTTCAAGCTAAAAATTCAGTATCCAGTGTTAACAAGAACAAGCAAATTCATTAAATTGATATCCCCCGCTTGCAGGAAATATTGTAGGAAAATGTTGAGGTTAGGTTTAAACATGTCAGTAGACTTTTTATTGAACATGTATTACAGGGTAAATTAAACGAACTTGGCATTGGTTGTTACCAAGTTTGTGGCAGTTATTGCACGGAAACAGCAAGAAACAACTTTTTTTGTTAATTGAGGGGCCATAACTCCACCGAATAAAGTCCACCGAAAGTGACGATCGAACTAGGCCTAGCCCTTAAGGCATTTAACCTTGTTACCAAGTTTGAAAAAAAAAAAAGGTTCACATTTGTGGCAGTTATTGCACGGAAACAACAAGAAACAACATTTTTTGTTAAATAAGGGGCCATAACTCCACCGAATAAAGTCCGCCGAAAGTGCCGATCGAACTTGGCCTAGCCCTTAAGGCATTTAACCTTGTTACCAAGTTTAAAAAAAAAACGGTTCACATTTGTGGCAGTTATTGCACGGAAACAGCAAGAAACAACATTTTTTGTTAAATAAGGGGCCATAACTCCACCGAATAAAGTCCGCCGAAAGTGACGATCGAACTTGGCCTAGGCCTTAAGGCATTTAACCTTGTTACCAAGTTTGAAAGAAAACGGTTCACATTTGTGGCAGTTATTGCATGGAAACAGCAAGAAACGACATTTTTTGTTAAATAAGGGGCCATAACTCCACCAAATAAAGTCTGCCGAAAGTGACGATCAAACTTGGCCTAGCCCTTAAGGCATTTAACCTTGTTACTAAGTTTGAAAGAAAACGGTTCACATTTGTGGCAGTTATTGCATGGAAACAGCAAGAAACGACATTTTTTGTTAAATAAGGGGCCATAACTCCACCAAATAAAGTCTGCCGAAAGTGACGATCAAACTTGGCCTAGCCCTTAAGGCATTTAACCTTGTTACCAAGTTTGAAAAAAAACGGTTCACATTTGTGGCAGTTATTGCACGGAAACAGCAAGAAACGACTTTTTTTGTTAAATGAGGGGCCAAAACTCCACCAAATAAAGTCCGCCGAAAGTGACGATCAAACTTGGTCTAGCCCTTAAGGCATTTAACCGTGTTACTAAGTTTAAAAGAAAACGGTTCACATTTGTGGCAGTTATTGCACGGAAACAACAAGAAACAACATTTTTTGTTAAATAAGGAGCCATAACTCCACCGAATAAAGTCTGCCGAAAGAGACGATCGAACTTGGCCTAGCCCTTAAGGCATTTAACCTTGTTACCAAGTTTAAAAAAAAAAACGGTTCACATTTGTGGCAGTTATTGCACGGAAACAGCAAGAAACGACATTTTGTGTTAAATAAGGGGCCATAACTCCACCAAATAAAGTCTGCCGAAAGTGACGATCGAACTTGGCCTAGCCCTTAAGGCATTTAACCTTGTTACCAAGTTTGAACAAAAATTAATCACATTTGTGGCAGTTATTGCACGGAAACAGCATGAAACGACATTTTGTGTTAAATAAGGTGCCATAACTCCACTAAATAAAGTCCGCCGAAAGTGACGATCGAACTTGGCCTAGCCCTTAAGGCATTTAACCTTGTTATTAAGTTTGAAAAAAAACGGTTAACATTTGTGGCAGTTATTGCACGGAAACAGCATGAAACGACATTTTGTGTTAAATAAGGGGCCATAACTCCACTAAATAAAGTCCGCCGAAAGTGACGATCGAACTTGGCCTAGCCCTTAAGGCATTTAACCTTGTTACCAAGTTTGAAAAAAAACGGTTCACATTTGTGGCAGTTATTGCACGGAAACGAAGTGTGACAGACAGACAGACAGACAGACAGACAGACAGACAGACAGACAGACAGACAGACAGACAGACAGACAGACAGACAGACAGAGGGACAGAGGGACAGACAGACGGACAAACCGAAATTAATAACCCCCCTTTTTTTCTTCGAAAAAGCGGGGGATAATAAGTTACTTATATACTTACATACTTTTGATAGGTAAGTCCTGCCTCATGCATCTTTAAGAAAATATACTGGGTCCACTTATAATAAGATGGATCACAAGTTGTCACCTCCTGAAAGTAACAAATCATAATTTATTATTATTACCTTTAACCATTTTCCATATGCATTTAAAATAATCATTGCCAAATGTTGTAACTATAAACAAGAAACCCCCCTGAGGGTGCTGGACGCTTGTATGATTTAATCCTTTCATGTTTCAAATTTAAATTGAATATTTAAGTTTTATATTAACCTCACACAACTGCTATTTTTCAAGTACCAAAAAAAGATTTACCATGTAGAAATAAATCAAAGTTCATATGCATGATAGGGAAGATCTTCAAGTTAGAAAGAAAGCTGTGACAATCTTTCAAGGTTATACTTGTGTATGTATGGACAGCCAAATGAGAAAAGCCTTCGATGCCTGTTGTCCAATCATTATATTTTTGACAAATTTATCACTTTATCTAGAAACATTTGTAAGTTTCTGCCCAGATTTTAGACATCAAAGTTAGGGGTGCATCTTATGGCCGAGTTTTCACGGTAACTTTGGTTGTTTTATGTTCACTGTGACAAAAAATATTGAGAGTCATAAGTGAGTTCGAAATTAATAAAGGGCAACAATCCAGTCTTATTTAGCTACCAAACCAAATATGTGCCGGCTACAATACATGACAGGGTTATATAACTTGAAAAAACACCTCTGCAGCAGCACTTTTAACACATTGTAGTAAAAGGAGAAATTGCTTATTATGAGGAATTTCCACTTTTGTCACAATATTTCGACTCCATTAAAAATACATGTAATCCTTTCAGTTATAGAGATTTTTCCTTTTTTTTCCTATTTTTTCCTAGATGTTTTCAAAGTCGTCTGCTGCAAACTTACAGTATGCAGGAAAGGTTAACCCTTTCCCTCATATAGACGCTTTCTGACGCCTCTGCAGCAGACGGCTTTTTGAAAACATAGTGACAAATGAAGAAATTGCACAAAACGTGCAATTTCTCCATTTGCCACAATGTTTTCTACTTTTTGTCATAGGTTATCCATTCAAATATGGAGATTTTCTATGTTTTGACAAAATATGTTCAAAGTCGTCTGCTGCAGAATTGTCGTATGAGGGAAAGGGTTAATAAAAACAAACTGTTATAAAACCTTACCCTATCCCAGTCAAAAGAACAGCATAAATTTGTTAGCTGTTCCCTCATAGTTGATATGTTGCTGGAGAAAAAAAACATGAAAACTATGTCATTAGAAAACTTTGTTGAAAAAAGAACAAATTTGCGATCAATGAAGCTCTAGACAAGGGAAGCTTTTCATATTCTAAAATGATGTGGCAAAATGCATCTACAGTCAGGAAAGAGTTAATTAACCCTTTCCCTCATACGACAATTCTGCAGCAGACGACTTTGAACGTATTTTGTCAAAACATAGAAAATCTCCATAATTGAATGGATAACCTATGACGAAAAGTGGAAAACATTGTGGCAAAAGGAGAAATTGCACGTTTTCTTCTTTTGTCACTATGTTTTCAAAAAGCTGTCTGCTGCAGAGGCGTCCAAAAGCGTTTATATGAGGGAAAGGGTTAATTAAATAAAATCCTTCCCTTATTATCAGGACCACATTGAACTTTCATTTACATATTTATTGATCTACTTTCCCATTATTGAAAAAATAATTACATAAATGGACAGTGAAATCTTAACCCTTTCCCACATGCAGTTGCTTTCTGACGCCTCTGCAGCAGATGACTTCAACTCTATTCAATAATTACTTTCATTTATTGAGGTTTTCGACATTTTTGCCTAAATATTTAAGAAGTCATCTGCTGCTGATTTGTTGAATGTAGGTAAGGGTAAGGGTCGCATATAAATGAATTATTATAGGACAATGGTTCAGTGGTAGACCGTCATTTTCAAGTACCAAAGGTTCAAATTTTGTGATGAGCCCATTCTGCAGATTTTTCCACTTAAACTGCAAGTACTGGTAAAGTATCCAGGAAGCAAACAGTGTAATTGATATGAGCTGAAAGCTTGTCTCACAATTGATGTAAAATTAATAAGTCTAAACTGCATTTATTATAATGCAAACGAAAAATAGTAATAATTAAAAGGACTGAGTATGTTTTGGGCTGATTATGGTCTGAATCAAATAAAATATATCAGTTTTAACCCTTTCCCACTTACATACGCATTCCCCCGTGTCTATCGATTCCCCAATAGATACGCATTCCCCCGCGTCTCACGGTTCCCTCATAGATACGCATTCCCCCGCGTCTGATTTTCAACAGCTTAATTCTCGACTTTTCCGTAAGAAAATTATTCCCGAAAGTTAATAAACCTAAACTTCAATTATTCAAAATGCAGTTCCAAGGATCACAACATATTGTTACTATATAAAGTTTGTCAGTAAATGATAATATAAAACCGTGACTGTGTATTTCTCTATGCGCAATTCTTACATCGCGTGTCCATGGAAGGTAAACAAAAACACGACCTTGGCATGTGTAAAAAAGTTTTTTAAAACATTAGAAATTAGGAAATTCTATAAAGTATAATCATTGCAAACAGTTGAAAACATAATGGTAATGTTGAAAACATTATGGTAAAAGGAGAAACTGCTACTTTTGAGCAATGTCTCCTTTAGTCACGATGTTTTTCAAAAGTCGTCTGCTACAAACGCGTCTTCAACAAGAAAATGGTCGACGTGTTCAATAAAAGGGTAAATTCATTTTTTTATATTCGACCAAACTTTCAAAATATTTATTTGTTTGTTAGAGAATGAATTTTAATATAATTTCTCACAAACCTGCATAAAAATCCCTTGTAATCCAAATGATTTCTCACAAACCTGCATAAAAATCCTTTATAATCCAAATGAAATCATCCAATTTCACAAACACAAAAGGTCACAGATTTTAACACCGAATTTTGGGAGAGCCTCTGGGAAATGCTTACGTCATAGCGCGTGAGCATTTTACTCAAGTGAACTGCGTCAGCACAAATCCCGCATTTGGATAGTTTCAGTGTTAATTTCATAATAAGATCAAATTGCATATTTGTGTGGTAGTTTTTTGGTCATGAATCTTCCCAAGAAACTTACAGTGTGATTCACAACTTAAAAGCAAACAGAACAATTCATGATCAGTTCTGATCTCTGCCTTGCAAGGTTTCCCCCCCCCCCCCCCTTTCGTATGGTGTGACACAAATCCTTTACACAACACATTTGGGACAAATGCTGTGTGCAGCAAGTGAAATAGATTTTCCGAATTTGTTATGTGTGGATAATGTATGGATAATCCAAATTAATTGGTGGGTATACTGATACTTATAATTGAAATAAAACGGAATGGGGTGCAAATAAAACATAATGAACGGTTTGGACAATTAACCCTTTCCCACATATGGCAAATCTGCACCAGACAACTTTGGAACTATCTAGGCAAAACTGTGTACAAAACTCTTATGGTTGATTAGATTTTGACACAATTTTCAATCATGTCACGGCGGCCTTCCCATGTGTATTATTTATTTATAACAACAGTACAATCTGCATGACATCATATAGAAATAAAGACGGAAACAATATGTGTCAAAAGGCGTCAATCGTCTGTACTGTTGTTTATTGGAATTTAAAGGTCATAAAACTCAATCAAATATAAACCATCAACCACCGATCAGGCTTTGATACGCTGATTAGTAGCATCTGCTGGCATGTCCATTAAATTAGGGGTAATAAAATAATGAAATGACCATCATGCAATGCATAAAATATTACAGACAGACAAAAGACGATGTCAGTTTTAAAACAATCAATTGATCAGATCAATTAGCTTACACTTTATAATTAGTAACTGAAATATTATGTCTGTATTTAATGATGGCTGATTTTGTTTTATCGGACATTTTCGGTTCTGATGATGAGTCTTTTGTGATTAATTGTTATCATTCAACAACGATCCAATCATCCAAACTCGTTCATTTATGTCTTTCCTTATTGAGATTTAAAGGCATTTAAATAATATATTTAGTATTGTGTTTTTATTTATAAAAATAATTACAAACACAAATGTTCATGTAATTTATTACAGTAAAAAACACACAAAACGTCTATCTCCCTTTCTTCCTTCCATGTCGTACATACTACTCTTCCAATGATATACTTTTAGAAAGACAATTTAATTGGCTACAGACTTTATTCTTATACAAAAAAGGTTTAAACAATGTTTGATATAGTAATAGTGGTATAAAATAGACAGGTATCAAATCACTACACTTTTCCAATAATGTCTATGGGAATACTGTTATCAGATAGCATAGCCTTATATGGAGATAAGGTAGTAAAATAGCCAATTCTCTAACTGGGAAAGGGTTAATGAAACTGCAAAAAAAACCTCTTTTAACCCTTTCCCTCGTATGACAATTTTGCAGCAGACGACTTTGAACATATTTTGTCAAAAAATAGAAAATCTCTTTAACTGAATGGATAACCTATGACTAAAAGTGGAAAACATTGTGGCAAAAGGAGAAATTGCATGTTTTGTGCAATTTCTTCTTTTGTCACTATGTTTTCAAAAAGCAGTCTGCTGCAGAAGCTTCAGAAAGCGTCTATATGAGGGAAAGGGTTAAATGAAGCACACGAGTATTCACAATATTTCACATTTAATCAGGCTTTGCACCAGAGAGAGTCACATCAGTTTTTGTTGATCTGGGATGTTGTATTTGACTATCCAGAACTTCATAAATGTTAGCAGAAAATATTTCACTCATACTGTACTGGAGTGGAATACAACCACACAGATCACCAATAATGTTTTGGTATAGTATTTGAAGCCACTTTCAAAAAATTTGTCAGTTATATGATTCCTTGAGTAAGTTACCAGTACTACTGAAAGCACTTGAATAAAGAATTGTCACCAGCTAATCAGTTGTAATCCCAAACCCTCAATCCTGCGCGCCAGGGGGGGAAAGCCAATCATTCCATTTTTGAAGCCTTTGGTATGACCAGGCTGGGGATTAAACCCATGACAACCTAATACCATGGCAAGTGCTCGACCACCCAGGCGGATGCTCACCAATAACACTTTTGCATCTAATATTTTACCTGAATGTCCATTCTTTTGGATGAAGGTTTCTTTCTTTAGCCGCATTTTCTGCTGGTAAGCCAAATGCATCCCAACCCATTGGATGAACCACCTAATGACAACATGTGAAAACTGTGTGTGACAATGAAACAATATTATTTGAGGACCGACATCTACCTGTAGTCATTTGAGCCTATGATGCGATCCATGGAAAAGGTACAAGTTGGCATTTCTTAAACCTTTCCCTTATATAGACGCTTTCTGACGCCTCTGCAGAAGACAGCTTTTTGAAAACATAGTGACAAAAGAAGAAATTGCTCAAAACAAGCAATTTCTCCTTTTGCCACAATGTTTTCCGCTTTTAGTCATAGGTTATCCATTCAATTATAGAGATATTCTATGTTTTGACAAAATATGCTCAAAGTCGTCTGCTGCAGAATTGTTGTATGAGGGAAAGGGTTAACAGTGCAGGTTTAGATCAGCCTGCACACATATAATACTCCATCTTCTTAAGTAGACAGAAGCTTCTAACAAGCTTATGTAAGAAATATGTGAACAGTTTAGATTGATTCATTTATTGATTGGCTTGGGTTTAACGCAGCTTTCAACAATTTAAAGTCATAACACTGCAGCCATTTCACCTACCCATGTATTTCCTGGCATTCTCACAACCAGAATTCAACACAACAGTATTTCAAAGCAACTTGTGAACAGTTAAGATCTTTATCAAAATTGCGGATCGACAGGCTGATCTGGATTACTCTGTTCACAAAAGCCAACATGTACCTCGTCTGCAAGTTACCCCCATCAGAATGTAGCATGTATGACAGTCATAATCTCAAAAAGTTGTCATTCAGTTTTTGCCTTACAACAGCCTAAGTGCACGATTCACAGTGACCCTGACCTTAAATCTTAACTATATATTGCCTGTCTATATGGATGTTGTTTATCACTATGATAGGTTTCGTTAACAGCAGTAGTTGCAAAACAATAAGTTGTTAACCCTTTCCCACATACAATAAATCAGCAGCATACTACCTTGAAAATATCTATAATTGAAAGTGTAATTGTTGAATAGAGTAGAAAACATTGTGGCAAAAGCAGAAATTGCTCATTATGAGCAATGTCTTCTTTTGTCACAATGAATTCAACAGTCATTTGCTGCACCTGCATCAAAATGTGTCTGTATGTGGGAAATGTTAACCCTTTCCCTCATATAGACGCTTTCTGACGCCTCTGCAGCAGACGGCTTTTTGAAAACATAGTGACAAAAGAAGAAATTGCACAAAACATGCAATTTCTCCTTTTGCCACAATGTTTTCCACTTTTTGTCATAGGTTATCCATTCAATTATGGCGATTTTCTATGTTTTGACAAAATGCGTTCAAAGTCGTCTGCTGCAGAATTGTCGTATGAGGGAAAGGGTTAAGGAAACTTCCCATATTCATGAAACAACACCAATGCCAGATTGATTGGTATAACCCTCCTTATTCTTTAAACAGTCAAGCTAAAAATAAGAAAATTGTCCACAATGTTTTTTCAATTATTGCCAGCTTTC
Source organism: Serripes groenlandicus (assembly GCA_031761405.1). Taxonomy (NCBI): domain Eukaryota; kingdom Metazoa; phylum Mollusca; class Bivalvia; order Cardiida; family Cardiidae; genus Serripes; species Serripes groenlandicus. The sequence goes on from JASEVX010000017.1 coordinate 9,817,112, forward strand.
TAAATGTCACATTTCTTTTTTTTCAAACAAGAGAAGATTACTCTTGTTCTCTAATTTCAGATTAAACCCTTAGATTACTTTCAAAACTTGAATGCAAAAAGTTGTAAAATAGCTATAAATGAAAGTTGAACTGTGGATTACATAATAATCAATTTCTCTGTATGACACTGTTTTCAAACTTTGTCTGCTGCAGACCGGTCAAAATGTGTCTAGAATCAAGAAAAGGTTAAATAGTTAACTTACATCATGTCCCAACATTCGGTGGTATCTGGCCATTGTGTCGCTGATTGTGTACACTCTCACATGACCCATATGTAGTTTACCACTTGGGTAGGGAAACATGGACAACACATAGAATTTCTCTTTACCTTCCTGTCCAGAAAATCATAGAAAACCTATGAATATATGAGCTGATCTACGCAAAAATCCAACAGTAAGACATTTGCAACCAGTGTAGATCCAGATCAGCAAGCGTATCTGCCCAGTCTGATCTGACCATGCACTTTTGCCAATTAGTCACAGAAGGTTTCAAGAAACTTCCATTAAGCAGTTTACATGTACATTTGGATCCTTGGTATACATGTACAGGCAGGACCTTTTCACATGTGAAATAATTATGTTAACCCTTTCCCACATACAACAAAACTGTAGCAGACGAATTTGAAAACATCTTATCAAATATGTGAAAAATCTCCAGTTAAATTATTGAATAGAGTTGAAAACATTGTGGCAAATGGTGAAATAGCTCATCATGAGCAACTTCACATTTGCCACAATGTTTTCAAAAGTGGTCTGCTGCAGAGGCGTCTGTATGAGGGAAAGGGTTAAAGTTGGTTTTTGCAAAGCAACTCTCTATCTTCAAATAAAATTAAATCACCTTAACAAGACAATTCATGTGGATACCCACAACATATTGTTTAATAGTTATGAGCGATACATTGAAGGTTGAATATCTTGTGATGAGGCTGTTCCTTTTCTAGACCTCTGTAAAAGGGTCCCAGGTTTGAACCCTGACCCTGTCATACCAAAGACTTTAACAAGAGTTGTCGGAGGACAATATAGCTCGCCTATCAGGGCCATCGTCTATCAGGGCCTACTTCAGAACAGTTATAGCATTAGGTAGTCACACAGTATCACCTATTGCAAGATAAAACACTTTTTCAATACTTGTATGCAAATGTTAACCAAGTCCATACAGGCCCTTTTGGGCCTTTTAAATCTGTAAATTTATTTATATATGATAAGCAACAGCATACACAGTGTCTGAGAAAAGGCCTTGCACGCAAAGGTTTGACCAAAATTCTAAGTCCAAAAAGGGGCACAATTCGGTAAAAATCCATTCCACAGTTATGGGACTTGACATACATGGTCACCTTATGACCCTGAATGATTGTGTGAAGTTTCAAAGCAACAGCATACACAGTGTCTGAGAAAAGGCCTTGCAGGCAAAGGTTTGACCAAGCTGGCAACGCATACGCCAACACCAATGCTAACGCGGACCCCGGGGTGATTACATAAGCTCCCCTATTTCTTCGAATAGGCAAGCTAAAAATGGTAGAAATGACTTTACCTCCTTGGCACTCATGATTGTGGGGTTTACATGTAGTACAATGGACTCACTGGTGTAAGGATACATGGACCAGTAGTATGGGTTACTTACCCAGGAAATGTAGTACTGTATAAATGGATAAAGTTATGTTCTAGCTATCTTTGCCAAGTAAAAGAACTAGACTGAGATACATTTTTTGTTCCAGCTATGTTTGTCAAGTGAAAGAAAAAGATTTTTACAGGTTTTTTATCAAGCTATGCAAAATAGCTATACCAGATTTAGATACATTTTTTTGTTCTAGCTATGTATGCCACTTTTAAAAAAGAAATTGACTGGAATACATTGTGTTTGTTATATTCTAGAGCTCTATGCTTGCCAATTTAACAAACTTGACAGGGATACATATTTAGCTATGTTTGACAATAAGCAATATTTTGCAATGATCTGGTCTTCAACAAAGGGAATCAAATACACTTACCATATTGGTGTTAGATTGAATACGAATTTCATTTTCTTCCTGTACTCTTTTTTTCCAGATCTGTTCTAACTCTAACATGTGCTCACTCTTCATCATTGGCAGCTTTTAAAAGAAACATAAACTCTTAACCCTTTCCCTCATACAAAAAATCTGATTGGTGGAATAAATAATCTACAATACTGGTAAATAAGTTTACCTATAAAAAAAAAAGTAATTTACAAATAAACTGCTTAAATGGAAGCTCATCATAAAAAGTAGAATAATTTTCGACTATCACACTGAAGCGGATTAATTTTATTTATTCCCTCCTATTCATACTTAACAAGAAAATGTTACACCTTTTCCCACATATAACAAATATGCAGAAGATGACTTTGATATCATCTAGGCAAAACTTTGGAAACTCTCTATAAATCAAAATATAATTACAGAATAAAGTTGAATTCATTATGGCGAAAGGAGACAATACTCATTATGAGCTATTTCTCCTGTTCTCACAATATTTTCAAAAATCATTACAATGAGTTTGAAAATGGGAATGGGTTAAAAATAAATAAATAATAAACAATAAAATACCCATTTTCCTTTCTCTTTGTGTAGAGAGGCTACTACACACATATGTCGAAGCTGTTTGACATCACGTAAGATGTGCCCAAGAACTTTCAATGGGACTTTCCTCGTTAACAAAATCATTCTGGAATAAAAGTAAAATTGGTCACATTGATTAGAAATCATTATTTCAAACAAGAGAACCATGGTAGCTCACCTGATTCTCTAAGCATAAAAGAGATTAATTAACAGCAAAGTTTAAAACTGGCCCAGCCCCTGATGTCTATGTGTTTTGGGCTGGCTGAGCCCCTGATGTGTTTTGGGCTATCAACATTCCTATAGAATACAGCAATTTTATTTGTAAATAAAGGCCTCAGGCCCAAAATACAGCATACAACCAGGGACAAATCTAGCTTTATTTTGCTGCCGTTAAACGGCACTTTCCCCTCGGGAAAAAGGTACCGAAATTCCCCTATTTCCCCTAAAATTCCCCTAAACTTTAAACTTAAAAAAAAAAAAAAAAAAAAAAAAAAAATTTTGTTTAAAATTTTTTTTTTTTTTTTTTAAATTCATTTTTCTTATTCAGAGATAACAACTGTAAACACTATGACACTATAATGCAAACTCACCTTATTAATATCAAGTGTATGAGAATATGTAGAGAAGGGAAAGAAGAGTGGAGTGATTATGAACATGATACAATTGTGGGACATCTTCATAAATATGAAGACAAAGAGAATTGACTTGTAAATCCACCATGTCATCAAGTTCATAGTGTACCCATGTCATTTTTCCTGGTCTATATTTGCATTGGACTGAGTATCAAGACTTGTCAGATCAGAACAAACTGTTCGAAGTTTTCATGAAGTTGTGAAAATAAAACACTTTAGAATATATTCAAAATGTTATACTGTCTTTTTATTCTCGAGACAGTCTGTTTATGTATTTTTCCCCTATTAGGAAAAAAAAATCCCCTTTTTACCAAAAGGGCACTTTCCCCAAAAACCTAGATTAATCCCTGACAACCTTTTCTTCTTGAAAGTGATGTTTGATAAAAGATGGCAATATAAACATGTACATGTGGGTACATCATTCTCACAAATGATGTAGAACAAGATTTACGGCAATGTTTTGATTGTCGACCATTTTCATAATTTTTGAAACTATACTATATAATGGACTGTGGTATCGATAGATTTCTAATATTTATCAGTTTTATCAGGGCGGCAGTAAACTTATTCATGATCCCTCAGTGACAAACCAGCAGTAGCTAGACTAGGAAATAAGTCCAGTGGCACTCCAATATAATTTAAGATATCTAATTCACTTATAAAAGGATGTGGCTGTGGTAAAGTGTCAAACACTAACAGAAACTACCATTTTTACTTTTCCCTGATAGGACAAAACAGTAGCGGCACTCTGAAATAATCTAGAAAAACAATTGGAAAATCACTATACATGAAAGTGTATTTGTTGAAAACATTGTGACAAATGTTCACATTGCTTGCTATGAACAATGTCTCATTTTCCACAATGTTTTCAAAAGTCGCCTACTACAGATGTGTCAAAATGCGTTCACAGGTGAGAAAAAGTTAAATGAGCCGACCAACAGTGTATATCCTTTTTATATTAACCTTTTCCCACATACAATCAATCTGCAGCAGTCGACATCCAGGCAAACATGTAGTAAATCTCTATGAATAAAAGTTTATTTATTGAATAGAGTTGAAAACATTGTAGCAAACAGACACATTGTTCATAATTAAATGTTTTCAAAAATAGTCTGCTGCAGATGTGTCAAAATGTAAAAAAACAAAAACCTATTAAGGCGAATGGACCCGATTCTAAAAAGAGGGTGAACGGGTAAAAGGGCGAATGAACCCGATACGCGTCGCGAAAACTAATGATATAATAATATTCTATTATAAAACTGGCGCAGATGACTAAAATTAAATATTATATCTAAGTATTAGTTCACGATAGTTAATGTAAATTTAGTTTCTCACGTTGAATTATGGTATCTGCGTATTGTTTAGCTGCATACATCGCCGGTAAAGTTGTCCTTAATATTTGGTAATCAAAGCATTGATAGCACTAAAGAGCGGAGGGCCTTCATCAGGATGACGACATATATATATATCGATAAATATATGTATAGGCCTAGTTACACATATACAAAATTACACAGTCCTCTTCTGTCTTTAGGCGTCTTGCACCTATGCTGTCGGAATATGGACTCTTTTGGAATAATTAATGTATTTTGACAGTTAACCCTTTCCCACATATAGACGCTTGCTGACGCCTCTGCAGACGACGGTTTTTGAAAACAGGAGTTTACACCTACAAACCAGATCAGATTTGTGTTTGAAATATTGTATCGGTCTACTCATCCACTTGAATATTAACTTCGAAATGAATCTGCTTAACAGAAACAACGGTTTTGAACAATCAATGCAAACCGTAATGCACCTATCAATATTTTGAGGGGGGCAGACCCAGAGGAATTAGACAAGTTTTGCTTTTTGGGGCCTAATTACCCTCCATAGAGCCTATACTTTTGTCTAAATCCCCATAGTGGGAGATGCTTTGTGTACTCCTGGTACCGGGATGTAAAATCCGGCCAATGTCTATTTCCCGAGACCCGGAATCATTCGGCGTGTCAAATTCCCGCCTGTTGGGAATCGTCTTCTGTCTAAAGTCCCGTGTATGCCCGCCGCCCCCCACCCTGGGGCAAAATATTGATAGGTGCATAACGGACAGACGGACGGATGCATACACACAAAGACGCAAAGACAGTCAATCGCTCCGGAAAAAGTTCAAAGGCTTAGGAAAGCACTCATTTACGAACAAGAGCATTTCACGGAATGTGTTGTATGCTTGTATGCGAAAGTCATATAATAAGTGAGAACATGGAGGGACAAAAAAAGGTTAACATGTAATGGTATTGGTAATGTATTTGTTATCACATATAAGCCGCATATAGCGATTTGCAGTTTAATTGAATCTCCGAAACGGTTCGTTCATCTGTTGCATGTTATTCAAAATGTGTCTGAAAGGGGGAAAGAGTAAAAGAATGTTTGTAGCAAACGTTTTAATATCTTAATTGTGAGAGAATTAAGGTAAAATGGGTTTGAAAGCATTGTGTTAAAAGGATGAATTGCTACTTGTCAGAAATAGCTCCATTTTCCACAATATTTTTAATATTAGATTGCTATAGTATCACGGAAAGGATTCAGCTATCATATAAACGATGTAACCGACGATTTTCGACGTATGTGCAGCAGACGACATTCGAAAACATCGTAACAAATGGAGAAATTATTTATCTTAAGCAATTTTTACTTTTGCCATAATTGTTTCAACTCCTTTCAATAATTAGAATTTGATTAAAGTGGTTTGCATATATTTCTCTATGTATTCTAAGTCGACGGTTGTAGACATGTTGGAGTCACAGCACGGTCGACGTTAACTAATAACAAAACTGACATTGAGGTCAATCATAGTTCTGAGTGTGTTTCACTCGTTGGAACACCTTTGACTCATTAATGCAAGCGGATGGATTTTCGTTATTCGGCTTGGTTGCAGCCGTAAGTTGACTTTTCAAAAAGCATGCTAGGAATGGGATAGGGGCGAAAAAAAACTATCCAAAAAACGTACAGCCTGATAGCCTACATAAGCCGTCCAACGAGAGAACAAACATTGTGGAATCTGCGTAAAGTATCGACCCGGATCAGTCTAAGCATGCAACGCTAGCTAACCCGGACAGACACTTTTCGCCTCCTGTGGATTTCCTGTTTCAGGAGTCATTTCTCTTTACCTGTATCCCCCTGAGACGGAATGTGTCAGCCAGGATTAGCCTGCGCAGACTGCACAGGATGATCTGGGTCGATACATTTTCTCGTGGAACATGTAAATAACAACTTAAAAACCCCTACAGAAGTTGTTAATTGTAAAACCAAAAAAGACTTTTCTGAAAAACTTACATTGAAGAGACGTCAAAAGTCGTATGTGTGCTAGATACGTGTTTATTTTAATCCATGTGCGTAGTTAATACAATACAATCATCAGGTTCAACATACAGCATTTAAAGAAATGGGTACAAATTATATGTGGAATTGGTAGATCATAAATGACAAAAACATACGAGCCGTCCCGCGATAAAACCAACATTGTGGACTCTTGCGGAAAGTATCGACCAGGATCAGCATAAGCATGCTGCACAGGCTTACCTGGATGTACACTTTTCACCTCCTGTGGATTTTCTGTTTCAGGAATCATTTATCTATCACCTCTATACCCCCCACCCGAGACGGAATGTGTCTGCCCAGATCAGTCTGCGCCGACTGTGGAGGCTGATCTCGGTCGATACATTACGCAGAGGGTATTATGTTGGTTTTCTCGCGGGACGGCTCAATTATTGACTATTTAAGAACTTGTCGCTAAGCTTTTGACTCAGGCGCCTAACCAGGTATACGCACGTACGCCAATGCGTACAATTCGTCAGGAAAGGTAAAATAAATGCATATAAGACTGAGAGTGGTCAGGGTCGATTTCGTCCGAAAATGTTAATAAATCATGTGGATATAGGTAGTTTGTGTTTTCGGTATGACCAAAATGACCACTCGGGTACACCATATGCAAACGTAGGATTTCAAACTTTCCCTCCGGAATATGCCTGAGACCCTCTAAGCCCCTGTGTGTATACTCAATGTTCACCCAAGTTACGCCCCTGTGTACACTTAAGAATTGGTCACAATCAGCTGTGTGTTCATGATAGTATTGATTGTTTGTAGTTTTACTCCGCTTTTATCAATATATCAGTTATACCACGGCGTGTCCTGAGTAAGTTACAAGTACTACTGGCTCCAATTCCACCAACCTTACTTAGCGCTAAGTAATACTTAAATACTTAAAAGCGTATTTCATCATTTTTATTTCCCCAAATAAAAATGCCAAAATATTTGTTATTTAATTAAAAAGTATTGTTAGTCTGCAAGGTAAATATTTATATCAACTTAGTCATTTAATTAAATTCATTCCACCATTTATGTTTTATAAAATATTAGGGAAACAAAAATGACGAAATGTGCTTTTAACCCTTTCCCTCATACGACAATTCCGCAGCAGACGACTTTAAACATATTTTATCAAAAAATAAAAAATCTCTTTAATTGAATGAATAACCTATGACTAAAAGTGGAAAACATTGTGGCAAAAGAAGAAATTGCTCGTTTTGAGCAATTTCTTCTTTTGTCACTATGTTTTCAAAAAGCCGTCTGCTGCAGAAGTGTCAGAAAGCGTCTATATGAGGGAAAGGGTTAAGTATTTAAGTATTACTTAACGCTAAGTAATGTTGGTGGAATTGGACCCTGGTCCATTTATCCTGACACCAGCCAGTCAGTCGTAATGTAAACCCCGCCAACCCGAGCGCCAAGGAGGCCATGATAGTGTTATCAATGTATATGATTCAGGTTATCGTACGAGTGATTAAGAATTAATTCATTAGTTTAACCGATTAACTGCCAGGCCGATGTTTTGAAAATAAACCTATTCACAATGCGACAGTTGAGAGCACACGTACACTAGGTAGATGGTTCCACTAGCAAGATTGCTGCAGGATAAGGCTTAACGGACTAAGCATACAATTGAGAACTGGTTATCCGATGACTTTTAATGTAATACATGTCATGATCAGAGTGATTAATATTTCATTCATTAGTTTAACCCATTGACGGCTGAAACCGATGTTGTGAACCATGTATAACCAGTATAGACTAGAATCAGCGACCGTTGGCTGCTCAACTCAAAATCGTTATCGTGATATTTCGGGTTTGTTTCTTACTGGCTTTAATGTCTTCATGGCTTTGGTATTTTCCTGGATTTGGTCTCTTCCTGGCTTTAGTCTCTTCCTGGTTTTGATCTCTTCCTTGCTTTGGTCTCTTCCAAATGCAAAGTTGGACAATTCTTTCATTGCTGATTTTTAAAAACGGACTTGATCGCAATCCTTAATAGTTAACCATTATCCTGCGAATCCCGTTTCCGTGGTGTAGTTGTTGTAGAGCGTCTGCCTCGTATGCGGTAGAGCGTGAGTTAGATCCCAGGCCGGGTCATACAAAATACTTTAATCAAAGCACTGAAAGTGCTGGCGGCCTGGGAGCTGCAGGAAGGTTAGAGAAGTAGGGAAAATGTGATAGGAAATAACAATTATAGCTTATGTTTATGTATTTATTATTAAGAAGTTGAAAAATCATATCAAAAATAGTAAATATTATGAAACTGCCAATTTGAAAACAGGAGGACCTTGTTGTCACTATTTCGCTGAGTGCAAGAGCTCACAAGTATACACATTTAAGACATGAAGAACCAAAGAAAAATTTGACAGCAGGATTAGGGAATTTTTTTGAAGTTTTTGCCTTATTATATAGAGAAATATGTCAATGTTAAATCAACTACCATTAAGTAGAAATAATTCCCTAAACCATGTACTAGACTGGGAGAAAGTGTTTGATCAAATCAAAACTCACCAAGACAATTATTCTGACAAAGATTCAAAATGCAACCTCCAGACTGTTAACAAGATTGTCCTTCAGTTGGCCTAGTGACCTATTTTTATTTACCTGATTTGACTCATGTTCGAACATGGACTAGATATCATCAATACAAACATTCTGACAAAGTTTCAAGCTGCTGAAGTAAAAAGGCGGCCTCCAGAGTATTAACACGATTTCCTTCAATTTGGCCTAGTGACCTAGTTTTTTTTAACACGGCATGCATGACCCATATTCGAACTTGGCCTAGATATCATGAAGATAAACATTCTGACCTAATTTTAAACTGCTGAAGCAAAACATGCGGCTTGTACAGTGTTAACGAGCTTTTCTTTCAATTTGGTCTAGTGACCTTGTTTTTGAACAGACATGACCAATATTCGAACTTGGCCTACATATCATCAAGAAAAATGCTGCTCAAGTTAAAATTGCAGCCTCCAGAGTGTTATCAAGATTTCCCTTCAATTTGGCCTAGTGACCTAGTTTCTGACACAATATCACCCAATATGACCCATATTCAAACTTGACAAACATTCTTACAAGAATGCCGTTGATACCTCCACATCGCTTGCGGGCACCTGCACAACGTGATCGGATCGCCCGGTTGAGGGAGATGTTGGCGTAATCACGCTACAGCTACAACTTAAATATTGGTGCATTGGTGGCTGAAGAGGACAGGCATGGTCTCATTCACTTCACTTGCCACTCTCCCTCTCTTGTGGGTACTGCCCTCTCCTCTCCTTCAGCCCTCCCTCCTTTTCTGAGGCATCTTGTAGTTCTGTTGCTCAGACACTTTTGTAATAAGCTGTGTCTTAACTTGTTACCTATTGTGAAGAGAGTGTCTGGATAATCTGGTGAATGATGCCATTAGCCGGCTTTTATAACCGTCGAGCCACTGTCGGTGGTCGGCCAGACGCCGACCTGTCCCCGGTCAATGTCTGCCCGCTTTCCGGCCGGGCTTTGAGCGGAGTCTATATTGTCTGGGTAGTCCAAAATTTGGCCCGGCGCTCGCCCGATATGTGTGATGCCCGGCCGGACATCGACCAGGCATCAACCGATGAATATGTGATCGGTTTGCGATTAGGTTTTAAGTCCGAGTTAAAAGTAACTCGATGCCCGCGAGGAGTCCCGAAGGGTTCCGGCTGAAAATGCCTAGACATCCGCCCTAAACTACTCGCACACATGTCGCAAGGTAATTGTGACTGGGGTTTAAGGTAGGCTACATTTTTAATTCACAACTATGCTTTAGGACCACATAGGCTAAATATACAGCAAACAACATTAAGTAAGGCTAAAATACTGAGTTTAATTAATGAGAGTATAATTTTGAATAGAGATGAAAACATTGTGGAAAAAGACAAACTTGCTGATTATCATTCATCTGTTAAGGTTAGTCAAAATGTGTCTAAAAGGGGCAAAGATTAAATTGATAACTGAAGGTAAATGTTTGTGTTATCTAGATTATAGAAAAAACCACTTGATACATGTTTCAAAGCATTGTTTGAAAAGGAGGAATTGCTCATTGTCAGCAATTGCTCCGTTTGCAAAAAATACTTTCAATATTCGTATGTCACTAGGTAGCTAAAACGGAAACGGTTCGTCGCTTTCCAGCTTACAGTCGCTGTTTGATGCATGTGCAGCAGACGGTATTGGAATACATCGTGACAAGAGGTAAAATTGCTTCTCTTGACCCAGTTCCTCTTTTTCCACAAAGGCTTCAACTATATATTTTCCCCTAGATGTAAGGCAAAATTGTTCGTTATCATTCATCTCTTGCATGCTATTCAAAATGTGTCCGGAAGGCAGAAAGAGTAAAAGAATGTTCGTAGTAAAACGTTTAAATATGAAAGGAATTAATTTGAAACGTGTTTGAAAGCATTGTGTGAAAAGGAGGAATTGCTCATTGTCAGCAATAGCTCTATTTTCAACCATATTTCAATATTCGACTATTATAGTATCACGTAAAGGGTTCCACTTTCATGGAAAGGATGTAACCACGTTCCGCTTACAGACGCATGTGCAGCAGACGACATTTCGAAAACATCGTTAAAAAAGGAGAAATTGCTTATCGTAGCAATTTCTACTTTAGCCAAAATGGTTTCAACTCCTTTCAATAATAAATAATTTATTTACAGTGATTTGCATATATTCTAAGTCGTCTGATGTAGACTAGTGGGTCACAGGACGGTTGACGTTAACTAACAACACAAACATTGAGGTCAATCATAGTTCAGAGTGTGTTTCACTCATTGGACCTCTTTTCTCTCATTAATGCCAGCGGATGTTTGTTATTCGGTCGAACCAATGAAATCATTGTAAACCAGATGGCAAACCAATCACAACTCGAATTTTGCGGATGAAAACAATTGTGCGGCTTGGTTGCAGCCGTAAGACGACTTTTCGAAAAGCATGCTAGGAATGGGATAAAGCCCCTATCCCAAAAACCGACATTACGATATCTTTAATTTAATGGAGATCCGGATCAAATAGTGTATTTCCGTGCTTATTCATCCGTTCTCTTAAGGTTTTCAAACCCTTACTAGACTAAACAGGGCTAATGCACACTGATCTTGATCTTTGGTCAGTCTGCGCATAGAATGTCGTTTTTCTAGTTCCTTGCTACGGAATCCTGTTAGGGCCATCGTAGTTTCGCGCTGTCGCCCTAAGGGCGAAATCGCGAAAACACGATACATTGACGCGAAAACACGATGCGAAAAATATCGCGTTTTCGCGCTATTAATATCGTGTTTTCGTGTTTTCGCCCTACTGACCGCGAAGGCGAAAACGCGAAAACACGATATTAATAGCACGAAAACGCGATATTTTTCGCATCGTGTTTTCGCGCTCTCTTATCGTGTTTTCTCGTTTTCGCTCTAAAACGCGAAGGCGAAAACGCGAAAACACGATGTTTTAATATCGCACTTTTGTCTTCCGATTGGATATGAATAAACAACAACAACAAATTATGGAGTTATATCTGCCGGGACCCGGTCGGATAACCCGGGACCGCTATATCGATACCTCAGTATGTGCAGTAAGATATCTGTTTTGTACGGAATACTGTTTTGTGCATATCCTACCATCCTACCATCGCATATTAACGAGAACGCGATGGTAGGATAGTAGGATGACAGGATTGTAGGATGGTAGGATAGTAGGATGGTAGGACAGTAAGATGGCGATGGTAGGACAGTAGAATGGCAATATATCCATCCTACTATCCTTCCATCGCCATCCTACTGTCCTACTATCGCCATCCTATTGTCATTCTATCGCCATCCTACTGACCTACCACCGCCATCTTACTGTCCTAGCATCCTACTATCCTACCATTCTACAATCCTGTCATCCTACTATCCTACCATCGCGTTCTCGTTAATATGCGATGGTAGGATGGTAGGATATGCACAAAACAGTATTCCGTACAAAACAGATATCTTACTGCACATACTGAGGTTTATTCATATCCAACCGGAAGACAAAAGTGCGATATTAAAACATCGTGTTTTCGCGTTTTCGCCTTCGCGTTTTAGAGCGAAAACGAGAAAACACGATAAGAGACCGCGAAAACACGATGCGAAAAATATCGCGTTTTCGCGCTATTAATATCGTGTTTTCTCGTTTTCGCTCTAAAACGCGAAGGCGAAAACGCGAAAACACCATGGTAGATCGAGGGCGAAAAAGCGAAAACACGATATTAATGGTGCGATAACGCGATATTTTTCGCATCGTGTTTTCGCGATCTCTTATCGTGTTTTCGCTCTATCGCGGCCAAGTTTATCGTGTTTTCGCGTCAATATATCGCGTTTTCGCGATTTCGCCCTTTTCGCGAAACCACGATGGCCCCTAACAGGATTCCGTACCTTGCGCATTTCAAAATGCAAACCAATATTTACTAGTATGCTTTATTTTTCTTGCTTTCGATTACAGTTTACGAATTGTGGAAATGTGTGCCGTTTTCTCTCGATTATATAACTCGTTTATCATTAGTATGTAAATTGTTAACCCTTTAACACACATATAACGAATATGCAGCAGACGACTTTGAAAACGTGTTGGCAAGATGAAAGTATAAATGTGGAAGAGAGTTGAAAACATTATCCTTCTGCCACAATATTTTCAAAAGTCGTCTGCTGCAGAGGCGTCAGAAAGCGTCTGTATGTTGGAAAGGGTTAAGACATTGCCGTAATGCAATCAGAGACAGCATTTCAATCATTATTTAACCCTTTCCCACCTGCAGACGTATTTTGACGCAATAACAGCAGACGACTTTTAAAAACATTGTGGCCAAAGGTGAAATTGCTCATGACGAGCAATTTCTCCTTTGGCCACAATGTTTTCAGCTTTATTTAACAATTAAGCTTTCTTTTATGGAGATTTTTCAGGTTTGTGTCACAATGTGTTCAAAGTCGTCTGCTGCAGATTTGTTGTATGTGGGAAGGCGTTAACCCGTTCCATACCCGGTCGGATGGAAACGCCGTGATATTGAAAGCGACGTCAAATCAACGTCACTCAAACACACTTATTCTGCTACTTTATACACCACTTGCTTATAGTATAGTCTTCAACTTTTAAATGATACTTGCAAACATTGTAAGCCATGGTCGGTCTGCTCATTGGCTATTTAACCGGATAAACATTGTTCGATTACCTTTTTGACTGTCTAGTACATACCGAATAATTATGTATACAAAAACGCTTATATGTTAATTTTATGGTAACTTTTATTTTAAGTTAATAGTCCTGACGGATTAAACTGTTAAATTATAATAATTTTTGTGAAAATCGTAACCTTTTTCTATCACTTTTCTTTTTCTAATCTATCCAAAATATTAAGCATTTCTTTTTTATCGAAAGAAACATAGAGAGTGCAAAAAGTAGTACATCTTTAAGACCTGTTTTTGTTACCTCAACTCATTTAACCCTTTCCCACATAAAACATTTTTGAAGCAGACGACTTTGAAAACATGCGTCAAAACATGGACACTCTCTATCAAGGAATAACAATTATTAAATAAAGTTGAGAATATTGCGGCAACAGGAGAAATTGCTAATTATGAGCAATTTCTTCTTTTGCCACAATGTGTTCAAAAGCTGTCTGCTGTATAGGCGTCGAAAGCGTCTGTATGTGTTAAAGGGTTACAGGGATGAATGTCAGGTTGTACAAATACGTATCTTTACTTACCCATACAGAAGGAACCGACTCGTGACGAAGTCGCGATAGAATATTGTAAAATTACAAGATTTCGATTTTCTTTCAAAAGAGGTTGCCTGTCGTATCGTACCGTTTTATTATCTGTTTGTGTTCCATTATGTGGATCATAAAATATTTTGGCTTTTTCTTCATAGTATTATTACCGAATACTGGTCAGGTATTTGGCCAGTTTGATTCTAATGAGGGTGCTTGGACGGGTTCGGGTGGTGCCTTTCCATCGGTTCGTAACATCACGGCGTATTACAGACAGCTTGGTAGCAGATTCAATGATTTGTCCGTTTTCAACGGCACTGGGATAAACAACTTTATCAATGAGATTACAAACTCTCCGGGGTTAAAGATTGCTTTTCGGGTTTACGAGTTATTGCAGAGTAAGATAGAACCGACTGACATCATTATCGATGTTGTGTCATCATCTGACATGGAACAGCTGATAAACCTCTGGCTGACTACAATTGGCGTTCCTGAAGAACAAATCAGTGCCGTACAGATTTTAGTGTCTTCCAAGGAGATGATTTCACTTATCAAAACGCTTGATGAAAATAACAATTCTTCGTCAACGAACACGGTTTGTGTTTTACATAACTTCACCAAATTGCCAGAATTCAGGAAATTATTGGCCATTGCTATGAATGGATCGGCATCTTTTAACGATCAGATAATGCAGCAACTGAACACGGTGCTTACGGGTATACCCGGGACACAAGATACCATGGAAGGAATATCTGAACTATTGAACTTTGACGGATCTAAACTTACGCAATTGATATTTTCTCCAATTACGCAGGCATTCCTAGATGTCTTTTGTGAATTGGTCAGCCGTGATGATATTCCGAACATAGGCATTGGTACGCAAGAACCCGACATTCCTTCGGAAAGTGTAACTAGCAATGGTACAGATTCTAATAACCTTCCATCTAAAGCTTTGGCACAAGTCTTTTCACAAGTTGCTGATTTAACAAATGTGTCGCCAGACGAATTGATCAATCAATTTCAAGCCATCTTAGCATCACCAGGTTTGGCAGAGACCATAGGGAACTTCAGTAATTCTTTTGATATCAATGCCTTCGTTGATCAAATAGGAGTGGCTATCACCTCGGCCAATATAACAGCTTTACAGGAAATATTTGCCCAACTTCAAAACGCTTCTCAAGAAAACGGAACCTCGGTTATTGAAGAACTTTTTTCAGGGATTGTTGATCAAGCCAGCGAGAGTCTCCAACTAATCATACCGTTTGTACGACAGTATCTCGAGAATCTATGGCGGTCCACCCTGAAGGAGAATGGCGTATCGGAAACATGCCAGGACAGTACTATGGTGTTTATACAGGCTCTTATCGGCGGAGAAACATGGGCAATAAAATGTAAGAACCCCTGATTTTATACTGCGATTCTGTCTATCATTTTCATGTTTGAGGTGTAGTAATTAGAGACAGGGAGATTGCAAGTGCATGCCACTGCTGGATCATTTAACCATTTCCTACATACAGTCGCTTTTTCGCGCCTCTGCCGCAAACGACTTTTTGAAACATTTTGGCAAAATTAGAAATTGCTCAAAATTTAATGCTTTTCCCGCATCCTTAAACGGAAAGGAGATAAACAATTATTACCATTTTTTAAAGTATTCTAAAGTGTAATCTCTCATAGAGGAAAGCCCTCCATAGAGCAATAGTTAAATTATTTCTGCATCTCACTGGAAACCAATCTAGAAGTGCCATAATTATGATATTTATGTAATGGGAATTTTACGTTCCCAGAGAGGGCTTTATATACGTGTGTTCATATTTTCTATTGACCTCTCTGGGAGTGTCAAACTCCCATTACATAAATATCATATGGCACTACTAGTTTGGTTACCAGTCTTACGCTCAAGTCTTTGTTATGTACAACGCCGAAACCAAACTATGAAAAAGACGTGTACATTATGTTCGAAATACGCCTCATAAATCACTTTATGTGATAAATTGAATATCTCATTCGTTTTTTATTGATTATCACTTTTATTACATTCGTTGACTAAGCTGATTATGACGATGGCCAAGGCTCGCGGCATAGTATCTTAGTAAACTCGTTTATTAAAAGTGATTAATAAATAAGCAGTCATGAAATATCCTCTATATATTGAATGAAATTCAACTGGTATTTGAAAAGTTACAACAATTATGGTCAAGTCGATTAAAAGGTTATTGTGACCGCCTTTCCTAATCACTTAACTTGCCAGCTACATGTTTGTTTTGTTGTTGTTGTTGTTGTTGTTGACTGTTTTATGTGATACGACTAGGACTATCATTAAACTGGTATTTGAAAAGTGACAACAATTTGCAACAATTTGATTAGGGCGCTTTGAGATGTGATTTAGACCGCCTTTTCCTATTCACTTAACACGTTAGCCACGTTTTGTTGTTGTTGTCATTTGTCTTTCGTTAAACTGGAATTTATATTAAAGGGAACTTAATTTATTTTACATATTCCAGTTATTGATGCGATGGGAAAGGTACCCAGCAATCTACTCGGTCTACCATTGAAATGGCTGGGAAGTTTTGAAGAATGTACGAATATCAGGGGTCCAGCCGGTCAAGGTATTGAACAAATCAAAGGAAAATATTGCCGCACTAAGATCAGTATTCCAGGACTAGAGGTAAGTAATCCTTTCCGACATACAGACACATCTTCAGCAGAAGACTTTTGAAAATGTTGATGCAAAAAAAAAAAAAAAATGGCACAGACGTTACGTCACAAGTCGGAGCTAGTTTTATTTACGTTATACTTTCCAGTCTTAAAATGCGCAGTTGCCAAAGTATATCATATAATACATCATGTAAAAGAAAAACGTCTGTTCCACTATACTTATCAGTTTTCATAATTCGATGTGTAACCGTTCAAAAGTTGTGTGGCTCAAAACATGTGCGGTCCGGTCCACATACATTTTCCTGTAGAATTGTAACACACATTTCACACATTTCACACAGTTCACACAGTTCACACATTTCACATATTTCACACATTTCACATATTTCCGGTAAACAAGTTAGATTAACAACAAAAACGCAAAACAAATCATCCAAATTTCCCCTGAAGTTTACGTCTGCAACGTTCTTATGACGTCATTTTGGGAAACAAGATGCCGTCAACGGGAAAAAACCCAAAGATGAACAAACTTTTGAAGAAAAACAAAACAAAAACACTCGAGCCTTGTTCCAGCATTGTCATATGACACTACTAGTTTGGTTTCCAGTCTTACGCGCAAGTCATTTTTACAACGCGGAAAACAAACTATTAAAATTACGTCACGTCAGCGTTTTAACATTAGTCACTTTGGCTCCAAAACCGGAAATTTCCAGTATTGTAAACATTTTTTTCGAAATACGCCTCATAAATCATTTTATGTGATAAGCACAAAATCACATTCGTGTTTATTTATTATCACTTTTAATAAATGTGTTAACTAAGCTGAATATGACTCTCGCTAGGGCTCTTAGTAAACTCGTTTATTTAAAGTGATGATAAATAAATACTCATGACATATCCTCTATTTATGTGTTCTTCCTTTAAATCCCATTTCTATGAACCTACCTGTGTTTGTGTCACCCTGCGTAGCATGGTAGGCACTTAGGGATTACTTTTTATTTGTCCGGCGTCTGTCCGTCCGTCTGTCCGTCCGCATGAGAGAGTACTTGTGGGGTGCGTGTTTTTCCTGAAGCCCACCCACCACCCTTATAAAGACACTTAGATAAATAGTTATTTTTTATTTTTTATAACAGGTATCTCATTTGCATATTAATGTTATTCATTCCGTAAAAGGGGGTTAATTACGGAATGAATTGCATACTTGTGGGGTGCACCCCACAAGTAAACATCAAAGGAAATCACCCCACAAGTACACTACCATGAGTTCGTCCGTGCGTCTGTCTGGCCGCCACACTTTTTCGTCACACTTTCAATGAGCAGGTGCAGGTGACACACGTGTTCCGTGGAGCACTCCATTTTAGTTATATTGTATCTCTCCGTTCATTTGTGATATTTTGTTATTGTATTGTTATATTGCACTATTGGTGTTGTTTTTGTTGTAGGCTGTCGCGTCTGATGGTATAACTGTTGGAACGTGCATACCAGATTCCTGTTCCGCTTCAGACACGCTCGGGATGCTATTAACGGGTAGGCTTCTGTATAAAACATTTTAGATCACCTGAGCCAGTTGGCGAAGGTCCAAGGTGGTCTTTTCTGATCACTTTCTGTCCGTCGTTTGTCGTCGGCGTACATTGTTAACTTTTAGCTTTAAACAAAATCTCCTAAACCAATGGACCAATTTCAACCTAACTTCATAGGAATGTTACTTTGTTCCTGCATCGGCCATTTGGATTTCAATATAACTTGGTAGAATTCTTCCTTAAATGATCCTTCACAAAACTTGTTCTAGCCACATTAATTATCCAGGCGGCATCAGAAAATGGGAAAAATGTCAAAATTGTAAAAATTCCATTCTTGGGAAATTAATTGTCGGATTTCGAAATAATTACATACATATATTCCTGCTGTGACCCTCTATATATTGTTTATTAGCAATATCGATTGATTGAAAGACTAAGCAAACAGGCGCCATCAGAAAGGGGCTAAAATTACCTTTCAGCCTCAAATGACATCGTCTCCTTATCCACTCGGTCAATACCAACCAAACTTCACAGGAATGTTCCGTTAGTGGTCCTCTTTCAAATTTGATGATATATATAATACGTAGAACTTCGGATGCTGCGGAATCAGTATGGAAGAGAAATTCTCTAACTTTAAAAATTATCTCTTCTGAATCCGCTTGTCTGTTTCCAAGATAAATTGGTAGTAATGTGCCTTGAGTGACCTTATTCAAATTAGTTCAAGCCATATTGACTGGTTGAAAAACCTTGGAGGCAACGTTCCTCGGAAAAGGGGCAATATTATAAAACTTTATTCCATTTTTATGAAAGTTCTTGTATGATTTCAAGATAATTTAGCAAAAATCATGTTCCTTTACTCACCCTCTTCAAAATGTTTTAAAAACAATCGCGACAGTTTCAATTTTCACGCTAAATGTATATATTACGTCTAAATACGGTAAACACCGGTTTAATAGTATTATGGTCTTCGGACAAACGGTGATAATTTAAACATAACGCGCATTATATGATTGATCATGCAAGATTTACTTTTATTTGTAAAGAAGTCCGGTTACCTATTAGTTCTAAGTTAAATTTTGATGATAGAGTAATGCTTAAAATATATTTATGCAGATTTAAAAAAAAATCTGAATGTTAGATCATTGAACACAAAATTTTGAAAAATGTAATGATTTGTTATGCATTGAATTGTATTTGATTATTTTTAATGGTGTAATTTGTTCGCTACATTTTCACCTTTAATTCTTCTAGTCATTTAAAGAGTGAAGTGTTGCCAAACAAACTAAGTAAAACTGTAAATGAAATTTGAAAAATTAAAAAAATATATATATATTATATATATCACATTTGCCAAAGTATGGGGTATACAGAAGAAAATGCGGGGAAACTTTTGCAAACCTGGTTACCCCATACTTTCATTTCATATTTCTGTAGATTAGGTAATATGCTATCAACACACCAATTTTCGTAAAGTTCTGAATGTTTTCAAAATATAATGAAACTGTCTTTAAGCCATACTGTTTGGTTAAAAATAATAGCCGTCAGCATGCAGCATCAGAAATGGGGTAAAATGAAGTTTAAGATTCAAACATCATCTCCTCCTCCACCGGATTTTTTTTGGTGTTATCCTCTTTAAACTCGTTCAAAGATTTAATGATTTATTACAAATATTCTTTACTGATAAGCTGTTTCATTCATAGTGTCCACAAATGCAGTTTCATTCCAATTCTTGTTTTCAAATATATCTGCTAGTTGCCAAACAAATGCTTCCTGTATTGGAGACAGTTAAGCTGTGTTCTGAGTTTGCAACGTTGTTATCTATTTTTGATATTGCATACTACATCTCACGCAGAATGTGCTGTAAATATGCCTTGCTTATACTTATGTCGAGCTGTCTTCGATGAATTCCAAAGAAGGAATATTTGATATAAAGTGTGTAGTAATTGTTATATGCAAAAGTATGATTGAACTGTTATTCGATAAAGATGAAAGCGCATATGTAGGTGAATGATTACTAAAGTACTAGTGGATTGAGAATTAAAAGCAAACAAAACGAAGGAATGTGAACGGAAATGATATATAAGAGGTAAGATGCTAGTGGAAATCATGATGAAAGATGTCACTTTAACGATCTAACAAACGCATGGACGGATGAATCTGAAAGACTGTGAATGCATGAATGAAAAAAAGATTAATGCATAAATGAATTGAGGATGGAAGGAATGAAGGAGGGATATAACTGAACATGAATGTGTGTCTCTGGTCGTTTATTCATACCATTGAAAACAGTGACGAATTCCTTTGAAATACTTCAGAGATCATTTTAATTTAATCGTAATCGTCATTGAAACCATTTCCCTCTTCAAACATGAGACTAAGTCTTTTTCCAACATACATGAAAAATCAAAGTCCAACTCTCCATACAGAGTTTCAAAATACCGGATTGTATATGATTGTATATGATTTAATACCGGATTGTATATGATTGAATACCGGATTGTATATAATTAAATACCGGATTGTATATGATTGAATACCGGATTGTATATGATTGAATACCGGATTGTATATAATTAAATACCGGATTGTATATGATTTTTTTCGCTCCCGGTAGCTCAGTCGGTAACGACGCGGGCTGTCAATCCAGGGGTTGTGAGTTCGAATCCCGGCTCGGCCAACTTTGTTTCCGACGTTTGACAAGTCATTGCGACATGCGTCATTCGTCTTCCACCAATGGGTTAAGTCTATGTGGAAAAGCAGCCAGTTGCTTGGGAAGACTGTTGTGTGGAGTACTGGTGTGAGAAAACCAGGAAACACATGAGTAGGTGAACTGGCCGCCGTGATATGACTGAGAAATTGTTAAAAACGGCGTTAAACCACAATCAATCAATCAATGCTTTTTCGCAAATGTTAGTTCTAAAAACGGATTCACGTATGTTCCAGCTGATCAATGTGCTATTTCTTGGCATTAACTCGGGTCAAAATTCAGCGTATTTTCAAAACCTCTTTTAAGTGGTATGAGGGTCAATAATGAGTACAACAAATAGTGAGAGGACACCTCTAGTAAATTAAGATTTTATTTAAACATTTAATACAATGCGTGTTTGTAATGAGATTATTTACGAGTATGTATAAACACCGCCATTTCTCAACGGCTGGGGGGGAAACATAGGCAAGGACTTACTGGTTCCTGACTTTTAACCCTTTCGATTACATTTACTTCGTTCACCCTTCCCCACAAACAGATGCTTTCAGACGCCTATGCAGCGGCCAAATTGTTAAAACACTGTGGTTAAAGGAGAAATTGTTTAAAAGGAGATATTTTCCATAGTTTTGCCAAGCCCATTTCAAGGTCGTTTATTGCAGTTTTATTATGGTTAAGGGTTCTAAGTGTTCTATATCTTACCCAATAAACCCTATTATCATTGTTCAATATTAAAGCGAATTTTCATTTATCCAGTGACATGGCACTGTCTTCTCTAACACGTCAGAGAGAACTGAACACAAAGACATGCGCATTAAGTTACTTACCAAACATGCCACTCGAAAACCACGTGTATGACTTGAAATAATAGCCGTATTACTAACCCTTATGGCATGTGCACGTGAAAATGTACAAATTCGTATTTGTGAACAAAGTTTAAACAGATCAGCCCGTGCATCCGTTAAGTAAGAAGATTCCATAAAAGTGTGTAGATTCAAATAAGACGGAGCAACTGTACATTCTGATCTGAACATAGGCCTACACTGTTCAGAAATGCAATGCTGTACCTTTTGTCATTCACCGGCTCAATTAAAATGTGTTTGATAAAATGATTTTCGAATATTGAACGTCACAGGAAAAATACGTGGTGTTAACTCTTTCCCACATACGTACGACAAATCTGCAGCAGACGAATTTAAACACATCTGGAGAAAAAGGTGAAAAATCTCCATAATTGAGAGTTGAATTTTTAAAGAGAATTGAAAACATTTTGGCTAAAGGTGAAATTCCTCATCATGAACAGTTTCGCCTTTTTTCGCAATGTTTTCGAAAGTCGTCTGCTGCGGAGGCGTCAGAAATCGTATATATGTGGAAATGGGTTAATTAATACATGGCGGGATCTAGCTTTGAAGACTTGTTGAAAATGGGACATCTTTTCGAGATTCGTTTGTCATATAATAACTTGTTTAAAGATTCAAGTTTTATATATTTACCGTCTTCACAAGTTATATATGCTTAGAGGATTGTGTATGAGTAAACAGGGTTTACCGCTTTTCCACATACGGCAAATCTACAGAAGACGACTTTGAAAACATAGTGAGGAAGAAAATTGAAAATATTAATACGTGAGAGTATGATTATCAAATTATGTTGAATACATGGTGGCCAAAGGTGAATTATTTTATTTCTCCTTTTTCCACCATGTTGTTAAATATCGTCAGCTGCAAATTCATCAGTATACGTCTGTGTTGGCATTCATTAATAGTTGCCCGTCTTAGTTTACATTCGGTAGTATTCCTTTCCCACATGCAGAGGCATTTTGACGCAATAGCAGAAGACGACTTTTGAAAACATTGTGACCAAAAGTGAAATGAGCGATTTCTCCTTCTGCCTCAATGTTTTCAACTTTATTTAACAATTAATCTATATATTATGGAGATTTTTCAGATTTTGGTCACTGTATTTACAAAGTCGCCTGCTGCAGATTTGTTGCATGTGGGAAAGGGATAAAAACCGTCCTTTAGATCAGGCTCCAATTCCACCAACATTAGCGCTAAATATTTCTTAAATACTTAAAGGCATATGTCATAATTTTTGTTTTCCTTATACAATTGCTTAAACATTAAGACGCTAAGTATTGTTGGTGGAATTTGACCCTGGTTATTCTACCTAATGAATAAGTTATCACATATGATTAAAACTCGACAGTCATGATAGCGTAAATAGATTAAATTTACCTTTGCTTGCATTATAAAGAAACATGAAATAAACATTGGGGGTCAACCAGGCGTGAAATGTCAACTTAATAAAAAGAAAACGGCAAAGAGGAGCATCAGTACATCTCAATACTATCATCTAAATACTTTTAGTACACTATATATATCGAGGGCTTGTCGTGAAACGGTTGTAACTAAAGACCTATGTTGAAAACCCTGGTTAAGGTGCAATTTTGACCCCTTTGTAAACAATGCAAATGTAGATGCCATTGCTCAGAATGAGCAATGGCACCTAAATTTCCATTGTTTACCAAGACAAATGATTTTACGCTTATAAAGACTTTATGGCGAGGTGATTAACCTTGGTAAAAAAAATACCAATTTTAGTTACAACCGTTTCACGCCAAGCCCTCGATATGTAGGCCTACATGTATTATTGTACTGAAGATAATACTTTTGATTATGCAACTATAATTGAATTTCGTTTATACCTTTACCACGGTCTGATCGCGCAACAAAATAACCTATTTATCACATAAAGCCCTCTCCGGTAGTGTCAAAATCCCATTACATAAATATCATATGTCACTACTAGTTTGGTTTCCTACAGAGCCCCTAAAGTGTCAGTCAACATATTTTTTTAATATGCAAATATGCGTTTTTTATTTCGTTTAAACGCAATACTTATTTCGTTAAAACGAAATAATAATTCGATACTTTTTTTTTTATATGCAAATAAGCCCGCTTTATTTCGTATTTACGATTATTATCGACACTTTTTCTTAATGTGCAAATTAGCCGTTTTATTTCGTATTTACGAAATAATACTTACTATTCGACATTTCTTTTTAATATGCAAATAAGCCGTTTTATTTCTTATTTACGAAATAATAATTATTATTCAACACTTTTTTAATATACAAATTGCGCTGTTTTATTTGGTAAATTAATAAATTAAAATAAATATCTCAAGTCTACAATCAGTCGAGCACCTTAGTAGGTAAGGTTGCGGGCTGTCAATCCAGGGGTTGTGAGTTCAAACCGCTGCTCGGCAAGCATTCTTTACGATGTCGGACAAAAACCACTGGGACAACCACCAATGGGCTAACAGTCGATGTGGAAAAGCCGCCAGTTGCTTGGAAAGTATGTTGTGTGGAGTACTGGTGTGAAAAACCAGGAAACATATGATAAGGTGAACTGGCCGCCGTGATATGACTGAAAAATTGATTGTTGAAAACGGCGTTTAACCCCAATCAATCAAAACCATCAGACAACCATGTGGAAACTCGGTAACATGTGCACTTATAAACATTATGAAATTTCATGGGTTATGGTAAATACGAAATAAAACTGCTAATTTGCATATTAAAAAAAAGTACCGAATTATTGTATCGTTTTAACGAAATAAAACAGCTAATTTGCATTTTAAAAAAAAGTATCGATTTATTATTTCGTTTTAACGAAATGTCTATTTCTTAAATACGAAATAAAACAGCTAATTTGCATATTAAAAAAAAGTATCGAATTTTTATTTCGTTTTTACGAAATAAGTATTTCGTTTAAACGAAATGATTATTTCGTTAATACGAGATAAATTGGCTTATTTGCATACTAAAAAAAGTGTCGATAATAATTATTTCGTTTAAACGAAAAAAGTATTTCGTTAATACGAAATAAAGCGGGGTTATTTGCATATAAAAAAAAAAGTATCGAATTATTATTTCGTTTAAACGAAATAAAAAACGCGTATATGCATATTAAACAAATATGTTGAATGTCACTTTAGGGGCTCCGTAGTTTCCAATGTAACGCTCAATTCTTTGTCACAACGCGGACCAAAACAATGAAAATGACGTCACATCAGCGGTTCGAACAACGCCTCATAAATCGCTTCATATCATCTTAGAAACTGGTTTAATAAAAGTGATAATAAATACACACTCATGAAATATCCTCTGTTTATGTATAAACAAACAGTACGGTTTTCCCTAATGGTATTAGTGTTTGTTTTTGAGTGTCATACGAATGTGGTACATCTCAACCAGTTCAGATTTCAGAGAAAACTCTTCGTGGGTTCGATGCTAATGATATGCATACACTTTTTCCATTTTTTTTTTTTTTTTAATTTGCTTTCTTTAACTTTTATCCTATCAGCATTAGCTATTTTCTTTTTCCTTTATTATTTGTTTCACTAAATCATTTATTACATTCCATTTCGCGAGTTGGTAAGAACAACATGGTCCTAGTGGTAAAAGAACAGAATACCAGGGACAAAATCTGACATTCGAAATATACACACATCAATTCAAGAACTTGTGACAATATTGTTTACACTTACATTACATGTTCTTATAATTAAAATACAATTTTTATAGCCATTTACTTCCATGATTTCAGTACAGAAGCTTTTGTTAAACGGAAGCACCCCGCTGGTACCTGATATATCATGTGTTGAAGAGCTGAAGTTTGGAAGAGACGCGGTCATAGTAACGTAAGTTAATTAAAAAAGTATACCTTTCCCAACTGCAGACGTGTTTGGATGTAATAGCAGCAGACGACTTTTGAAAACATTGTGGCCAAAGGTGAAATTGCTCATGATGAGCAATTTCACCTTTGGCCACAATATTTTGAACTTTATTTAACAATTTAGCTATATGGCGATTTCAGGGTTTTGCAACTATGTTTTCTAAGACGTCTGCTGCAGATTTGTTGGTATGTGGGAAATGGCTAACATAAACAAAAATGAGTCCGTCCACTGGAACGGTTCGGGTTTGATTGTTAACCCTTTTCCACTTGCAGACGCACTTTTACGCATCTACAGCAAACGACTTTTAAAAACATTGTGACAAATGGAGAAATTTCTTTTTTTGTCACAATGCTTTCATTTCTATTCCATATTTGTTTTATACTATTATTTTAGTAATGAGTTTCCGTATATTTGCCTAGATGTTTTCAAAGTCGTACGCTGCATTTTTGCTTCATGTGGGAAAGGCTAAACAATGTAGACACGGATCGACCCGTACAGATTGATCAACATCCACACAGTACTTTCACATGCTTGTTAGAAAATTCTGCCAACTTGTGAGGTTTCTGAAAAGACTGAACAGATGGACAGGGTGATCTTGACCTACACTGTTCAGAAATGCCAACTTGTACTTTTCCCACGGAAAAAGTATACATATTTTTTAATAACGTGCCAGGTGTGATAGCATAACCTTTACTCTTTCAGCGCCAAAGGCAATATTGATTTTTCAAACAATACAGATTCACTATAGAAATCAGTATTGTTTGCCCGTTAGTTATCAAATCATTCCAAAACGCTTATTACAAGAAAATACTAATCTCCCTATTTTTAACATGGAATAAATTACTCTAAGAAATTCGTCTTAGAAATAATTAAAACCTATCAGCTTTTGCATATGTACATACAGCATAAGGTTCTGTAGGCTGACAACAAAGACACCGAAAATAACACACGTTGGTCAGAATCTTCTCTTCACACACATGTTAAAGTTTGTTGATTCATTTAACTATTTTTCTTTCAGATGCATTCTTGTTGTGTTCGGATTTGTTGTATTCTTTGGAACACTCTACGATGTTGTTACGGTTCAGATGAAATCGGAACAAGTTTCAAAGAATAAATCATCCTTACAATCTAGAGAAAGTTTATCGGCATCGACAACCTCGTCAAGAGCGTCAACTTCGACGTCAGATCTGCCGGCTAGTTTGTATAAACCGATCAAAACAAGGACGTCTCCGGGGTACATCAATGATGCGTTCACTTCCGGTGAAAAGGAAACGAGGCCAGACCCAGATGCTTTATCGGACGGTAAGAAAGAAGTCTCGACTGATGGAGAAGCGAAAATCAATGACGTCATGGTAAACATACCAAAAGAAGACAGAAGTGTTTCACAGGCTGACGTTTCTAACAAAGGTGACCTATCCTTTTCCCCACGTTAGATATCTGATTCAAACGCTTACATGTGATTGATTACATAGTATTTAGCTATTGTTTATTGCCGTAACAACATACATGTATGTAAATCAATATCTGGTTCAAACACTTAAATGTGATTGATTACATACTATTTAGTAATTTTTTTTGGCGTAACAGGCATCAGTACCAATTAGAGTACACAAACTGCTCTCATTTCATTAACTGATCTTGTAAAACATGAACATGGCCAAGTTAACCCTTTTCCACATACAAGAAATCTGCAAAAGACGAATTTAAAAACATAGACCAAAACCTGAAAAATCTCATGAAAGATAGCTTAATTATTAAATAAAGTTGTAAACATTGTGGCCAGAGAAAAAAATGCTCATCATGAGCAATTTCACCTTTGGCCACAATGTTTCCAAAAGTCGTCTGCTGCTATATTGTCAAAATGCGTGTGCATGTGGGAAAGGGTTAAGATGTCATATATCTTTTAAAAACAACTTATCATGGTACTCTCAAGTAATTCTGCTTTTTAAAGTTGCACTAACAACATTTTTTTGACCGTCTCCATGGTATATAGGTATATAGGATCCGTCTCGATGGTGTATAGGTATATAGGATCCGTCTCGATGGTATATAGGTATATATGATCCGTCTCCGGAGCGGGAGGTCACGGGTTCAATCCCCGTACAGGTCATACCCAAATCTTTGGTAAATGGTAGTAATGGCTTGCCCTCCTTGGCGCATTAATTTTAAAGTGCTCCGCACCTGGTGCCAATAAGAGAAATCAGTTCTACCTCTTTCATAATGTTGTTTTTAAAAACCCGACTGGTTGCCGAACTCTGCAGCCCTTTTCCTGAGACGGAAGCTTTAACAACAACACATTCAAGTCGATAGACATAGAACAAATCTTTATCAGAAGACTTTGAATACATTTACGGAAAATAATTATTGAATACGGTTGAAAACATTGCGAAAAATGGATAAAATTTAATAGCACTTTCTCCTTTTGTCTTCCAAAGTATTCTGCTGCAACGGCGACAGAAAGCGTCTGTATGTTGAAAGGGTTTATATATCATGTGTGAACCTATCTTTTTGCAGGACCATTAGAGAAGGCCATGCTGTCTTTCTCAGCGTATACAAATGGAGTAAAGATACTGAGTACTCACCAAGCTAGCGGCTCTCTTGGCGCCATCAACGGTATCCGCTTCCTCAGTATGGGCTGGGTGATTCTTGGTCACACGTACTATTTCGCCATTGGATATGACGGTAATGAGTCTGTTTTTCTTTTCTTTGTTTACCAATTGTGAATCTTTTTGACTCCATACAGAATTTTGACATCAACTCTGAAACATATATGCTTTAATTAAACTGCATTACATCTCGAGCGAGTATAATAACCAGAATGATCGCCGACGGTTTGTGTCTTTCATTATTCAGACATTGCTGTATAAATGGACTGTCTCACAGTTTGGTGTAACCTATTTTCAATATTTTTCACCTTAACCCTTTCCCACATACAACAAATCTGCAGCAGACGACTTTGAAAACAAAAAAACAAAAACCTGAAATATCTCCATAAAAGATAGCTTTATTGTTAAATAAAGTAGAAAACGTTGTGACCAAAGTGAAATTGCTCATTATGAGCAATTTCACCTTTGGCCACAATGTTTTTAAAAGTCGTCTGCTGTTATTGCGTCAAAATGCGTCTGCAGGTGGGAAAGGGTTAAGGTGCATTTTGAAGCATATGCAGCAGCACTTTTGAAAACACTTTGGCAAATAGAGAAGTTGCTCATGATGAGCAATTTTTCCTTTTGCAACAATTGGTTCTTTAACTCTCTTCACTAAATATACTTTATTTTAATAGAGAGTTTCCATCCTTTCGCACACATGTTTTCAAAGTCTTCTGCTGCCTATGTGTTGTATGTGGGAAAGGTTTAAACACCGTTCATTTATCACAATGGAGCATAATAACACACAGACGATTCTACTTTAATAGTTTGTGTATGGATAATTAAGTTTGCACACTTTAAAAATGTAGCAGCCGAGCCCAGGTAGCTCAGCCGGTACATCGACGCAGGTTGTCAATCCAGCGATCGTGAATTCGAATCCCAGCTCAGTCAACACTCTTTCCGACGTTTGATAGAAGTCAATACGACAAACGTCATTCGTCTTCCACCAATGAAGTAATAGTCAATGTGGAAAAGCAGTCAGATGATTGGAAATACTGTTATTAGTATTACAGGTGTGAGAAAGCCAGCAAACACACGTGTATGTAATTTTGCCGCCTTGATATGACGTTACAGATTGGATCACCGATCATGGTGGTCGTGATTAAGTGTCATTGACCAAGGCACTTTTTCTAGCAGGTTTGTTTTACCCAGGGGGGTCATGTGTTAAGTCGTCGTGATATAACTGAAATAATGCAAACCGACCTAAAATCCCAATAAAATAATCGGTCCTTTACATTGGTTGCCTGAGGTTAAGAATTTTAGTGGCACGTTTAAATTTGACGCGTCTGCAGCCATTCTATTGAATATTCATAATTTTAATGTGAAGAGATTGTTTCTATGTTCGTCAAAGTCGTGCAGATCGTTGTAAATAGGAAAGTCATATACATTTAAAAATTAAGCGAACTCTTTTAAATACCATAACTATATGCCATTCTTGTACAAATACTGACTTGTATATATATATGAGCCGTTCCACGAGAAAACCAACATTATTGACTCTGCGTAATGTATCGACCCAGATCAGCCTGCGCAGTCCGCGCAGGCTAATCCGGGCCGACACATTCCGTCTCAGGGGGATGGAGGTATAGAGTAATGATTCCTGAAACAGAAAATTCAAAGGATGCGAAAAGTGTCTGTCCGCGGTAGCCTGCGCGGCATGCTTATGCTGATCCGGGTCGATACTTTACGCAGAGTCAATAATGTTGGTTTTTCTCGTGGAACGGCTCATATATATGTGTGTGTGTGTGTTGTCTTAATGGCCGGTGGGCTGTATGCCTGAATAAATATTTGATACTTGGTAATTGTTTTTCATGTTAACTTGTGTTGTTTCTTTTAGATAACCTATTGACACATTTTGTGGATAAGATTAACCATTGGACATTCTCGGTAATTCCTTACGCTACCGTGGCTGTGGACTCTTTCTTCACAATCAGGTCAGTCTTCCATGCTGTTTATTCTCTTTTATGTGAACTTATATCTTGTAATACCAATATTAGCCTTTCCTCGAGAAAACTTACATTATAGACTCTGCGCAGGCTAATCCGGGCCGACACATTCCGCCTCAGGAGGATAGAGGTATAGAGTAATGATTCCTGAAACAAAAAATCCACAGGAGGCGAAACGTGTCTGTCCGAGTCTGATATAGGTCTGATATGGGTCGATACTGGTATGGGTCCACAATGTTAAATTTCTCGCTGAACGGCCGGCTCATGTGGTCTTTAATTCAAATTATTGCATAAAATCTATGTTTTACGCCCGCTTAAGGGATACAGAAACATTGCAAAAACCGGGCGTAAACGGCGAGAAAACGTGTATAAACAAAGCGATTCTCGCGCGTACGTGTCGTTTCAGACCGGTTAGATGTTTTACATATGCATTACCCGGGCACCGTTAGTAAACAAAACATGGACGCTGCATCTCCCCTAGAATAGGAGCAATTTGTTGGGTTAACAATAACATCAGCTTCTTTAACTCGATAATCGGTAACATGCACTAGATTCACAGTTAATGAGCATAAAATAATCCAAAACCATTTATTTAATTCGACCCGTGTCGACTCAGCGATGGCAACCTTGATGTAGGCCCGGTTCGTGGATATGTAAAACATTACTTGTTTACTTTATGACGTCACATGTGTTTATGACGTCACATGCGTTATCGGGTCATGTTCATCGGCGGTTATCGTACAACTGAACGTTACAGCGGACTGTATGTTGGATGTTTGCTCTTATATTATGCAATAATAGCGAAAATACACATTTTCTCGGGCGTGAACATCTGCGGACGCCCTTAAATGTGTTTATGCCCTCGTTCTTCGCACTCGGGCATAAACACATTTTGCGGGCGTCCGCAGATGTTCACGCCCTCGAAAATGTGTATTATTTTATTATTGCATAAAATCTATGTTTTACGCCTGCTTAAGGGATACAGAAACATTGCAAAAACCGGGCGTAAACGGCGAGAAAACGTGTATAAACAAAGCGATTCTCGCGCGTACGTGCCGTTTCAGACCGGTTAGATGTTTTACATATGCATTACCCGGGCACCGTTAGTAAACAAAACATTGACGCTCCATCTCCCCTAGAATAGGAGCAAGTGTTGGGTTAACAATAACACCAGCTTCTTTACCTCGATAATCGGTAACATGCAATAGACTCACAGTTAAAGAGCATAACATAATCTAAAACCATTCGAGTCAGCGATGGCAACCTTGATGTAGGACCGGTTCGTGGATATATAAAACATAACTTGTTTACTTTATGACGTCACATGTGTCAATCCTTATCGCGTCATGTTCATCGGCGGTTATCGTACAACTGAACGTTACAGCGGACTATATGTTGGATGTTTGCTCTTATTTTATGCAATAATAGCGAAAATACACATTTTCTCGGGCGTGAACATCTGCGGACGCCCTTAAAATGTGTTTATGCCCTCGTTCTTCGCACTCGGGCATAAACACATTTTGCGGGCGTCCGCAGATGTTCACGCCCTCGAAAATGTGTATTATCCCTATATTATTACATAAAATCTATGTTTTACGCCCGCTTAAGGGATACAGAAACATTGCAAAAACCGGGCGTAAACGGCGAGAAAACGTGTATAAACAAAGCGATTCTCGCGCATACGTGCCGTTTCAGACCGGTTAGATGTTTTACATATGCATTACCCGGGCACCGTTAGTAAACAAAACATGGACGCTCCATCTCCCTTAGAAAAGGAGCAATTGTTGTGTTAACAATAACATCAGCTTCTTTAACTTGATAATCGGTAACATGCAATAGACTCACAGTTAAAGAGCATAACATTAACCAAAACCATTCGAGTCAGCGATGGCAACCTTGATGTAGGACCGGTTCGTGGATATATAAAACATAACTTGTTTACTTTATGACGTCACATGTTCCAATCCTTATCGCGTCATGTTCATCGGCGGTTATCGTATGTAACTGAACGTTACAGCGGACTATATGTTGGATGTTTGCTCTTATTTTATGCAATAATAGCGAAAATACACATTTTCTCGGGCGTGAACATCTGCGGACGCCCTTAAAATGTGTTAATGCCCTCGTGCTTCGCGGGCGTCCGCAGATGTTCACGCCCTCGAAAACGTGTATTATCCCTATATTAACAGACTACATATTTCATCGTTAACCTCACTCTTCTAACAGATTAATGGACTTTTCTGATTTTTTAAAAAAAATATAATTTCAGTGGTATATTGATAGCTTACTTGACATTACGAGAGCTGAAGAAAGTAGAAGGGGCAAAGAAACTGAATTGGTTTATGTTCTTCTTTCACCGATTTTGGAGGTAGGGTCGTCATGGTTTTTCTTCAATTTCGTTGTTTTATTCGTCTATAAAATATATGAAACGTATACACAAACGGTTTATTCAAATATAATGCGATCTAAATCTGCTATTTTTTTTTATATATTTTTCATTTATCTGACTTTTATTTGCTGTTTTCATTTATTTGTAAAATACTTGTTATACAACTTTCAAACAAAACACTCATTTAATATTAGTTTTATTCAATATTTAAAAACAATGGTAAGGTGAGGTTTCGGTATCATTTGAAACCAGTCCATACACACTTCCGTTGGTTTAAAACTTTGAGAATTATTAACCTTTTTCTAAATACTGAAACTGTAAATGTTATACTCAATTTGTGATTTGAGCCATCCCGCGAGAAAACAAACAGTGTGGACTCAGCGTAAAGTATCGACCTTGGTCAGCCTAAGCATGCCACGCAGGCTAACCTGGACAGACACTTTTCGCCTCCTGTGGATTTTCTGTTTCAGTAATCATAAGTCTAAACCTCTTTCCCCCTGGTACGGAATGTGTCGGCCCGGATTATCCTGCGCGGACAGCGCAGGCTGATCTGGGTCGATACATTACGCAGAATCTATAATGTTGGTTTTCTCGGGAAACGGCTCATTTATATAAACAAAGTGTTATTTTGATTGAAAGTTCTATAACGGCGGACAGTCGAACTCGTTAAAACCATCGATTGGCTATAGTATTTTCACTCTACTTGTAGACAAACTACATCATGTTAAAAAAGAAACAAGACGAACTTTGATGCAAAGCATCAAAGACGCCGCGCATGATTTTGAAGCATGACTTAAAGGAAGCAGGTGCAGCACAGTACATTTAAATAAACTTTGCAAACAGACAGGATGTAAATATTTTGAACAAGAAGGCCAAATTTCTCTTTATTTTATACAAGAAAGCCAAGAGGTGCCTATATTGCTCACCTGGCTACCATAGTCTATACTAAAAGGTTATCAAGAGCAGAAAGGGTCAATTTTGACGTAGTGATTAGACGTTTTATATACTACGATCTATGTGATATTCAGCATGAGAAGTTTAGTCCTAAAATGACAAGTTTAGTCCTGAAACCATTTGGTTTACAGTTTGCTTAACATTGACTGCAACTATAATGTTGTCATACAAGTTGAAGTTTCTTAATTTTTACCTTGTAACGGTTTTAAATCTGCTCTAACTAGATCAGATTAGATATAAAAAAAAAAAACATAAGTGCTGAAATATTAACAGATATTAACTTAAGTTTAATGCCTCTAGTTATAAGTTAAGTGTGACATAAGCTTTGAAAGGGGAGAGGGGAGTATATTCTCCTTCCAGTTTAGCAGAAGTATGCAGAACAAAAACGGGAGTATATAAACAAAAAATACAAAGTAATTTTTAACAAGTTTAAAGATATTTATTATCAAAAGTGAGCATTTATGAAATTAAAAGAAAAAGTTCACATGTATAGTCAACATATATCAAGAATACAATGGTCTGAATTAACAAACTGTATGGAGAGGAACGTTTTAAGTTTAGAAATACAACTGAATTTTGTAAATAGGCATAAACACCCCCCGAAACTTTTTTTTAGGACCGTAAACCAAGAAATTAAAAAAGCGTAGCCTAGGAAGTTGGGGAAAAGTTATTAAATACAAATTAAAAGTGTCTAAAGTTTTGTAATTACGGTGGAAGTCATACGTATTTTTTATATTGTTTTTTCTTAAATCAGTTAATACAATTTATTGATTCTTAAAGGTTGATTTTTTTTTTCAAACATATTACAGAGTTTTTCTTTACAATAATAATGTTGGTTGTTACATTCTATTACGTCACCACATGGTACATTCAATACTGACACTGCGTTTCCACGCGGCGTCAATAACACATTTCCTTTTGATAAGAACCGATGTTGCCTTAACTTGATAGCACAAAGAAGAATGGTCATGTGTTTTCGAAATATAATGCCTACTCAAGATACTGATAACGGTACCAGTCAGAGCTCCAGATAAGGGGAGTTGTGTACGTTCTAAAATCCTTACTTCACCCTCTAACCCTATGCTGTGGGTACTCATTTAGACGATTCTTGTGAGTACCCACATCATAGGGTTTGGTTGGATGATATGAGAGATATTGTGGGTAAAAGAGCTGTATACTCTTCCTTATCTGGACTTCTGGACCGTACCTACATGTATTTCTGTATATTCTATAGGTTAACACCACCCTATATGCTAATCATGATGGTTGGTACCGTCATATTGCCCCATTTAGCTACAGGACCGATGTGGGAAGGTGAAGATTTCCCGGCGATGGGTCCCTGTCGTGAATATTGGTGGACAAATCTGCTCTATATCAATAATTTTGTTAACATCTATCCAACTACTCAAATGGTAAGTTATTTAGTTGATCGTGAAACTATAGCAACATTCTTATAATAAACAGTTTTTCAATTCTTTATCATTCCTGCGATATTTCATATACGTGAATAAGATGATATGTAGCTTGTTTCAAGATAGAGATGTGTAAGTATTTATTTTTAAAATTATTCTTAATAGTTTAACCAACATGGACTGCTATTTTTGCTATCTACATCAATGATATAATGCAACATTTTGATGAAAAATACAATTACGCACTTATTAAATGAAACAAACATGGACGATATATGTAATCCTTTGACTACTAGAAACGCTTATGTGAAGCCTGTGTCACCAGAGTAAAGCCAGCCCAGTCGGCACATTCGCGCCCTCTGTAAAGATCACTGCTTTTATAGATAACAGAAAGTGTGCCATTTTGATTTGTTGGGTATGTTTTACACATTCTCATTAAGATCATAAATACTTTCGTTGTGCGTATATTGGAGCTGACTACATCACATAAATGGTCGTCTCAAATTGACCCATATACATTTAAATATTCTAGAGCAGATTTTCATTTTTCCGTCCAATGTAATCGCCCGATACAATCACCGCTCAGCCATCACAGTTTCTCTATCCCTTGAATGCATTGAATTTAGATAAACCATTGTCTGTATTTTAAACTTAGAATATAACGTGTATGATGTCTTATTCTCCCTTTTTGTATTCCGTGCTATAACCATTTTCATTTCACCCTTTATTTTAAGTTAACTTGATTTAGCGTCCATTTTTGTTCTTATCTTGTTTGTCAGAAGCTCTGCACGAACGTTGTTTTATACAACTTAAACCCTTTCCCATTTACAGCAAATCTGCAGTAGATGACTTTAAGAACATCTACATTAAATTCTGGAAGTTCTCTTTAAGGGAAAGTTTAATGATTGAAAACAAGTTGTAAACTTTGTGACGAAAGAAGAAAATGCTCATTATTAGCAATTTCTTCTTTTGTGACAATGTTTTCAAAGGTCGTCCGCTGCAGAGGCGTCAGAAAGCGTCTATATATGGGAAAGGGTTAAGCAACTTGACACTTGTATATGGGTTATCTCCCCTGTTGACATTTAAAGATTTTGTAGGCGACACTTTGATTGGCTGATACAAAGGTCAGCCTGAGATGACATGGTACAGGCAGTCGTCAGGTGTATACGATTGTTTGTTACTGAAGCGAAGGTCTGGATTTAATGATATTTTTGTTTACACGACGATAGAAATGGTTGCATAAATATATATCACTTGCTATTCTTCTTTTCCAGTGCATGGGATGGACTTGGTATTTGGCTAACGATATGCAATTTTATATACTGAGCCCGTTAATAATCCTTCCACTATTTTAGTAAGATTAATTTTATTCCTGTTTTCTCATTTGCTTTTGCAGTTCTTCTCCTTTCTTTAAAGAATCATTTTCAACATATTAACACTTATCAACAATATTCAACGGACCGCATCGGTGGTATATGGGTAAAACGTCCAACTATTGCGGGAGGTTGCGAGTTCGATCCCCGGCCCGGTCATACCAAATACTTTAAAAATGGAAGTAATTGCTTCACTCCTTTTTGCTCAGGAGTGTGGAGTTAAGATAACGATTGTCTCGATGGTGTCCTGGTAAATTGATAAACCACAGCACTTTGAGCGCCTCAGTGGTGTAGAGGTATAGTGTCCGCGTCGGATGTTCGATACCCGGCCAAGACATTTCAAAAACTTTAAAAAATGTTCTTAATGGCTTTCCGTCCTTGGCACTTATGATTCAGGGATAAGCATTTCGACTAATTTGCTTGTGTTGATATCAACAGACCGTAAGAATGCCGTTGAGAAACACCAAACAAACGGACAATCAAATCGCGTAGGGTAATAGTACTGGAGTACGGCTTATAACATTGGGAATATAAGATTCGTCGATTACATTTCTTGACATAACATTGGATAGGGTCATTTTTCGAACAGAAGTAAATAAATACTAAATAAAAGTTAAATGAAGTGTGCAATTAAAAGTAATACTAACATTTACTTTTCACTAACGCTTTATTCGATCACTTGTAATAAGGCCAGGAAAGTCTCTAGTTGACCCGTGACCGAAAACCAAAATGTAAACTAAAATAATTTAACATTGTATTACATAACACGGTGGTCAAACGCCGTAGCCGTTGTGTAAACAGAATTCCTTCTGAATGGCGTGTAAGAATTGGGAGATAATGCAGTACTGGAAATACCACCATACAATGGATGAATTTCAATTTCTTTTTTAATTGCATTACTTTATCACAGCACGAAGAGCGGGGCGAGCTTTTGTGATCACTTGCAGTCCGGCTTTTTTAGTCGTCGTCGTTATGTGTTGGCATTTTCTCCTCCAAAGCAAGTGCACCAATTCAAAATAATTGCACTCAAATGTTCCGTAGGTGGGTCCTCTTTCAATGCTGTTCAAATAATTGAATTTTATTTTAACTGTGGAATCAGAAAGAAGTAAAGTGACAACACTTTAAAAATCTTCTTGTACCAGCTTGATTTGAAAATAATTGTGTACAAATGTTCCTTGTGTGACCTTCACCAAAACTATTCAAATTATTCCGATACGTTGAAAAAAATGCGTAGCTTGTTTGCCTTAAATGTGTCCTTCATAGCAAAAACTTCAGAGAAATTTCTTGTTAAACAATTTAGGCCTGATTTGTTGATAAGTTTGCACAAATGTTCCTTGTGTGACCCTCTACCAAGATTGTTCAAATTATTTACATCTGTAAAATAATATGGCAGCTCGGGGTTGATGTGTGTTTTCCTTACAAATCTGTAGTAAAAACTTAAAACATCTTCTTGTACAAAAGTACAATCCCGTGCGAAACTAATTTGGCACAATTGTTTCTTTGGTTTCCCTCTATAAAGATTGTTCACATTATTCTGATCGGTTTTTGATACATGGCCGCCAACGGGCAGGGCTCATTTTCCGTATATGTGTATTGTAAAAACTTAACCCGATTCGAAAATAACTTGGCACAAATGTTCATTGCGTGACCCTCTATAAAGATGTTCAATATATTCCAATCCATTGAAAAACATGGCCGCCATGGGACGATGATCTTTTTCCATATATGTTTAGATTAAGAACATTGAACATTGTTTAAATTCTATTAAATCAGGTGAGCGATAGAGGACCATCATATAGTCATCTTGTCTTTTTCCTGGAAATGTGTAATACGCCTACCAGGTTGTCTGATTTGTAACAACCGGGTAATTTTTCAGTCATAGGTAATAGGGACAGATTTCCGCCTTACTGCACAAACTCGTTTGAAATAAGTTGCAAGCTTGTTGTTCCTAGTTCCCGAGGCTATGTTAATAATGCTATGAAAGTTCATTATAAATCATATATATTATACATAAGAAAATAAAATATCTTAATATTTTCCTCACGCTGTATTTCAGCAACTTGATTGCTGGTATCGTTTCCTGCGTCATCTTCTTGGCCGCCACAGTCATCACCACTGCATTGATAAACCACAAATATGGGTATTCGGCACAAGATTCAAATCTTGTTTATGGACCTACAGCGTAAGTCGTGATACATTTAGTAAATGTAACCTGAAAAGCTGTTGCCGATATGACAACTTGTACAAATGATGAAAATATGAATCTAACAGGGTTGAGCATTTTTAATGTTGCAAGAAGTATTACACTTCTGTCAGCGATAGATTGACTAAAATCTATCTTCTAATACGTTCATACATGCAGATCCATTTTGACACATCTATAGCAGACGACTTTTGAAAACATTACTGCAAAAGGTGGTTTTGTTCATGATAAGCATTTTCACCTATTGCGACAATGTCTGCATCTCTTTTCAATAACTTCACTTTAATTCTTATAGATATTTTCCATATTATTGACTAGATGTTTTTAAAGTCTTATACTACAGAATTGTTGTATGTTGAAAAGGGCTCAAAATGGTATTTTATGTGGTACAACTTCATATCATGAAAAGACTCATTTTAAATTCAAAATCATTACAGATGTTCGTTTTCAGTGGAAAAATGGACGTTTTGGCACGCAAACGATGCTTTTGTATCTAACTTTAAAATAAATGGCTAGGAGAAGCCCATTTTGTAATGTATATATTTCATTTTTGTTTCCAGAGATGATCCTTATTATTTCCAGAAGGTTTACATACCCAGCTACTGTAGGATGGGTCCCTATATCGTAGGTCTGTTTACCGGCTATCTACTCTATCGACTACAATGTAAATGCAAGATTCCCAAGGTAAAACATGTTGTTCTATAATCAT
Organism: Serripes groenlandicus; assembly: GCA_031761405.1. Taxonomy (NCBI): domain Eukaryota; kingdom Metazoa; phylum Mollusca; class Bivalvia; order Cardiida; family Cardiidae; genus Serripes; species Serripes groenlandicus. The sequence continues at coordinate 9,856,677 of JASEVX010000017.1, forward strand.
ATAAAAAAGGTTATTAATAATTGAGCTGTTCCACGAGAAAACCAACATTATGGCATCTGCTTAATGTGTCGCGCAGGCTAATCCGGTCCGACACATTCCGTCTCTGGGAGATAGAGGTATAGAGTAATGATTACCGAAACAGAAAGTCCACACGAGGCGAAAAGTGTTTGTCCAGTTAAGCCTGCGAGGCATGCTTAGGCTGATCCGGGCCGAAACTTTACGCATAGTCCACACTGTTGGTTCTTAATACGGCTCAATTTACTTATCGTGTTTTGATCTACTGTTACGAATAATATCATAGAAATCATAAAAGTAAAATTGTATATAGGACCATGTGCAAATGTATCAGCTATCATGATCATGGCACCTTTTCGTAGTTGTTAACTTTAACAAAAAACTTAAGGAAAAATCTGCTACCTAAGCCGCCCGTTGCGTTTCTATTTTGTGTTATCTATAGAGATTAGAATAATTAAACCGGGTTCCGAAACTATGAATTCTCAGAATTTGTGCTCAAGTATCTGATTGGTATGGAGCAAATCCATTCTCGAAATTGACCAATCAGAAGTTTTATCTCGAGCATAGAGTTCATTTCTGAGTACAGAGAATGTTTAAAGTGTTTTAAAGAGTTTTATAGTTTCGGGGCTTGCATAGTAAACATATGTTTGAAAATACAGGTTTTGTTATCGATATACCATGCTCTGTCTGTCAAATGAGCCCCGCTCTGGTTGACTAATACACAGGGGTTATGGTATCACATTTCATTGTATCATGCGCAGTCCAAACACGACGGATTAAAATTCCATGCATATGTGACTAGCTCAAATACGGTACCAAATATGGTAATTGTGTGTCACTGAAATATGATGTGACGTCATTGAAATATGTCTGCACGTCATTAAAATGCGGTAGATGGAACAACACTCCAATACACGAAATAATTTGCCAATTATGTAAACAGGGATTAGGAGACGAATATCTATTAAGACACCCTAGTATTCTCAAATTTAGCGAACTATTTAACACCAGTAACAAATCACAACTAACAAAACTGAGCCAATTTGCAGAAACTGTAACATGTTAAAATTGTAAATTGAATGTATATATGTAACTAGATGTTTGTATATAAAATGTTCAACTTGTTAAATTATAAACTTACCAGAGAAAGGACTGCACAACATATAGCCCGACTCAAATCATCTTGTTCTGGCCAATAATACTCCCTACATATCGACCTGGAAGAAAAATAGAAACCACAAAGAAACGCATTCTGGGATAAGAACATACATAAGTTTACTGATTTATAAATATCTTTAAACACATGTATCAATATTAACTTTTATCCACTTTAAAACGAAAAATATGAATTTGAAATAGAAATTGACATTTAAATCTAAATTGCATGAATTTATTTCATCAAATATAGCAAGCAGTAGTATTATTAAATACCGTATGTCTAAATTGAAAACTATTATAAAACGACAAAATTATACTTGTCTAAAACAATAATTCCTCTTGTGACAAATGATTTGCCCGAATCCATGCGACGTCCGAAATAAGTAATCCACTAGTCCTGGCTTCACTTTCACTTGTAATCCATTTGTAAATTGATATTCTTAGAAAGTAATGACTCAACACTGTTAAATAACCACTATATAACGGTTCACTCTGACAGGCGTGTACAGTTATACACAATTTACACGTTTGGCGGAGTCGAACGCCAGTAATCATGGAAATTTGTTTGTTTCCATAAGCATTTCTTTTCTATTTTGTTTCGAAAAGGGAAAATAATTAAATATGGAAACATGACGAAAACAAGCTTATTGAGCTTTCAAAAAAACATGCTTCTATTCCCCATTCTGTACCTTCTGTCTTTTTTTTCTCTGTATACTTCATTCTTTTTCTCTTATTCTCAATTTCTCTCTAATATTGATTTAATTACTACGCCTTTTGTTGCCCTCTGATCACGTTGTATAATATATTGAAAAGCTGTCATTTATTTATTATGTACATACTCAGCATCGAAATAAAAATATTGTATTGTATTGGTAGTGGAGCGCGGTTCACGCACCAATCATACAGTTTCTTTTATGTGTAAATTGTGTTATTTTGGTGTTTTAAATTTAGAAATCTGTATGTTTTTCTCTATTCTGTCTTTAAAAGTTATACACGATATGTAATAAAAGAAAAACGTTGTTGCAGTAGCGAGACATGGGTTAGAGTATTGTCTATTCGGGGCGTGGTCAAATTAGTATCTATCTCGACCTTCGGTCTCGCGAGATATCAATTCGACCACCCCCTCGTTGACAATACCTAAACCAGTATCGCTACTAAAAAATAATATGCCCTATTCGCTTTACTGTAGGTTTTGAACCTTCTCGGTTGGCTGTTTTGTGTGGCGATCTGTTGCTGTGATGTATACGGACTGTACTCGTACAAGGACAACCACATTCTCACCCAGTTACAATCCGATGTCTTTACTTCCTTACATAGAACTGGCTGGGGTGTCGCAATATCGTGGATTGTTTTTGCTTGTGCAACTGGTCACGGAGGTGGGCATTTTTCTACTAGAATATTATTTTCTTTCACACGTACATCTACAAATATTGAATCTAGATTACTGAAAGTATATTGATATTGATAAAGAGACATAATACCAGTGTAGCTAGATATCGAAAGCATATAATCCCGTTCACATGGGCTTGGTTGACGAAAGGAAACGCCGTGGCATAACTGAAAATTTTTTGAAAGATGCATAAAACATCATATAAACACCTGCTTGGTACCTTGAATCATATCCCAATGTTAAAACATTATTTCAGTATCAACTTGGATCACTTCGAATATAATTTTATAATAGCTCCCAATAACTGAACACCAGGCATTTAGTTCAGCTTCAGAGAGATGTCTTGATTCATTATTCTTTTTGTTGATGTTTTTCAGGTTGGATAAACGAGGTACTATCTTGGAAGCCGTTTATACCATTAGGTAGACTGACGTATGGAGCGTACCTTATACATCCCTTGGCTATCTTCCTCTTTCTATCCAGCAGACAGAATCCTTCATACTTCTCAGATTATGAAGTGGTAAGGCATTCTATCCTATATTCGTATTCAAAACAGATTGTAAAGTTTACTTAAACATATTGTATTGCCTTCAAAATATACATACAGAATAACAATGACCAAAGCCATGTTATAATCATAAGCCTTAATACATTAAATTGACGTCATATACATTAGATTGACGTCATCGAGAGCAGCATGTGACGTAGTATCATATTGATTTTGTATTGTAGATATCAAAAATCATATTTTAGATCATTTTGATATAGCGCTTCGCCTATTTAAGGTTCCGGCCACAAGTTCAAACCAGGTACACCCCCTTTTATACCTACAAACACATGGTTGTTGTCTCTAAAACACGACTTTAATTTAATAACTAGTTAATTTCTAGTATTTTAGAGACGTTCTAGGAACGTTATATGTTATTTATTAATTTTACCTGTTTGAAAAGTAAAATCAGATTATTCTGGTCAATAGTTATGTTGCAAGTTAACCCTTTTCTTCCGTCGACCCATTTTGGTGGATTTGCAGCAGACGTCTTTTGAAAACATGGTGGCAAAAAGAATAAATTGACCATGATTAGCAAGTTCCCCATTTGCCGACTTGCTCTCAATTATACTCAACAATTATACTTGTGTCTGCTGTTGATATGTTGTATGTGAGAAGGGGATGAAATCATTCAAATATTTCGAAATTAAAAATTCCTGTTATACTTCAGATATCGAAAATAGTATTGTTTTTAAATCACATCGTCTTTACAACAGCTTAAACGTCAATTAATTATTTATTAACTCACCCTGAGCACAACGTGCATCGAGCACCGGCGTCGTAGTCAACTACTATTGACTTATTTCAATTGATTTTGATGGGAAAATTGTGCGCACCTTCTTTCAAAATTGTTAAATAATCTCTGTGGAATCGAACACCTGCTGCACCGAAACTACTTGTCCGATTTGAAAGTAATTTCACATAATTGTTTCTTGGGTAAACTTCAGCAGATGTCAAGCTGACTTGATTGGTCGAAATAAACTTCTTGACAAGGTGTCAGTCCTTATTCTTATATGCCAATAATGACAACTATAGATTTAAGTTTCCTCTGAAACTACTAATTGTATTTCAAATTAATTTAATGTAATTGCTCCTTTGGTGACCATGTATTACGATTGTTTAGGTTATCATAGTTAGTAAGATAAGTCACTGCTTTCCGGGTGAGTTCCCCTTATGGTTTAGAACAAAGTTTAAAAATCCTCTCCTCTGAAAGTAACGGTTTCAAGAGAATATAAATAATGTTTCTTAACCGACTGTCGTACAAACATAGACTGTTCCTTGTGGGATTTGATTTCCTTATTTGCCTTAAATGCAAAATTTGAAAATCGCCTCTGAAAATACTTACCCGAGTTTTTAATGTCTTCACAGAAATGTTCCTTCATTGACCCACTCACTGTCTTGTTCATACAAGCCACCCTCGTTGTTGGAAAGCAGTGATAAATGGGGCTATTGTAAAGGGCATACGAACATGATCGCGGTGTAAACGTAGGAAAGCTCTAAATGTAATTTTATAGCCATGTTTCAAATTAATATGAAAGAAAGGTTTCGTAATTTTACAAGCCTTTTTGATGGGTTAAATTATGGAAGCCAGTTTCGACCGGTATCATACTTAGGCTGTGCGTTCTAGGAAAGATGAGAGTGACTTGATGGTGCCAGTTTTCCTGAAATGTTCAACCTTGGGATATTCAGCTAAAATAGTCAGATGAGTGATATATATATTTTTTCCATTTTCAGGTATATATGTTTATTGGTAACGTCACATTGTCATACGGAGCAGCATTTGTTCTCAGTCTATTCTTCGAATCTCCAATGATGGGCTTGGAAAAGGTTTTCTTCAACAAGAAGAAGTCAAATTAATTTTTATATGTTTCTTTACATTTTAAACCTTCTTCATCCTAATTTATTGTGTTTAGGGTCCGTCTTTAGGTTTTAAAGAAATAGTGTTTGATGTCTAATATATGGCTGTATATTTACAAACGAGAAAACAGAAATGAATGCATTGGACCGGAGCCAAACCATGTAGGTTATAGTTAATCAACTTATTACCCTGCAATGTGTTCATGACCTATTTAATTCAGTAATACAAGACCCAAAATACACTATGAATTGACCAAAGAACATGAAAATAATTATGATTAACATAACAAAAGTTATATGTACCATGACGCTTGTTGGTGGAATGTCTTGAACAAATCACTTTACTTGATGGATCAATGTGTTTCACAAGATCCATTTACTAAATACATATAAGACTAATTCTAACACTATTGACAATTTCTCTTCTATAAACAAAGAAGGATTTGAGCGTGATCTAAATGCAGTATATCACCCTAAATTTCCGGAACTATTTTTGGCTGTTGAAATTCCCTCCCGGGTATTTTTCATACAACGTTTCTCAGAGCGCATGCGTTACTACGTTGGGCTTGACATTTTATGAATAAAATCACGGGCTTTTGCTGTAAATGCCGTTTTGAAATTTGAATTGTAACGGTGACGTTACTGTTTTAAATGACGTCATTCACGTGCTTTACGAACATTTTTGACGCGCTCGAAAACGTTGTGTTAGAATGGGACAGTAACAAATTGCCCATGATGGGTTTAAGAACAATTGAAAAAGGTATAATAAAAATAAAATGTTGATAGACTGTTAATAAAACTGATTTCAAAATGTTTTGTTAGTTGAAAAAAATCGAATATTTCCAAAACAAATACAATGGGGAGTAAAGATAGAATAGCCTACACGTAATTTTATCAAGGAAAACAACGTCATGTCAAAACCTAGCTCCCCCTTAATATGTATCCCTTTATGTTATAAAAACAAGAGGCCCATGAAGGCCTATGCTCTACTGGCATTGATCTGGCTTGTTTCAAAAGGAACCAATATGTCATCAATATTCAAATACCATCTAAGTTTGGTGAAGATCAGATAGTAAATGGAAGCTAAATTGTGTTCACAAGCTGTATTATAGCAATTTTGACAATTTCAAGGGGCCATAATCCAGCCATGCATGGGTAGATCTGGCCGTTTTTTAGAAATGAACCAAACTCTCATGGATATCTAACTACTGTATAAGGACTGTATCATGTTAACAAGCACTATTATAGCAATTTTGACAATTTCAAGGGCCATAATTCAGTCATGCATGGGGCGGATCTGGATTGTTTTCGAAAGGAATCAAGCTCTAATGGATATCTAACTACTGAATAAGTTTGATTAAGATACAATAAAAAAAAAAGAGACTGTATCGTGTTAACAAGCTCTTTTATAGCAATTTTGACCATTTCAAGGACCATAATCCAGTCATGCATGGGCGGATCTGACTGGTTTTCGAAAGGAACCGAGCTCTCATGGATATCTAACTACTGTATAAGTCTGTATCGTGTTAACAAGCTCTTTTATAGCAATTTTGACCATTTCAAGGGCCATAATCCAGTCATGCAACTTATCTTCACGGGAAAATTGTGCGCACTTTCTTTCAAAATTGTTAAATAATCTCTGTGGAATCGAATACCTTCTGCACCGAAACTACTTGTCCGATTTGCAAAGTTATTTCACATAATTGTTTCTTGGGTAAACTTCAGCAGATGTCAAGCTGACTTGATTGGTCAAAATAAACTTCTTGGCAAGGTGTCAGTCCTTATTATTATATGCCAATAGTGACAACTACAACTATTGATTTGAGTTTCCTCTGAAACTTCTAATTGTATTTCAAATTAATTTAACGTAATTGCTCCTTTGGTGACCATGTATTAAGATTGTTTAAGTTATCATAGTTAGCAAGCTAAGTCACTGCTTTCCGGGTGAGTTCCCCTTATGGTTTAGATCAAAGTTTGAACATCCTCTCCTCTGAAAGTAACGGTTTCAAGAGAATATAAGAAATGTTTCTTAACCGACTGTCGTACAAACAAAGACTGTTCCTGGTGGGATTTGATTTCCTTATTTGCCTTAAATTCAAAATTTGAAAATCGCCTCTGAAAATACTTACCCGAGTTTTTAATGTTTTCACAGAAATGTTCCTTCATTGACCCACTCACTGTCTTATTCATACAAGCCACCCTGGTTGTTGGAAAGCAGTGATAAATGGGACTTTTTTGAAGAGTATACGAATATGATTGCGGTGTAAATGTAGGAAATCTCTAAATGTAATTATATAGCAATGTTTCAGATTAATATTAAAGAAATGTTTCGTAATTTTAGAAGCCTTTTTGATTTTGACCATTTCAAGGGCCATAATCCAGTCATGCATGGGCGGATCTGGCTGGTTTTCGATAGGAACCGAGCTCTCATGGATATCTAACTACTGTATAAGTCTGTATCGTGTTAACAAGCTCTTTTATAGCAATTTTGACCATTTCAAGGGCCATAATCCAGTCATGCATGTGCGGATCTGGCTGGTTTTCGAAAGGAACCGAGCTCTCATGGATAACTACTGTATAAGTTTGGTTGAGATACAATCAAAAGTGAAGACTGTATCGTGTTAACAAGCTCTTTTATAGCAATTTTGACCATTTAAAGGGCCATAATCCAGTCATGCATGGGCGGATCTGGCTGGTTTTCTACAGGAACCGAGCTCTCATGAATATCTAACTACTGTATAAGTTTGGTTGAGATACAATCAAAATAATTGACTGTATCATGTTAACAAGAAATTGTTTACGGACGCACGCACGCACGCACGGACGAATCGCCACAACATAAGCCCTTCTGGCCTTTGGCCAGTAGAGCTAACAAGTGCTAGAATTGAAATAGATCTCATTTTGAGTGATATACCGGCTCTTATATCACGATGTGTCGTTCAGGGGTGTATAAATTAATCACTAAGGCCATTCGGCCTTCGTGATTAATTACTACACACCTGAACTCCCAATCGTGATATACGAGCCGGTATATCACTCAAAATGAGATCTATTTCCTAAATAAACAGTTTGTGCTTAAATGTTTTTCCTTTTGTAAAATGCCAGGTTCAAGTACTTTAAAAGTGCAATGATATGCCCTGGTAACGAATTAGACCAAACGTAGCCCATGCGTGACCAGTGTGTATTTAGACCAGCATACGCATCCCCATAGTTTCAACAGATTCGGCACCGTTTGCTGATTATTGTTAGAGGCCTTCAAGACGTTTCTCACAAACTGCATCCTGTTGGAGCAGGAAACATGAATAAACGGGGTGGTTAAACTTCAGCTACATATTTCACAAATGCATATTGTGTTTTGGTTGGGCTTATTTCTGACTATCATACGATTGATACCAGTAGCTATATTGTAAAAGTATGTAATGTTTCCTTCCGATTTGGAACACGTTCGTGGTAGCCCAGTATAAAGAATAAAGAACCGGGCCCTGATACGTTTCCAGCATGCATCTGTTCCAATCATTGGCTCCCAGATAATAAAACAAAAAGCATATTGCCACCTTCATTCAAAATATGTCACGTCATATGAGAACCGACATTCAAAATGTTGGAAATTTCGGTAAAATGCATGAGTTTTCTGACGATGACGAACAGTGTTTAATTTAGTTCAATGTGTTCAGTTATGAGGTTATGAGGTTCCGGTTACATATAGGTAATTGCTTGTGTGTAAACTGGTCTCTCTGTGTCCACATTTCGCGGGAAGATACGTCTCCGGTTCTTATTTTAGCTTTTAAATGGGCTTCAGCAATAGTGATGTTTAATCCTGTAATCGGACTAAAGCCGGGTACCGAACGAAGAATATCTCTTCCAATTCAAGTATGGATCTTTCTTGTACTCGATTTTAATTTGCCTTCTTTATACGGCCAATCTCGACAAATGAATACATCTGATAATATGTATCTATTAAGGACGAGACAGACGGGAGCTTTGTTTTTTCGTTTAAATGGATTTTCTGTGCTTTTGCGTAGACGTTTTCAAAGTCGTCTGCTGCTTATTTGTTGTATGTGGGAAAGAGTTAAGGTATTAGGTTGGGTGTTTTAGAACATGCAAAACGTCTCTTATCTAAAGTTCTGTAAAATTGTTTACGACCCGATTCAACAAAGCTCAGAAAAAGTTTCTGGCGATGTTTTTGCCTATTTATAATATTGAGATGTTAAAATAAATGGGTAATCTTTAAAAAATCAATGATGATTCTTTTAATTACAACATATTACAGTATAATTTTAGAAACTGTAAAAACAATGTTAACCTTACTTTGCAATCAACAGGGCCGTAACGTGACCCATTCTATTATTTGTAAATGCAGCATATCATCGCTTGGCGATTTTGGTCATTCTTATATAACAGACGACAAAGAGTGATCGGGTCCCATAGAGTAATTAAGTTGTCTATGCTTCCTTCTGTTATGAATATTTCGCTGTTTTCACGATTTTATCCGATTTCTAAAATTCATTGGATTCGTACCCGGTTTTACAGGTTTCGTTCGAGATGAACGATTCGTACCAACTGGTTTTCGCTCTTTGCTATTGGGGAACTGTCTTGACCATTTTCTTTTGTTAATTTTCAGTTTTCTACTGGCATGTTCAAAACGATTAAAGTGACATTACAAAAAAACAAAACAGACTTAATAATTCTTGCTATATTTTGACTATACATGTCAACTTTCATAATGCTCAATCTTGATCATAAATATCTTTATATCTTTTTAAATTACTTCGTACTTTTTGTTTATATACTCCCGGTTTTGCTTTCATACTTCTGCTAAACTGGAAGGAGAATAGACTTCCCCATCTCCTTTCAAAGCTTGTGTCACACTTAACTTATAACTAGAGGCAATAAACCTTAATATATGTTAATATTTAATCACCAATGTTTTGTTTTTTTATCTAATTGATCTAGTTAGAGAATTTAAAACAGTTTATTGGGAAAAGAAACTTGAGAAACTTCAGCTTGTATGACACTTTATAGTTGCAGTGAAGGTTAAGCAAACTATAAACCAAATGGTTTCAGGACTAAACTTGTCATTTCATGACTAAATTTCACATGTTGAATATCACATAGATTGTAGCATATAAAACGTTTAATCCCTACGTCAATATTGACCCTTTCTGCTCTTGGTAACCTAGGCTATCGTAGCCAGGTGAGCAATATAGGCACATCTTGGCCTTCTTGTTTAAAATAAAGGGACATTTGGCCTTCTTGTTCGAAGTATTTATAATGTTTGCACAGGTTATTTAAATGTACTGAACTGCATCTGCTTCCTTTAAGTCATGCTTCAAAATCATGCGCGGCGTCTTTGATGCTTTGCATCAAAATTCGTCTTGTTACTTATTGACCTAACCTACTGTCATGGGCATTGAAGAAAAAGGGGGAGACAGTTAACACCATTCCAGTTATTTTATTAATTCACAAGTAAATCCTCTATCAAAATATTTTGGCATGATTTGGCGGCAGTTAAAGTAACAATATCTTAATTCCACTGGTCTTCAAGTAATTGTCATATGGAATTATGGAATGCATGCTGCTGGAGATAGGACGGTGCCACATCTTTAACAAAAAAAAACAGAATCATATTTCAAGTTTTCTCCCTTGAATTGGTCTCCATATTCCATCCAGTACATGTATATATCTAGCTCCATATATACTTTATCATTCCTGTTTCCGTATACTATAATATTAATTCTTATCAAATTGTCTCCAATTTAGGTCCACCTGTTCCGAGCAAAGCCATAGCATGTTAATGCAAAATTAATCAATGTTCCAATTAATGGATGGCATTCCTCAAAATTGATCATCTCAAAGATTATTCCTTGAGCCATATTATGGAAAGGATAAACCACCCATAACTATGTAACATAGTGAGTAAGTTTTTAAATTATTTAAAATAGCTAAATTAAGTTGAGAGCGGCACCACCCCACCCCCAGAAGCCTAGCATTGTTCGCCACAGCAAAATGTGTATATATTTTGTCCCCCAAAGTCATAGGCCTTGCTTTTCAACATTATTTAAGAAGTTTTCAATAGCCTCCCCATCAGAGAAGATCAACAACTCATTTCCAATATCTGCCGAATGAACAAAATCATAGCGGAAGAAACCTGGTGTGTGTGTGTCTATAGATGTTATGAAGAATGATCTCCCCCTAGGGCTAGATAAAACAAAAGTTGAAATGGTACGGTTAATTTTCTCCCTTTTTTGTAAAATCTTTAACTGTAAGTTTCAAAAAGGTATACCATTTCTTGTTTAATTAAGTGACGTTATTACCACCTATGTGGATAACTATCATATCAGGGGTTATCCCTTCTTGCAATCTTCTCTGAATTTGTGTGTGCAGACCCTCGATGGTCAAGCCACTATATCCATCCCAGTGCATGTTACAACTTTCAAAAGCTTTTCTGTTCAGTTGGTAGAATTTTGCCCCAGTCCATCTTATCAGTGAATCACCAATTATCAAAATGTCTGAACAAAGAAGTATGAACCTTCCCATGCCACGGCAGACATAAAGTGGTTTGACACATTCACATTCTAATGTAACGAGAATAAGAATTTGAAGACCAGCGCCCCATTAATTTGATTGTTTCATCAAAGATCCCTAGATTGGTCTGTTGCCGTACCAATGCGAAAGCTGTGTGTAAGGATTTGAGATTTACGACCATTTGTTTGGTACTGATGAAAATTGATATCTTGTCAATGCCTTACCATTAGCATGACAGAAAAATAACCTTGACTTTGCGGGTGAGATTGTTGCAAACTCCTTCAATTCAATTCAAGTTTTATTGTATTAAAGGGCCACCGGCCCATACACAAAAAATATTCATTACATACAATATACAAGTATAGGTACATGTGTAAGAGGTATACATATCCAATGACAATCATTTTTTCTAAAAGTACATACAATTAAAGTAATGTCATTGAAGAAATAGCTAGTCAGTTTTCTTGTTCGTTTATATAGACTTCTCTTATTCGGAAAGCATAAAATAGGTACATAGCTAGATTACGGATAACAGTTTCGTTTTTACTAGACATGATATTGCAAAATGACATTTCATTTGGGATAGTAAGGAATTTCTGATCAATGAATTTATCTCGTATGTCTTTATATAATGGACAGAGAAAAAGAAAATGCAACTCATTTTCTATAACGCATTCGCAATAGACACAAAAGCGATACTCTCTGGGTATTCCATAATGTCTACCCTTTTCAATCATTAACGAATGAGATGCATTTCTAAATCGTGCTAAACAAGATCTAAATTTACTAACATCAATGATATTTAAATATGACTCCTGTCCAAAGAATTGTTTATATCCACAGTAAGATGTTAATTTAGCATTGTCAGAACACCCAGTCCTCCATTCTTGTATATACTGGTCCTTAAGGCGCTGTGTATAATTAAAAATAAAAAGTTTATAATTTTCCACATATTGACTTTCCCAAACTTGCCCAAAACCGTTTCTGTACAAATGTGTTCTTATATAAGTTACCCAATTAATATATCCGAGATTATCAAAATGCAATAACATGTTATACGAAAGCTTAACAAGTCTACATTGTGGTAATTTAAGGATGCGTAACCAATACTTTATTACTCTTTTAGAGGACATGATTTGGACAGGATATCTACCCGTATCACCCAAAATGGAAAGATTACATGCTTCTAAACCTACATTTAGCAAACGTTTACATGCATAAAGTTGTACTTGCTCGATACAGTTCATATACTGGAGACCCCATATCTCAGATCCATATAGCATAACTGGACATACCTTAGAATCAAATACTTTAAAGAATGTGTTAACTGGAATATATGGTAGTTTAACAAAATAACTGAATATATACATTAATACTTTTTTGGCTTTAACCGAGGACATTTCTGCCATTTTAAACAATGACAATCTATTTGTAAAATGAATACCAACGTAAGAAAAACTAGAAACGACTTCAACAGCTTTACCATTGAATGACCAGTGTTCTTTCTTAGACAATTGACCTCCCTTTTTAAAAACCACAATTTTAGTCTTAGCTATGTTGACCTTTAGCTTATAATTGTTACAAAATGAATTCAATAGATTTAGTTCTTTTTGTAGACCACCAATAGTGTTTGCAACTAATCCTATATCGTCCGCAAACATAAGCATGAAAACTGACGTAAAATCCGGAAATAATTGGATTCCTCTGATGTCACTATTTCTCATTACGTCATCAAGTTCATTAATAAACAGGGAAAATAAAATTGGACTTAAGGAACATCCCTGACGGAGTCCGATTGGACAAGAAAAAACATCACTTATACCATCATCAGATCTTACACAGGCCTTAACACTGCTATAGATTGATTGTATTGCTCTAAATAAATTACCTTTGATACCATGTTTTATTAAAACATTATACAGCAGTGGTCGGCTAACGGAATCAAACGCCTTTTCAAAATCAATAAAGGCAACGTAAACAGATTTCTTTTTCATCGATAGACATTTTGAAATTATTGAATTTAAAACAAAGGCATTGTCGACGGTACTATATCCTGCTCGGAAGCCGGCCTGCGACTCTGTCAACCTGTCATATGCATCGACATAGAAGGTCAGGCGCTTAGTTAATACAGATATGTATGCCTTACTTAATATATCCATAAGAGCAATGCCTCTATAATTTGTAGGTTCACGAACATTACCTTTCTTATAAACAGGTATTAACAGAATTTTAGACCAATTCAAAGGAAATTCACCAGTAATATATAACCTATTAAATAACATGTTGATAAAAGGTAACAACACAGGAATTCCGAATTTCATATGGTGAGGTGTAATACTACCAGCAAATGCTTTGTTAACATTTAAACTTTGAATTGTACTTAATATCTCACTATCATCTATAGGTGAGTTAAAAAGAACACTTTCAATTTCGTCCAGAGTCTCATTAGTACGCGTTTCGTCTACATTGTTTGTCTCTTGACAACTGTCAATGGCGAACAATGTACGAAAATAATCATACCAGTCGTTCAATGATATATCATTTGTTGCTTTTGGTTTGCTTGTGAGTTTTCGTATTTCTTTCCAGAATTTACTACTATCTTTGATAGAATTCTCAATATTATTAATTTTATTTTTGTTATATAAGCGTCGTTTTCTTTTGCAAAGAAGTGATGCATTTCTAAGACTCTTCTATACAGTAGATTGAAATGACGGTTTGTTTAGACGAATTGTTACCGAATTATCTCCCTTATCGAAATTGACATCATCTTTATTTAAAGCTCTTTCAACTGCATTCCAAGAACACACAACCAATTCACTTATTCTAAAAAGTCCGAAATATGCTAGTTAAAAGGCAGCTGTAAAAAGCAAGGTTTCATATCCTGAAAGGCACACATCCTTTAAAGAATATGTTAGCTTATGTAACTGGCATGCGGTAATGAGGCTTTTGATGCAAGCGCTTGCATCCCTCAAGCATTTTCTTAATGACAAAGTTTTCTGATGGATTTATGAAACCTTTGATTTTATGCACAAAACTGATCCCTGATACATATTACATGATTGTTGATGGGGCGTAATTTTTCTCAAAGATTAGTCCAATAGCTCGTTGCTGAATATCTTCCACAGATGGGGTTCTATTCTGCATAGGTCGTGTTTTGCATTTGGGGCTAGCAATTGGAATCTGCCTATCTGTAAACGAGACAAAGCATCTGCCTTTCAATTCTTAGCTCGAGGAACATGTTCTTCTTTAATAACAATATTCATTTTTAAACATTTCAAAGTTAGATTACGCAATAAAACTATTACTAAATCTGATTTTTAAGTCATTTTGTTAATGATAAGCCGCGAAAAGGAAACTGACCTCTAATCGAATATACATCCGACTGAGCGTGTTGTTGGCATGCCCATCTACCGTGAATATCACTGTAGCATGATGAGCAGAAATTGAGCGTGATTAATCTAAGCCAAAGGCTTGTTTCGCAATCGATGTAAAATAAATATGTTTAAACTAAACTAGCATGATGAGCACACATGAGGATATTTGAGGATATTTGCAGTTCGCAAATTTACAGAACCCTTTGTTGAAATATATGCATGGTGGGCCTTGTGACTTACCTTTCCATGCATGAACTTGATGTAATAAGCTAAACGGGGAAGAGAAGGATCGCAGCTAAAGATCTGGATTAATTGTGGACCAAGATGTAAATTTATCAGACTGGCGACGTCGAAATTGTTCGTCATATGTGCTCCACATCGTGCTTCCATACTTAGTTTCGGCTTCTCTAATGATAAACATATAATGCAACAAGTCCTGTGTCTGTTCGGGTGAGCAATTAAATAAATACTTGCATATATCAAAAGTGCTCTGTCCACTTATCTACGGTATAATTTTTTCCGACAGAAAGCAATTTCGACCTTGTCACCAGTCGATCACTCTCATCAAGCCTAAACACAGAACAAGCAGAAGCATCCCTTAGCTCGACTGCCCCTTTCAATAACTTTTCTAAGCTAAGATACTCATTCTGCTTGATTTTAGTTTTAACTTTTTCTGGTACATGTGATTCTTATGTATCCCCGCCACACCTCATTATTTCAGGCTAATCTAACTCCTTAGGGAGATGAATTGACTTTGAAATTATGGCCTTAAAATCTAATTAACTCATTACCCTTTGTTTTCCTTCCATGGTCATTTCTCTCCTCTTCAATGTCTGGCTGAAGAAGCCGGACCATCTCCACAGCCTCTCCTTCCTGTCGTCTTTTCTCTGCAAATATCAGGCTCACCCTGCTTCCTCTTGTTAGATCTTCCCTTCCGGCATTATTCTAAGCTTTTACTTATAAATGAAACTTAGATGCAAACTTTTTCAAGCTGATAATTACAGATTTTATTTTTTAGAGTTCTGACCCTGTCCTGTTTGTATGGAGGGGTTAGGAAAAAGGGGGATACTCTGTAGGCACTTCTTGTCTGGGAGTATTCAAAGGGGGGTAATATGTAGGCACTTCCTGTCTGGAAGTCTGTGAGTACTCAAAAGGGAGATAAATCTTGATTTTTTTCTAAAATATTATGAAGTTCTCTCCCTTGAACGATTGGCACAAGTTCTATTAAAATAATAACGGCTTTATTGTAAATTTCAATAAGCTTCATTAGTGTACTTTCATTTAAAGGGAGTTTCCAAAAAAAATCGCATGTGTTTTCAAAGTCGTATGTTAACAATGAATTTGATTTAAAAGATTATTATTCAGAGTTACAGTCCAACTTGTGCAACCCAACACATGTAATGAACGTCGTCTGCTAATAGACCTTAACACATTTTGATAGTTTGATAGAATTAAAGCAGTAATTTATTATAATTAAGCATAACAGGGGACAAACTATTGGGATGAATATCACATTTAAATTTGTTATGTAAATTATTACCATCCCTTCATATGTCTGTGAATGGTATGAGACGTGACCGAAACTAGATCAAAATCTGACCAAGTCATTGACTTTGTGATCAGTAGCCACCTGTCTTATGCAGCCAGTGTGATTATTGCCCCAGATTGGATCAGTGCATCTTAAGCCCTAAATTACCTTTTGACAATGTATCAATTAAATCATTGATGTAGCGCAGATACAAAAATGGGGACCAGAGCCCACCCTGTCTTGTCCCTTGTAAAACTCGGAACCAGTCTGAGTAGTGACCAGCGTGTAAAACTCGGCTATACATTTCTTTGTGCATGGCAATAACAGTCTTAAGAACAGTAATGTTAACACCTAAACGCCCATCATGCTGAACTCTGTCAAAAGCTTCACGACGGCGTTGGTGTCACACCTTGGTTAAGGTTTTTGTACCAATTCCATTTTTTGTCAAAACTATTGCAGATATTGCTTTTATACTTACAACACTTATTCACCATCATTACTTCTATCAACAAACAAGAGTACATAACTCTGTCAAGGTTTTTGTAAGAATTATGGTCCCTTTTTTTACTTAGAATTTTGGTTAAGTTTTTTGTACCAATTATACTATTTTTCAAAACCATTACAGATATTGCTTTGAAACTTACAACACTTATTCACCATCATTACTTCTATCAACAGACAAGAGTACATAACTCTGTCAAGATTTTTGTAAGAATTATGGCCCTTTTTTACTTAGAATATTGGTTAATTTTTTTGTACCAATTTACTTATTTTCAAAACCATTACATATATGGTTTCGAAACTTACTACACTTGTTTATCATCATTAACTCCATCAACAGACAAGAGTACATAACTCTGTCAAGAGTTTTGTAAGAATTATGGCCATTTTTCGCCCTAGAATTTTGGTTAAGTTTTTCAAACCACCCAACTTTTTTTCAAAACCATTAGTGATTTAGCTTATAAACTTACAATACTTATTTATCATCATTACCTCCATCAACAGACAAGGGTTCATAACTCTGTCAAGTTTTGTTTAAGAATTATGTCCCTTTTTCGATTTATAATTTTGGTTAAGTTATTCATACCAAATCAATTTTTTACAAAACAATTAGAGATATAGCTTATAGACACTTAAAAAAATCTTTTTACCATCATTACCTTCACCAACAGCCAAGAGTGCATAATTCACTAATGGTTTTTGTAAGAATTATGACTCTTTTTCGACTATCACCCAAAAAGATTTTGTTTCATTGGCAAGCACAAAAAAGTCGAGCATGCTGTTCTCCGACAGCTCTTGTTTTTCTAAAATCCACAGAATGATGTTATAATTAAGTCATTATGTTGTTAGAAAAAAACAATAATGTAAAGGGTCAATGTTATCCATGCGTGGTATGTTTATAGAAGACTTGTTAATGTGTAGTGACCAGTGGTCAGTTCAGCTTGTGTAGGTGAGAAGAGATGTTGTGATTTGAGAGAACTATAAGCTGGAAAAATTGTAAGTAAAGACTTTGTATTTTTGTGAATTGAATAACTGAGGTGTCAGAAGTAAATTGGAATGCGCCTGGAGGTG
Source organism: Serripes groenlandicus (assembly GCA_031761405.1). Classification (NCBI taxonomy): domain Eukaryota; kingdom Metazoa; phylum Mollusca; class Bivalvia; order Cardiida; family Cardiidae; genus Serripes; species Serripes groenlandicus. The sequence continues at coordinate 9,874,643 of JASEVX010000017.1, forward strand.
CTGTGGGAGTTACTGAGGTTGATGCCTGGCTCCCAAAGGTTAAGAGGGGGAGGAGTGTAATGTCTGGATGTGGTGGCAAGACATGATTGCCCGGTTAGCTCAGTTAGTTAGAGCGCCAATATAGTGTTATGGGGTCGTGAGTTCGAGCCCCACATCGGGAGGCCATTTTCCCCCTCTTATGTTACTTACGTCAAATTGATCTTTGTGATCTCAAGATTCTTTTATAAATTGATCCAAATATACAATTTGCACAATCGATACACATATATGTTTAATTATTATAATACAGAGAAGGCAATGTTTGATGAATAGTATAAATAACGTAATGGTTAACGATCCCTAATTAGCAATGTCACATAGGTCACTTATAGTGTCCCATTGTTACACATAGGAAAGTACAATGTAATAATTTTAATGTATTTTAAACTTACAGGTATATAGGAGAACCAATACATTAGATTAAACATCAGCGTTAAGTAGTGGTGTAACATTGTACCTCCGTAAATAATGTGTGCATTATAAACGTTGTCTGGACCACATAGTTTACCTTTTTGTAAATAATTAATCGCTGCCAAAATCTCATTTAACGAAATGTTATCCTTTGTATTAATTAAAGGGTTACCCATACCTTTTAAATTCGAGGCTATGTTGGACACTCTATGGTAATGCTCATTGTCATAGGAATCACATTCAGTGTCTGAGTAAAGTGAAGTAAAATAATCCCCCCAACGGCAATTTGTTTGGAGTTCCTAAATACTGAATCATCAAATTTCATTTCATCACAGACCGACGAAGATTTTCCATTGCGCTTAGAGTTAAATAGCCGCCAAAATGTAGCGCTGTCTACATTGCATGCATTATCAATGTCTTCGTTAGTCTTATTTAAATACTGAAAGGAACGTTATCGATTCCAATTACTAAATTCACGTTTGACTGATTTGTATGCAACATAAGATTCGAACGTATGACCTCTAGGCCTACCTTTTACAATCCATGTATTTCTTTTACAAATCATGATATAATGGAATTGCTTTAACTCGTTAGACCAATATGGTTTAAAAGTGAGACACAGGAAAAGACATATCCGCGCTTAACTTAATATTTGAGATTATAAAGTTATACAACGCGTCAATATGTGTGTGTAAGTAAGAGGCATATGCATCTTAGTGAGTTTAGCACAGTTTTTTTTACATTTACTCGGTGAACACGTATGTATTTGGTCTAACCTACTTACGTTATCCACAGCTAATTTTAACGTGATCGGACGGTGCAATGACACATTGAGGAAGTTATCATCAACGATAATACACTTTTGCACTATGTCAACACATTCGATGGGGACCATGAAATGGTCAACACAATACCTATATTTTCCATCGTAAGAAACATACGTAGCATCTGAACCAGAGCATAAGTCGCTAGTCGTCAGTATAAAAAGATTAAAGTCAGAAAGAAAGTGTTGACGGGTACGCCCTCTATTATCTAAATTCTGTATAAAGGAATGTCCATTCAAATGTGCGTTAAAGTCGCCCATGATGATATCCTTTCCGTGATCAGCATACAAGCTAAGAACATTCCAAAGTGCGTCGAGGAATGCGTCGAGGCGTTATTATTAAAATAAAACAAATTTAAATGTCTTGAACATATTACAATTGCGTTTGTTTAAAAACACTTAAGTTATGACACATCTAGAATGAAATAAATATTCCGATGTTTTAAGTATTTGCAGTTTCTTTATTTTGACTCGCATTTCTTTTTTTGGGTTTTATTTACGAAGACAAAACCGTCCCTATGAGACTTGCAGCAGACTGTTAAGTGTCAATATCGAGATAAAAATCACGTCGAATTCTCCTTTAAAATAGCAATTTTAACTTACTGAATGTTATTTTCATGTTCAAAGAGATGTCTTGATTTGTAAAGAATGCATTTTATAATGTTTATCCATGTATATCTTAAATATGAACTGTTTCTAAGCTAAAACTGTTGATCGCGTGACTCGCGAATACCAACTGCGTAGATCAATCTCCTTTGCAGAGAGCCGCTCTTTACACTCGCTTACAAATAGTAAATTATTTGGTTCGAAACAAATGAAGAAAAGAACAAACCGAGATAAAACTGGTTTTAATAGAAAAATGACTTTGAACGAACACTCTCTGCCTATAAAGAGAGTTTCAAGAACGAAAGCTCTCCGAAGAAGAATGTGGGTCACGAATCGGGTCTTTCGTACAAAATTAGTTCGTCCTTGACAATTTTAAATGTGTCATTAAATTCCCTAAAGGCATATTGCTTCCAATCTGCATATTGTTATGCATCATTGACACAAGGGCGCTCATCATAATATAATTTTAAATCATGAGTAGTTTGTTATTTTCATTATAAAAAATGAAGGATTATATTGTAATGTCCTGATTGACTCCGCGGGTAGCCCCGTATAGTTGAACACGTGGTTGTTGGCATCAACAGTATAGTGTAGCTTGGTGAACAACAGTTGTGCGGACTTATTGCTCTCTACAAAAAAAAAGCACCGACAACCTTTCGCATTATATATGTAAGCGTCAATTCGACAAGCTGCATTCGTCTTCCACCAATGGGCGTTAAGTCAGTCGAAAAGGAGCCAGTTGCTTGGAAAGACTGTTGTTTGGAGTACTGGTATGAGAAAGTCAGGAAACACATGGGAATGTGAACTGGCCGCCTTGTTATGAGAAAAAAGTGTATTTTGTATTGTATATAAGGTAACTCAATTGCAAAGTTTTCGGCATGACGGCCTTCTTAAATTCATTGCCTTTTGTCAAACGTCGTACAGAATGTTGGCCGAGCTTGATTTCGAACTTACAGCTCCATGATTGATAGCCGGCGTTGCTACCGACTAAGCTATCGCGGCTCAGCTTGCAATAAACACTGAACTTACAATCGTTCATATATCAAACGCTTTGGCAAATACTTTCATTGCTGACATCTGTAGTTATGGAGATAGGCTAGTTTACTATTCGGCGAATCCGATTTTAACCCTCTCATACATACATGTGTCTGCTGCATATGAACCGTCCCACGAGAAAACCAACATTGTGAATGAATGAATGTATATTGTTTTATGGCGCATCGACAGCTAAGGTCATTTAGCGCGCAATTAAATTTAATTATTCATGATCCCTGGGTAAACAAACCAGTACTAGGCTAGAAAATGTGCCTTGCCCAAGGGCACTCCACCATGACCGTAGTGCCGCGACTGGGGATCGAACCCGGGACACCCGGTTTCGAAATCCCCGACGCTTACCACTCGACCACAGCGGATTCCTCCAACATTGTGGACTCTGAGTAAAGTATCGACCCGGATCAGCCCAAACATGCCGCGTAGGCTAACCCGGGGAGACACTTTTCGCCTCCTGTGGATTTTCTGTTTCAGGAACCATTTCTCTATACCTCTATCTCTCTGAGACGGAATGTGTCGGCCCGGATCAGCCTGCGCGGACTGCGCAGGTTGATCTGGGTCGATACATTACGCAGAGGCCGTAATGTTGGTTTTCTCGCGGAACGGCTCATGTCTGCAGCAACTGACTTTGAAAAAATCTGGACAAAAATCTGGAAGTGAAAGTATACTTAAAAGTATTACTTAGCGATAAACAAGGTTGGTGGAATTGAACCCAGGTGATCATTTAGTGTACTTCCATGCTGATTTATCCGTCCTCCAGAAGTTTTCAAACCCTCACTAAACAGGGCCAATACGTATGCACACTGATCTGGATCCCTGGTCTCTGCGCCTAAAATGTTGTTTTTCTAGTGCCTTTCAAAATGAAATTATTCTTTAGTTGTCTTGCTTTCGATTTCAGTTTACAAATGCTGGAAATATGTGATGTCTTCTCTTGATGATATAACTCGTTAATCATTAATTAGTATTTATATTGCTGACCCTTGTGCACACACATAGCGAATCTGCAGCAGAAGACTTCGAAAACATGTTGGCAAGATGAAAGTTTTACACTTTATTTGCCATATGTATGGAGAGGTTAAGGTAATGCCGTAATGCAAGGAGAGAGAGCATTTCATTCATTATTTAACCCGTCTGTATGTTAGAAAGGGTTAAGGTAATGCCGTAATGCAATCAGAGACAGCATTTCATTCATTATTTAACCCGTCTGTATGTTAGAAAGGGTTAAGGTAATGCCGTAATGAAATCAGAGAGAGCATTTAATTCATTATTTAACCCGTCTGTATGTAAGAAAGGGTTTAGACAATGTCGTAATGCAATCAGAGACAGCATTTAATTCATTATTTAACCCGTCTGTATGTAAGAAAGGGTTAAGGCAATGCCGTAATGCAATCAGAGACAGCATTTCGTTCATTATTTAACCCGTCTGTATGTTAGAAAGGGTTAAGACAATGTCGTAATGCAATCAGACACAGCATTTCATTCATTATTTAACCCGTCTGTATGTAAGAAAGGGTTAAGACAATGTCGTAATGCAATCAGAGACAGCATTGCATTCATTATTCAACCCGTCTGTACTTAAGAAAGGGTTAAGGCAATGCCGTAATGCAATCAGAGACAGCATTTCATTCATTATTTAACCCGTCTGTATGTAAGAAAGGGTTAAGGCAATGCCGTAATGCAATCAGAGACAGCATTTCATTCATTATTTAACCCGTCTGTATGCCAAAGGCTCAGGGTGTTCTATTCTGAATGCTCTATGTCCGTCGCCGTCGTCCGGCGTTAACCTTTAGCTTTAAACATTATCTTCTCCTTAACCATAAGACCAATTTCAAGAAAACTCGACATGAATGTCCTTTGGTGGCCCTCTTTCAAAATTGGTCAATGATTTAAACATTGATAACTTTGGTTGCTGCGGCATCAAAAAGGTGGCAAAATGTCCAAACTTTAAAAATCTTCTACTCTGAATCTGCTCGTGAGATTCCAATATAATTTGGTAGAAATGTTACTTTGGTGACCCTCTACAAAAAAAAATGAAAATTCCATTTTCCAGTGCTTGTATAATTTTAAGAAAATTGAATAGGAATCTTACTTCAGTGATCCTCTATTTAATTTGTTCAAGCCGTATTGATTGGTTACAAAATCATAGTAACGAGGCGTCATCACAAAAGGGTTAAATTAAACTTTTAGCTACAAATGACAAATGCCCTCTTGTTTTTCTAATCTATCAAAAAAAATAAGCATAAAAAGAACTGTATCTTTAAGACCTGTTTGGGTTAACACAACTCATTTAACCCTTTCCCTCATACAACATCTTTTGCAGCAGACGACTTTAGAAACTCTATAAATGAAAAATAAAGTGTTAAATAAAGTTGAAAACATTGAGGCAAAAAGAGAAATTGCTCATTATATAAACAATTTTTTGTTGTTGCAACAATGTGTTCAAAAGCTGTCTGCTGCAGAGGCGTCAGAAAGCGTCTGTATGTGGGAAAGGGTTACAGAGATTAATGTCAGGTTGTATAAATACGTTTCTCTAATTACCCATACAGAAGGAGCCGAATCGTGACGAAGGCGCTATAGAATATCGTAAAATTACAAGATTTCGACGGAAGAGGTTGCAATATGTGGATCATATACTATTTTGGCTTGTTCTTCCTATTATTACCGAATACTGGTCAGGTACTTGGTCAGCTTAGTTTTAATGATGGTGCTTCGGGTAGTATTTTATCGGTTCGTAACATCACGGCGTATTACAGACAGCTCGGTAGCAGATTCAATGATTCGTCCGTTTTTAACGGCACAGTGATAAACAACTTTATCAATGAGATTATAAACTCTCCGGGGTTAAATATTGCTTTTCGGGTTTACAAGTTATTGCAGAGTAAGACAGAACCATCTGACATCATTATCGATGTTGTGTCATCATCTGACATGGAACAGCTGATAAGCCTCTGGCTGACTACAATTGGCGTTCCTGAAGAACAAATTGGTGACTTACAGATTTTAGTGTCTTCCAAAGAGATGATTTCACTTATCAAAACGCTTGATGAAAACAACAATTCAACGAACACGGTTTGCGCTATACATAACTTCACCAAATTGCCAGAATTCAGTAAATTATTTGCCATTGCTATGAATGGATCGGCATCTTTTAAAGATCAGATAATGCAGCAACTGATCACGGTGCTTACAAGCATACCCGGAACACCAGAAACCACGGAAGGAATATCTGAACTATTGAACTTTGACGGCTCTAAACTTGGCCAATTGATATTTTCTCAAATTACGCAGGCTTTCCTAGATGTATTTTGTGAATTGGTCAGCCGTGGTTATATTCCGAACATAGGCATTGTTACGCAAGAACCCGACACTCCTTCGGAAACCAGTTTGACAGAGATCATAGGGAACTTCAGCAATTCTTCTGATATCAATGACTTCGTTGATCAAATAGGAGTGGCTATCAACTCGGACAATATAACAGCTTTACAAGAAAATTTGCCCAACTTCAAAACGCTTCTCAAGAAAACGGAACCTCGGTTTTTGAAGAACTTGTTTCAGGAATTGTTGATCAAGCCAGTGAAAGTCTCAAACTTATCCAACCGTTTGTACGACAGTATGCCGAGAATTTATGGCGGTCCACCCTGGAGGAGAATGGCGTATCGGAAACATGCCAGGACAGTACTATGGTGTTTATACCGGCTCTAATCGGCGGGGAAACATGGGCAATACAATGTAAGAACCCCTGATTTTATACTGCGATTCTGTCTATCTTTTTAATCTTTACATCGAAGGCGTAGTAATTAAACAGAGGGAGATTAACTGTTGAATCATTTAACCCTTTCCTTCATATTCTGAAACAATTTGAAAATTGAACATTGAATATCTCCTACATCATTTTATGGTATTCTAAAGTGTAATATCTCATAGAGGAAAACCCTTCTTGGAGCAATAGTTAAATTGTTTCTGATGTGACATAGTTTGGTTACAGTCATGCACATCAGGGGCGTACCTTTGCAATAATCAATGTGTATTCCGTCTCGTGAGAAAACCAACGTTGTGGACTCTGCGTAAAGTATCGGCCCGGATCAGCCTAAGCATGCCACACAGGCCTTCCCGGATAGACACTTTTCGCCTCCTGTGGATTTACCGCGGACAGCGCAGGCTGATCTGGTCGATACATTACGCAGATGTCTATCGCCGCAGCTGCATTTTAGGGCATTTGAGAAAAAATATGTAGGCACGTGCCTGCAGTGCCTAAAGGGAGCTACGCCCCTTGTACATAACAACGACTTGATTGTAAGACTGGAAACCAATCTAGTAGTGCCATATGAAATTTATGTAATGGATGGGATTTTGACGTTCCCAGAGAGGACTTTATATACGTTTGTTCATATTTTCTATTCTATTATTATTGGTAGTGTCAAAATCCCATTACATTAAATTTAATATCATATAACACTACTAGTTTGGTTACCAGTCTTACGCTCAAGTCTTCGTTACAACGCCGAAACCAAACTATGAAAACGACCTCACGTCAGCGGTTTGACGTTATAACGTTAGTCACTTTGGCGCTAAAACCAGCAAATTTCATGGACATTTTTTCGAAATACACCTCATAAATCACGTTATTTGATAAATAGAATACCTCATTCGTTTCTATTTATTATCACTTTTAATAACCTCGTTAACTAAGCTGAATATGCCGTTCACGGCATAGTATCTTAGTAAACTCGTTTATTAAAAGTGATAATAAATAAACACTCGTGAAATATCCTCTATATATTGAATGAAATTACAATGGTATTTGAAAAGTTACAAAAAATTACAACACTATGCTCCAGTCGATTAAGAGGTTATTTTGACCGCCTTTCCCATTCACTTAACTTGTCAGCTACATGTTTTGTTGTTGTTGACTATTTTATGCGATACGACTATCATTAAACTGGTATTTAAAAAGTGACAATTTGATCCAGGCGCTTGAGATGTTATTTGGACTGCCTTTTCCTATTCACTTAACACGTTAGCCACATGTTTTTGTTGTGATGCGTCTTTCGTTAAACTGGTATTTATATTAAAGGGAGAACTTAATTTATTTTATATTTTCCAGTTATTGATGCGATGGGAAAGGTGCCAAGCAATGTACTCGGTCTACAATTGAAATGGCTCGGAAGTTTTGAAGAATGTACGAATATCAGGGGTCCAGCCGGTCAAGGTATTGCACAAATCAAAGGAAGATATTGCCGGAATGAGATCCGTATTCCAGGACTGGAGGTAAGTAATCCTTTCCGACATACAGACGCATCTTCAACGGATGACTTTTGGAAATGTTGTTTCAAAAAACAAATTAGAGCTAGTTTCATTTACGTGATACTTTCCTGTATTAAAATGAGCAGTTGCCAGTTCAAATGGTATCGGGCAATACGTCATATAAAAGAAAAGAGTCTGTTCTACTATACTAATCAGTTTTCGTAATTCGATGCGTAACCGTTCAAGAGTTCAAGCATTTTGTGGCTCAAAACATGTTTGGTTCACATAAATTCTCATGTAGAGATGTAACACACACATTAACAACAAACACGCGCAAAAAAATCATCCAAATTTTCTCCAGAAGTTTACGTCTGCAACGGCCTTATGACGTCATTTTCGAACGACTAGATGTCGTCAACGGAAAACCCCAAAGCTTCCCCTGATGAACAAACTTTTGAAAAAAACACTTATTCCAGCATTGTCAGTAATTTGTATTCTTTAAGTAAGCTCAAGACCACATGCAACATTTAACTATACCAGAAGACGACCACTTGAACGTTTCAGAAATATTAAACTAACATGACGTTACTTCCCAATGCAATCTCATTAAAACCAGATATAAACTTGCACACTCGTAATATATACGTACATAGAAATTTTTCAGTCTGATTTTTTTGAGATTGTTCCCAATGTTAAACGTCTGCCATAAAACTTCAAAAACGACGTTTTAGACTAGCTCCAATTTATGACGTGCATCACTGTAATGTTTTTAACTTTACAAAAAAATCATCCAAATTTTCTCCAGAAGTTTACGTCTGCAACGGCCTTATGACAGTGCATCACTGTAATGTTTTTAACTTTACAAAATAATCATTCTTTCATTTATAGAGATGTTCCATTGGTATATTGAAGTGTTTTCAAAGTCATCTGCTGCAGATTCATTGTATGACGGAAAGGGTTAGATAGCCTGATTAGGATTCAGTGTACTACGAATTGCACGGGTTCTACAAAACTGAAAACATGGTCAGTTTGTGAAAAACGTTGGGAACTACAAAATGATACATGCTGTAGATACGTTGTTAAAATACATTTCTATTAGAAAAACTTAAAGTAGGTCAATATTGGCATTATTAAAAGGTTGATATGTGTGTACATACGATGGAATACGTGGATAGATTGGATGTCTCATCTCCTAGCTTTTCGGATTCCCTTATGAACGACTAGGGGTTCAAACCCGTTTTCGCCAGACATTTTGGTCACCGTGATTTGTTTGACATATTGTTCATATTGAAATTTCATATGCAATATTGTAAACCGTATGTATATTTTTTCGAAATATGCCTCATAAATCACTTTATGTGATAAATCGAATATCTCATTCGTGTTTATTTATTATCACTTTTAATAAACTCGTTAACTAAGTTGAATATGATGCTCGCCAAGGATCGCGGCATATCATCTAATTAAACTCGTTTATTTAAAAGTGATAATAAAAACACTCTCATGAAATATCCGATATTTATGTTTTCTTCCTTTAAATCCCATTTACAAGTATAAACCTACCTGTAATTATATTTTATCCCTCTCTCTTCATTTGTGATATTTTGTTATTATTATTGTTATATTGTACTATTGGCTGCCGGCCTAGATACGAGAATTAAAGATATCAATGTCTGTGAATATACCTATGTCTATAAACTTATTTGTGGAAGATGTCTGGGGTTTTTGTATGTTGTAGGCTGGCATAACTGTTGGAACGTGCATGCCAGATTCCTGTTCCACTTCAGACACACTCGGGACGCTATTATCGGGTAGGCTTTTGTATAAAACGTTTAAATCACCTGAGCCAGAGGTCCAAGGTGATATATTCTGATCACTCTCTGTCCGTCGTTTGTCGTCGTCGTACATTGTTAACTTTTAGCTTTAAACGACATCTCCTAAACCAATGGACCAATTTCAACATAACTTCACAGGAATGTTACTTTCAATGTTCCTGTATCGGCCATTTGGATTTCAATATAACTTGGTAGAAATTTTCGTTAAATTATCCTTCACAAACATGTTCAAGAGATATTACTTAGTTGAAAAGCATGGCTGCCAGGCGGCATCAGAAAAGGGAAAACATTACAAAGTTTTAAAATTACTTTCTTGGGTAGGTATATCACAAATATTTTTTACTGGTAAGCTGTTTCATTCATAGTGTCTACCTTTGCAGTTTCATTCCCATTCTTGTTTTCAAATATATCTGCTAGTTGCCAAACAATTGTCCCTGAGACAGTTTTGTTGTGTTCTGAGAATGCACGTTGATATCTATTTTTAGCTCGCCAGTACGAAGTACAGGAGAGCTTATGTGTTACCCCCGGCGTCGGCACCGTCGGCACCGTCGGCGGCGTCGGCGTCGGCGGTGGCGTAGACACCTAGGTTTAAGGTTTGTGTTTAAGGTTTTCATTTGGGTTTTAAGGGTTTATACCTTTAGGAACCATTTGTCATCCATCTACGCACACCACTACACCCGTCCTGACCCTGGGTCAAGGTCAAGGTAATTTCTACTTGGTTCTACTTGGTTCAGTTACAAGGTTTAAGGTTTGCGTTTAACGTTTAACATATCACTCTGCATTCACTATTATGACATTGATTGCTTTCATATTTAGTTTATACATTTAGGAACTATTGGTCATCCATCTACGCACACCACTACACCCGTTCTGACCCTGGGTCAACGTCAAGGTCATTTCTACTTGGTTCAGTTACAAGGTTTAAGGTTTGCGTTTAACGTTTAACATATCACTCTGCATTCACTATTATGACATTGATTGCTTTCATATTTAGTTTATACATTTAGGAACTATTGGTCATCCATCTACGCACACCACTACACCCGTTCTGACCCTGGGTCAAGGTCAAGGTCATTTCTACTTGGTTCAGTTACAAGGTTTAAGGTTTGCGTTTAACGTTTAACATATCACTCTGCATTCACTATTATGACATTGATTGCTTTCATATTTAGTTTATACATTTAGGAACTATTGGTCATCCATCTACGCACACCACTACACCCGTTCTGACCCTGGGTCAAGGTCAAGGTCATTTCTACTTGGTTCAGTTACAAGGTTTAAGGTTTGCGTTTAACGTTTAACATATATCACTCTGCATTCACTATTATGACATTGATTGCTTTCATATTTAGTTTATACATTTAGGAACTATTGGTCCATCTACGCACCCCACTACACCCGTCCTGACCCTGGGTCAAGGTCACGGTCATTTCTACTTGGTTCTGTTATATGGTTTAAGGTTTCTGTTTTAACATATCACTCTGCATGCATTATTATGACATTGATTGCTTTCATATTTAATTTATACGTTTATGAACTATTGGTAATCAATCTACGCACACCACTACACACTTCCTGACCCTGTGTCAAGGTCAAGGTCATTTCTACTTGGTTCTGTTACAAGGTTTAAGGTTTGCGTTTAACGTTTAACATATCACTCTGCATTCACTATTATGACATTGATTGCTTTCATATTCAGTTTATACATTTAGGAACTATTGGTCATCCATCTACGCATACCACTACACCCGTCCTGACCCTGGGTCAAGGTCAAGGTCATTTCTACTTGGTTCAGTTACAAGGTTTAAGGTTTGCGTTTAACGTTTAACATGTCACTCTGCATTCACTATTATGACATTGATTGGTTTCATATTTAGTTTATACATTTACGAACTATTGGTCATCCATCTACGCACACCACTACACCCGTCCTGACCCTGGGTCAAGGTCAAGGTCATTTCTACTTGGTTCAGTTACAAGGTTTAAGGTTTGCGTTTAACGTTTAACATGTCACTCTGCAGTCACTATTATGACATTGATTGGTTTCAGATTTAGTTTATACATTTACGAACTATTGGTCATCCATCTACGCACACCACTACACTCGTCCTGACCCTGGGGTCAAGGTCAAGGTCAAGATCATCCTAGTTACACTTTGTTTTGAGGCCAAAAATATGGAATTTTGACAAATCTGTTCATAATTTTATAACTGGATTGCAGTGAACAATTCTTTTACAACTTTCCATATTAGTTACTTATGGGTTAGTACTTCTCATATAGTATGTTACACATACTGCTGCATCTCCATTTTACGGCTTAATACTAAATTTTGAAACAGCACCCCTAAGCGAGCTCCATTGTCATCTGACAATTCTTGTTAATATTGCATACTACAAATCACGCAGAATGTGCTGTAAATTTGTCTGTATCTTGCTAATACTTATGTCGAGCTGCTACTTTTTTCTTGTCATATTAGAATTCTTTTTTATTAAAGTACAGGTATGCAAATTAGTGATATCTACGTTCCTGATTATATGTATTCTATATTTTCGAATTTATCTTATAGAACAAAATTAATGCGTATGTAGGATTCGTTGTAACTTTAAGATTACATATACATTGGCAACATTGAAGGGAGAAAGGAATCGTATGATTGACTAAATAAAACTTTCTTAAAAGAAGAACAGATGGTCGAATATAAATTAGATTGAATTTCACTATTGGAAAGCAAAAAAATAAAAAGTTTGCCTAGCATGCGATTCGAACCCATGAACATTCACCTTTTAATTCTGAACTAAGTAATAACATTCACAAAGAAATAAAACAAACAAAAACCCTAGGGTATTCAATAGATTTAAACATTGAAATGTCAAAAATGTTAAGTACCTATTTATCTTAAAAGACTAGGGTCTGAGTGTTATACGAACTGATTACTCGATACACATCAAACATGGTCAGAGTCTGAGTGTTATAAATACTGAGTACCCTGTACACATCAAACATGGTCAGGGTCTGAGTGTTATAAGAACTGAATACCCGGTACACATCAAACATGGTCAGGGTCTGAGTGTTATAAGAACTGATTACTCGATACACATCAAACATGGTCAGGGTCTGAGTGTTATTAGTACTAAATACCCGGTACAAATCAAACATGGACAGAGTCTGAGTGTTATAAGAACTGAATACCCGATACACATCAAACATGGTCAGGTTATGAGTGTTATAAGTACTGAACATCCGGTACAAATCGAACATTGTCAGGGTCTGAGTGTTATAAATACTGAGTACCCTTCACACATCAAACATGGTCAGGGTCTGAGTGTTATTAGTACTAAAGACCCGGTACAAATCAAACATGGACAGAGTCTGAGTGTTATAAGAACTGAATAGCCGGTACACATCAAACATGGTCAGGGTCTGAGTGTTATAAGAACTGATTACCCGGATAAATCAAACAAGGTCATGGTCTGAGTGTTATAAAAACTGAATACCTGGTACACATCAAAGATGGTCTGGGTCTGAGTGTTATTAGTACTGAATACCCGGTACACATCAAACATGGTCAGGTTATGAGTGTTATAAGTACTGAACATCCGGTACAAATCGAACATTGTCAGGGTCTGAGTGTTATAAATACTGAGTACCCTTCACACATCAAACATGGTCAGGGTAGAGTGTTATAAGAACTGAATACCCGCTACACATCAAACATGGTCAGGGTCTGAGTGTTATAAGAACTGAATACCCGGTACACATCAAACATGGTCATGGTCTGGGTGTTATAAGAACTGAATACCCGGTACAAATCAAACATGGACAGAGTCTGAGTGTTATAAGAACTGAATACCCGGTACACATCAAAATTGGTCAGGGTCTGAGTGTTATAAGAACTGATTACCCGGGATAAATCAAACAAGGTCATGGTCTGAGTGTTATAAAAACTCAATAACCGGTACACATCAAACATGGTCTGGGTCTGAGTGTTATTAGTACTGAATACCCGGTACACATCAAACATGGTCCGGGTCCGAGTGTTATAAGAACTGAATACCAGGTACACATCAAATATGGTCAGGGTCTGAGTGTTATCAGTACTGAACATCCGGTACACATCAAACATGGTCAGGTTATGAGTGTTATAAGAACTGATTACTCGATACACATCAAACATGGTCAGGGTCTGAGTGTTATAAGAACTGAATACCCGGTACACATCAAACATGGTCAGGGTCTGAGTGTTATAAGAACTGATTACCCGGATAAATCAAACAAGGTCATGGTCTGAGTGTTATAAAAACTGAATACCCGGTACACATCAAAGATGGTCTGGGTCTGAGTGTTATTAGTACTGAATACCCGATACACATCAAACATGGTCAGGTTATGAGTGTTATAAGTACTGAACATCCGGTACAAATCGAACATTGTCAGGGTCTGAGTGTTATAAATACTGAGTACCCTTCACACATCAAACATGGTCAGGGTAGAGTGTTATAAGAACTGAATACCCGCTACACATCAAACATGGTCAGGGTCTGAGTGTTATAAGAACTGAATACCCGCTACACATCAAACATGGTCATGGTCTGGGTGTTATAAGAACTGAATACCCGGTACAAATCAAACATGGACAGAGTCTGAGTGTTATAAGAACTGAATACCCGGTACACATCAAACATGGTCAGGGTCTGAGTGTTATAATAACTGATTACCCGGGATAAATCAAACAAGGTCATGGTCTGAGTGTTATAAAAACTCAACAACCGGTACACATCAAACATGGTCTGGGTCTGAGTGTTATTAGTACTGAATACCCGGTACACATCAAACATGGTCAGGTTATGAGTGTTATAAGAACTGATTACTCGATACACATCAAACATGGTCATGGTCTGAGTGTTATAAGAACTGAATACCCGCTACACATCAAACATGGTCAGGGTCTGGGTGTTATAAGAACTGATTACTCGCTACACATCAAACATGGTTAGGGTCTGAGTGTTATTAGTACTAAATACCCGGTACAAATCAAACATGGACAGAGTCTGAGTGTTATAAGAACTGAATACCCGGTACACATCAAACATGGTCAGGGTCTGAGTGTTATAAGAGCAGATTACCCGGGCTAAATCAAACAAGGTCATGGTCTGAGTGTTATAAAAACTTAATAACCGGTACACATCAAACATGGTCTGGGTCTGAGTGTTATTAGTACTGAATACCCGGTACACATCAAACATGGTCCGGGTCCGAGTGTTATAAGAACTGAATACCCGCTACACATCAAACATGTTCAGGGTCTGAGTGTTATTAGTACTGAATACCCGGTACACATCAAACATGGTCAGGGTATGAGTGTTATCAGTCCTAAACATCCGGTACACATCGAACATTGTCAGGGCGTGAGTGTTATAAATACTGAGTACCCGGTACACATCAAACATGGTCAGGGTCTGAGTGTTATTAGTACTGAATACCCGGTACACATCAAACATGGTCAGGTTATGAGTGTTATAAGAACTGATTACTCGATACACATCAAACATGGTCAGGGTCTGAGTGTTATAAATACTAAATACCCGGTACAAATCAAACATGGACAGAGTCTGAGTGTTATAAGAACTGAATACCCGATACACATCAAACATGGTCAGGTTATGAGTGTTATAAGAACTGATTACTCGATACACATCAATCATGGTCAGGGTCCGAGTGTTATTAGCACTAAATACCCGGTACACATCAATCATGGTCTGGGTCTGAGTGTTATTAGCACTAAATACCCGGTACACATCAAACATGGTCAGGGTATGAGTGTTATTATCACTAAATACCCGGTACACATCAAACATGGTCTGGGTCTGAGTGTTATTAGCACTAAATACCAGGTACACATCAATCATGGTCAGGGTCCGAGTGTTCTAGGAATTTAATACTCGGTACAAAAACAAACATGATCAGGGTCTGAGTGTTATTAGTACTGAATACTCAGTACACATCAAACATGGTCAGCGTCTGAGTGTTATAAGTACTAAATATCCGGTACACATCAAACATGGTCATCGTCTGAGTGTTATTAGTACTAAATATCCGGTACAAATCCGGATTCGAAATATCCGGTACACATCAAACATGGTCAGCGTCTGAGTGTTATTAGTACTAAATATCCGGTACACATCAAACATGGTCATCGTCTTAGTGTTATTAGTACTAAATATCCGGTACAAATCCGGATTCGAAATATCCGGTACACATCAAACATGGTCAGGGTCTGAGTGTTATTAGTACTAAATATCCGGTACACATCAAACATGGTCATCGTCTTAGTGTTATTAGTACTAAATATCCGGTACAAATCCGGATTCGAAATATCCGGTACACATCGATCCAAGTATTTGCGACATTATTGTTTACACTAAGCATTACATGTTCTTATAGTTAAATTACTTTTCACAACAATTTACTTCCATGATTTCAGTACAGAAACTTTTGTTAAACGGAAGCACCCCGCTGGTACCTGATATAACATGTGTTGAAGAACTGAAGTTTGGAAGAGACGCTGTCATAGTAACGTAAGTTGATTAAAACAGTATCCCTTTTCCAATTGCAGACAAGTTTTAGCGCAACCTTTGGCCACACTGTTTTAAACCTTATTTAACAATTAAGCTATCTTTTATGGAGATTTTTCAGGTTTTTGCCACTATGTTTTCAAAGACATCTACTGCAAATTGGTTGTATGTGGGAAAGAGTTAACTTAAACAAAAATGAGACCGTTTATTGGAAAGGGTCAAGTTGGATGTTTTATCCTTTTCCACTTGCAGACGCACTTTGACGCAACTACAGCAAAAAACTATTGAAAACATTGTGACAAATGGAGAATTTCTCTTTTTGTCACAATGCTTTCATTTCTCTCGTCTATATTTGTTATACTATTATTTTAGTAGTGAGTTTCCATATTCTTGCCTAGATGTTTTCAAACTCGTCTGCTGCTGTTTTGCTTTATGTTTGAAAAGGTAAACAATGTAGATACGTATCGGCCCGGACATCTGCTAAGTCTGATCAAGATCCACATAGTGTTAGAAATTTCTGCCAAATTGTGACGATTCCACTGAACAGATGGACAGGGGGATCTGGACCTACACTTTTCAAAAATGCCAAATTGTACTTTTATCACGGATGGGTTCAAATAAACGTGTGAACTAGTTTCCTCTCCTAGAAGATGGAACATTTAAAGATGTTGTTTCACTGTTAAATTGGATTACAAACGAAATAGGTGCTGCGTGTGATTGCATAACACTTACTCTTTCAGCGCAAATTCAGTATTGAAATCAGAATGGTTAGCCTTTTTGTTATCAAATTATACCAAAACTCTTATTCCAAGAAAATACAAGTCTCCTGATTTTGAGCATGGAATAAATTTAATTACTTGAATAAATTCGACTCAGAAATAGTTAAAACCTGGATCAGCTGTTGCATATATGTACATGCAGCAGAAGGTTCTCGAGGCTGACAACAAACACACCGCAAATAACACACCCAGCCAGAATCTTTTCTTCACACAGATGTTAAAGTTTGTTGATTCATTTAACTATTTTTCTTTCAGATGCATTCTTGTTGTGTTCGGCTTTGTTGTATTTTTTGGAACACTCTACGATGTTGTTATGGTTCAGATGAAATCGGAACAAGCTTCGAAGAAGAATTCATCCTCGGAATCGTCAGAAGGTTTATCTTCAACCACGAGGTCAGGTCTGTTTGAAACGATCAAAACAAGGACATCTCCGGGGTACATCAATGATACGTTCACTCCCGGTGAAGAGGAAATGAGTACAGACCAAGATTTCTCGATTGATGGAGAAGTGAAAATCAATGACGTCATGGTAAACATACCAAAGGAAGACAGATGTGTTTCACAGGCTGACGTTTCTAACAAAAGTGAGCTATCCTTTCCCCCATTTTAGATATCTGGTTCAAACGCTTGCATGTGATTGATTGCATTCTATTTAGCTATTGTTTAGTGGCTTAACAGACATCAGTACCATTTAGAGTACACAAATTACTCTCATTTCATTAACTGATCTTGTAAAACATGTACTCGATCAGGTTAAGATGTCATATTTTTACTTTTAAAGACAACTTGATGTTATCATGGTACTTTCAAGTAATTTTGTTATTTTACGTAGCGCCAACAACATTATTTTAACCATTTTGATGGTGTAGACCTATGTAGGATCCTCCTCAGGTGCGGGAGGTCACAGGTTCAATCCCTGGATAGGTCATACCCAAATCTTTGAAAATGGTAGTAATGGATTGTCCTTCTTGGCGCTTTAATTGTAAGGTGATCCCCTCGAACCTGAGGGACAATGATAGAAATCAGTTATACAATTGTTCTGATGTTGGTTTTAAATACCCGAATGGGTACCGAACCCTGATGCCCTTTTCCTGCGGTGGACGCTGTAACCACTACACCAGCAAGTCGATCGAAATATTTAATCAATCCATATGATCCGTTCCAAGAGAAAACCAACATTATGGTCTCTGCGTAAAGGATCGACATGGATCAGCCTAAGCATGCCGCAAAGGCTAATCCGGGCAGACACTTTTCGCCTCCTGTGAATTTTCGGTTTCAGGAATCATTACTCTATTCCTCTATCCCCCTGAGATGAAATGTGTCGGCTCGGATTAGTTGCTCGGATTGCGAAGGCTGATCTGGATTGATACATTACGCGGATTCCATTATGTTGGTTTTCTGTGGAACGGCTCATCGATATATAAAGATCTAAATATAACATCATTAATGATTATACTCCCATGACTTTTATTAACCTGTTCCCACATAGAACAATTTTTTTTTAGCAGACGACTTTGAATACATCAAGGGAAAATAAAAAAAATCTGTATATATTATGACATTATTATTGGATAGGGTTGAAAACATTGCGACCAAAGGAGAACTAATTCATAATGAGCAATTTCTAGTTTTGTCACAATGTTTTTTTCAAAGTCCTCTGCTTCAGAGGCGTCTGAAAGCGTTTGTATGTTGAAAAAGGTTTATATACCATGTGTGAACCTTTCTTTTTGAAGGAGCATTAGAGAAGGCTATGCTGTCTTTCTCCGCTTATACAAATGGGGTAAAGATACTGAGTACTCATCAAGCTAGCGACTCTCTTGGCGCCATCAACGGTATTCGCTTCCTCAGTATGGGCTGGGTGATTCTTGGTCACACATACTATTTCGCCGCTGGATATGATGGTACTAATGAGTCGGTTTTTTTTTTTTTTTAACAATTGTGAACTATTTTTGAAATCTCCATCAGAGCTCTCCTCTCGATCAAGGGCGTTTTGCATATTCTAAAATCCTTATTTGACCCTCTAACCCTATGTTATGGGTACTCAAAAGAATCTCAGTCTCAGTTAGACGATTCTGTTGAGTACCCACGACATAGGATTTGCTTGGGTTATAAAAAAAGAGATATTGTGGGGAAAACAGCTGTGTATGCCTCCTTATCTGGACCTCTGCTCCATGATGATCATTCATACACATGATTCTGTAATAACCAGAGAGATCGCAGACGGTTTTGGTCTTTCATTATTCAGACATTGCTGTATAAGTGGAATGTTATTTTCATGTTCAAAGAGATGTCTTGAATTGTGATGCATTAATTTAATAATGTTTATCCATGTACATGTATATCTAAAATATGAACTGTTTCTAAGCTAAAACTGTTGATCACATACCTAGAAAATACCGAACGCGTAGGTCAATCTTCTTTGCAGAGAGACGTTCTTTACACTCACTTACAAATAGTTAATTATAGGTGATTTAAGATGTTTATTTGGTTCGAAACAAATGAAGAAAAGAACAAACTGAGATGAAACTGGTTTTAATAGAAATATGACTTTAATGAACACTCTCTACCTATAAAGAGTGTGTAAAGAACGACAATTCTGCGAAGAAGAATGGGGTCACGAATCGGGTCTTTCGTATAAAATTATTTCGTCCTTCATACTTTTAAATGTGTCATTAGATTCCCTACAGGCATTTTGCTTGCGTTTAGCATATTGTTATGCATCATTGACACAAGGGCGCTCATCATAATATAATTTTAAAACATGAGTAGTTTGTTATTTTCATTATAAAAAAGGAAGGAAAGAATTACAATAACATGTTGTAGGGTTCAGTTTATGTTCGAAATTAAGTTTGAAATTATATAACAATTTCAATGAAATTTAACTGTTCAGCTGATATCATATTTCGAGGGTGGTCTACTTTGTAAATATATTGGACTACATTTAACATTTGTCAAAGTATGATATAATTAGGATGCCAAGCTAATACAGAGGTCCAGATAAGGAGGGGTATTCAGCTCTTTTTACCACAATTTCTCTCTTATTATTAAAGCAAACCTTATGTTGTGTGTAACCTCAAAAGCATCGTCTCACTGAGACGATTCTTTTGAGTAACTACAACATATGGTTAAATGTTGAAATAAGGATTTTAGAACATAAAAAATGCCTCTTAACTAGAGCTCTGCTAATATCATTTTGAGAAAAAGAGAAAACTCGTGTCTTCAGCGATTTAACCCTTTTCTCATTGTTTTAAAAGTAGATTGCTGCAAAGGTGTCCAATGTTGACTTTAATAGGGGAAAGGTAAAATGACGTGCTATTGCATGCAAATCCTAAATTGTCTGTTTTGCGGTTTTATTGACAAATAATAAAATTCAAATATTCTGACAAACATCTTAGAAAGAGTATGTGGAATTCACAAATCTTATAATTATTCCTTAATGAAAGCACTGTAAACTTACTAAGACTAATGATTGGCAAGATAACTCATTTCCATTTCTGATCAATAATTAGTTGGCTGTGTGCATGGTCAACCTACCTTAGAATGGAAATTGGTCATAAACAATGAAATGCTTCAATTATATTTCAATGAAGGACATTCACTTCGTTGACAAAAAAATGCAAGTTATGATACATTTTCACTTGACCCCACCCCTGTTGTTCCAATATTCCCCTCGGTTGATAACTGTTTTTTAAACTACTATAAAGTAAGTGTTATGCATAACTGCAGTATGGATTTCCGGCGAGAGTTTCAATACGTTTGCACTGATGTTTTCAAGGTCTTCTGCTGCTTACTTGTTATATTGGAGAAAGGGTTAAACACCGTTCATCTATTACAATTTGTTGTATAAACGTATCAATGATGTTGTATAATGGGCCGGTGGCCTAAATTGTGAAATTTATATCCAGTATATCTTGTAATCAGTCAACATGCTTTTCGACTTTCGACAAAAGTCTATATGACAAACGTCCTTCGTCTTCCACCAATGAGCTAACAGTCTATGTGGAAAAGCAGTCAGATGATTGTAATAACTGTTATTAGGATTTCAGGTGTGAGAAAGCCAGCAAACACATGTATATGTAATTTTTCCACCGTGATATGATGTTCCAGATTGGATCTCCGATCATAGTGGTCATGATTAAGTGTGATTTGCCAAGGCACAATTTCTAGCTAGTTTGTTTATCATGTGTTAAGTCGCCGTGAAATAACTGAAATGATGAAAACCGGCTTAAAATCCCAATAAAGTAATCGTTCCTTTACATTAGTTGCCTGAGGTTAAGAGTTTTAGTGGCATGTTTAAAAATGAAATACGAGCTTGCGGCATACTGTCATCAATTTTGGAATTATTAATTTCTGGACTATTGCAAGAAGTTGTATCTGGACTTTGACGCGTCTGCAGCAATTTTAATGTGAAGAGATTTTTCTATTTTTGTCCATATATTTTCAAAATCGTCTGCTGCAGAAATGTTGTAAATGGAAAATTTATCTATATCTGGAACATTTTCTTTCAAAATGAAGCAATATTATCTACATACGTTTATTATTTTGATTAAAAATCAAGCAAACTCTTTTAAATATCATAACCATATGCCACTCTTGTACAAATACTGACTTGTATATATATGTATATGCTGTCTTAGTGGCCGGTTATTAATATTTGATACTTGTTAATGCTTTTATGTTAACCTGCGTTGTTCCTTTTAGATAACTGGTTGAGACATTTTGTGGATAAGATTTACCATTGGACTTTCCTCGCACCTTACGTCACCGTGTCCGTGGACTCTTTCTTCACAATCAGGTCAGTCTTTCATGATGTTGACTCTTTATGTGAACTTATATCTTGTTAGACCAATATGAGCCTTTCCACAATAAAACCAACATTATGATCTCTGCATAATATGGACTCCGGGCCGACACATTCCGTCTCAGGGGGATAGAGGTATAGAGTAATGATTCCTGAAATAGAAAATCCACAGGAGGCGAAAATGTTGGTTTTCTCGTGGAACGGCTCATATGCTCTTTAATTCAAAAGAAAATATATCGCAGTGTTTGTATACAATAAATGTTATTAGATTTGCTAACCTTATTTTTCCTAGTTTATTGTTTGCGAAGCCCGCATTGGCAGTGTACATGAACGTTTCCCTGTCGTCTATCTGTCTGCTTATCCATAACACACATGTCATCATTTACCTCACTCTCCTAAAGTTCAATGGACTTTTTCTGATTCTGATTTTTAAAAAAATACATATCATTTCAGTGGTATATTGGTTGCTTATTTGACTTTACGAGAGCTGAAGAAAGTAGAAGGAGCAAAGAAACTGAATTGGTTTATGTTCTTCTTTCATCGTTTTTGGAGGTAGGGTTATCATGGTTTTCTTCAAACTCGTTGTTTTATTCGTCTATAAAATATATAAAACGTATTCACAAACGGTTTGTTCAAATATAATCAGAGCTCTAGATAAGATCTATCTATTCAAAATGCATCTTAAGGTGACAAAATGTTGAGTATTTCGCATCCCAAAATCCTTATTTGACCACCAAACCCTATGTTGTGGGTACTCAAAAGAATCGTCTCAGTGAGACGATTCTTTAGAATACCCACAACATAGAGTTTAATGTAGGCATAAGAGAATTATTGTTGGAAAAGACAAGTTAACTCCTTATCTAGTCCTCTAATAATGCGATCTAAATCTGCTAGTATTTTTTTTAAATAAACTGCCATGATTGACCTGACTTATTTTTAAAATGCTTGACTTTCAAACAAAACACTCTCTCAATAGTAATTCTATTCATTATTTAAAAACATAGTTAATGTGAGCGAGGTTTCGGTATTATTTGAAACCAGTCTATACCCGCTTTCGTTGGTTTAAAACTTTGAGAGTGATTGACCTTTTTTTGTCTCGCCCACGATAGTGGAGTGAGACATAGCAGTCACTTTTTCGGCGACGGCGGCGGCCACTTTTACAAATCACTATATCTGAGCAACCCCTGCTGGAATTTTTCTGAAACTTTGTCAGATGTATTGTATGGTCATGGGACATCATTCAACGTCCACATTTTCAAGGTTAAGGTCATATTTTGACAGAACTTGATATTGGTTCGGTAACTTAACCTCAAAACTTAACCTTAGTTATATCTCAGCAACCCCTGCTGGAATTTTTCTGAAACTATGTCAGATGTATTGTATGGTCATGGAACATCATTCAACGTCCACATTTTCAAGGTCAATGTCATATTTTGGCAGAACTTGATATTGGTTAGGTAACTTAACCTCAAAACCTAACCTTAGTTATATCTCAGCAACCCCTGGTGGAATTTTTCTGGAACTATGTCAGATGTATTGTTGGGTCATGCGACATCATTCAACTTCAAAATGATCAAGGTCAAGGTCATAATTTGCCAGAACTTGACCTTGGTTAAGTATTTTAACCTCAAAACTTAACCTTGGTTATATCTCAGCAACCCCTGCTGGAATATTTCTGAAACTTTGTCATTGTTGGGTCATGGAACATCATTCAAGATTAAGGTCATAATTTGGCAAAACTTGCTGGACCTTGGTTATTTATCAGCAACCCATCCTCAAATTTTTCTGAAACTTTGTTAGATGTATTGTTTGGGACATCATTCAACGTCAACATTTTCAAGGTTAAGGTCATAATTTGGCAGAACTTGACCTTGGTTAGGTAACTTAACCTCAAAACTTAACCTTAGTTAACTTTGACTGTAGAGCCTACTAGAGTCACTTTTGATATTCAATCTTCATGAAATTTAATCACAACAATTGTCTCCATCAAATCTCGGTCAAGTTTTAAACTGGGTCATGGGGTTTCAGGAACTAGGTTACTAGGTCAAATGTTGGAATAATCTTTTGAACGCTCTAGAAGTCTCTTTCTTCATTCAATATTCACGGAATTTAACCACTATATTTTTCTTCATCAAATTTAGGTCTAGTTCACGAATAGTCATGAGGGGTCAAAAACTAGGTCACTAGGTAAAATGTTAGAATAACCTTGTGACCACTCTAGAAATCACATTTTTAGCTCACCAGAGCACAAAGTGCTCAAGGTGAGTTATTGAGATCGCCTTTTGGCCGTTGTTTGTCGTTCGTCGTCAACATTTGCTTGTTAACACTATAGAGGCAACATTTTGCATCCAATCCTCATGAAAGTTTTCAGAATATAGATCTCTATCAAATCTAGGCCAAGTTCGAAACTGGGTCATTTTGGGGTCACAAACTAGATCAAATTAAATGAAAATCTTGTTAACACTCTGGAAGCCGCATTTTTTGCTTGAGCATGTTGAAACCTGGTCAGAATGTTTCTTAGTGATATCTAGGCCAAGTTTGAATATAGGTCATGTTGGGTTAAAAACTAGGTCACTAGGCCAAATTGAAGTAAAATCTTGTTAACATTTTAGAGGCCTCATTTTTTGCTTTAGCAGCTTACAATTTGGTCAGAATGTTTATCTTAATAATATCTAGGCCAAGTTCGAATATGGGTCATTTGGGGTCACAAACTAGGTCACTCTGGAAGCCGCATTTTTGGCTTAAGCATGTTAAAACATTGTAAGAATGTTTTTCTTAATGATATCTAGGCCAAGTTCGAATATGGGTTATGCCGGGCAAAAACTAGGTCACTAGGCCAAATTTAAGGAAAATCTTGTTGACACTCTTAAAGCCACATTTTAAACTTGAGCATGTTGAAACTTTATCAGAAAGTTTGTCCTGATGATATCTAGGCCAAGTTCGAATATGGGTCATGTCCTATCAAAAACTAGGTCACTAGGCCAAATTTAAGGAAAATCTTGTTAACACTCTGGAAGCCGCATTTTTGGCTTGAGCATGTTGTAACTTTGTCAGAATGTTTGTCTTAGTGATATCTAGACCAAGTTCGAATATAGGTCACTAGGCCAAATTGAAGAACAATCTTGTTAACATTCTGGAAGCCGCTTTTTTGGCTTGAGTATATTGAAACTTTGTAAGAATATTTGTCTTGATGATATCTAGGGTAAGTTCTAATATGGGTCAGGTCACGTCAACAACTAAGTCACTAGGCAAAATTGTAGAACAATCTAGTTAACACTATAGAGATCGCATTTTTGACTTGAGCAGCTTGAAATTGTGTCAGAAAGTTTGTCTTGATGGTGTTGCCATTGGCGCTGAAAGAGTTAAGTCTTAAATAGCCCATTCTCAGGTGAGCGATTCCATGGCCTCATGGCCCTCTTGTTTATTTAATCTTCATGAAAAGCTATTAGATCACATCTTGGTCAAGTTCAAACTGGGTAATGGGCTAGGTCAAATTTCATGTAAGGGCAAGACACCCTCAGCCCGAGGTCTTGTCTAAATACTGACACTGTAAATATTATACCCAATTTGTAATTTGAGCCGTCCCGCGAGAAGTCCAACATTGTGGACTCTGCGTAAAGTACCGACCTAGATCAACCTAATCATGCCACGCAGACTAACCCGGACAGACACTTTTTGCCTCCTGTGGATTTTCTGTTTCAAGGATCATTACTCTAAACATCTATCCCCCTGAGAAGGAATGTGTCGGCCCGGATTAACCTGCGCAGGCTGATCTGGGTCGATATATTATGCAGAATCCATAATGTTGGTTTTCTCGTGGAAACAAAGTGTAATTTTATTGAACATTTTATAACACTGTTAAAATAGAAATAACAGATTTCCTTTTGATAAGAACCGATGTTGCTTTCTCTTGATAACACAAAGAAGAATGGTCATGTGTTTTCGAAATACTGACAACGTTACCTATGCTACATGTATTTCTATTCATCACATAAAGCCCTCTCATGGAGTGTCAAAATTCCATTACATAAATATCATATGACTCTACTAGCTTGGTTTCCAGTCTTACGTTCAAGTTTTTGTTACAACACGGAAAACCAAACTATGAAAATGACGTCATAACGTTAGTCACTTTGGCGCCAAAACAGGCAAATTACATGTAGAAATATGGTAAACGTTAAGTACATTTTTTCGAAATATGCCTCATAAATCACTTTATGTGTAAACTCGTTTAATCAAAGTGATAATAAATAAACACTCATGAAATATCCTCTATATATTCTATAGGTTAACACCACCCTATATGCTAATCATGATGGTTGGTACCGTCATATTGCCCCATTTGGCTACAGGACCGATGTGGGCTGGTGAAGATTTCCCGGGGATGGGTCCCTGTCGTGAATATTGGTGGACAAATCTGCTCTATGTCAATAATTTTGTTAACATCTATCCAAATACTCAAATGGTAAGTTATTAAGTTCATCGTGAACTATAGCAACATTCTTATAATAAACTGTTTTTTCCATTCTTTATCATTCCTAGGATATTTAATATAAGTGAATAAGATGATATGTAGCTTGTTTGAAGATAGAGATATGTAAGTAAAAAAATAAATTATTCTCAATATTTTAACAAACTTGGACTGCTTTTTCTTAATCTACATCAATGATATAATGCACAATGTTTATGCAAAATACAGTTATGCACTTTTTAAATGAAACGAACATGTTGATATTATCCTAATTGTCCACGAGTCAGTTTATATTCCTCTTGGACAATATATTTAATCATTTGACTACTGGAAACGCTTATGTGAAGACTGTGACACCAGTGTAGAGCCAGGCCAGGCGGGACACCCGCGCACTCTGACCACCAGTGTAGAGCCAGGCCATACGGCTCATTCGCGCCCTCTGACCACCAGTGTAGAGCCAGGCCAGGCGGGACACCCGCGCACTCTGACCACCAGTGTAGAGCCAGGCCAGACGGCTCATTCGCGCCCTCTGACCACCAGTGTAGAGCCAAGCCAGGCGGGACACCCGCGCACTCTGACCACCAGTGTAGAGCCAGGCCAGACGGCACACCCGCGCTCTCTGACCACCAGTGTAACCAGTGTAGAGCCAGGCCAGACGGCTCATTCGCGCCCTCTGACCACCAGTGTAGAGCCAGGCCAGACAGCTCATTCGCGCCCTCTGACCACCAGTGTAGAACCAGGCCAGGCGGGAAACCTGCGCACTCTGACCACCAGTGTAGAGCCAGGCTAGACGGCCCACCCGCGCCCTCTCTCCACATGTGTAGAGCCAGGCCAGGCTGCACACCTGCCCCCTCTCACCACCAATGTAGAGTCAGGCCAGTCGCACACCCCGCGCCCTCTCACCACTAGTGTAGAGCCAGGCCAGTCGCACACCCCGCGCCCTCTCACCACTAGTGTAGAGCCAGGCCAGTCGCACACCCGCGCCCTCTCACCACTAGTGTAGAGCCAGGCCAGTCGCACACCCGCGCCCTCTCACCACTAGTGTAGAGCCAGGCCAGTCGCACACCCCGCGCCCTCTCACCACTAGTGTAGAGCCAGGCCAGTCGCACACCCCGCGCCCTCTCACCACTAGTGTAGAGCCAGGCCAGTCGCACACCCGCGCCCTCTCACTACTAGTGTAGAGTCAGGCCAGGCTGCACACCTGCCCCCTCTCACCACCAATGTAGAGTCAGGCCAGTCGCACACCCCGCGCCCTCTCACCACTAGTGTAGAGCCAGGTCAGTCGCACACCCCGCGCCCTCTCACCACTTGTGTAGAGCCAGGCCAGTCGCACACCCCGCGCCCTCTCACCACTAGTGTAAAGCCAGGCCAGTCGCACAACCCGCGCCCTCTCACTACTAGTGTAGAGTCAGGCCAGTCGCACAACCCGCGCCCTCTCACTACTAGTGTAGAGCCAGGCCAGTCGCACACCCGCGCCCTCTCACCACCAATGTAGAGTCAGGCCAGTCGCACAACCCACGCCCTCTCACCACCAATGTAGAGTCAGGCCAGTCGCACACCCCGCGCCCTTTCACCACTAGTGTAGAGCCAGGCCAGTCGCACACCCGCGCCCTCTCACCACCAATGTAGAGTCAGGCCAGTCGCACAACCCACGCCCTCTCACTACTAGTGTAGAGCCAGGCCAGTCGCACACCCGCGCCCTCTCACCACCAATGTAGAGTCAGGCCAGTCGCACAACCCACGCCCTGGCCCCTCTCATCACTAGTGTAGAGCCAGGCCAGACGGCACCCCCCCCCCCCCCGCGCCCTCTAACCACCAGTGTAGTACGAGGCCAGTCGGCACACCCGCGCCCTCTGACCAGGCTCTATACTATTAGATGCTCCACTAAATATTTTTATGTTGATATTCGTAGAATTGGTTATGGAATCTTCGAAATGTCAGTCCATTTTAAAACATCTTTCTTGAAAGAGTTTAAGGTGCTGAACTCCAGATGGAGATCACAATTTTGAAAGACAACAAAGTAAATAATAAATAGTTCAAAACTATTTTGGCGGTAAATTTAAAAAACAAAGTCAATTGAAAGTCATGAAAATGTACAGAATTTGGCTTACTGGGTAGACAGTATAAAAGAAGTATAAACTGTCAATGTTTATTGTACTGGAAAATGAAATTATTACTCTAATTTCATCCCAGAATTATGATTCTAATATATCAAAAAAATTCGAACAGTTTTAAAACTGTCTATAATCTGGAGTTTGGTACCTTTAACGTATTGGTAATGAGTTACACATACGTGATCCATCGCCGATTCAAGCATACGTAGTTCCCCTATTCAGAAAGAAACTGTAATTCTTGTTTCTTAAACCTTACAGAAAGTCAATCTTCCAATGTTGCTTTTAAATCCAACTTATACTATGAGGTCACATATCTGGATCTGAATCAATAAAGATCTCTGTTTTTATAGATAAAACAAAATGCGTCATTTTGATTTGTTGGGTAGGGTTTACACAATCTCATTAAGATCATAAATACTTCGGTGTGCGTATATTGGAGCTGACGACACCAAATAAATGGTCGTCTCAAATTGTCCCTATACATTTAAAATTTCTAGAGCAGATTCTCATTGTTCTGTCAAATGAAATCGTCCGATAAATTCACCGCTTAGCATCACAGTTTCTTTATCCCGTGAATGCATTGAATTTAGATAAACCATTTTGTGTCTTTTAAACTTCCTTTCTCATTCTTCATTTTTATATTTTGTGTTATAACTTACCATTTTCATTTCATCCATTAATTATTTTAAGGTAACTTGTTTTAGTGTCCATTTTGTTCTTATCTTGTTTGTCAGAAGCTCTGCACGAACCATGATTATATGACTTAAACCCTTTCCCACATGCAGTAAATCTGCAGTAGGCGACTTTAAGAACATCTTGGTAACATTCTGGAAACTCTCTTTAAGGAAAAGTTTAGTTAATGAAAAAAAGTTGAAAACTTTGTGACATAAGAAGAAAACGCTAATTATGAGCAATTTCTTCTTATGTGACAATGTTTTCAAAAGTCGTCTGCTGCAGAGGCGTCAGAAAGCATCTATATGTGGGAAAGGGTTATTAAACCAACTTGACACTTGTATATTGGTTATCTTCCCTGTTGACATTTAAAGATTTTTTGTAGGCGACACTTTGATTGACTGATACAAAGGTCAGTCTAAGATGACATGGTATAGGCAGTTATCAGGTGTATACGATTGTTTGTTACTGAAGCGAAGGTCTGGATTTAATGAGATTATTGTTTAATGATTTCATAAATATATATCACATGCTGTTCTTCTTTTCCAGTGCATGGAATGGACTTGGTATCTGGCTAACGATATGCAATTTTATATACTGAGCCCATTGATACTCCTTCCACTATTTTAGTAAGATTCATTTTATTCATGTGTTCTCATTTGTTTTTGCAGTTCTTCTCCTATCTTTAAATAATTATTTTCAACATGTTTACAGTTATCATAAATATCGACGGACCTTTCGGTGGTATATGGGTAAAGCATCCACCTATTTCGGGAGGTTGTGAGTTTGATCCCCGGCCCGGTAATACCAAAGACTTTAAAAATGGTAGTAATTTCTTCACTCCTTGGTGCTCAGGGGTGTGGAGTTAAGATTACGATTGTCTTGCTGGTGTCCTGTTAAATATATAAACCACTTTACTTTGAGCGCCTCAATGATGTAGGGGTATAGCGTCTACCTTGGATTTCGGAGGTCACTGGTTCGATACCCGGCCAAGACATTTCAAACACTTGTTCGTACTGGCTTTCCCTCCTTGGCACTTAGGGTTGTGGGATTAGCATTTCGACTATTTGATTGTGTTCGGATTAACGGACCGTAAAAACGCCTTGATATAACTGAAAAAAAAGACATCGAAGGCATTGAGAAACACCATACCAATGGACAAACAAATCTCGTCGGGTAATAGTACTGTAGTACGGCTTATATCATTGGGAATTATATTCGTTGATTACATTTATTGACCAAACATTGGATAGGGGCACTTTTCGAACAGAAGTAAATAAATACTTTTTAAATGAAGTGTGTATTCAAAAGTAATAGTTATATATTTTATTCACTTACGATTATAAGATCACTTGCAATAAGGCCAAAAAAGTCTCTAGTTGACCCGTGACCCAAAACCAAAATGTAAACTAAAATAATTTAACATTGTATTACATAACACGGTGGTCAAACGCCGTAGCCGTTGTGTAAACAAAATTCTTTCTGAATGACGTGTAAGAATGAGGAGATAATGGAGGACTGGAAAGGACAATACAATGAAAGCATTTCAATTTCTTTTTTATTTGCATTACTTCATCAGCGCACGAAGTGCGGGTGAGCTTTTATAACCACGTGCAGTCCGCCGTCCGTAGTCGTCGTCGTCGTTATGTGTTGGCATTTTCCTACAAACATTTTCTCCTCCAAAACCAATAGACCAAACATTGAATTTTATGGAAGCTTTGGCATCAGAAAGAGGTAAAATAACAAAACTTTAAAAATCTTCTCGTACCATCAAAGTATTGGCTTGATTTGTACAAATTTTCCTTGTGTGACATACTACCAAAACCGTCCAAATTATTCCAATACGTTGAAAAACATGGCCGCCAGCAGGCGGAGCTTGTTTGCCTTAAATGTGTACTGCATAGCAAAAACTTAAGAGAAATTTATTGTTCAAAAATGTAGGCCTGATTTGTTAATAATTTTTCACAAATGTTCCTTGTGTGACCCTCTACCAAGATTGTTAAAGTTATTGCGATCCGTAAAATAACATGGACACTCAGGGGTGATGTGTGTTTTCCTTACATGTATATAGTAAAAACTAAAAACATCTTGTACAAAAGTACTGTTCCTGTTCGAAAATAATTTGGCACAATTGTTTCTCTGGTTTCCCGCTATCAAGATTGTTCACATTATTTTGATTGGTTTAAAACATGGCCACCAACGGGCAGAGCTCATTTTACTTATATGTTTATTGTAAACACTTAACCCGATTCGAAAATAACTTGGCACAAAGGATCATTGCGTGACCCTCTATAAAGATTATTTAGCTCACCTAAGCACAAAGTGCGAGGTGAGCTTTTGTGATCAATCACCGTCCGTCGTCGGCGTCGTCTGTACGTCTGTCTTTTAACAATTTCCTACAAATGACTTGTACTAAACCAATGGACTGATTTCAAAATGTTCCTTAGGTGGTCCTCTTTTAAAGTTGTTCAAATAATTTAATTCCAAGTAGAACTTTGGTTGCTGCGGCTTCAGAAAAGGGGAAAATTGCCAAAACTTTAAAAATCTTCTTGTCCAGAAGTACTGGCTTGATTTGAAAATAATTTTGCACAAATGTTCCTTTGGGAACCCTCTACCAAGATTGTTCAAATTGTTCCGATCCGTTGAAAAACATGGCCATCAGGGGGCGGAGCTTGTTTTCCTTATATGTCCATTGTAAAATCTTTAAAAATCGTCTTGTCAAAAAGTACTGGCCTGATTTAAAGATAATTTGGCACACATGTTCGTTGGGGGACCTTCTACCAAGATTGTTCAAATTAATCCGATCTATTAAAAAACATGGCCGCCAGGGGCGGGGCTTGTTTTCCTTATAGGTGCATTGTAAAATCTTTAAAAATCTTCTTGTCCAAAAACACCTGCCTGATTTAAAAATTATTTGGCACAAATGTTCCTTGGGTGACCTTCTACCAAGATTATTCAAATAAATCCGATCCATTGAAAAACATGGCCACCAGTGGGGTAGGTTGTTTTCCTTATATGTATAGAGTAAAAACTTTGAAAACTATTGAAGTTCTATTAAATCAGGTGAGCGATATAGGGCCATCATGGCCCTCTTGTTTAATATGTTCCAATCCATTGAAAAACATGGCCACCATGGGACGGGGATATTTTCCATAAACATGTATGTTTAGATTAAGAACATTGTTTAAATTATATAAAATCAGGTGAGCAATAGATGACCATCATAGTCCTCTTGTTTTTATTATACCCCCCCCCCCCCCCCCCCTCCCCCCCGATAAACGAAGTTTAGAGGGGGTATATTGGAGTCACCCTGTGGTTGGTCGGTCGGTCGGTCGGTTGGTCTGTTGCGATTTTCATTGTCCGGAACATAACTTTAAAACTAATTGTTGGAATTTAATAAAACTTCATACGATGATACAACACATTGAGAGGAAGTGCAGTGTACTGGAACCGGAGAACAGATGGAATCTAATAAAACTGCATACAATGGTAGAGCATAATGAGAGGAAGTGCAGTGTACAAGAACCATAACTCTAATTTACATAATTACAGAGTTTTAGCCCTTTGTTACTTTTTGTTGAGCGTAGAATAATTTCAAAACTACTGGATTGAATTTAATAAAACTTCAGACTATGATACAACACATTGAGAGGAAGTGCAGAACCATAACTCTATTTTAGCTAATTACAGATTTATTGACCTATGTTACATTTTCTTACTTTTTTCTTGTCCGGAGATTATCTTTAAAACAACAAGTTGGAATTTAAGGTGGGGTTTCTTAATATTCCACTACCTTTCCTATCAGGGCGACATTCGGGGTATTAATCACATTCAGTGATAGTTCTAGTCTTTCTTAGAAATGTGTTATACATGTAAGCCTACCAGGCTAGTTTGATTTGTAACAACTGGGTAATTTTCAGTAAAATAGTTAATAAGAAGAGGTTTTAGAAACGTTTGTATACAAGTCGGACCACGTTTTCCATGAATGTCCTTAAGTATGAACATTTCCTGACAGCTTACATTATAAAATGAAAGAGAATATTTGGTTCTAGAGGAGAGGATGGCTATGACGCACTGACGCAAAAGGGAAAACAATGATATTTGTGTTTTACCTTCAATTATAAGAATGATTGAAACCTTCGCCTGATTTTGAAAATGTATCTCTCGGGTCCAGGTTACATTTCTTTAATACTATGAAGTTTGTATTTCTTACAGATAATATTAAGATAAGGCAGTTCTTTATGTGAACGATATCAGATATCAAAATACATGCACAAATGGGAGAATACTCTTTCACTGTCCCTAGTTCGGATTAAATAATCTAAAGTAAAACAGGCAGATATAACTTAGTTGTCTACATCGGGCTAGACAATTTATGCAATAGTATAGCTACAAATAGGGACAGATGTCCTCCTTACTACAAATACTCGTTTGAAATAAGTTGCAAGCTTGTTACTAGTTCCCGAGGCTATGTTAATAATAAATCATAAATATTATATATAAGAAAATAAAATATTTTAATTATTTTAATGTTAACCTCACGCTATTTTTCAGCAATTTGATTGCTGGTATCGTTTCCTGCGTCATCTTCTTGGCCGCCACAGTCATCACCACTGCATTGATAAACCACAAATATGGGTATTCCGCACAAGAGTCAGATATTGTCTATGGACCTACAGGGTAAGTCATGATATGAGGCGTCCGACAAGATAACCAACTTTGTAACCCAGACAAATACTTTTCGCCTCCTGTGGAGTTTCTGTTTCAGGAATCATTACTCTATCCTCCTGAGACAGAATGTGTCCGCCCGGATTATCCTGCGCTGGCTGATCCGGGTCGATACATTACTCAGAGGCCATAATGTTGGTTTTCTCGTGGAACGGCTCATATGTTTAGTGAATGAAACCTGAAAAGCTATTGCCGAGTTGACAACTTGTACAAATGATGAAAATATGAATTATTTCTTGAACTAACAGGGTTGAGCATGTTTAATGTTGCAAGAAAAATTAAACGTAAATTCTGTCGGCAACAGAATTGATCCTAACCTATCTTCTAATCCGTTCAAACATGCAGATCCATTTTGACACATCTAGTTTGCAGCAGAAGACTATTAATAACATTACTGCAAAAGGTCATATTGATCATAATAAGCAATTTCAACTATTGTGACAATGTTTTCAACTCTTTTCAATATCTACACTTTAATTATATATATTCTTTTCCATATTATTGACTTAGATATGGAAAAAAATAAATATAAATCATATGCTGCAGAAGTGTTGTATGTTAAAAAGGGCTAAAAATAATATGTTATGTGGTAAAAAATCATAATAGGAAAATACTCATTTTAAATTCAAAATCATTAAAGATGTTCGTTTTCAGTGGACAAACGATTTGTTTGCATCAAACTTAAAAATAAATGGCTATGAGAAAGAAGCCCATTTTGTAATGTGAATATTTCATTTTTGTTTCCAGAGATGATCCTTATTCTTTCCAGAGGGTTTACATACCCAGCTACTGTAGGATTGGTCCTTATATCGTTGGTCTGTTTACCGGCTATCTACTCTATCGCCTTCAATGTAAATGCAAGATTCCAAAGGTAAAAAATGTTGTTCTATTATCATATAGAAAAGGTTTTAATGCAATTTCTAACATGTGTCTTTAATAATTGAGCCGTTCCACGAGAAGCCCAACATTATGGCCTCTGCATTATGTATCTACCCAGATCAGCCTTCGCAGTCACCGCAGGCTAATCCGGGCTGACACATTCCGTATCTAGGAGATAGAGGTATAGAGTAATGATTCCTGAAACAGAAAATCCACATGAGATCTGTCCGGTTTAGCCTGCGCGGCATGCTTAGCTGATCCGGGTCAAAACCTTACGCAGAGTCCACAATGTTAGTTTTCTGGTAATTCGGCTCAATTTACTTATCGTGTTTTCATCTACTGTAGACGTTACGAATAAAATCATAGAAATCATAGAAGTAAAAGTAAATATAGCACCATGTGCAAATGTATGTGCTACCATCATGATCATGGCACCTTTTCGTAGTTGTTAACTTTAACAAAAAACACAAGTAAATTTGCTTTCTAAGACGGCGTTAACTTTCTATTTTGCGTTTTAGAATATTTCAGTCGAGTTCCGAAACTATGAATTCTCAGAATTTGTGCTCAAGTATCTGATTGGTCTGGAGCAAATCCATTCTCGAAATTGACCGATCAGAAATTGTATCTCGAGCATAGAGTTCATTTCAGAGTACAGAGAACGTTTAAAGAGTTTTATAGTTTCGGGCCTTGCAGCATAAACATATATTTGAAAATACAGGTTTTGTTATCGATATACCCCGCTCTGTCTTGCAAATGAGCCACACCCCCAAACCCCCTTCTGTTTGACTAATATACAGGGGTTATGGTATCACATTTTGTTAAATACCTGCAAATTTTCCAGCTTTAATACAAGCACGTGGTCACACGACGGATTAAAATTCCATATGTGACTAGGTCAAATACGGTACCAAATATGGTAATTGTACGTCACTGAAATATTATGTGACGTCATTAAAAATTTAGTAGTGGGGCGAGGTTCACGAGCCAATCATACATTTTATTTTATGTGTAAATTGTGTTATTTTGTTTTTTTAAATTTAGAAATGTGTATGTTTTTTCTTATTCCGTCTTTAAAAGTTATACACGATATATAATAAAAGAAAAACTTTCTTGCAGTAGCGAGACATGAGTTTGGTATTATCTACTCGGGGCGTGGTCAAATTAGTATCTGACTCGACCTACGGTCTCGCGAGATATCAATTTGACCACGCCCCTCGTAGACAATACCTAAACCAGTATCGCTACTGCAAAATAATATGCCCTATTCGCTTTACTGTAGGTTCTGAACCTTCTCGGTTGGCTGTTTTGTGTGGCGATCTGTTGCTGTGATGTATACGGACTTTACTCGAACAAGGACAACCACATTCTAACCCAGTTACAATCCGATGTCTTTACTTCCCTACATAGAACTGGCTGGGGTGTGGCAATATCGTGGATTGTTTTTGCTTGTGCAACTGGTCACGGAGGTGGGCATTTTTCTACTATAATTCACATAGTTTACAACTAATAAATCTAGATTAGTGAAAGTATATTTATATTGATAAAGAGATTAAAGTCCGGTGAAGCTAGATAGCGAAAATATATAATCCCTTCACAGGGGTTCGGTTTACGAAAGGAAATGCCGTGACATAACTGGAAAATTGTTAAAAGAGTCGTAGAACATCATACAAACACATATACAGGTAGTCAGTTAAGGTTCAGAGAGATGTCTTGATTGTTGTAGATTAATTTAATGTAAGTGCATGTATTTCTGAATCAAATGAATGGACTGTTTCCGGTCAAAATTCCCGGATGAACGCGTTTATCGGGAAAGTTACTGTTTTGAGACATCCCGTCGAACAAGGATACATTGACGAGTCTCATTCATTTTGTTGTTGTTGATGTTTTTCAGGTTGGATAAACGAGGTACTATCGTGGAAGCCGTTTATACCATTAGGTAGACTGACGTATGTAGCATACCTTATACATCCCTTGGCTATCTTCCTCTTTCTATCCAGCAGACAGAATCCTTCATACTTCTCAGACTATGAAGTGGTAAGGCAATCTATTTTATATTATTCGAGATAGAGTGTTAAGTTTACTTAAACGTATTGTATTGCCTACATTATACATACATATTTACTATTTACAATGTACAAATACATGTAATACATGTTATAGGTAAAAGGGTATGACCACAATTTCTCACAACTTAGATACGGCCATCCCGTTTAATAATTACAAACCTCTAGTTGTTGCCTCTAAATATGACTTTAGTTTAATAATGGTATTTTGGAAACAATTGTATTACAATTGTAAAGTCAAAACTTTCTTTGAACAGTATCTGTTATTTAATAAATATACCCGTTTAAAAAGTAAAAACAGATTATTCTGTTCAATAGTTATGTTGTAAATTAACCCTTTTCCACCCGTCGACCCATTTTTAGCTCTACTGGCCAAAGGCCAGAAGAGCTTATGCCGTGGTGTGGTGTCCGTCGTCCGTGCGTCTGTGCGTGCGCCCATGCGTCCGTCCGTAAACAATTACTTGTGAATGCGATACAATCTTCAGTTTTGATTGAATCTCAATCAAACTTATACAGTAGTTAGATATCTATGAGAGCTCAGTTCCTTTCGCAAACCAGCCAGATCCGCCTATCCTTGTGAACACAATAGAGGCTCCATTACTATCTGATCTTCACCAAACTTACACAGTAGTTAGGTATCCATGAGAGCTTGGTTCCTTTTGCAAACCAGTCTTCAGTTTTGATTGAATCTCAATCAAACTTATACAGTAGTTAGATATCCATGAGAGCTCAGTTCCTTTCGCAAACCAGCCAGATCCGGCTATGCAAGACTGGATTATAGCCCTTGAAATTGTCAGAATTGCTATAATAGAGTTTGTGAGCGCGATAAAGTCTTCAGTTTTGATTGTATCTCAATCAAACTTATACAGTGGTTAGATATCCATGAAAGCTCGGTTCCTTTTGAAAACCAGATCCGCCCATGCAAGACTGGATTATGATCCTTGAAATTGTCAAAATTGCTATAATTGAGTTTGTGAACACAATAGAGGCTCCATTTACTAACTAATCTTCACCAAACTCAGATAGTAGTTAAATATTGATGAGAGCTCGGTTCCTTTCGACAACCAGCCAGATGTGCCCTTGCATGACTGGATTATGGCCCTTGAAATTGTTAAAATTGCTATAATACAGCTTGTGAACACAATAGAGCCTCCATTTACTATTCAATCTTCACCAAACTTAGATAGTAGTTAAATATTGATGAGAGCTCGGTTCTTTTCGCAAACCAGCCAGATCCGCCCATGCAAGACTGGATTATGGCCCTTGAAATTGTCAGAATTGCTATAATACAGCTTGTGAACACAATAGAGCCTCCATTTACTATCCGATCTTCACCAAACTTAGGTAGTAGTTAAATATTGATGAGAGCTTGGTTCCTTTCGCAAACCAGCCAGATCCGCTCATGCAAAACTGGATTATGGCCCTTGGAATTGTCAAAATTGCTATAATAGAGCTTGTGAACACAAAAGAGCCTCCATTTACTATCCGATACATGCTCTGGATTGAAAATGACCAAAGAACTATATCAGTAGAGCATAGGCCCTCATGGGCCTCTTGTTATGGATTTGTAGCAAACATGGTGGCAAATAGAATACATTGATCATGATCGGCAAGTTCTCCATTTGACCACATGTTTTCAATTATACTCAAGAATTATAACTGTGTCTACTGCTGATATGTTGTATGTGAGAAGGTGTTGGAATCATCCAAATAAACGGATCTTAAATATTCCTGTCATACTACAGATATCGGAAGTAGTATTGTTTTTAGCTCTACTAGCCAAAGGCCAGAAGAGCTTATGCCATGGTGTTGTGTCTGTCGTGCGTGCGTGCGTCCATCCGTCTGTGCGTCTATAAACAATTGCTCACGAACGCGATAAAGTCTTCAGTTTTGATTGTATCTCAATCAAACTTATACAATAGTTAGATATTCATGAGAGCTCGGTTACTTTTGCAAACCAGCCAGATCCGCCCATGAAAGACTGGATTATGGCGCTTGAAATTGTCAAAAGTGCTATAATAGAGCTTGTGAACACAATAGAAGCTCCATTTACTATCTGATCTTCATCAAACTTAGATAGTAGTTAAATATTGATGAGGGCTCGGTTCCTTTCGAAAACCAGCCAGATATGCCCTTGCACGACTGGATTATGGCCCTTGAAATTGTCAAAATTGCTATAATACAGCTTGTGAACACAATGGAGCCTCCATTTACTATCTGACCTTCACCTGACTAAGATAGTAATTTAATATTGATGAGAGATTAGTTCCTTTCGAATACCAGCGAGATACGCCCATGCATGACTGGATTATGTCCTTGAAATTGTCAAAATTGCTATAATACAGCTTGTGGACACAATAAAGCCTCCATTTACTATCCGATCTTCACCAAACTTAGATGGTAGTTAAATATTGAGGACAGTTCGGTTGCTTTCGAAAGCCATTCAGATCCATACCAGTAGAGCATAGGCCATCATGGGCGTCTTGTTTAATTACATCGTCTTTACAACAATTTAAATGTCAAATTTATTCTTTATTACTCACCCTGAGCATCGAGCACCGGCGTCGTAGTCAACTACCACTGACTAATTTCAACTTATCTTCATGGGAAAATTGTGCGCACCTTCTTTCAAATATGTAAAATAATCTCTGTGGAATCAAATAGCTGCTGCACCGAAATTTGAAAGTAATTTAACATATTTGTTTCTTAAGATGTCAGGCTGACTTGATTGGTCGAACTAAACTTCTTGGAAAGGTGTCAGTCCTTTTCCTTATATTGCAATAGTAACAACTATTGATTTCAGATTCCTCTGAAACAACTGATTGGATTTCAAATTGATATAACATAATTGCTCCTTTGTTGACCATGTATTAAGATTGTTTAAGTAATCATATTTGGTAAGCTAAGTCACTGCTTTACGGGTGAGTTCCCCTTAAGGTTTAGATCAAAGTTTGAAAAATCCTCTCCTCACTGTCGTACAAACAAAGACTGTTCCTGGTGGGATTTTATTTCCTTATTTGCCTCAAGTGCAACATTTGAAAATCGCCTCTGAAAATACTGACCCCAGTTTTATTTTATTTTTCACAGAAATATTCCTACATATTGACCCACTGTCTTGGCCATTCAAGTCAGTGGAAAGCATTGCTAAATGGAACTATTGTGAAGGGTATACTTTCACGAACATGCTCGCAGTGTAAATGAAAAGGTGAGAGTGACTTGATGGTGCCAGTTTTCCTGAAATTTTCTACCTTGGAATGTTAAATAGAATAATTAGATGAGTCATATATAATTTTTCTATTTTCAGGTATATATGTTTATTGGTAACGTCACATTGTCATACGGAGCAGCATTTGTTCTCAGTCTATTCTTCGAATCTCCAATGATGGGCTTGGAAAAGGTTTTCTTCAACAAGAAGAAGTCAAACTAATTTTTATATGTTTCTTTACATTTTAAACCTTCTTCTTCCTTATTAATTGTGTTGTAGTTCCGTCTTTAGGTTTTAAAGAAATAAGGTTTGATGTCTAATCTGGCTGTAGATTTACAAACGAGAAAACAGAAAATGAATGTACTG
Organism: Serripes groenlandicus; assembly: GCA_031761405.1. NCBI lineage: Eukaryota > Metazoa > Mollusca > Bivalvia > Cardiida > Cardiidae > Serripes > Serripes groenlandicus. Next base: position 9,915,301 of record JASEVX010000017.1, read on the forward strand.
GACCAGAGCCAAACTATGTAGGTTATGGTTAATCAACGTATTAGTCCCCTACCGGTCGAAGACCGGTTTGGGTACTATATGTTTAGTCGATTCCGTCTGTCCATCTGTCTGTCTGTCTGTCTGTCTGTCTGTCTGTCTGTCTGTCAGTCCCACCTAACCTTGTCCGGCCCGCATCTGAAACATGCATCATAGGATTTGAATGAAATTTGGCATGACCTCAAATGTCAAGGTCACACTTAGAGGTCAAAGGTCAAAATGAGTACTATTTGATAGGACTGCATTGTGTCGCTCTCAAGACCACTTAGAGGTCAAAATGAGTACTGGTTGATAGGAAAGGAACCTTGTCCGGCCCGCATCTCAACCATGCATCATAGGAATCCCAAGTTACTAGGCACACATGTTTTCCATCATAAGGTGGTGTGTCGCGCACAAGACCCAGGCCTGTACCTAAAATGTCAAGGTCACACTTAGAGGTCAAAGGTCAAAATGAGAACTGTTTGATAGGACTGTACCGTTGTCCGGCCCGCATCTCAACTATGCATCATAGGATTCCCAAGTTACTGGGCACACATGTTCACCATGATGAAGTGACATGTGGCTCTCAAGACCCAGGCCTGTACCTCAAAAGTCAAGGTCACACTTAGAGGTCAAAGGTCGAAATGAGGAACCATGCATCACAGAATTCCCAAGTTACTGGGCACACATGTTCACCATGATGAGGTGACATCAGGCGCACAAGACACAGGCCTGTAACTGGAAGGTCCAGGTCACACTTACAGGTCAAAGGTCGGAATGAGAAATGTTTGATAGGACTGTATCTAAAATGTATGCAGTGCATTGCTGTTTTTGTCAACAAATGCACATACAATACACAATGTGCTGTCCTCGTCCGGTAGGGGACTTTCGTATTGTTTGCAATACGACATTAACTTGTGACCCTGCATTTTGAACATGAACTATAGAAATACAAATAGTTTATTCAGTAATACAGGACCTCCGGCCCAAAATACACTTTGAATTGACCAAAGAACATGATTATTGTCAGAGGCTTTCAAGACGTTTCAGACAAACTGCATCTTGTTGGACCAGGAAACACGAATACACGGGGTGGTTGACCTTCAGCTACACGTTTCACAAATGAGCCGTCCCGCGAGAAAACCAACATTATAGCCTCTGTGTAATGTATCGACCAGATCAGCTTTGCTGATCCGGGCCGACACGTTCCGTCTCAGGGGGATAGAGGTATAGAGTAATGAATCCTGAAACAGAAAATCCACAGGAGACGAAAAGTGTCTATTCGGGTAAGCCTGCGCGGCATACTTAGGCTGATCCGGGTCGATACTTTATGCAGAGTCCATAATGTTGGTTTTCTCGCGGGACGGCTCAAATGCATATTGTGTTTGGGTTGGTCTTATGCATTACTGCTATAGCGTCGAAGTATGTAATGTTTCCTTCCCTTGATAGAGTTTTCAGTCCAGCAAGCATTTTTTCGAAACATAGGCACGTAGATAATAAAACAAAAAGCCTATTGCCAACTTCATTTGGAATATGTCATTTCACATGAAAACCTACGTTTGAAATTTCGGCAATATGCAGAATTTTTCTGAATCTTTGTATGACTAGATGACGAACATGAGCCGTTCCACGAGATAACCAACATTATGGCCTCTGCGTAATGTATCGACCCAGATCGGTCTGCGCAGGCTAATCCGTCCGACACATTCCGTCTTTGGGAGATAGAGATATAGAGTAATGATTCCTGAAACATAAAATCTACAAGAGGAGACAAGTGTCTGTCCGGGTAAACCCCAATGTTGGTTTTCTCGTGGGACGGCTCAAATGTAAACGAAGTCAATACATACTTCCGTGAGAGAACTTTACCTCATGCAGAGGCATCGGAAACAATTTTTGAAAACATAAACCAGATATGTCTCCTTTTTTCATGTTGTTTTCAACGTTTTACTTATTTCTTTTTTATAGATGATCACGTTTTACTCATATATTCTATTCAGACGTTCAGTTGTATACATAACGTAAACTGTAATATCAAATCAAATATTCCGAGATTTTTTATGTTTTTATTTATTTAGAGATATTTTTATTTAGCTTTATATTAGTATGGATTAAATAGAAACAAGTATAGTTTTGGTTGTATAACTTTTTTTGTTTTAAGAACAAATTATTCCACAATTCATATACCATTGATTGAAGTTCGATTAGGTGAGCTTGTACGACATATTATTCATGCGCCAGTATGTTAGTATAGACTAGATGGGAAATCCGCGTTTATCAACACTACACTTGTTTAGTTTTCACCTAAAGAGATAACATAGTTCTTCTACGCCATTTACTCTATAAAAGACGTGAGAATAAATCGGACGGTTAAATCATTGCCTTAATGGTTAATCTTCCCTTCTGGCAATGTTAGTCAGAAAGTCTCTGATAGTTTAGCGTCTCAGAGTTATCTTTTCACAGAGAATTTGATATCTGGCCCATTATCCAGAGATCCGACTGGTATAAATATAGACCTAAAAATAACATTTTATGTTAAGTCTGGTATAAAGTTTGTTCATATATCATAACAACAAAAACCTACACGAATCGAATTATTATTTGATGAATACTTGTTTTTTGATTTTTCGCTATGTGGGTGTTGTTTTTAGCTCGACTATTCGAAGAATATGAGAGCTTTACTACTCGCCCCGGCGTCGGCGTCGGCGTCTCCGTCTCCGTCGGCGTCCGGTTAAAGTGTTAGGGCAAGTTGGGATTTTCATTCATAAGTATTTGTGCTAGGGCTTTCATTTTTGGAATATAGTTACATCTTATACCGTTCTTCACATTGAACGCTAAAGATGCTGAGTGTGACCTTCCTTTTTGTTTGTTCTCAATAAGTACTTGTGCTAGGGCTTTCATATTTGGAATATAATTACATCTAATACCTTTCTTTATATTGTATCCTGAAGATTCTGAGTTTTACCTTCTTTTTGGGGTAAAAGACATGATTTTGGGTGGTTAAAGTTTTAGGGCAAGTTGGCATTTTCATTTAATTTTTTAATTTTTCTCTATAAGAATTTGTGCTAGGGCTTTAATATTTAGAATATAGTTACATCTTATACCTTTCTTCACATTGAATGCTGAAGATGCTGAGTGTGACCTTCTTTTTGGGGTAAAAAACATGATTTTCGGTTAAAGTTTTGGGGCAAGTAGGATTTTATTTTATTTTTTTAACTTTTTCTGAATAAGTACTTGTGCTAGGGCTTTTATATTTGGAAAATAATTACATTTTTCTAAATAAGTACTTGTGTTAGGGCTTCCATATTTGGAATATAATTACATGTAATTCCTTTCTTCACATTGTATGTTGAAGATGCTGAGTGTGACTTTTAGGGGGTAAAAAACATGATTTTTGTTTGATTTTGAGAATTTTAGATAAATTCTTAATTTTTGGTTACATTTCTTTCTAATTGTGATCATTTATTTATCAAATATAATTCTTCAACATATCAAACGGGTTTTGCATGGTGTCAAACATTAGGAAAACCTTTTTTTAAGGTTTTGCTAATTTTGGACTCGGTCAGTTTTAACATTTGCGTTTAGCTCAACGTTAAAGTTACATCATTCAAATCACTTCATACTTCACATATTTGTTAAGGACCATCGTACAATTAGGTTAGATAACTCCATTGTATCCTACATATGGAGTAATGGCCCTTGATTGACTTAGGAAATTTTATTTTTAAATTATATTTAAATGTATGTATATATCTATTCAGTTGCTTTTACATATAGAGTATATAATACGATTTAATAGTACTTACGTGCAATATAATGAAATAGTGCTTTATGTGAATAAGCGGCCTGTAGTCGAGCGCGCTGTCCTCCGACAGCTCTTGTTAACTTAGTTCAAAGTGTTCAGTTATAAGGTTCCGGATACCGCACATATATATAGGTAATTGCTTGTGTGTAAACTGGTCTCTATGCGTCCACATTTTGCGGGAAGATAAGCCTCTGTTTCTTATTCTAGCATTTAAATGGGCTACAGCAATTGTGAGGTTGTGTCCTGTAAAGCGACCATTTCACCATGGATTGTTTTGGTCCCGATAGTACGCGATCCTTTTTTTGGTCGATCGGCCACATTTTTGTGAAAATAGTTCGACCACTGTCGAGCACTACCCTATACCTTCGGGAGAAGATCTGGCGCGATCGACTCAGTCCTCCGAGGGTCGGGTACCGAAAAAGTGATCGGCTACTGTTTTTAAACATGTTGAAAAACAGTAGCCGATCAAACACCGTCGGCCCGTGGTCGTCCGAGGGTTCCGTCGAAGGTCCCCATGTCTCGTCGGCCCTCACTTGCACGCGAGAAGCGGGTCTCTACCGGGCCTCGGTCGTGTACCTGCGGGTACTTGCGCGTACTTTAACTTCAATCGGGTCAAAAAAGGGGACGATTGGAGGCGATTCAGGACGACAATCGGGCCGATCAAAAAAATTGATTCATCGGGGACAATCTGGTCCAGATCGGGCCGATTGGAAAAAACAATCCATAGTGAAATGCAGCCATAATCGGACCAACGCCGGGTACTCCGAACGAAGAATCTCATCTTCCAATTCACGTATGGCTCTTTCTTGTACTGTACATGTATTTTTAAGCGTGCTTTATACGGCCAATCTCGACAAATGCCTAAATATGATAATATTGTATCGTCTTCAAGGGCGATAAAGCCAGGAGCTGAGTACTAGGATAAAGTTCTAAGCACATTTGAAGTTGCACCAAGTCGAACCGTTTGTCACAATTCATAGCACGTCATCGGCTCCAAGAAGCGAGATATACTTATTGTTAATCAGATGGGTGCTTTAAAAAATCAATTAGTTCATGTGACCACACTATACGTTCTTGGGACTGTCGGACCGAAACGAAGGTTTCGAAGTCAGAAAGCATCTGAAAGCAGTTCGTATTTCGTATGCTCCCAGAAACGATCGAATGCCATTCACGGTTTCGGGACGGGAACATTAGGATGAAGTGGCAACGCGATGCGGATAGAAGACTTCCGTTTGACCAAATCCAACCGAGAATCGTCGTGCACAAGGGACAATTTATAGTCATATGAGCGGACAAACGAATATTACTCTTGCGCAATAAATTAAAATCCTCTACGCTTATCACTCGGTCGGCGGCGGAATCTTTTAAATGTGTTGTTACTTCCTCAAAAAAATGAACCAGGTGACCAGCTTTTCCGCTCATGCTAGTGGTACTTTTTCCTGCAGCACTTTCAGGGCTTTGATTAAGTCTTTCGACCGGGCGACGAATGGGTTGAATAATAATTTACCTGCTTTAATCTGATATCATGACAGTATTACCCTTTCCACATGAAATAAATCTGCAGCAGAAGTATTTGAAAACATTAAAAAACAGAAGATTTCTATATATACAAGTATTGAAAAAAGTTGAAAACATTGTGGGAAAGCTAGAAACACATGTTCATGATGAACAAATTCTCCTTTTGCAAACGTGAATGTTTAAAAGTCGACTGCTGGAGAGGCGTCAGAAAATGTCTGTATGAGGGAAAGGGTTGATATGAATAGATAGTAATGATCGAGTACCGAACTATATAGACCAAGATTGATTTGATTTTGTTTGTGTTTTACGCAGCTTTCAACATTTTCTCAGTTATACTCAGGAGCCAATTGTAATGTTAACACAATACTCCTGAGCGCCAAGGAGGGCAGCCATTGCTACAATTTTTAAAAGTATTTGATACAACCCGTCCGCGGATCGAACCCGCGACCTCCCGCATTCGAGGAAGACGCTCTACCACTACACCGCCGAAGCTGTTAAATAAACCAAGATAAGACGGCACACTTTTTTTTGGCGTTCGTAAAATGAAATCGAAAGCAAGAAAAATAAAGAATAATGCTTAATATTGGTTTTCATTTTGAAATGAGCACACACTAGAACAACGACCTTCGAAGCGAAGACCTACAAGATATGGTCCGTCCCGCGAGAAAATCAACATTACTCTGCTTAATGTATCGCGCAGGCTAATCCGGGCCTACACATTCTGTCTCGGGGGGGGGATCGAGGTATAGAGTAATGATTCCTGAAAAAGAAAATCCACAGAAAAAGTGTAAGTCCAGATTAGCCTGCGCGGCATGCTTATGCTGATCTCAATAGATATATTACGCCGAGTCCACACTGTGGGTTTTCACGCGGGACGGGTCATATTCAGATCAGTCTGCGGAATCGTCCTGATGAGTTAGTGGTCACCTGTGTTAAGCAGCCATTTGAAGATTAACTAAAACAGCATTTTCTTCTTAATTTGACCTTTATTAAGCAGCCACTTGTGTTCAGCAGCCACATTTTGACTCTCCCAAGTTGGACTGTACCTCACTACACAAATACACATTCGATCGTGATTTCTATTTCAAGAAACTTCCATAAAGCAGTATCAATTTGGATCATTAGCACGATTAATGCGCAGGCAGATCTTTTCTACACATTTAATACTATCGTTAAGGTTGGTTTTCGCAGAGAACAATATGTCCCATACCTTCCCACATGAGAATGTCAACCATTTACTTTTTAGCATATTTCCAATTTGAAAAGGGTGTGTAGATGTTAATCTATTTGAATTTTAAGCCTGGAATTGGAACCTGATTTTGTCATAACTTCATAGTTTCAGACCATCTCCTTTGCATTTTTAATTTTAATATGGATCATGTCGGGTTAAATACTAGATCATTAGTTCAAACTTAGGAGGCATTTTGTACTCGATGTTGGTAAATATTTGTCAGAATATTTTGAATTTGGTTTTTTTGTCGTATGTTTGCCTATACTTTAATCAAATAACTTCCTCGCATTGCTTATCAAAGAGAGCCATGGTACCCAGATAAGCGTTACAGGGCCACCACGATCCCCTGTCTGGTATTAAGGTATGCTTTTTATTAAAACCTTTTTCCACACACTGACGCGCTATGACGCCTCTTCAGAAGACGACGTTTGCAAACATTGTGGCAAAAGGATATATTATGGGTTAAACAAGGAATCGCCGGAAATGGCTTATCTCCAAAACTACACAGATCTGTCCGCAAGCCGAGCCCCAGTAGCTGAGTCCGTAGTGACGCGGGCTCACACTCCATGGGTTGTAAGTTCGAACCTAATCTCGGCCAACTGTCTTTCAGACGTTTGAAAAAAAGCCAGTGGATTTAAGAAGGGCGTCAGGCCGAAAGCTCGAATATTTATTTACCTTTTATATATAAAATGAATGCGACAAAGTGTCATTGGTCTTCAACCAATGGATTACAGTCTATAAAAGCAGCCAGTTGCACGTAGGTTTTTTGCGACAATGACAGTGTTGTTAAAGAAATCACCATGACTTTCTCATTTGAAGTGGTATTTGGAAAGAGTTAACACCAGACTGAAGAGAATACAATTACCTACGTAGTGATGTAATTTCCATACAACTGCCAAGACCATTAATGTAACATAAGAGGAATAAAAATGAATCTTTCGCTAAAATATTTTAACAGTAATTCGGTTATTTCAAATTTATTAAATATTCGCCCGAGAGATTTGTTTTTAAAACGTATATAATGTAGAACAACCTTTTTTCTACCATTTACCAAAATTTCAAGAAAATCTATCGTGCAGATCTTTAGTAAATCGCAATGACGTTAAAGCTCTGTCACGCGACAAACCGTACACTGCGGAATTTAAATTGAAACGTACCAAGGGTTATTAAAATGAACTCCCGATTTTTCATTAAAATAATAAATTGTATTCTTTTACGAAAGTGGTAAACTGTATCTATTATACTCCTTTAATTATTAAATATGTTTTATATAAACTGACTTGTCTACCGCGTTAAATCATTTTTTCACATTCCATGTATTAGTATTAGTCTCAAACCGTCGCTTGCAGTTCTTATAGATAGATTTTATTTCACTTATTCGAATACATGTAATTCGTCATTTACATACATACATTTGCATAAACAAATTGATACGGGAACATCAAATAGTAATTCGATATAACATGAAGTTTTTATGATTTTACATAACCCAACATTTCTGATACGAAATTCTTCAAACAAGAGCATCGTCAGAATTATCATGGAAGAAATTTACATTGTTAATATATTTTATTATTACTTTCCTATTTGTCATTCTATGTATTTTGTAATGTATATTCAGATAACAGTAAATACAGAATGCGTTTCTCTTTATCAAGTACAAAGCAAGTTTCAGCACTTCAAAGATTATTAGTCGCCGGGCAGAAGCCCGCGACTTCTATTTTTAATAGGTTTTCGGAAATCACATGGGAGGAGGGATTATTATTAGAAAGAAACACATTTAGATGTCTTGAACATATTACAATTGTGTTTGTTTAAAAACACTAAGTAATGACACATCTAAAATGAAATAAATATTCCGATGTTTTAGGTATTTTCAGTTTCTTTATTTTGACTCTTATTTATGTTTTTTTGTTTTATTTACGAAGACAAAACAGTCCCTATTTAGCTAGACTGAAATACTTTATTTTACACTATATACTACATGTACTCAAAAGGCGATAACTACACAAATTTACGTCGCAGTCTAATTTGTTTACATACGTGCACCTGCTTGAAGCGTGACTCGCGAATACCAACTGCGTAGATCAATCTCCTTTGCAGAGAGCCGTTTCTTTACACTCACTTACAAATAGTAAATCGTAGGTGATTTAAAATGTTTATTTGGTTCGAAACAAATGAAGAAATGAACAAACCGAGATAAAACTAGTTTTAATAGAAAAATTACTTTGAACGAACACTCTCTGCCTATAAAGAGAGTTTCAAGAACGACACCTCTGCGAATAAGAAAGAATCGGGTCTTTCGTACAAAATTATTTCGTCCTTGACAATTTTAAATGTGTCATTCCCTAAAGGCATGTTGCTTCCGATCTGCATCAATGACACAAGAGTGCTCATCATAATATAATTTTAAAACATGAGTAGTTAGTTATTTTCATTATAAAAAAGGAAGGAAAGAATTAAAATAAATTAACATGTTGTAGGGCTCAGTTTATGTTCGAAATTAAGTTTAAATTATACAACAATTTCAATGAGATTTAACTGTTTAGTTGATATTATATTTCGAAGGTGGTCTAATTTATAAATATTGGACTACATTTCAACATTTGTTAAAGTATGATATAATTAGGATGCCAAGCTAATATCATTTTGAGAAAAAGAGAAAACTCATGTCTTCAGCGATTTAACCCTTAACTCATTGTTTTAAAAGTAGATTGGTGCAAAGGTGTCCACTGTTGACTTTAATAGAGGAAAGGTAAAATGACGTGCTATTGCATGCAAATCCTAAATTGTCTGTTTTGTGGTTTTATTGAAACAATAATACAATTCAAATACTCTGACAAACATCTTGAAAAGTGTATGTGGAATTCACAAATCTTATAATAATTCCTTAATGAAAGCACTGTATACATACTAAGACTAATGATTGGCAAGATTTCTCATTTCCATTACTGTTTATGATCAATAATTAGTTGGTTGTGTGTATGGTCAACCTACTTTGGAATGGAGATTGATCATAAACAATGAAAGGCTTCAATTATCATTCACTTCGTTGACAAAACAATGCAAGTTATGATACATTTTCACTTGACCCCACCCCTGATGTTCCAATATGCCCCTCAGTTGATAACTGTTTATTCAACTACTATAATGTTAGTGTTATGCATAACTGCACTATGGATATCCGGCGACATTGATGCGGTGCATCAACTTTCTCTTGTAACTGTCATGAAAAGCTTTCTATCTATTCTATCCGTGATCATGCTTTTGTTATTTAAGGAAACACTTGATATGATAAAACATCGAGAAGAACTATCTGACTTTCTTCCCTTTGGAAAACCTTATGTACACTATTTTATGAACAGAAGGACAGAACAGAACATTGTTTATTTTCTTTTGACTTATACATAGTACATCGTCATACAATCACATACAAAGTACAAAATATACATTACATCACATGAAAACATGAACACGAACGGAATAGAAATACAAAAAGAAAAAAAAAGGAAAAAAGAAAAAAAGAAAAAAAGAAAAAACGAAAGGAGAAAAAAAAAAGAGAGTTTACTACAAGGTTTAGAGAACAAACAATTCACATTACTTTTTTAAAGAGAAGAAAACAAAATAATGGCAAATATTGTTCAGTGTGAAATCAAATTATGGCAATGTTATCGATCTTTGTTTTATGAAAGTTTTGACTTGATTGTATTCACACAGCTACGCAGTTCAATTCAACTTAGAGCTGTTTGAATACAGGTGTTTATTGAGAATATTTCCCTATATATTGCATATTGAGAACAACATTTGTATACTGTTATCTCAAATACGATGCAAAAAAACAAGGGTGACATATAATATTTGTGATAATTATATTTCATATATAGGACAACAGTTGAACAGGAAAGTAAACGAGTCAGTTTATACATATGACAAATCAAAATATTATTTTGTTGTTTTTTGCTAAACTATTTACGACCGAAATTACTTTAATTCTTTTTTTAATAGAAACACATATATACTACCTACCATTATTCTTTAGGGGATAGCTTAAATTTAGAATGAAATTGATAATTATCAGGAAAATATAAGTATTCATTTTAAATACCCTGGATGCGTCTCAATGGTTAATTCCGCAGTAAACGTTACGACGCACACAAGAGGTTTAACGGCATTGTGATTTATTAATCAAAGTACAAAGTACTGAAGGTAGAATTGCGATCGTTTAAGAAGAGATACAGAAGTGCATATATGAATATTTATTTTACCGGTTACCTTCAGGCAAAGTTTCAAGTGTGTAACCCTTTCCAGTGCTGAGATTTTGCCTCAACCTGAAACTTTAACCAAAATGTTGACGAACAGACAGACGGAGAGACAGACATCGCCAATCTATAGACCGGAATTGCTAGAGCAATCCGGCCAAAAATTAAAAAAAAATCATCAATTTTAGCAGTAAAATCCTGCCAAGAAGTTATGAATTGAGAAAAAAATGTGCTGAGAGGTCCATAATTTCAAATTTGCTAAGATTTGGTCTGTGCAATGAATGTACAAATTGAAAAATGTATTGTTGACATGTATTTTCTACACCATCATTGTAATGTTGTTTATCATAAACAAAATTATTCCTTTTTTTAAATAAACTTTTAATCAAAATGTGTGTCTCAGTGTTGTCTTCTTCAGCAGTTTGACAGAAACAAAGCCTAAATCTGAAATTGTGTCAATGTGTTATTTGTCAACTCTGTCCCATAAGTTTTGCTTGTGATTTGAACTCTCATAAAAAAAGCACGAAAAGAGACAACTTTCCCAACTTTGATTAAATATGTTTTCAATTAAATTGTAAAAAATCTTTTTCTTGTTTTTTGAAAGTTTTGTCATTATTATTTAAGACGGACATTATATACTAGAATAGCCAACTGACTATCATTTGAAAAAGTGTTTCTTATTTAAACCTTTCCCACTTGCATACGTAATTGCAGCCGACGACTTTTGAAAACATTGATGCAGAAGAAGAAATTGCTCATAACAAGCTTTCTCCTTTTACAACAATGTTTTCAACTATATTCAATGATTACACTTCCAATAAATGTGATTTTCTGTATCTTTGCTCATATTTTGTTTAATTCGTCTGCTGCAGAGTTTTTATATTGTGGGGTGGGTTGTGATTTGTTAAAGGGCAAGCAGGATTGGGAATTGAGTGTTGCACTTATCCTAATGAAACACTCGCCTGCCTGTGCATGTTTTAGCAAAACTTAATTGTTCTTTCCATCCTCAACTTAAGTCATCTGTTAGTAATCAACTCTTTGAACGAAATAATCGCGTCAAAATCTTGAATCGCTTCAAAATCATAACGAACAAACTGTCAAAATCTAATTTTGAACTGTGTAATACAAATTTAGAATAAAAGGATGAATCATTTATGTTGTAACAACCAATATTCGCGGGTCATTTACCTGATTTTGGCCGAAAGAAATGATCGATTTCTTGCAAGATTTATTCGTTATTCGTTCTGCCTATTATAATCAAAGTATTCTAAACGCTTCATAAACAAGTGATTTAAAGCGCTCAAATCATTTGATGAAATTTGTTTCTTTAGACGCGGACCTTGTCGAAAGCACCTATCCAAAATGCAAGTCATCGTTAATCGTTGTCGAAGGAATAGATGGACTGAGAGAAAGAGAAAGAAAAGGCTTAGCAATGCATACTATCTTTATGAATGAGGACATGAACGAATATGTATGGACTAGCGCCTAGAATTTCGTACTAGCCGATCCTTCATTCCACTCGCTTATGCTAGCGGGCGAGTGGATGTTTACATCTCTGCCGAGAGGGAAAAAAGGGTTACAATTTACAAAGGGTAATTGCGCGGTGCAGTGCTATATTGGCGTAGTGATATCTAAATAATTGTGTACACTTTAAATATGATATTTACACTTACAAGACTTGTTATTTTCTATTATAAGCTTGAATAATCGGATTTTTTTTCGTTACTCTATGTTTGCTTTTGTGAGCATTCGTAAATTAGTCAAACCAAAAATTGCACTTAATTGTTGGTGGTGAAGGGCATATACATCACGTGACTTCAAACTCACTATGACTATGGCAGCCTCTGCGCATGCGCAAGTCTACCAAAAATTGACACGATATATTTTCTTGAAATTTTGGCAAATAGTAGATGAATAGGTGTTCTATGTTATATTATATTTTAAAAAAAATCTCTCGGGCGAATTTTAAATAAATTAGAAATAATCAAATTACTGTTAAAGTATTCTAGCGAAATTTCTATTTTAAGTCGCCTTATGTTACGTTAATTGTCATGACAGATGTATGAAATTGATATTATCACACAGGCTATTGTATTCTCTTCAGTATAAAGTCCATTTTATCCGAATCCAAATTGAAATGAGAAAGTAATGGTGATTTCTTTAACAACACTGTCATTGTCGCAAAAACGTACATTTTGACGTCAAAAACGACGTTATTTCAAAGGTATGATTCCACCTTAAACTTATATCAATCGCACAGTCAATCAATCAATCTTGAATACAAACATAATCACAAGGAGACCCTCAACCCTTTCCCACAAATAACAAATCTGCCGCAGCCGACTTTGAAATGTTGATGCAGATATAATTGAAAATATCTATAAATGAAATTGTTATTATTGGAAAGGGTTGAACAATAAAATAAAATAAAAATAAAATTTCTCATTTGCCACAATATTTTTTTAAAAGTTGTCTGCTGCATATACGTCTTGAAGTGGGAGAGTGTTAAATCTTATTAATAAAGCAAGAGTTTATATCCAATATTTCCAAAATAAAGCTTTTCACGAAAAAAACCGAACCCGGCTGGTTTTTTTTTTTTTGCGAGCTTGAATTCAAAGATACACTCTATCACCTTTTCCTGTAAATGACGAATACTTGGCCAGAACTGGGACTACCATATTCGTAGTCCCAGGTCAGAAGTAGCGCGTGAGTTACTCGAAAGTATCTCAGAGTACTTTGATGGCAAAAAAGTCAGTTTTACGATGATGGTGATTTACACGGAAACGTAAATAAATTATCGAATGCACAAATGTCACATGAGTTTTCATGTATGTATCTTCTTCTTTTTATGCAATTGTATCGTTTACTGAATCAATTTATTTTCCTTTTATGTATTACTGATCATTTCTTTAAAAGAAAGGGTAGATCTCCAATCTGCAGCTAAAGAAATTGATAAACAGCTGCGCCTCTCGGAGAGTGTCCATATTTTCGGACGGTATTAATTATGTTTAGTTACAGTTAATAGTTTTACCGTAGAATCTATTGCGCTTACAGTGTATCCTCGAGTAGTGCAGTAAAGGTTTTATATTGCAGGTCACCCTTTTCCACATACAACACATCATTAAGAGGCCGCTAGCGACTTTGTAAACATATGATATATAAAGGCTAAAGTAAAGGAAATCTCTATAAATCATTAAATGCAACAGAGACATATAAATACAGAAACACTCTGTATTTATATGTCTCTGAATGCATGTATAGGGAAATAAGTAGAGTTGAAACAAAAATTGGCAAAGGGGTAATTTCGGGTATAGCTAGATAGCGAAAACAACTTGTTTTCCCGAAAACAACTTATCGGTCACGAAAACAACTTTGTATATGACTTTAAAACCGTTGTAACAATATTTTTTCATTAAATATCACTTAAACAACACATGATAAATGGATTTATAACAACTTAAGTTAAATCCATTTTTTAACATTATGTTGTACTTATTATCGAAAAATATGTATGGGATCGGCATATGCTTAAACCCATATAAATGCGTAGATTATGCTGGTGAAACGGAAATATGTCGTCTCATTGTTAACGGGAAAAATAGAACGAATAGTTTAATATGTATTCGAAAATAAGTATTTACTGAATTATTCTGCAATAACTTCAGGAAAACATTAAGACAAATGTAAAAAAAATGTTTTCGTAGGACAAGTTATTTTTATTAGAGAAGTTGTTTTCGTAGGACAAGTCATTTTGATTAGATAAGTTGTTTTCGTAAGACGAGTCAATTTCGTAGGACAAGTCATTTTCGTTAGAGGAGTAATTTTCATGGAAAAAGTCATTTTCGTTAGAGAAGATGATTTCTTATACCAAGTCATTTTCGTTAGAGAGTTGTTTTCGTAGGACAAGTTGTTTTTGTGGGAAAAGTCATTTTCGTTAGAGAAGTTGTTTTCGTAGACCAAGTCATTTCTATTTCGCGATAATAAGTACAAAAACACTATTACAAACTGTTAAAATGTATTGTAATATGTTCCTGCATGTACTATTAAATTAAAAATTATGAACAAATATGGTTATATGGTCGTTATACAACTATAAAAAGTTGTATTCGTGACAGCCAAGTTGTTTTCGTGAGCCGATTCTATTTATTCATATGCGTTTTAGCCTAGACCACTCTGTAATTTTTCAATTTTGCGATCATAAGTACAAAAACACTATTACAAACTGTTAAAATGTATTGTAATATGTTCTTGAATGTGCTATTATATTAATAAATATGAAAAAATATGGTTATATGGACTTTAATTTATAGTCATATATAAAGTTGTTTTCGTGACATCCAAGTTGTTTCTATCTAGCTATATCGGGTAATTTCTCCTTTTGCCACAATGTTTTCAAAAGTCCTTTGCTGCAAAGGCATATGAATGTGTTTACTGTTTATGAAAGGGTTAATTTATAAACAACCAATCTACCTTATATTCATCTTATTTGCTTTTGATCCATCTATAATATATTTCAGTTTTGGTATTTTAGACGAACCGTTTGGGTTTCAAAAGCCTAAATTAATTAATTTGCATTTAAGAAGATGTTTTGAAATAACTTATTTATATGAGATTTTTCTTTATTGTAGAGCATTCTAAGTTTGTGATCATTCTAAAAACTTATTGTCATTAATCTTGCACTTGACTTTGTGGCCAAAAAAGAAATTGCACAGTATGATACTACTATTAATTTAATGAACAATTTTTATTTATTTGATTTTAATAATGTTGACAACCTGTAAAGATTCGCTGTCAATGTAAACAAAAATTCCAGACCGTAAAATGGTATTTTGTATATTGCATATTCAAATGCAAATTAAATCTCATGGTGGATTATGAAAGCGTGTCAGGAAAAAATTGAAAATGTAGCAAATCAAAGATTCCTTTGCTGTGTGTCCTAAAGAGGATATGCTTTCAACTTTTCCATTCTCAGAATGTTGACTGTTGGATGCCCAAAATACTTTGCGAATCAAAAGGTACTGTAATTTACATTTCTTGTAAAGAAGGGAACTGTTACGTGTACAGTAATTAATTAAATGAAATACATGTTAGGGTTGCCAAAATAAATCAATTGCTGGTCAAAATTATCTGTTAAAATCACTCTTTGATCTGTAAGTTTTGCTCCCCTGGGCCCCCTACCAGTGCTTTGCCCTTGACCTGACCCTCAGCCTGATTGGTTACTTTTCTCATTTGATCTGTTACAATAAAACATTTTGACAATCCTGCATATACCTGATAATCAGAGCTATAGATAAGGGTAATTTTTCATGTTCTGAAATCCTTATTTGACCCTTAAACCCTATGTTGTTGATACTCAATCTAATCATCTCAATGAGACAATATCATAGGATTTAGTTGAATAAAAAGAAAGATACTGTGGGGGGAAACGAGCTGTTTTCCGCCTCCTTATTTTGACCTCTGAGAATGATTTGTTTTGTATCGCAACTTACATTTCTTTTGGCAGGACTGTGTATGATAAAGCAGCAGTATGACAATTGGTACGAATATTGTTGTCCCTGTGGTGTTATGGGGGAAGAATGCCCCCACACACTGTATATCAGCTGTCTTGATGACACAGGACATGAAGAACATTGTGACTGGCTGTAATGATGCCCAGATATGTGTTTGGGACCTGTCTGAAGATTGGGACGTAAGTATTATAAGAAAGGCTAATCTCATTGAAATTAAACCATACTTCTTTGTTTATATGTTGGATCTGACGACATAAAAAGTTGTCTTCACCCCTATACATTTAAATATTATATATACAATCAGGCTCCAAAACTATAAAAGTTTTATCTGTACTCAGGAAGTATCTTAAGTATCTGATTGGTCGGATGCAAATTTGTTCTCCAAATTGACCAATCAGAAGCCATATTTGGAGCATGGAGTTCATTTCTGAGCACTGAAAACGTTTTCAGAGTCGCTTTCTGACGCCTCTGCAGCAGACGGCTTTTTGAAAACATAGTGACAAAAGAAGAAATTGCACAAAACGTGCAATTTCTCCTTTTGCCACAATGTTTTCCACTTTTTGTCATAGGTTGTCCACTCAATTATGGAGATTTTCTATGTTTTGACAAAATATGTTCAAAGTCGTCTGCTGCAGAATTGTCGTATGAGGGAAAGGGTTACCGGTAACAATCACTGTTTCTCGTTTAATTATTTTGATTAACTCACCTGTTGACACCGATGTGCAGGCAGTCATCAGATCTATAATAGAGTTTTCTCCTGCAGCGAAGTGTAGGTCTCACTCTGGTTTTAATGGGATTGTGTCACACTCACAGGCCTGTATAAGATTAAGAATGAGTGAACTAGTCATTGGCTCATTGCAATACAATTGCTTAAGTGGGCCGTTTGGTGTGGTACTCGAAAGGAGTGTCTTAGTGAGACCATTGTTTTAAGTAACCACAACAAAGGGTTTGGAGATAAGAAATTGATTTAAGGACAAGAAATATAACCCTTCTCTGAGAGCCAAGACTTAAAGTGGACTGTTATTAATCAATCATATTTAGATCTTAATTGAATTTCAGAACGTCTGTTATGGTCGGTTTTATGGGAATTTCTCTTCAGCTGTCATGTAGGAGGGCCCAATTGGTATTTTACAGCCCTCCTTTGAATTTAAAATGATAAATCATGTAACAGGTTACTGGTATTGTGGTTTGTATTACAGATAAATCTGGTAACAGGTTACAGGTATTGTGGTTTGTATTACAGATATATCCAAGACACATGCTATTTGGCCACACTGCAGCCATAACCTGTTTAGCTCCAGGATCTGGACAGAAGGAAAACTCGTACATAGTGAGTGCAGCAGAAAATGGGTAAGTCAATACTGGACCTAGGTACTAAATGAGATTAACCCTTTCCCTCATACGACAATTCTGCAGCAGACGACTTTGAACATATTTTGACAAAAAATAGAAAATCTCTTTAATTGTATGGATAACCTATGACTAAAAGTGGAAAACATTGTGACAAAAGGAGAAATTGCACGTTTTGTGCAATTTCTTCTTTTGTTACTATGTTTTCAAAAAGCCGTCTGCTGCAGAGGCATCAGAAAGCATCTATATGAGGGAAAGGGTTAAGTGGGTCTTTTTTCTACAGTATCCATATTATTGGGTACTGAACCCTTTCCCATATACAACAATTCTGCAGCAGACGATATTGAAAACAGCTTGACAAAAACATAGAAAAATCTCTTCAAATGAAAGTGTAGTTATTCAGAAGAGTTGAAACTATTGTGGCAAAAGAAGAGATTGTTCATTTGCCATTTTTCATTTGTCACAATATTTTCCAAAAAGGTATATTGCAGAGGCGTCTGTATATGGAAAAGGGATCAAAATATTAACGCAGTGTTTTAAATTCAAGTTTCTTTTGTTCTAGTTTTCCATTATATATTTCTGATTTGTAAAAATCTTAATACTGTATTGTAGAGCATTCTTACTTTGTGATTATCCTAAATTCATGAAGTCATTATTCTTACCCTTCTATGATGACGTTGTACCAGCACTTAACTGAGACATGTAGAAATATTGTTTGATGTCTCTCTATGTCTAAAGATTCATTTATCCCATGTAATGGCAGCGTGTTTTTTTTAATACTTACAAACTTCGGAGACCCAAGTATATATATGAAAAAAGGTAACTGATATGCTGATCTTCTACTTGCCCTGAGAAACACAACATATAATTATGTATATCTCAAAGAAATAAAGAGAAATTGGCTGAGGATGAGCCAAAAGAGACATGCTCCTCCTTTGAGGTGATTTAACTGACCTGTTTAGTCTAGCAGTTTCTTCAGAAGTCAATTATCTATTAACCCTTTCCCTCATACGACAATTCTGCAGCAGACAACTTTGAACATATTCTGCCAAAAAATGGAAAATCTCTATAATTGAATGGATAACCTATGACTAAAAGTGGAAAACATTGTGGCAAAAAGGAAAAATTGCTTGTTTTGAGCAATTTCTTCTTTTGTCATTATGTTTTCAAAAAGCTGTCTGCTGCAGAGGCGTCAGAAAGGGTCCATATGAGGGAAAGGGTTAATAAATGCAAACACAATACTTGTAGTTGTTTTCTAGAATTTTCTCTATACTGTAATAATACATACCATTGGTGCTATTCAGTGCCACCTCTTTTTTTTTAGAGCAATTTTATAAATAAAAAATTGTGGCGCTGGGCAGCACCAAAGGGCATAGGGGATTATGTATTAAGACCCCAAATCAATTGACTATTTTATTTTATTTAACAGAGAGATGTGTTTATGGAATATATCAGATGGTCGATGTATAGAGTCAACAAAAATGTCCTTTACACACAGTAGTATGCAGGTGGGTCAAGCATCTTAGATTTGTGAAAAATACCATTTCCCCCACAATCTGTATTCTTATTATTCAACCAAACCCTATGATGTGAGTCAAATAAGGATTTTGGAACACGCAAAACGTCTCTTATCTAAAGCTCTTTAAAATTTACTCTTTTTGAAAACCGTAAAGATCTGTGAAAGTAGTGAAATGTTCAATGATCAAGTAATTGTATAACTTCATCTAAAATATTGCTCAAACTCTGGACCTCTTGTCCAGTTGGTGAACAACCTACTATGTTGTTACAAAAGCTAGCTCAGTGTCATGGATGTATAAATCTCTGTATACAAACACAAAGCCACTCACTTGTCTATATATGGAACAGATCTCTCGACTAGTGATACACACCAACATACATATTGTAAACATTTATGTTGCAAAAAGTTAGCTCTAGATAAAAAGAGTATTTCACATCTCCAAATCCTTATTTGACCTCAAACCCTATGTTGTGGGTACTCAAAAGAATTGTCTCTGTGAGACGATACTTTTGAGCAATTTCTTCTTTTGTCACCATGTTTTCAAAAGGCTGTCTGCTGCAGAGGCGTCAGAAATCGTCTATATGAGGGAAAGTGTTAATTAAACATGATAGTTTGATAAAAATTAAAGCAGTATTTTATTTCAATTAAGCATAACAGGGGAACAAACTGTTAGGATGAATTTTACATTACATGTCTGTGAATGGTAGGAGAACTGACCAAGTCATTGACTTTATGATCCGCAGCCAGTTCGATTATTTCCCTTGGGTGGCTGCTGATTTCATGTTTGACTGGTTTATCAAATTAAATTGATTTTTCTTGTTTGTCTCCAGTCCTACCATTTTAGAGGAAACAAAGATGTCCGACTTGTATGTAGTGGATATTACCCAGAAATCCTTATTATTGACCCTATGACCTTTGAGATAGTTTATACACTGAGTTCAAAGGTTGCCCCAGATTGGATCAGTGCATTTTGTGTTTTGAAGCCAGCTAAAAGAGCAGGTGAGTACCAAAATGCCTTACTTAACTGAACAGTTTTGGATTTAAACTTTTCCATAATACAGACGCTTACTGATGCAGCAGCAATTTTTGAAACATTATGGCAATAGGAGAAATTGCTCAAAACGAGCAATTTCTCTTTTTGCCACAATGTTTACAACTCAGTTTATGTGGAAAGCTAAAATAAAGCAACTTAAGACAGTTTTTGTAAATACGATATTTTCTTTTTATTAGACCTAAATGAACATATTCATTATTAAGGATGTGTGGCTATTTGGTCGAGTTCGCTGGGGGAAACCCCATGAAAATCTTAACTATGCTAGCTGCAACTAACTCAGTAACAGAAGTTATTGTAAGAACAAAACTCATGTGGTACCCACCACAAACCTCAGCTCAACCTCAAAAACACCATTGAGGGAGTTAAGCCCATGATTCTACAAACTACAACCCTCCCACAGTACAAACATATGAGAGAGATTAGCAGAGGGCAACTTACCCACCAAACAGTACATTCATATTTGGCAGAACAGTTTACCCAAACCAATGTATCGGTTCGGCGGATGAAATGGTTTTTTCAACCATTTTCAGTGGCCAGCCTCTGAAGGTCACTTCATGAATGGTTAGGGCAGCGCTTTGTTCCCAGAAGAGGTGCGAATGAATAGATTGTTCGCTTTTAGAATAACTTGTGCGTATAAATCAATAGAAAAACTTGTGTGTGGAGATCACTTTGTTTACATTCGATCCTGACATCATGGAAATTTTAGAGCAATAAATTAGACTATTAATTTTGTTATGAATAGGCCTTATTATTGTATAAGATTTCATAGAATTACTGCAAATTATGAAGTATTTTGTTGTTATCAATATATATTGGCCTCATTGAAGATATAAAATATCTTTTTTGAAAGTTCTAAGACAAAAGTGCACCATGCTGACTGAAAGACAAGTGGACATTTACAAAACTAATTTTTGTCAAAATCTCTTTTTTTGACAGATGATGTGATTGTTGCAATATCAAATTCGGGGGCAGTGAAAGTATGGGCTTTAAACGGAACAGAGCCAAGGGTAATTGATTTTTGTCATTTTAATAAAAAAAGACATGATACTGTTGTAACTGACTGTTAGAAAGTCTGAATATAATTTAACCCTTTCATTTACAGATGACTTCAAACGTGTAAACCAAATAGAAATATGAAAGTATGCAATAAAAAGGTTTATTTACCCTGTACTGTGAAATCATCGTTGGACCTCGCTCTTTGGCGAACAAAGCCTCGCAAGCTCGGCACAACATCAACCAAAAAACTCGGTCCAACGATGATTTCACAGTTCAAGGTCAATAACTTATAATATGTGATTGAAAGAAAGGTTCATATATGAATTATATATACATGTGATTGTGAGAAAGATCCATATATGAATTATATATTTATGTGATTGTAATATATTTTCTAGATGAAGCCCGTACATGAGGATGAGTCTAAACAAGTTCGCTGTCTTAATGCCCAAACATTGACGTGTTGCCCCTATAATCAAAGGACAGTTCTGATAGTATGTTCTAAATACTGGCAGGTTAGTTATACATAGGATTGATTTCTCCTTTCATTTTTAACCTAAAATATGTCTCTTTATTAATATAGGTTTTCCCCAGTAGTCAGTGTTCTCTCCAATTTCTACAAAAATACAACCCCTTTTGATGTATGCTAACTAATTCTATTGCTTGAAACACATCTTTCTGGTGTATAAATTAACCTTTTATGATGTATGCTGACTGATTTTATTGCTTGAAGCACATCTTTCTGGTATATCAATTAACCTTTAATGATGAATGCTGACTGATTTTATTGCTTGAAGCACATCTTTCTGGTATATCAAGTAACCTTTAATGATGTATGCTGACTGATTTTATTGCTTGAAGCACATCTTTCTGGTATATCAATTAACCTTTTATGATGTATGCTGACTGATTCTATTGCTTGAAGCACATCTTTCTGGTATATCAATTAACCTTTAATGATGTATGCTGACTGATTCTATTGCTTGAAGCACATCTTTCTGGTGTATCAATTAACCTTTTATGATGTATGCTGACTGATTCTGGTATATCAATTAACCTTTAATGATGTATGCTGACTGATTCTATTGCTTGAAGCACATCTTTCTGGTATATCAATTAACCTTTTATGATGTATGCTGACTGATTTTATTGCTTGAAGCACATCTTTCTGGTATATCAATTAACCTTTTATGATGTATGCTGACTGATTCTATTGCTTGAAGCACATCTTTCTGGTATATCAATTAACCTTTAATGAGGTATATCAATTAACCTTTTATGATGTATGCTGACTGATTTTATTGCTTGAAGCACATCTTTCTGGTATATCAATTAACCTTTTATGATGTATGCTGACTGATTCTATTGCTTGAAGCACATCTTTCTGGTATATCAATTAACCTTTAATGATGTATGCTGACTGATTCTATTGCTTGAAGCACATCTTTCTGGTATATCAATTAACCTTTTATGATGTATGCTGACTGATTGTATTGCTTGAAGCACATCTTTCTGGTATATCAATTAACCTTTTATGATGTATGCTGACTGATTCTATTGCTTGAAGCACATCTTTCTGGTATATCATTAACCTTTAATGATGTATGCTGACTGATTCTATTGCTTGAAGCACATCTTTCTGGTATATCAATTAACCTTTTATGATGTATGCTGACTGATTTTATTGCTTGAAGCACATTTTTCTGGTATATCAATTACCCTTTTATGGTGTATGCTGACTGATTCTATTGCTTGAAGCACATCTTTCTGGTATATCAATTAACCTTTTATGATGTATGCTGACTGATTCTATTGCTTGAAGCACATCTTTCTGGTATATCAATTAACCTTTTTTCACATACAACATATCTACAGCAGACCACTTATATAAATATCTGGGCAAACATATAAAACATTTTTAGCTCACCTGTGCACAAAGTGCTCAAGGTGAGTTATTGTGATCGCCCTATGTCCGGCGTCCGTCGTCCGTCAACATTTTCTCCTCTGTAACCGGTGGGTCAACTGGGATGAAACTTCACAGAAAGCATCCTCTCAATGTCCTCACCAGAATTCCTTAAAATTTTCGGGATCCATGCAGAATTCTGGTTTCCATGGCAACGAAATGAAAAAACTTCAAAATTCTTAAAAAATCTTCTCCTCCGAAAGTGTCAGGCCAATTTTCAAATAATTTTGTAGAAATGTTCCTCGGGTGACCCTCTATCAGATTCCTTCAAGCCATGTTGATTGGTCGAAAAACATGGCCGCCAGGGGGGGCGGGGCTATTTTTCCTTATATGGCTATAGTGCAAACTTAAAAAATCTTCTTCTCCAAAAGTGTCAGGCCGATTTTCAAATAAATTTGTAGAAATGTTCCTTGGGTGACCCTCTATCAGATTCCTTCAAGCCATGTTGATTGGTCAAAAACATAGCCGCCAGGGGGCAGGGCATGTTTTGCCTTTTATGGTTATAGTGCAAACTTAAAAAATCTTCAACATCTTCTCCTCAGTAACCGGTGGGTCAATTGGGACGAAACTTCACAGAAAGCATCCTCTCAATGACCTCACCAGAATTCCTTCAAATTTTTGGGATCCATGCAGAATTCTGGTTTCCATGGCAACGAAACGAAAAAAACTTCAAAATTGTACTTCTCCCTAACTGGTTGGCAGATTTTGAACTTATTTTGTAGAAATGTTCCTTGGGTGACTCTCTATCAGATTCCTTGAAGCCATGTTGATTGGTCGAAAAACATGGCCGCCAGGGGGGCGGGGCTTTTTTGCCTTATATAGCTATAGTGCAAACTTAAAAAATCTTCTCCTCCAAAAGCGTCGGGCCGATTTTCAAATAATTTTGTAGAAATGGCCGCCAGTGGGCAGGGCTATTTTGCACTATATGGCTATAGTGAAAACTTAAAAAATCTTCTCCTCCAAAAGTGTCTGGCCGATTTTCAAATAATTTTGTAGAAATGTTCCTAGGGTGACCCTCTATCAGATTCCTTCAAGCCAAGTTGATTGGTCGGAAACTATGGCTGCCATGGGGCGGGGCTTATATAGGTAAAGTGAAAAAAAAAAAATCAGGTGAGCGATTCCAGGGCCATCATGGCCCTCTTGTTTTACTGATAGGTCTTCACGACATATGTCTCAACATGTGTCAAAAGACTTTATAGGGACTCTCTCACGATTGTTTGGAGACACAATTTTCCAACAACTAAAATATTTTACTAAAAGTATTACTTGACCCAGTGCCACATTCAACAAAGTTGCAGCAGGTGACTTTAAAAACATCTTGGCAAACATGCAGAATCCCTTTATACTTGAAAGTATAATTATTGAATAGGGTTGAAAACATTTTGGCAAAATGAAAGACCATTCATTACTGCTCCTTTTCCACAATGTTTTCAAATATTGTCTACTGCAAAAGCTTTATAAATTTATTTAACCCTTTCCCTCATATAGACGCTTTCTGACGCCTTTGCAGCAGACGGCTATTTGAAAACATAGTGACAAAAGAAGAAATTGCACAAAACGTGCAATTTCTCCTTTTGACACAATGTTTTCCACTTTAAGTCATAGGTTATCCATTCAATTATAGAGATTTTCTATGTTTTGACAAAATATGTTCAAAGTCGTCTGCTGCAGAATTGTCATATGAGGGAGAGGGATAATAAGTGATTTAAGCATACCAGTATATGACATTGAGGTTTTTCCTTTTGATGCCTCTGAATTAATTGTTGGAAGTGGAGACATTTCTCCATCTGGTTGTCAAGGCAATCTTAGAGCCTGCTTGAGAATTCTCATCCTTTACCCACATACAAAGACTTTCTAATGACTGTTCAGCTGATGACTTTTGAAGAAAGAAATTGTAGCAAAAGGAGATATTGCTCACAATGAGAAATCTCTCTTTTTGCCACTATATTTTCACAGTTCATTGTAGAGAGTTTCCATATTTTTTACTTAATGATGTCAAAGTCATCTGGTGCAGATATTTTGTATGTGGGAAAGGGTTATGGCGAAAGCCTGGCAACTTAAGTCAGTAATCTTGTTGAAATTCCCTTTCCCACCTGCAGACGCATTTTGGCACAGTAGCATGATGAGCAATTTCTCCTTTGGCCACATTGTTTTGAACTTTATTTAACATTTAAGTTATCTTTTATGAAGATTTTTCAGGTTTTTGTCACTATATTTTCAAAGTCGTCTGCTGCAGATTTGTCGAACGGGGAAAGGGTTAATTTCAAACCCTCCGAAGGTTAATTGTCTGCGGGGACATGACCTATATGAAAAATCAAAAGTCATGCTGTATGTTAATGATATAACATTTATTTGCAGCACTTTTCAAAAGATTGCTTGTTAGTTTAAAAAAGAACAAAATGCTATGTTCTTATTTTTAGAAATAGTATTAGCCATTGTATTTCTATTGTCAAAAGCATTGTTCATTGTATTTTAGCCTCTTTAGCCAAACAAATCTCTCATGGCCTTCTTGTTCTTAGAATATCTTTACATATTTGAGTTTGTCTGTAAATGGCAAATTTCTTCAATGCAAAGTGGTTGTAATAACATTTTGAAGGAATGTATCCTTCTTTACCCACACTCACTGCAACCAATTTAAAATGTTCAGGTTTTTAGAAATTGTTTCGATTGATATAAAGTACAAAAATAACAAAAAATACATAGTAAAGTCAGCTGTTTTCATCTGCATTTTGTTGAATGATTGTTAGAGCTATTTGTTGTTTTATGTAAATATGCACCAAATATATCTTAACCCTTTCCCACATACAACAAATCTGCAGTAGACTACTTTGAAAACATAGTAATAAAACCCTGAAAAATCTCCATGAAAATGGCTTAATTGTTAAATAAAGTTGAAAACATTGTGGCCAAAGGTGAAATTGCTCATCATGAACAATTTCACCTTTGGCTATAACATTTCAAAAGTCTATTGTGTCATAATGGGTCTGCAGGTGCGAAATTATGCATAGGGTTTAAAACATTATGGCAAAAGGAGAAATTGGTCATTATGAGCTAATTCTCCTTTTGCCACAATGTTTTTAGAAAGTTTCTGTTCGTGGGAAATGGTTAAATAGAATCTAATATTGATTTTCATCTATTCATAATTTATTATCCATTTTAACACTTTCCACATACAGACATTTTCTGAAACCTCTTCAACAGTTTTTGAAAACATTTTTGCAAACGGAGAAATTGCTCAATTTCTCCTTTTGCCACAATGTTTTCATATCTATTTAATAATTATGCTTTCATTTAAACAGATTTTCCTTATTTTTGTCTAGATGTTTTCTAAGTTGTCTGCTAAAGATTTGTTGTATTTAGGAAAGGATTGAAATAAGTGAATGGATCTAAAAAGGTAAAACAATATAATATAAATCCAGAGCTGTAGATAAGGGTCGTTTTGCATGTTCTAAAATCCTTATTTAAACCTCTAACCCTATGCTGTGGGTACTCAAAAGAATCGTCTCAGTGAGACGATTCTTTTGAGTACCCACAATGTAGGGTTTGCTTTAATAATAAGAGAGATATTGTGGGGAAAAGAGCTGAATACCATGCACTCCTTATCTAGACCTCTGTAAATCATAATGTATTCAGCAGACACTTTTTTTAAAAACATTTTCAAGTTCACCCAGACTTCCACAACATGCAATCAACTCTTTTTAACCCTTTCCCATATACAGCAAATCTGCAGCAGACGACTTTGAAAACATATATACAAAAGCGTGAAAAATCTCCATAAATTAGATTGTTTAACTATTAAAAAGAGTTGAAAAAATTGTGGCAACAGGAGAAATTGCTCGTTTTCAAAAGACTTCTACTTCGGAAGCATCTTATAGCCTCTATATGAGGCAAAGGGTCTCTCATCATGCAGATGATTTAACCCTTTCCCTGATACAGAAAACCTTTGACACCTTTGTAGCAGATGACTTTTGAAAAAGATAATTTGCGTAAAATGAACTGATTTTTGTTTTGATTGCGCTCTTAAATTTTAACACCTTTTCACTCGATGCTTTTTAAGCATCTGACTTTAACCGTTTACTTGATATGACTTGTTTTAGAGTTTTCTCCTTTAAAAACATCAAAGCAAAATAATTGTTACCTTTATAAAATAGTAAGTTCATTTATTATACCAAAAAAATCAACAATTCCTATCTATCATACTGTACAATGCTTTTAAAATACCTCTGTATCAGGGGAAAAGTTATCCTAGAATGCAACAATAGTTTTAACCCTTTCCCTCATATAGACGCTTTCTGACGCCTCTGCATCAGACGGCTTTTTGAAAACATAGTGACAAAAGAAGAAATTGCTCAAAACGAGCAATTTCTTCTTTTGCCACAATGTTTTTCCACTTTTAGTCATAGGTTATCCATTCAATTATAGAGATTTTCTACATTTTGACAAAATATGTTTTAAGTCGTCTGCTGCAGAATTGTCGTATGAGGGGAAGGGTTAAATAGCAGCTTGTTAATTAATCTGCACCTGTTGTATATGCTATAACTATGTATATATGAGCCAATCCACGAGAAAACCCACATTATGGACTCTGTGTAATGTATTGACCCAGATCAGCCTGCGCAATCCGCACAGGCTAATCCGGGCCAACATATTCCGTCTCAGGGGGATAGAGGCATAGAGTAATGATTACTGAAACAGAAAATCCACAGGAGAGGAAAAGTGTCTGTCCGGGTTAGCCTGAGTGGCGTGCTTAGGCTTGTCCAGGGGGATACTTTACGCAGAGTCCACAGTGTTAGTTTTCTCGTTGAACGGCTCATATATATATTATTAATTTCCATGGTCTTGAAAATGATTCAACCATTCATTGAACTTTTTAAGGTGTATTCATTTGCTGCCCCTCAATTTAGTTGGGAGGGTAATTCTAAAAGGGTAAGACATCAGTGTTGTTCTGTTGCCATAGAAACAACATAAATATTAGATCCCCCCTGTTAATTTCTTAAGTTGACAGGAGTGTGTTTATAATTTTTGTTCCCTATGTTTTATTTTATAGCTTTATATGGATATATAACCTAAACCTTTTCCCACTTGCAGACGCTTTTGGATGCATCTGCAGCAGACGACTTTCGAAATAGTTGTTGCAAATTATGGCCAATTTCTCCATTTGTGACGCCTCTGCAGCAGACGACTTTTGAAAACAATGTGACAAAAGGAGAAATTGCTCAAAACAAGCAATTTCTCCATTTGCCACAATGTTTTCAACTCTTTTCAATATTCATACTTTCAGTGATAGAGATTTTCCACATTTTTGCCAGGATGTTTTCAAAGTCGTCTGCTGCAGATTTGTTGAATGTGGGAAAGGGCTGAAACATACACTTGTGTAACAGACACCTCATCTAGAATTATGTTATAATGTCGTATCACAGGTTAACTGATCTTCCGGAATTTCCAGAAAAGAGATATAATTTTACATTCTTAACCCTTTCTAACTTTTGACGCATCTGCAGCAGATACCTTTGAAACCATTGTGG
Organism: Serripes groenlandicus; assembly: GCA_031761405.1. Lineage (NCBI taxonomy): Eukaryota > Metazoa > Mollusca > Bivalvia > Cardiida > Cardiidae > Serripes > Serripes groenlandicus. The sequence goes on from JASEVX010000017.1 coordinate 9,944,043, forward strand.
CAAAAGGATTTATTGCTTATAGTGAACACTTTCACCTTTTGCCACAATGCTTTCAACTCTTTTCAATAAATAAATTTACATTTACAGAGAATTTCCATATTTTTACCTAAATATTTTCAAAGTTGCCTGCTGTAAAATGTAGTATAGTATGTGGCAAAGGATTAACCCTTTCCCTCATACGACAATTCTGCAGCAGACGACTTCGAAAGTATTTTGTCAGATGGATAGCCTATGACTAAAAGTGGAAAACATTGTGACAAAAGGAGAAATTGCACGTTCTGTGCAATTTCTTCTTTTGTCACTATGTTTTCAAAACGCCGTCTGCTTTAACCCTTTCCCTCATATGACAATTCTGCAGCAGACGACTTCGAAAGTATTTTGTCAAAACGTGGAAAATCTTCATAATTGAATGGATAACCTATGACAAAAAGTGGAAAACATTGTGGCAAAAGGAGAAATTGCACGTTTTGTGCAATTTCTTCTTTTGTCACTATGTTTTCAAAAAGCCGTCTGCTGCAGAGGCGTCAGAAAGCGTCTATATGAGGGAAAGGGTTAAAACCCTTATTTGACCTCCAAACCCTATGGTGTTGGTTCTCAAAAGAATAACTTCTCTGAAACAATTCTTTAAAGTACCCTCAAAATAGGGTTTGAAATACGAGATATATTTTTTGACATATTATGAAATATGAAGGCCACTGGGGATTTTTTTTTTATAAAATAATATATGTTGACTGATTCCTAAAAACACCTTAAACAAATATACCAATATACGAAAGTATGTGAAAGATTTTAAAATAATTTTGTAAAAATTTCCCTTATTGCCTAATGCAGTGGAGCAATACTGGCCCTCTTGGGCCTCTTGTTCATATTTTTGTCAAGATGCTTTCAAAGTTTTCTGCTTTATATGTCTTGTAAATGAAAAGGGCTGAATGGCTTGTGAAACTGTAAAGGAATGATATTTTACCAGACAATTAATTTTATTTAAGTTATAACCTTTAGTAAACTATGATAGCACATCTACATCTACATATTTGAGCCATGCCAGCTAAAAAGGTGTCTTGTCACAGGTAACTATAATAAGGACTCAACTATGCATAGTTTGAACAGTGTAGTAACTTTCCCCCAGTGGGCATTGAAAATGTCGTGACGAAAAGGAGAAATTGGACATTATTAACAATTTCTCCTTTTATCACAATGTTTTCATAAGACGCTACAGAGGCGTCTGAAAGTGTCTATATGTGGGATAGGGTTAAACCCTATTGCACATACAGATGCTTTTTATTAAATCCTCTGTAGCAGACAAACTTTGCCACAATTTCTTCAACTTTCAATAGTTATATATTCATTTATTGAGATTTTTCATATTATTGTGTAGATGTTTTTAAAGTCATCTGCTACATATGTGTTTTGTATGTGGGAAGGGTTAATTACAGTTAACTTTTATGTAAAACCAAAATTTAATTGTAGCAAGACCTCTTTTATGCTGGGTACTGCTTATAGCGATACATATTGTGTTAGATGCACCGCCCTAGAATCACTATAGTCCTGTTAGATTTGGTCTCACAGCCATCACATATAGTTGTGTGTGAATAGATTTGTTCTCACAGTCTTCACGTATAGTTGTGTATGAATAACAAACATAGCTTTCACGTATAAATGTGTGTGAATGGATTTGGTCTCACAGCCATCACATATAGTTGTGTGTGAATAACAAACATAGCCTTTACGTATAGTTGTGTGTGAATAGATTTGGTCTCACAACCATCACATATAGTTGTGTGTGAATGAATAACCTAGCCTTTACGAATAGTTGTGTGTGAATAACAAACATAGCCTTTACATATAGTTGTGTGAGGATAACAAACATAGCTTTTACGTATAGTTGTGTGTGAATAACAAATAGCCCTTCTTATTGTTGTTGATAAAATAATGAAACTTTCAAACATGGAGCATTTAAAACCTCGTTTAATATCTTTACAGGTTACATGTATTTTACTCGTGTTTAAAGCTTTCCCACATGAAGACACTTTCTTACGCCTCTGCAGCAGACGGCTTTTTGAAAACATAGTGACAAAAGAAGAAATTGCACAAAACGTGCAATTTCTCCTTTTGCCACAATGTTTTCCACTTTTTGTCATAGGTTATTCATTCAATTATGGAGATTTTCTATTTTTTGACAAAATACGTTCATAGTCATCTGCTGCATAATTGTCGTATGAGGGAAAGGGTTAAAGCTTTCCCACATGAAGACACTTTCTTACGCCTCTGCAGACTTATGAAAGCATTTGGTTAAAAATATGGTTAACCTCCATAAATGAAAGTTTAATCATTGAATGGAGTTGAAAACATTGTGGCAAAAGAAGAAAGTGCGCATTATGCTTTCAGAGATTTTCTGCATTTTGGCCTATAATGTTTCGAAGTTGCCTGCTAAGGATTTGTTGTATGTGGGAAAGGGTTAATATTTTTATAGGCTACATGTATTTTACTCTAATTTTAATTAGAACATTCTACTTGCTCAATAGGAAACCTGTATATCTTTGAGATTTTGTGAAGTACCAGATGGCTTTTACCACTTTTGTTTGACGATACTTTGGACAAAATTATGTATGGAAACTAGGGAATATTAGTGAAAAGAAGCAATTTTTCATTTTCCAACTTTGTTTTAACCCTTTCCCACATATAGACAATTTCTGACGCATCTGCAGCAGACGATTTTTGATATTTTCAACTTTTTGCAGTAATTCTACCTTCATTTATAGAGATTTTCAGGAGTTTTGACAACATTCTTTCAAGGTCGTCTGCTGCAGGTTTGCAGTTTGTGGGAAAGGGTTAAATTATGTACTTAAATCACAGTGTATTATTTCATTGAGGTCAATTGTCATGTCAGTTGTAAGTTGAAACATCGGAAAGATAAGAAATATAATTGTTGGAGGTCAAATTACGCCAAATCCATCAGCGGCCATGCTGATCTACAGCCAAATAGTCCTTAGACAAAACCACTTTGATTGTGTAGAAATGAGTGTATATCTTCACCAGAATGCATTGAATATATGACATTGAGTTTAAATTCATTGTAAACATGTATAGGATGCACTGGTAATGTTTGATTTGATCAATTTAGTATTTTGACCTTGTTTGAAAGTGAAAGTAGAGTATATAAACAATCAGATCTGTCCGATTTCGTTCAAAATGATGGTAACCATCTTCGCTGAGTGAATTCTTTCTTGCATAATACATGACCCCTATTTTCTTTGGATTATTTCAAAGGTAACCATTTTCAATGAAACAGGGTGTTTTAGTTGTAAAACGCTTAGAAAGTGTGACAATTGGGGGTTGAAACTGGTAGATTTTCATGAAAACAAAGAAGGAATTTATTTGGTGTATTGTGACCTTGGAATAGAATTATAAAGATTGAGAAAAAAGAAGAAATAGCTTGTATTGAGCAATTTTACCTTTCCCCACAATGTTTTTAAAAGTTGTCAGCAGCATAAGGCATCAATATAAAGTGGTCAGTATCACGAAAAGACTATTACCCACATACAACAAAATCTGCAGCAGACTGAATGAATGTATAATTATTGAATAGAGTGAAGACATTATAGAAATAGGAGAAATTGATCATTACGAGAAATTTCTTCTTTTGTCCCAATGTTTTAAAAAGTCAACTTGTGTCTGCAGATGGGAAAGGCGTAAATACAGTCAGTGTTTTTTTCGTTACAGATCTACGATGCTGGAGACTTTACCTTATTGTGTTCAGAATCGAATCGCTGCGGTGAGAGATGGGCGGGTGGAGACTTTATAAGTGTGGATCGCGTGTTGGTCTGGAGTACAGAAGGGAAAGGCTACCTCTACAAGCTCCCAACAAAGTGAGTTATCCGTCACCCTCACGCTGGTCTGGACCTGGCATGCGGCTTATTTCTTGCGCAGCATGCTGGTTGGCTTCCTTTAAGTTATATAACCCTTGTACAATACAATACAATACAATAACCCTTGTCCTTATTAACCATTTCCCACATACAACAATTCTGCAGCAGACGACTTTGATAGTATCTAGGCAAACACACAGAGAAGCTATATAATTTTAGGTATAATTACTGAAAAGAGTTGAAAACATTGTGGCAAAAGAAGAAATTGCTTGTTTTAAGCAATTTCTTATTTTGTCACATTGTTTTCAAAAGTCGTCTGCTGCAGATGATTCAAAATGCGTCTATAAGTGGGAAAGAGTTGACCATTTCCCAGATAAAAACACTTACTGACGCAGCAGACGACTTATGTAAACATTGTGGCAAATGGAGAAATTACTTATAATCAGTAATTTTCTCTTTTGCAACAATTTTTGCAGTTCTATTCAATAATTATGCTAACATATATTGAGATTTTCAATAATTGTTGCTACATGTTTTTAAAGTCGTCTGTTGCAAAATGGTTGTATGTGGGAAAATATCACTTTTTACTGATTACATCATTACAGATTAGGTTGATACTTTAATTATAATTAGCAGACAACTTTTGAAAGCATTGTCAAATTGTTGTGGCGTTTTTCAACCCTGTATCAAAATGACTTCAATTTTTTCAGAAGATAGTTTTTTCAAAGAAGGCAACCCTAGAAATAACATGTGAGGTAAACGTTTGAGTTGCTGGAATAATTTTAACCATTTCCTTAATACATTTGGCAGCCGCTAGCTAAGTGGGCTGTCAATCCAGGGGTCGTGAGTTCTAACCCAAGCTAGGCCAACATTCTTTCCGACATTTGAAAAAAGTCACAGTGACCAACATCATACCACCAATGGGCTAACAGTCTATGTGGAAAAGCAGCCAGTTGCTTGGAAAGTATGTTGTATGGAGTACTGGTGGGAGAAAGCCTGGAAACTCATGAGAAGGTGGACTGGCCGCCGTGATATGACTGAAAGATTGTTGAAAACGGTGTTAAACTCCAATCAATCATTTGATCGTAAATGATACATTTGAGACCTCTGCAGTAGATGAATTTTGAAGACATCGTTAGAAATAAGCAATTTCTTCTTTTGCCACAATGTTTTCAAATCTTTTCAATAATTAAACTTACCCTTATGGAGATGTTCTATAATTTTGCCTAGATACTTTCAAGGTCGTCTGCTTCAGATTTGTTGTATGAGGGAACGGGTTAATGTTTAGATGGATTTAGAGTCATTTGTACGAGGGAAATACAAGAAAACAAACTGTTAAACTCATACTGATGGCCTCTGCGAAACACCTATTGCCTTTTCCACATACAACAAATCTGCAGCAGACGACTTTGAAAACATCTAAGCACAGTTTAAAAAATCAAAAATCTCTAAAAATGAAAAGTTTGTGACTAAAAAGAGTTGAATACTTTGCAGCAAAAGGGGAATCATGAGAAATTTCGTCTTTTACCAACCAACTTATATTCAAAAGTAATCTGCTGCAGATGCATCACAATATATCATCAAGTGGAAAAAAGGTTAAGACCGCCATGAGTTATGGAAAAATAACTGCATCTTTTACTGGAAAGGTTTTCCTATTACAAAATGTTCCTCTATGGGTTATGTGTGATTGAGACGCAGCTCAATTGTAATCACGAAAACAAACGGACCAGTCCAGAGCTATAGATGTGAGGCACATTGCATATTCTGAAATCCTTATTAGTCAGAGCTCTAGATAAGGGGCATTTTTCATGTTCTAAAATCCTTATTTGACATTCAAACCCTATGTTGTGGGTACTCAAAAGAATTGTCTCAGTGAGACGATTCTTTTGAGTACCCACAACATAGGATTTTGTTAGGTAATAAGAGAAATATTGTGGGGAAAACACCTGCTCACTCCCTCTTATCTAGTCCTCTGGTTATTAGAAATAATTACAAACCCTATATTGTAGGTACTTAACCCTTTCACACATATAACAAATCTGCAGCAGATGAAAACATTTTATTACAAATATTGAAACTCTGCAAATGAGAGAACAATAATTGAATCAAGTTGAAAACATTGTGCCAAAAAAGAAAAATTGCTCATGATAAGCAATTTCTCTTTTTGCCACAATTTTTTCAAAGGCAAAAGTTGTCTGCTGCTGAGGCGGCAGAAAGCGTCTGTATGATTGAGAGGGGTAAAAGAACTAACGCACTGAGACAATACTTTTTAGTACTAGCAATATAGGTTTCGTTGTTGCTGAACAGTTTCCTAATTACAACAAATCTGCAGCAGACATCTTTTGAAACTTGAAAATTAAATTATTGAAAAGAGTTGAAAACATTGTGACAAAAGGAGAAATTGATCATGATGAGCAATTTCTCCTTTCAACACAATATTGTCAAATGTTATCTGCTGCAGATGCATCGAAATGCATCTGCAAGTGGGAAAGGGTTAATAAGAAAGATATTGCCTAGCACGGACCTGTTCACTTCTACTTAATCCTTTCCCACCTGTAGGTGCATTTATATGCATCTGCAGCAAATGACTTATGAAATCATTGTGGCAAAAGAAGAATTTGCCATTATTTGTTCAACTCTTTTCAATAATATTGCTTCCATTCATATAGATTTTCCTTATTTTTGCCTTAGATGTTTTCAAAGTCTTCTGCTGCAGGTTTTCAGTATGTGGGAAAAGTTTATATCAGCCTCTAACATACTAATACCATGGTCATAAAGTAACAGTTTTGTGTGATTTTATTGTTTATAAGTTTACTGAGAGGGAAAGTTTTCAAAAGGTAATATTTTATTTACTCCTTATAATTCTCAGCGCTTCTCATTGTTTTTTTGTTCAATGTTTTGTTATTGTTTTATGAGTTGATGTTTCTATCCAAAAATGTGATCATTAGTTAATTATTCTTTTTCTGCTTGTTGTATAGAAAGCCTTGCTTTGATTTTTGTTAAGGATAAAAGCACAATTTATGTTCACCGTCTTTAACCAATTACTTCACACAGACGACATTTGATGCCTGCTGTTGCAGACGACTTTTGAAAAACGATCAATTTCACCTTTTTTGCAATATTTTCAACTCTTTATCAATATAAATTTTGCAGTTTTCTAGATTGGTGAAATTGTTCGTCTGATGATTGTCAAGCAGACGACCTATGAAAAGTCATGTGAAGTAATGGGTTAGGACAAGCACACTATGTAGATGTGTATACATGTAGATCTAAATTGCGTTGGCTTGCATTGTCACAAACAGGTGTGGAATATCCCGTTACTATCATTTCATATAATCTTGATACAAATTATCTTATTTGTTTAATACTAAAACATATTAGCAAAAAAATGTAAAATCTCCATAAATGAGAGATTTAAAATCAAAAACATTGTAGCAAAATGAGAAATTGATAATTTGAGCAAAAATCCTTTTGCCAGTATATTTCCAAAATTGTCAGCTGCAGATGCATTTACAATCTGGAAAGGGTTAAGATTGATCGATTGGTGTTTTATGCTGCTTTAAAAAAAAATCAGTTATATCACAGCGTTTCCTGTTAGTTACCAGTACATGTACAACTGGTCTATTTATCCTGACACCAGCCAGTCAGTCTTAATGCCAACCCCACAACCCTGAGTGCCTAAAAAGGCAGCCACTGCTACCATTTCTTAGTGTTTGGTATGACACGGTTGGGGATCGAACCCGCGACCTCCCCCGATCCTGAGGCGGACCATCTACCACTACACCACCGAGGCGGTGAAAGGGTTAAAAGAGTAAATTTTGATAAATGCTCTTTCAAATTTAATGTTATAATTATTTATCTGACCTATTTCAAGGCTCTTACTTTTATCCAATTGGACACTTGTGCCACATGGTGATGGTGTTTGCAAACAAATGTCTTATACCCTTTCCCACATTGCCTCAATGTTTTCAACTCTATTCATTAACCCTTTCCCTCATACGGCAATTCTGCAGCAGATGACTTTGAATGTTTTTGGTCAAAAAATAGAAAATCTCCATAATTGAATGGATAACCTATGACAAAAAGTGGAAAACATTGTGGCAAAACGAGAAATTGCACGTTTTGTGCAATTTCTTCTTTTAGTCACTATGTTTTCAAAAAGCCGTTTGCTGCAGATGCGTCAGAAAGCGTCTATATGAGGGAAAGGGTTAATTATGAATTCATATATTGAGATTTTTCATATTTTTGCTTTGATGTTTTCAAAGTCGTCTGCTGCAAATTTGTTGTATGTGGGAAAGGGTTCAAGTAGATTTATGTGTTGTTTTATTGTAATATCTTTTCCTGTTTCTACTTTTCCATAAAACATATTTGCCTTACAAAAGTTTCAATAAAGTATAGTCTTGAAAGAATAACAAGGACTTAATTTCGATGAAAGTGCTTGTCCGATTTTAAGAAAAATTAATGGGAATCTTACTTCAGTGATCCTCTACTTAATTTGCTCAAGCCGTATTGATTGGTTACAAAATCATAGCACCCAGGCATCATCACAAAAAGGGTAAATTGAACTTTTAGCTACAAATGTCAACTCCTACCATTCTACTAGACCAATTTCAACTTGACTTCACAGGAAATTTCTGTTGTTGGTACTCTTTCAAAATTGTTGAAAGACTTAAATTCTGTGTAGAACTTTGGTTGCTACTGTATCAGAAAGTGAGAAAAATACCCAAATTTTAAAAATCATTTTCCTCCATAATCTGCTTGTCCGATTGCAATATAATTTGGTAGAAATGTTCCTTGAATGACCCTCTAATAAATCTATTCAAGCCATATTGATTTTGTTTAAAAACAGGGCAGCAAGGTGCATCAGGAAAGGAGCAAAATGACAAAATTTTATAAAGTTGAGTTAGATTTCAAGATACAAATGGCCTCTACTGATAAGCTATTTCTTTAACAGTGGTAACTCCTTGCAGTTTCATTTGCATTCCTGATCAAATTTGCCCAGATATTTGCAGTTAAATATTTTCTTACTTATTAACTATCACTCAGGTGATCAATTAACCCTTTGCCCCATACGACAATTCTGCAGCAGACGACTTTGAATATATTCTGTCAAAAAATAGAAAATCTCTATAATTGAATGGATAACCTATGACTAAAAGTGGAAAAACATTGTGGCAAAAGAAGAAATTGCTCGTTTAGAGCAATTTCTTCTTTTGTCACTATGTTTTCAAAAAGCCGTCTGATGCAGAGGCGTCAGAAAGCGTCTATATGAGGAAAAGGGTTAAAACTATTGTTGCATTCTAGGATAACTTTTCCCCTGATACAGAGGTATTTTAAAAGCATTGTACAGTATGATAGATAGGAATTGTTGATTTTTTGGTATAATAAATGAACTTACTATTTTATAAAGGTAACAATTATTTTGCTTTGATGTTTTTAAAGGAGAAAACTCTAAAACAAGTCGTATCAAGTAAACGGTTAAAGTCAGATGCTTAAAAAAAATTAAGAGTGCAATCAAAACAAAAATCAACTGTTCATTTTAAGCAAATCTTTTTCAAAAGTCATCTGCTACAAAGGTGTCAAAGGTTTTCTGTATCAGGGAAATCATCTGCATGATGAGAGACCCTTTGCCTCATATAGAGGCTATAAGATGCCTCCGAAGCAGAAGTCTTTTGAAAACGAGCAATTTCTCCTGTTGCCACAATTTTTTCAACTCTTTTTAATAGTTAAACAATCTAATTTATGGAGATTTTTCACGCTTTTGTATATATGTTTTCAAAGTCGTCTGCTGCAGATTTGCTGTATATGGGAAATGGTTAAAAAGAGTTGATTGAATGTTGTGGAAGTCTGGGTGAACTTGAAAATGTTTTTAAAAAAAGTGTCTGCTGAATACATTATGATTTATATTATATTGTTTTTACCTTTTTAGATCCATTCACTTATTTCAATCCTTTCCTAAATACAACAAATCTTTAGCAGACAACTTCAGAAAGCGTCTATATGAGGGAAAGGGTTAAGGGCCATCCTGGCCCTCTTGTTCCACATAGATTTTAACTTTTTTTCGATTCTTTAAATAATCATCATCATAAGATGCCTGTCTTATACAAGAGCCTTAACCCTTTCCCTCATATAGACGCTTTCTGATGCCTCTGCAGCAGACGGCTTTTTGAAAACATAGTGACAAAAGAAGAAATTGCTCAAAACGAGCAATTTCTTCTTTTGCCACAATGTTTTCCACTTTTAGTCATAGGTTATCCATCTAATTATAGAGATTTTCTATTTTTTGACAAAATATGTTCAAAGTCGTATGCTGCAGAATTGTCATATGAGGGAAAGGGTTAAGAGCATTATGTATTTTATGAGAGTTGTTCTAGAACTCAAAGAGAGCAGATGTGCATTGGCACTCCTTTCTAAAAAACAGTGTATGAAATAAATGGGTAATGTGATATCAGAAGTTCCTTACCTCTCTTTAGATCACCTAGAGCCAAAGGCTGAAGGTCAGCTATTCTGATCACTTTTTGTCCGTCGTCTGTCGTCCGTCGTCGTTAACTTTTAGCTTTAAACATCATCTCCTCCTGAACCACAGAACCAATTGCATCCAAACTTCACAGGAATGTTCCTTAGGTGGCCCTCTTTCAAAATTGTTCAAAGATTTAAATTCCATTGAGAACTTTGGTTGCTGCGGCATCAGAAAGGGGGCAAAATGTCCGAACTTTAAAAATCTTCTTCTCTGAATCTGAATGTCAGATTCCAATATAGTTTGGTAGAAATGTTCCTTGGGTGACCCTCTACAAAGATTGTTCAAGGCATACTGTTTGGTTGAAAAACATGGACAGTCAGGAGGCATCAGAAAAGGGGCAAAATCATCTCGTTAACTTTTAGCTTTAAACATCATCTCCTCCTAAATCACAGGACCAATTTCATCCAAACGTCACAGGAATGTTCCTTTGGTGGCCCTCTTTCAAAGTTGTTCTAAGATTTAAATTCTATTGAGAACTTTGGTTGCTGCGGCATCAGAAAGGGGGCAAAATGTTCAAACTTCTAAAATCTTCTCCTCTGAATCTGCATGTCAGATTCCAATATAGTTTAGTAGAAATGTTCCTTGGGTGACCCTCTACAAAGATTGTTCAAGGCATACTGTTTGGTTGAAAACATGGCAGTCAGGAGGCATCAGAAAAGGGGCAAAATGACAAAATTTAGAAATTCCATTTTTTTTAAAGTCCTCTTCTGATATTAAGAAAATTGAATAGGAATCTTACTTCAGTGATCCTCTACTTCATTTTTTCAAGCCGTATTGATTGGTTACAAAATCATAGCAACCTCGCGTCATCACAAAAGGGATAAATTTAACTTTTAGCTACAAATGACAACTACTACCATTCCACTCTACCAATTTCAACGTTACTTCACAGGAATGTAGAACTTTTGTTGCTGCGGCATCAGAAATTGAGAAAAATACCCAAACTTTAAAAACCTCCATCTCCATAATCCATTTGTCAGATTCCAAGATAATTTGGCAGAAATGTTCTTTGAGTGACTCTCTACAAAAACTGTTCAAGCCATATTGATTTCGTTGACAAACAGGGCAGCAAAGCCGCATCAGGAAAGGTGCAAAATGACAAAACTTTATCATTCCATTCTTATTAAAGTTCTTGTTAGATTTCAAGATACAAATGGCTTTTACTGATAAACTATTTCTTTAACTGAGTGTCCACTCCTTGCAGTTTCATTTGAACTCCTGATTAAATTTTCACAGATATTTGCAGTTAAATATTTGCTTCTATTTAAATTTACTATCATTCAGGTGATCGATTTAGGGCCATCTTGGCCCTCTTGTTGATTTATATACCCCTATCCCACATACAGAAAATCTGCAGCAGACCAAAACATTGAGTTAAACATTTGGAAACTCAAATAATGACTGATTTAAGTTAAAAACATTGTGCCAAAATGAGAAATTACTTATTATGAGCAATATCTCCTTTGCCACCTTGTTTTAAAAGATTGTCTGCTGTAGAGGCGTCAGATTGAAGCACCTATATGTGGGAAATGGATAAACAAAAATTGTCAATTTATTTTAGTTCCGACCAGATCTCCCCGTGAGTATCCATATGCATCCATAGTAACAGCTATGCCTTGTACCTTGTTACATCAATCTTTTCCCACATACAACAAATCTGCAGCAGACGACTTTAAACATATAAACAAAAAAGTGAAAAATCTCGATATAAAAATATATAAAATAAAGTTGAAAACATTAGGGCAAAGGGAGAAATATCTCCTTTTGAAAAATTTCTCCTTTTGTCACAATGTTTTCAAAAGTCGTCTGCATCTGTTTGTGGGAAAGGAATAAGCTAACATGCCTGCCTAAGAACATATGATGATAAGAGGTTTGTTTGTGAACCCTTTCTCTTATATTATATGTTAATCTTGAACTTTTCCAAATTTCATCCTTTCCTGCTTAGAGACACATCTGAAGCAGATGACTTTTGAAAATATTGTGAGGAAAAAGAGGGAAGGGAAACTCTTTTCATTATTGATACTATCTTTTCAAGAGATTTTAAGAATTTTCAAATCATCTTCTGTTTATTTCTTGTACGTTGGAAAGGTACGTTATAGCATTAACTTATTAAGATTGACATCACAAAACATAAACATGTATCATTTTTAACCATTTCCAACATATAGACGCATTCTGCAGCAGATGACTTCTGAAAATATAATGACAAAAGAAGAAATTGCTCATAATGACCAATTTCTCCTTTTAATGTTTTCAACTGTATTCTATAATTTCACTATTAACGTGATAGATTTTCCCAATTTTCCAAAAAAAAATCAAAATGGTCTGCTGCAGGTTTGTTGTATGTGGGAAAAAAGTTATACAGGAAAACATTGTATGATTGCTTATTTTGGACAATTTCCTGCTTCCCTCAGTGTTGTCTGCACTTCTAACAACGAAACATATCTGTATCGAGGGAAGGGTTGGTGTTAGAATGTGCTTTATGTAGATATAAACTAATTTGCTAGAAACTTGTTTGTTAAAACCTTTATTATCCCCTCGGTTACGAAGTAAGAGAGAAAGGGATATAGTAACGGGACCGTCCGTATGTATGTATGTATGTATGTATGTATGTGTGTCCTTCCGTAACAAACCTTGTCATCACTCTACACTAACCATTTCTTGACAGATCTTAACCAAACTTGGTATAAAGTAAGTATATGGTAACATCTTGAAGCCTATTGATTTTCAAGGTCATAGGTCAAAGGTCAAGCCCAAAATTGGACTTGCAATATTTTCAGCTGTGGCAACCTTGTCACCACTCTACACTGACCATTACTTGACGGATTTTAACAAAACTTGGTATAAAGTTACTTTATGATAATATCTTGAAGCCTATTGATTTTCAAGGTCATAGGTCAAATGTCAAGCTCAAAATTGGACTTACAATATTTTCAGCTGTGACAGCCTTGTCACCACTCTACACTGACCATTCCTTGACCGATCTTTATAAAACTTATTATACAGTTAGTTTATGATAATATTTGAAGCCTATTAATTTTCAAGGTCATAGGTCAAAGGTCAAGCCCAAAATTGCACTTACACTATTTTCAGCTGTGGCAACCTTGTCACCACTCTACACTGACCATTACTTGACAGATTTTAACCAAACTTGGTATACAGTTACTTTATGATAATATCTTGAAGCCTATTGATTGTCAAGGTCATAGGTCAAAGGTCAAACTCAAAATTGGACTTACAATATTTTCAGCTGTGGCAGCCTTGTCACAACTCTACACTGACCATTCATTGACCGATCTTAATAAAACTTATTATACAGTTAGTTTATGATATGTCTTGAAGCCTATTGGTTTTCAAGGTCATAGGTCAAAGGTCATGCCCAAAATTGAACTTGATTGAACTTACAATATATCTCAGCTGTGGCAACCTTGTCACCACTCTACACTGACCATTCCTTGACAGATCTTATCCAAACTTGGCATACAGTTAGTTTGTGACAATATTTTGAAGCCTATTGATTCAAGGTCATAGGTCAAAGATCAGAGTCAAAAATTGGACTTAAATATTTAGATCACAAGAGAACTCAATGTGAAAATGGAAAGCCGAGGGGATGCATCCGCTTTGCGGTGCCCTTGTTTAAAATATAGACATGATCGAGACTTCTCAATTAATTTAAAAACAAGTTGAGATGAATAAAGAGAGAGAAGCAAAGATTTGTCTTCTGCAGAGGTATCAAAAGTTATACGACCTTTGAAACCTTAACCTTCTCCCACATGCCTCAGCAGCAGACGACTTTTTATATGCCCGTTTTGAAAAAAACCAGTATGTTGTCAGCTCAATAACTTTAGAAGCCTTTGTCCAATCATCACCAAATTTAGTCAGAATGTTTATTAACATAATATCTCAGACAAGTTCGATAACTAGCCATATCGCTATAGTCAATCAAGAGTTATTGCCCTTTAATTATAGAAATTACCTAAAATTAGTTTTGTCATCTCAATAACTTTAGAAGCCTTTGTCCAATCATCACTAAATTTAGTCAGAATGTGTATTGGCATAATATCTCAGACAAGTTTGATAACTAGCCATATCACTATAGTCAATTGAGAGTTATCGCTCTTTAATTATAGAAATTACCTAAAATTGGGCTTGTCAGCTCAATAACTTTAGAAGCCTTTATCCAATCATCACCAAATTTGGTCAGAATGTGTACTGGCGTAATATCTCGGATAAGTTTGATAACTAGCCATATCACTTTAGTCAATCGAGAGTTATCGCCCTTTAATTATAGAAATTACCTAAAATTGGTCTTGTCAGCTCAATAACTTTAGGAGCCTTTGTCCAATCATCACCAAATTTGGTCAGAATGTGTATTATTGCATAAAATCTATGTTTTACGCCCGCTTAAGGGATACAGAAACATTGCAAAAGCCGGGCGTAAACGGCGAGAAAACGTGTATAAAAAAAGCGATTCTCGCGCGTACGTGCCGTTTCAGACCGGTTAGATGTTTTACATATGCATTACCCGGGCACCGTTAGTAAACAAAACATGGACGCTGCATCTCCCCTAGAATAGGAGCAATTTGTTGGGTTAACAATAACATCAGCTTCTTTAACTCGATAATCGGTAACATGCACTAGATTCACAGTTAAAGAGCATAAAATAATCCAAAACCATTTATTTAATTCGACCCGTGTCGACTCAGCGATGGCAACCTTGATGTAGGCCCGGTTCGTGGATATGTAAAACATTACCTTGTTTACTTTATGACGTCACATGTGTTTATGACGTCACATGCGTTATCGGGTCATGTTCATCGGCGGTTATCGTACAACTGAACGTTACAGCGGACTGTATGTTTGGATGTTTGCTCTTATTTTATGCAATAATAGCGAAAATACACATTTTCTCGGGCGTGAACATCTGCGGACGCCCTTAAAATGTGTTTATGCCCTCGTGCTTCGCACTCGGGCATAAACAACTTTTGCGGGCGTCCGCAGATGTTCACGCCCTCGAAAATGTGTATTATCCCTATATTGGCGTAATATCTCGGACAAGTTTGATAACTAGCCATATTGCTCCAGTCGATAGAGAGTTATTGCCCTTTAATTATAGAAATTACCTAAAATTGGTATTGTCAGCTCAATAACTTGTGAAGCCTTTATCCGATCATCACCAAATTTAGACAATATGTTGATGGGCAGAATATCTTGGTCAGGTTTGATAACTTACAACGTTTGCTGCAGATTTGTTGTATGTGGGAAAGGGTTAATATACAGCTTACAACTTGTCAAAACTTTGTGGACAAATGTGAAAAGTTGTTCTTAAAGAGCAATTTCCTCTTTTGCAGAATTGTTTTCAACTCTTTTCAAAAATAAAAGTCTTTATGTAGATTTTTTTCAAGTTTTCATAGTCATCTACAGATTTGTTGTATGTGGGAAAGGGTTAACCCATTTGAATACAAACTTTGTCCAGGTTTAAAACATGTATATAATGTAAGTATTACGTGTAAAACATCTTGGAAAGAAGGAAGGCATGGTACCAAGTGTACCAAATTAAGGTCAATATGACCTTGACCTATTCATTCAACACTCACACACACAAACCAAGGTCCAAGTGTGTTTTTTTGGATGTTAATGATTCTTTTTCTCGATTTTAAACCTTTTCAGGATTCAAGAAGCATGAGTTTAATTTAACCCTTTCCCTCATATAGATGCTTTCTGACGCCTCTGCAACAGACAGCTTTTTGAAAACATAGTGACAAAAGAAGAAATTGCTCAAAATAAGTAATTTCTCCTTTTGTCACCATGTTTTTAACTCTATTCAATTATTGTTCTTTCATTTAAAAGGGATTTTCTGTGCTTTTGCCTAGACGTTTTCAGAATTCAAAACGAGCAATTTCTCCTTTTGACACACTGTTTTCCACTTTTAGTCATAGGTTATACATTCAATTAAAGAGATTTTCTATTTTTTGATAAAATAGGTTTAAAGTCGTCTGCTGCAGAATTGTTGTATGAGGGAAAGGGTCAAAGCATGTCTTTTCAAAATATTTTTTGTTTTAGCAATTACCTGACATTAAATGTTTAACCCTTTCCCTCATAAGACAATTCTGCAGCAGATGACTTTGAACTTATTTTGTCAAAACATAGAAAATTTCCATAGTTGAATGGATAACCTATGACAAAAAGTGGAAAACATTGTGACAAAAGGAGAAATTGCACGTTTTGTGCAATTTCTTCTTTTGTCACTATGTTTTCAAAAAGCTGTCTGCTGCAGAGGTGTGAGAAAGTGTCTGTATGAGGGAAAGGTTTAAGAATCATCTGTTGATGGGTAAAAAATAGTGTTCTGTCTTGAAAGTTGAAAGTACATGTTTAACTTTAATGCAAAGTTTGAATGAGAGAAAATATGCTTATTTAGAGAGCTTTTCCCCTTTTGTTATGTTTTTAGCTCACCTTGGCAGGAAGTGCGAAGTGCTCAAGGTCAGCTATTGTGATCACATTTTGTCCGTTGTGCGTCGTCAACAATTGCCTAGATAACACTCTACAGGCTACAATTTGTATCCAATCTTCATGAAACTTTATCAGAACATTTATCTTTATCAAATCTTGTGCGATATGAGCTTAAAAACTAGGTCACTAGGTCAAATTGAAGGAAAATCTTGTTAACAATCTGGAGGCCACATGTTGAGCATGTTGAAACTATCAGAATGTTTGTCTTGAGGCTAAGTTTGAATATGGGTCATGTCGGGTCAAAAACATGGTCACTAGACTAAATTGAAGGAAAATCTTGTTAACACTCTAGAGGCCGCAAATTTTTGCGTCATCAGCTTGTCAGAATGCTTGTCTTAATGATATCTAGGTCAAGTTCGAATATGGGTCATATTGAATGAAAATCACTCTGGAGACAGCATTTTTAATTCAGAAGTTTGAGTCTTTATCATGTGTTTTACATTAGAAATCTCATTGCATAACTCTAGTATCTGACTCGTGATCTGGAGGTCACAGGTTCGATACCCGGTTGCGGTGCGTTCTTTCGGGCGATGTTTTCCATTGCCTCTCACCTCTGATCTATGTGAGAAAGTAGTCAGTGGCTTCGAAAGAATGTTGTGTAAGTACTGGTGTGGGAAAGCCAGGAAAACATGGGTAGGTGCACTGACCGCCGTGATATGACCAAAGCTGTTGAAAGCGGCGTTAAACTCCAAACAAACAAACAAAATCATTGCATAACTCAGGTGAGCGATCTAGGGCCATCATGGCCCTCTTGTTGAAATAAGTATCTGCTGCAATGAGCATTAATTTTCGTCTGCAGCACAAAATGGGTTTTATTTCATTGCATTACTTTTCATAATCCGGCATCATCGGCATGTTTTGGTTAAATGCACAAACTTGTTTTTGTTACAATATCAGTCAATATAAATATTCAGTTTCCTCAAAATTTATGTTGCTTAACCCTTAGCTTTACACATACATATGTATTTTGACACCCCTGCAGCAGATGACTTATGAAAAGATCGTAACAAAATGAGAATTGCTCATCATTATACCACAATATTTTCAACTCTATTCAATGATTAAACTTTCATTTATAGAGGTTTACAATATTTTTAATCCAACTTTTTCAATGTCATCATCTCATGATTTTTCATATGTTGGAAGGGGGTTAAATGCTCAAACTTGTTTGGGTGAAAATATAAGTTGGTATAAATGTTGACAATTAACTGTTGATGGTGCTTATGCTTTTCTGACTCTTAACCCTTTCCCAAATCTGCGCCAGACGACTTTGGAAACATGTGGACAAAAATATAGAAAATTCCTATAAACAAGGGAATATTTACTGCAAAAAATTGAAAACATCGTGGCAAAAGTAGAAATTGCTCATTTTGAGCAATTTCTTCTTTTAATTGTCACAATGTTTTTCAAAAATATTTAATAATTGTTCTGTGATCTATTTACAATTTCCATATATTTATATCTTAAAGTTTGTCCGCTGTAGATTTGTTGTATGGGGAATGGGAAATTTCTATGAAACAGTCAACTTTTGAGATCCTGTAGAAGATGAATTTTTGAAACATTTTGGGAAAATTATGAAAATGATGAAAACATTCTACTTTTATTGCAATGTTTTTTTATTTGCATAAATAAAAAAAGTCAAACTTGTTTAAGTGGCCAACTCTGGTAATCAGCCAAATTGTATTAACCCTTTCCCTCATATAGACACTTTCTGACGCCTCTGCAGCAGACAGCTTTTAGAAAACATAGTGACAAAAGAAGAAATTGCTCAAAACGAGCAATTTCTCCTTTTGCCACAAGGTTTTTCCACTTTTAGTCATAGGTTATCCATTCAATTATAGAGATTTTCTATTTTTTTGACAAAATATGTTCAAAGTCTTCTGCTGCAGAATTGTCGTATGAGGGAATGGGTTAAGATAATGACAGTTATATTATTAAAAAAAGCTTCACTGATATAAAGAATATTTTTGACGACCTTTGAATACATTGTGGAGAAGGAGCTCTTTCAACCTTTTCTCACAGTGTTTTCAACATTTGTAGTGAAAAAAGTTTTCTTGTGATATTTTGAAAGGCCATGACTGCACCCACCATATCAGTTTTATCACCATGATTGTGTGTTTTAATAAAAAAGATTTTGAAGAAAATACATGACAGTTGTACGACACATGATGCAGTTTTTCATGTTTTTGTGTGGGTTTTTTTAACCCTTTCCCTCATATAGACGCGTTCTGACGCCTCTGCAGCAGACGGCTTTTTGAAAACATAGTGACAAAAGGAGAAATTGCTCAAAACGTGCAATTTCTCCATTTGACACAATGTTTTCCACTTTTAGTCAAAGGTTATCCATTCAATTATAGAGATTTTCTATTTTTTGACTATATCAAAATATCGTCTGCTGTAGAATTGTCGTATGAGGGAAAGGGTTAAGGCACACATTACAACCGGAAATGCCAACTTGTACCTTTTTCCATTGCACTGGCTCATACATCTTTTTTACAAGGGTCATGATAAGCGTCAATTAACCCTTTCCCACATACACCAAACGACTTTGAAAACATCTAAAGTTGTCTGCTGCAGAGACGTCAGAAAGCGTCAGTATGTGGGAAAAGGTTAAAAGATCGAGAGTGAAATGTTGATTTTATATCTCTGATATTTCCACCCCTACAGTGCTAACTCGGAGAGTGAAGCTTATCATCAGAGATCTCCCTCTTCCCCTCATGCCTACTTTATACTAGACTTTCATTCCGAAAAGGTAAGACAACACCCTTGATTCATGAACTTTAACACTTGTAGATGCATTCTGACGCAACTTCAGCAGACACATTTTGAAAACATTGCGACAAAAGAAGAAATCGCTTGTAATGAGCCATATCTACTTTTGCCACACTGTTTTCAACTCTTTTCAATAATTAACCCTTTCCCTCATACGGCAATTCTGCAGCAGACAACTTTGAACGTATTTTATCAAAAAATAGAAAATCTCCATAATTGAATGGATAACCTATGAACTAAAGTGGAAAACATTGTGGCAAATGGAGAAATTGCACATTTTGTGCAATTTCTTCTTTTGTCACTATGTTTTCAAAAAGCCGTCTGCTGCAGAGGCTTCAGAAAGCGTCTATATGATGGAAAGGGTTAAACTTTCCCTTATAGAGAGTTTCCATGATTTTACCTAAATGTTTTCAAAGTCATCTGCTGCTGTTAGCCATTATTTCCCACATACAGATTATCAGAAGCAGACGGTCTTGAAAATGTGGATAATCTCTATACGTGTAAATGTGTAGTGAGCAAATTTCCCGTTTTGCCACGATGTTGTCAAAAGTTGTTTGCAGCAGATGCGTCAAAATGTGTATTAAAGTTATTAAATTGATGTCATTATTAATAATGCACTTTAAAATAACTGCTGCATATGAATTTTGAACTGCAAACCTATTCATTGAAAAATACTGCTGATTTATAACCAAGACTAAAACAAATATTAGTAGAATAAATGTATTCTTTTGATTGTAAAGTCTGCTGAAATTCAAAATGACTATTGTGTCTGCTGCTTGCTTGTGTCTCTTAAGCAGGGAGAAACTTATGAATTTCTTCTAAATAGTCTGTCATTTTTTTCATGATTAAATTGAAGGCCTCTATTATTTGCAGGTGACAAACATTCTTTAGTATTCTGACCCCCTTGTGGAAGACATGTGGATTTTGGTCTGCCCCTCAGTTCATCTGTCAGTACGTCTGTCACGCTTAGGTTTCCGCTCAATAACTGGAGTTCCATATAACCTAGAGTCTTCAAACTTCATGGGATAATTGGTCTTATTAAGTGGATAATTCAAGACCACATGGATCTGTTCATCACTCTTCAGTTTCCGCTCAATAACTACACTTCCATAGTTTGAGGGGTCTTCAAACTTAATGGATGATTCGTCTTAATGATTCGATGATCCCATTTATGTTTTTGGATCAATAAATCAAAGGTCAAGGCTACAGGGACCTTAAAAGTAAAATATGTTTCCACTTAATACCTCTAGAACACTATGTCCCAAAGTCTTAAAACTTCATAGGATGATTGGACTTGTTGAGTATATGATCCCTACTGTGTTGCAGCTCTCAGCTTCAAAGGTCAAGGTCACAGGGGCTGTTAAAGTCAAATATGTTAGGCTCAATATCTCAAGAACCCTTTGACCTGGAGTCTTCAAACTTCACAAGATGATTGGACTCCTTCAATAGGTGACCTTTATTGTTTTTTGGGACTACTGGGTCAAGGTCACAATTTGTTTCCACTCAATACCTCAAAATGGATGTCTTGTTTTACAAATAGCTCTTGTACCTTAGTAATATACTGACCTTGATGGTGTAGTGGTAGTGTGTCCACCTCAGTTGCAGGAGCTCACAGGTTGAATCCCCGGCAATATCATATCAATTTTTGTGGTAATGGCTTTAACTCCTAGGTGCCCGGGTTTTATGGGGTAAGCATTATGACTGACACACTGGTTTCAGGATAAAAGGACCGGTAGTACTTACCCAGGAAACTCCATTATATAACTGAAATATTGTTGAAAGTGCTGTAAAAAAATCAACATGCAAAACTTAGTGATATTCACTGTAGAATGTGTTTTCCAGTCATTAGCATGTTCTCCTGCCATGATCCTCCACTCCCAGGACAGAAATGACAGTCAATGTAGAAAGTTACTGGTTCGTGGGGACAGTGAAGGTCAAGTGGTCATTTGGACGTTACCAGAGGTCACAGAGAGACAGATGACTCTGGTCAGACAGGAAAGCTTTGATAGGTTACCAGGTATTTAACGCTTTGCCACATACAACAAATCTGCAGCAGAGGACTTTTTTTGAAAATATCTACTAAGGCAAAAATGTGGAAATTCTCTATAAATGAAGGTTTATCCTTTGAATTATGTTAAAAACGTTGTGACGAAAGGAGAAATTGCTCATTATTGAGCAAATTCTCCTTTTTACACAATGTTTTTAAAAGTTGTCTGTTGCAGACATTATAATGATTACTAAGTTGGTTTTAATTTAGCTTGGTTCAGTTTCTCCGTAGAGTCTATTCATTTGTTTTTGATCGGGCATCATTTTAGCAGAACAGGATTTACAATGTACCGTAATAACATATGTGCTGTTCTCAAGAAAACACAACCGAAGGACTCTGCAACAATTATGTATCCAGGTCAAACTGTGCATCCATTAATCCTTGCCCTCATACAACAAATCTGCAGCAGACGACTGAAAATATCTTGGCAAAAATAAGAAAAATCTGTAAATGAAAGTATTATACATGTAATTGAATAGAGTTGACAATATTGTGGCAAATGTAGAAATTGCTCATTTAGAGCAATTTCTTCATTTGCCAAATTAATTACAAAAGTCATCTACTGCATAGGCGTCAGTAAACGTCTGTATGTGGTAAAGTGTTATTTAAAACAAAGGGGTTTCTAACATTTTTATTTGCACTTGTCACAAAATCATTGATTTCATATTTTGCAAGGGCTGATTGGAAATAAGGTTTGATTTTACTTTTTTTATGTGATGAGAAAACGAGATATTATACCAAAATTGACAAAATTATTTATTTACGCTAAAGGAAACACTATATAAATTTGAGTTTTATTAAACATTGTTATTATTCGAAAAATTTATAATTACATAAAAAACACATTATTAAATATTTGAATAAAAAAATGTCTTATAAATAATGTAAAATTGATTTCAGCCCTTCCTCCCAAATGCCATACTACTTTACAAGATATCTGGGATGGCCTGACACACTCACCTGCCGGATTCTTGGATGATCTAGTAAGCTTTGTCCCATACAGACACTTTCTAAAACCTCTGCAGCAGAAGACTTTTGAAAACATTGTGGCATAATCTGTTGGATATTGTTAACTTCAACCCTTTCCCTCATATAGACGCTTTCTGACGCCTCTGCAGCAGACGGCTTTTTGAAAACATAGTGACAAAAGAAGAAATTGCACAAAACGTGCAATTTCTCCTTTTGCCACAATGTTTTCCACTTTTTGTCATAGGTTATCCTTTCAATTATGGAGATTTTCTATGTTTTGACAAAATACGTTCAAAGTCGTCTGCTGCCGAATTGTCGTATGAGGGAAAGGGTTAAATGTGTCTGCGACTAGGAAATACTTGTACTAATTGGTTGGTTTCATAATTATTAATTGGTAGAACATACATGCAAACAGCTAATTGATGTGTTTGCAAGGAAGGAATTAAAAAACATTCCATTTTCAGACTTTTTGTAATTTTAATTACAAATCTGAGATGTTGGCAAATAAAAAAATATATAATTTATCATTCACTTTAATGGATTTAAACAGTCCACATAATTGATTAACTGTCATTTTGACTCTAAGCCAATCACCATTGACAATGGGAACTTTACTCCACCGGCATGTAAATTTGACATTGGACAGACATGTTGTTCTTCACTTCAAGGTTTCTCTGAATGCAAATTGACTGCACAAAAACATAAGATGATTGTCTATTTAGTTTTAGTAGTGGAAATACTGAATTTCCCTACAATTAACCCTTTCCCTCATACGGCAGTTCTGCAGCAGATGACTTGGAACGTATTTTGTCAAAAAATAGAAAATCTCCATAATTAAATGGATAACCTATGACAAAAAGTGGAAAACATTGTGGCAAAAGGAGAAATTGCACGTTTTGTGCAATTTCTGCTTTTGTCACTATGTTTTCAAAAAGCCGTCTGCTGCAGAGGCGTCAGAAAGCGTCTATATGAGGGAAAGGGTTAACATGAAATTTGTGTACATTGTCCACATTTCATACTTTTCAAGAAAGTTTGAGGGCAAAATGCGACCTAGACCTAGACTGATTGAGATTTTAAAAAAAAATAACCAAGCACTGAACGAGAGTAATATATAAATATTGTCTCTTTTGGATTGATTTAAACTTTCCCGGACTTTGTCCCAGGAGAGCTTATTTTGTCACCCTGTAGTTGGTAACTAAGATGTCATTAACATGATGATGTTTAATTTTGCTTTTGAGATTTGAATTTGCCACCACCTGACCAGTTCTGATATTTACTGACAACTATTGTTTTATTTTGTGACAGTGTGATATAGATCCCCTGATCCAAACCACATCGACAGTGTACATTCCATCGCAGGGTAAGCTGGCCTGTGGCCGCAGTAATGGGTCTATAGTAATTGTACCAGCTACACAGTGTATTATGCTCCAACTTCTACAAAACAAGGATAACTCACCAGAAAGTATGTGCTCATTTAGTTAATCAGTTTGTTAATGTAGACTTAACCCTTTCCCACTTAAAGCAAATATGTAGTGGATGACTTAAAATACATGCAGGCGAAATTCTCAATATATGAAAGTATAATAATGTATTATATAAAGTTGAAAACATTGTGAGAAAAGGAGAAATTACTCATGCTGTGCAATTTCTCCTTTTGTCACAATGCTTTCAACTTTATTCAATAATCATACTTTCATTTTTCGATATGTTCAGCATATTTGCCTAGATGTTTTCATGTTTCACTGCAGATTTGTTGTATGCTGGAATATGAATTAGCTGATATCATTATATTAAGAGTAGGACAGTTTGGATGTGTCAAAGGCAAAAGATATATCATGAAATTGGAAGTATGTTTTTGATGTAGTTGGAACATTGTGTGAAAAGAAGAAATTGCTCAGTTTGAGTTATCTACTATGGTAATGTCTATGTTGCCTGTATTAAGGAAAGGGTGAAAGGGGAAATTGATTTTCTATTTTTTAGACATTTCAACTAGGAACATCTTAAGAAATGAATGGAGAATTGAGACAAATAGTGATATATTTTAAGATTGAGCAGAAACTGTTGAGGAAAAAATCATTGTTTTCACCAATTTCTTCGATATTGTCAGGGACGTAGATAAGATTTGGTTTCTGATATTGCGAAATGTTTTGAATATTATGCGTAAGAATTAGAAAAAAATATGAACAAATGAAAGTATAACTTTGAAATAGAATAGAATTATTTGTACTTAATGCTTATAAGTAATTTCCAGCTTAGTAGTTATCCCCCTCTGCAGAAAGAGGGATATATTATTGCAATCATCGTTTTAAGTCATTACCTACAGCATGGATGCAGGGATTTCATTGAAACTTTATAGAAATATTAACCATACTCAGGGAATGTTACCCATCAAGTTAGGCTATGATTGCCTAAGAAACATTAGAGTTATGACCCTTCTTGATTGTGGGTAATACATCAAGTTTGAATATGATCGCCTAAGGAATATAAGAGTTATGACCCCTTTTGATGGAGGATTTTATTCAACAAATTTGTTTCCTCTTATGTTTTCTTTTTAGCTCGCCTGTGCACGAAGTGCTCAAGGTGAGCCATTTTGTCCGGCGTCCATCTGTAGTGCGTCATGCGTCATCAACATTTGCCTTATTTTTAAAACACTTTATAGGCTACATTTTGCATCCGATCTTCATGAAAGTTTATCAGAACATTCATCTCCATCAAATCTTGGACAAGTTCGAAACTGGGCCATACGATGGGCCATATGATGTCAAAAACTAGGTCACTAGGTCAAATTGAATGAAAATCTTGTTAACACTCTGGAGGTGGCATTTTTAACTTGAGCATGTTGAATTGTTATCAGAATGTTTGTCTTGATGATATGTAGGTCAAGTTTGAATATGGGTCATGTCTGTTCAAAAAGTAGGTCACTAGGTCAAATTGAAGGAAAATGTGGTTAACACTCTAGAAGCCACATGTTTTGCTTCAGCAGCTTAAAATTTGGTCTGAATGTTTATCTTAATGATATCTAGGCCAAGGCTGAATATGGGTCATGCCGGGTCAAAAACAAGGTCACTAGGCAAATTTGAAGAAAAATCTTGTCAATACTCTAGAAGCCACATGTTTTGCCTCAGCAGCTTGACATTTTGTCTGAATGATATCTAGGTCATGTTCGATTATAGGTCATATTAGTTCAGAAACTAGTTCACTAAGCCAAATTAAAGGAAAATCTTGTTAACTCTCTGGATGCTGCAATTTTAACTTGAGCTTGTTGAAACTTTATCAGAATGTTTGAATTGTTGATATGTAACCCAATTTTGAATATTTGTCATTATCTGTTCAAAAACGGAGGCTGCTACTTTTAGCTAGTTGAAACTTGTCAGAATCTTTGTCTTGATGATATCTAGTCCATGTTTGAATATGGGGCACATCAGGTAATAAATTTAGGTCACTAGGACAAATGAAGGAAAATCATTACATTACAGGTTACATTTTGAATCTTTGTCTTGATGTGTTTTGCATTAAAACTCATATTGCTTAATTCAGGTGAGCTATCTAGGGCCATCATGGCCCTCTTGTTAGCTCTACTGGCCAAAGACCAGAAGAGGTTATGCGATGGCGTTGTGTCTGTCATCCGTGTGTCTGTAAACAATTGCTTGTGGATGCGACAAAGTCTTCAGTTTTGATTGTATCTCAATCAAATTTATACAGTAGTTAGATATCAATGAGAGCTCGGTTCCTTTCGAAAACCAGTCAGATGTGCCCATGCATGACTGGATTATGGCCCTTGAAATTGTCAAAACTGCTATAATACACCTTGTGAACACAATAGAGCTTCCATTTATCATCCGATTTTCACCAAACTTAGATAGTAGTTAAATATTGATGAGAGCTAGATCCACCCATGCATGACTGGATTATGGCCCTTGAAATTGTCAAAATTGCTATTATAGAGCTTGTGAACACAATAGAGGCTCCTTTTTCTATCTGATTTTCACCAAACTTAGATAGTAGTTAAGTATTGATGAGAGCTCAGTTCCTCTCGAAAACCAGCAAGATGTGTCTTTGCATGACTGGATTATGGCCCTTGAAATTGTCAAAATTGCTATAATACAGCTTGTGAACACAATAGAGCCTCCATTTACTATCCGATCTTCACCAAACTTAGATAGTAGTTAATATTGATATTATATACAAGACTTGCTTATTATCCCCCGCTTTTTCGAAGAAAAAAAGGGGGGTTATTAATTTCGGTTTGTCCGTCCGTCCGTCTGTCTGTCCGTCTGTCCGTCCGTCCGTCCGTCACACTTCGTTTCCGTGCAATAACTGCCGCAAATGTGAACCGTTTCTTTTCAAACTTGGTAACAAGGTTAAATGCCTTAACGGCTAGGCCAAGTTCGAATATCACTTTCGGCGGACTTTATTTGGTGGAGTTATGGCCCCTTATTTAACAAAATATGTTGTTTCTTGCCGTTTCCGTGCAATAACTGCCACAAATGTGAACCTTTTTTTTTCAAACTTGGTAACAACGTTAAATGCCTTAAGGGCTAGGCCAAGTTCGAATATCACTTTCGGCGGACTTTATTTGGTGGAGTTATGGCCCCTTATTTAACAAAATATGTTGTTTCTTGCCGTTTCCGTGCAATAACTGCCACAAATGTGAACCTTTTTTTTTCAAACTTGGTAACAAGGTTAAATGCCTTAAGGGCTAGACCAACTTCGATCGTCACTTTCGGCAGACTTTATTTGGTGGAGTTATGGCCCCTTATTTAACAAAATATGTCGTTTCTTGCTGTTTCCGTGCAATAACTGCCACAGATGTGAACCTTTTTTTTTCAAACTTGGTAACAAGGTTAAATGCCTTAAGGGCTAGGCCAACTTCGATCGTCACTTTCGGCAGACTTTATTTGGTGGAGTTATGGCCCCTTATTTAACAAAAAATGTCGTTTCTTGCCGTTTCCGTGCAATAACTGCCACAAATGTGAACCTTTTTTTATACAACCGTTTTATTATGGTATGGTCATGTCCCTTCCTCCCTCCGTCCGTCCCTCCCTCCGTCCGTCCGTTCGGGTTTTCCGCACTTTTTTCCTACATACTTTGAGCTATTGAGGTGAAATTTTGTATAACGCTTTCTAGTGATGTGTCACAGATCAAGTTCATATTTCCTGGGATTTCGTCAATTTTTGAATGAGTTATGCCCCTTTTTGGACTTAGAATATTTGTTTTCTGCATTTTTTTCTACATGCTTTCATGTATTACGCTGAAATTTTGTATATGGCTTTGTGGTCATGTGCCATAGATCAAATTCACGTTTCTTCAGATTTCGTCAATTTCTGCATGAGTTATGCCCCTTTTTGGGGTTGGAATAATGTTTTTTCACATTTTTTTCCTACATGCTTTGAGGTATTCAGCTGTATTTTTGTATACTGCTTTGTTGTCAATTCATTCCTGAACAACTTTATTAACTTTTTACAATCAGTTTAATTTACCCTGTAATACATGTTCAATAAAAAGTCTACTGACATGTTTAAACCTAACCTCAACATTTTCCTACAATATTTCCTCCAAGCGGGGGATAGAAATTTCATGAATTTGCTTGTTCTTCTTCCTTTTGTTGCCCATACATACGTGCTCTGGATTGAAAATGACCAAATAACCATGGCAGTAGAGCATAGGCCCTCATGGGCCTCTTGTTTTTGTATATAATAAATATTTGGTATCTTTCCAGAGATTCACCCTCTGACTTTACAAGGTCATGATGGTCGTGTGACTTGTTTACTGTACCCATTCAACGAGAGTACGAGGTATGAGCCCAGACACCTGCTGTCTGGTGGAGCGGATTTTTCTGTTTGTCTGTGGGACATATACGAAGGTGTTAAAATCCATACATTTACGGTACATGGTGGTGAGGTATCACAGTTACTGGTGCCCCCGAACAACTGTAATGTAAGTAACTACTGGTTAATCTTTCCCACCTGCAGACGCATTTTGACAAAATAGCATCAGACGACTTTTGAAAATATTGTGGCCAAAGGTGAAATAGCTCGTCATGAGCAATTTCTCCTTTGGCCACAATGTCTTCAACTATATTAAACAATTAATCTATATTTTATGGAGATTTTTCAGGTCGTCTACTGCAGATTTGTTTGTGGGAAAGAGTTAACATATCTGCAAAAGATAACTTTTGAAAACAATATGACAAAAAGGAGAAATTGCTCATAAGGAGTGATTTCCCCTTCTGCCAGACTGTTTTCAATTTTATTCAATAACAATACTTTCATTTAATGAGAATTTCCAGATTTTTGCTAAGATGCTTTCAAAAGTCATCTGTTGCAGAATTATTGCATTTGGAAACGGAATAAACAAATCTTTTAAGGCTCACAAATAATGACAACAACAATCAGATAATTTGCCTTAACAGTTTTGGTGGCGTAGTGATAGAGCGTCCGCCTTGGGTGCAGGAGGTTGTGGGATGATCCCCGGCCGGGTGATGCATAAGACTATGGTTTTCCCTCCTTGGCGCTCAGGATTGTGAAGTTAGCATTATGACTGACTCACTGGTGTCAGGATAAATGGACCAGTAGTACGAGAAACTGGAAATACTGTGATGGAACTAAAAAGTTGTTGAAAGCAGCACCATAGAAACAAACAAATTTAGTCTTTTCAAGGGACAAACCATTCTCCTGTTGCTTCATATATATATACTTGTTAGACGATACAGTTAACCCTTTCCCTCGTATAGATGCTTTTTGTGTCACCCTGCGTAGCATGGTAGGCACTTAGGGATTACTTTTTTTTTGTCCGGCGTCTGTTCGTCCGTCCGTCTGTCTGTGTGTTTGTCTGTCCATCACACTTTTTCGTCACACTTTCAATGAGCAGGTGCAGGTGACACACATGCTCCACGGAGCACTCCATTCTAGTTGACATCTCTGCAGCAGTTTGGGTTTGGTCTGAAATACCAAACTTAAGAGTTGGTCAGATCTTTCATTTCTATCTATGTGGGCGATAGTGGTCAACATATAATTATATATATTTTCATCATGGTAATAATAAGACAAGACAGTAACTGTCCCAGAACATCAATAGGAAATTTAATTATTATAAACCGGCTCATCAGTTGATTTTTCTAAGTCAGCTGATCTTTAACCCTCTCCCTCATATAGACACTTTCTGACGCCTCTGCAGCAGACGGCATTTTGAAAACATAGTGACAAAAGAAGAAATTGCTCAAAACAAGCAATTTCTTCATTTGACACAATGTTTTCCATTTTAAGTCATGGGTTATCCATTCAATTATAGAGATTTTCTATTTTTTGATAAAATATGTTCAAAGTCGTCTGCTGCTGAATTGTTATATGAGGGAAAGGGTTAATGGTTAACATACTATTTTACAGATCAGGATACTGACGTCTATCTGTGCAGTAGGGGCAGATCACTCTGTGTCCCTTCTCAGTCTGAGGGAGAGGAAATGTATCATGCTGGCATCACGCCATCTATTTCCTGTGGAGAGCATCAGATGGCGCCCCCTGGATGATTTCATGGTAGTCAGTTGTGCAGATGGCACCGTCTATGTCTGGCAAATGGAAACTGGTAATCTTTTTTAGATATTAATAATTGGAATAAAGTCTTGTTCACAAGCATTCACTAGTACATAAAAGCTTAAGCCAATCAATTGTATTTATTTTGAAAGTCGTCTGATTAAGATGTGCTTTATGTGAAAACATCTTGTCAGATCTTTAACTTACAGTCTACTTATAATACAATCATGAAAAATTTCCTGATAAATTGGTAGGGGAACAAGCTCAAAAAGTCTTGACGCCTATGCAGCAATCGACATTTGAAAAAAATGTGGCAAAAGCATGAATTGCTCATAATATTTTCAATTTTATTGCATAATTAATTGTTATTTCATTCAAACACAGTTTCCATACTTTTGACCAAATGTTTTCAAAATCATCTGCTGCATAGTTGTTGTATGTTGGAAAATATATAGAAAACTTCTGGATGATTGATAAACTATTTCCATATAATGCAATCTTTTTCTTTACCAAAAGAATAACATCTGAAGTATCTATAATCACAATAAGTACATATTTCATTGTGAAGATAGGTTGCAAAACTAACTTTGTTGGAAACGTTTATTTGTAGAGGTATTAACCCTTTCCCACCTGCAGACGACTTTTAAAAACATTGTGGCCAAAGGTGAAATTGCTTATGATGAGCAATTTCTCCTTTGGCCACAATGTTTTCAACTTTATTTCACAATTAAACTATCTTTTATGTAGATTTTTATGGTTTTTGTCACTATGTTTTCAAAGTCATCTGCTGCAGATTTGTTGTATTTGGGAAAGGGTTAAATTTTGTTTCTATACCAGGTATCTTTGTCTGGATAAGAAAATTCTAAAAATACAAATATCGAAGTTTATGACAGGCGTTTCAAAATGTTAGTCCATTTTCTAAATAATCCTAATTTATGATTAATGAAATAATTGAAATTCTACCAAAATATAACTAATAGTTTGAGACATGAAGGAAACATAGTAACAAATTTGAAAATAGCTTATGAAAAGCTTTTTCTACTTTTCCTACAATGTTTTTTTTTTAGCTGAAGATAACGTCTCCAAATGCATGTTTATCATGAAATGTGTAATACTCAAAACTGCTTAAGGAGCTGAAACCTCTTTAGATTAACACTTTATCTTTTTTCATGCATCTGCTTTTATTATAAATAAACCCTTTCCAATTATGCAACAAATCTGTAGCAGACGACATAAAAATATTTTTGGAAAAATTATGGAAAATCTCTTTAAATATAAGTATAATTAATGAATAGAATTGAAAACATTGTAGCAAAAGGAGCAATTGCTGATAATGAGCAATTTCTTCTTTTGCCGCAATGTTTTCAAAAATTGTCTGCTGCAGATGCGTTATAACGGTCCTGCAAATGGTAGAGGGTTAACTTCATCAGCGCAACCCCCATTTGTCCATGACTACCTGAAGTTGGTCCAGAGAGGTTGTTGCACTGTAATTACAGTAAAATTAATTAATTTTCAGGACATTTAGACAGAGTAGTACATGGTTTGACAGCGGAGGAAATCCTCAATAACTGTGATGAGAACGCCATGCCAGTGGATCAGCTGGTCACACCTAACCTGACGTTGGCGCAGGCGTTGAAACGCAGAAATCTCGCCACATTTAAGAACCTGGCCCAGCAGAAGTTACATGCCCTGAGTCAAAACCAGCAAACGTCTGGAGCCAAGCTCGATCTTTCCCAGCCACAGGATTATCCGATGTATATTGAAGGGATTAGAACCAATACTCATGATCCAGATAGCCATGTGATCTTCTTTGACACAGAGGCTGTAATCGGTGAGTTGTATAAACAGATAAGTGGGACATATTACTGTTGGCTATACTTACTATATACTTACTGTAAAAGTTGGTCACTAGGTCAAATTTAACCCTTTCCCTCATATAGACGCTTTCTGACACCTCTGCAGCAGACGCCTTTTTGAAAACAAAGTGACAAAAGAAGACATTGCACAAAACGTGCAATTTCTCCTTTTTGTCACCATGTTTTCCACTTTTAGTCATAGGTTATCCATTCAATTATAGAGATTTTCCATTTTTTGACAAAATATGTTCAAAGCCGTCTGCTGCAGAATTGTCGTATGAGGGAAAGGGTTAAGAGAAACCTTGTAAACACACTAGTTATACCCCCCGGCAAACAAAGTTTGGGGGGGTATATAGGAATCACCCTGTCTGTCCGTCTGTCCGTCTGTCTGTCTGTCTGTCCGTATGTCCACATTTCTTGTAAGCACTACTCCTCCTAAACGGCTCAATGGAT
The DNA here is from genome assembly GCA_031761405.1 of Serripes groenlandicus. Classification (NCBI taxonomy): domain Eukaryota; kingdom Metazoa; phylum Mollusca; class Bivalvia; order Cardiida; family Cardiidae; genus Serripes; species Serripes groenlandicus. The sequence goes on from JASEVX010000017.1 coordinate 9,976,565, forward strand.
TTGGTTCAAACTTTACATGAAGGTTACACATCATATGTAGATATGCATGAAGGAAGATCATATGCCTTGGATTCTTCCAAGGGCAGATAATTCAACTTAGAGGTTACCTGCGAGGGACTCCTGTGCACATACCTCCACATTTCTTGTAAGCACTACTCCTCCTAAACGGCTCAATGGATTTGGGTCAAACTTTACATGAAGGTTACACATCATATGTAGATATGCATGAAGGAAGATCATACGCCTCGGATTCTTCCAAGGGCAGATAATTTAACTTAGAGGTTACCTGCGAGGGACTCCTGTGCACATACCTCCACATTTCTTGTAAGCACTACTCCTCCTAAACGGCTCAATGGATTTGGTTCAAACTTTACATGAAGGTTACACATCATATGTAGATATGCATGAAGGAAGATCATATGCCTCGGATTCTTCCAAGGGCAGATAATTCAACTTAGAGGTTACCTGCGAGGGACTCCTGTGCACATACCTCCACATTTCTTGTAAGCACTACTCCTCCTAAACGGCTCAATGGATTTGGGTCAAACTTTACATGAAGGTTACACATCATATGTAGATATGCATGAAGGAAGATCATACGCCTCGGATTCTTCCAAGGGCAGATAATTTAACTTAGAGGTTACCTGCGAGGGACTCCTGTGCACATACCTCCACATTTCTTGTAAGCACTACTCCTCCTAAACGGCTCAATGGATTTGGTTCAAACTTTACATGAAGGTTACACATCATATGTAGATATGCATGAAGGAAGATCATACGCCTCGGATTCTTCCAAGGGCAGATAATTCAACTTAGAGGTTACCTGCGAGGGACTCCTGTGCACATACCTCCACATCTCTTGTAAGCACTACTCCTCCTAAATGGCTCAATGGATTTGGGTCAAACTTTACATGAAGGTTACACATCATATGTAGATATGCATGAAGGAAGATCATATGTATCGGATTCTTCCAAGGGCAGATAATTCAACTTAGAGGTTACCTGCGAGGGACTCCTGTGCACATACCTCCACATTTCTTGTAAGCACTACTCCTCCTAAATGGCTCAATGGATTTGGTTCAAACTTTACATGAAGGTTACACATCATATGTAGATATGCATGAAGGAAGATCATACGCCTCGGATTCTTCCAAGGGCAGATAATTCAACTTAGAGGTTGCCTGCGAGGGACTCCTGTGCACATACCTCTACATTTCTTGTAAGCACTACTGAGTCAAACTGTATATGAAGGCTACACATTATATGTAGATATGCATGAAGGAAGATTTTTCTCCTCAGATTCTTCCAAGGGAAGATAAGCAAAGTAGAAACTTTACCAATGTATCCGATGCTTAGGGAGGGGAGCGGGGGGTATTCTTTAGTGAGCTTTGCTCACAGTATTTCTAGTTTAGTTACTGGTATACAAAGTTGGTCGTTCATTTACAAATTTTATTTTGGCGGGTGATCTCAATTCACTGAATTAACCCTTTCCCTCATATGACAATTCTGCAGCAGACGACTTTGAACGTATTTTGTCAAAACATAGAAAATCTCCATAATTGAATGGATAACCTATGTTAAAAAGTGGAAAACATTGTGGCAAAAGGAGAAATTGCACGTTTTGTGCAATTTCTTCTTTTGTCGCTATGTTTTCAAAAAGCCGTCTGCTACAGAGGCGTTAGAACGCGTCTATATGAGGGAAAGGGTTAACTTGTTTTTACAAGAATATTCCTTGGGTGAATCAGTGTTCAATCGATTTTGATTAAATATTAATATCTTTCAACCATTATTGTTTTTAGTGTAGACAGAGAAAGAACTAATTGTTGCTATAACTACATTTCAGTCCAATTGTTAACGGAAGAGTTTGCAACCATGTCCCCCGGTGAGTTAGAGGCTAAAGGTTTATCCAACCTGATACCGACCAGTAAACAGTCATCAGACACGAATGATACACAGGCTAAAATAGCAGGTTTGTATTTTTAACCCTTTCCCACATTTAGTTTGAATCCCGGCTCGGCCAACTTTCTTTCCGACGATTGACAAAAGTCAATGCGACATGCGTCATTCGTCTTCCACCAATGGGCTAAGTCTATGTGGAAAAGCAGCCAGTTGCTTGGGATGATTGTTGTGTGGAGTACTGGTTTGAGAAAACCAGGAAATTCATGAGTAGGTGAACTGGCAGCCGTGATATAACTGAGAAATTGTTAAAAACAGCGTTAAACCCCAATCAATCAATCAATCAATTCCCAGATTTAGGCTCTTTTTGACACCTCTGCATCAGATGACTTTTGAAAACATTGTGACAAAAGGGTAAATTACTCCATATTTTTGAGGAGATATTTTTAAAGTCATCTGCTGCAGATTCGTTGTTTGTGGGTTACGGTTAACCCTTTCCCACATATGGACACGTTCTGCCACCTTTGCAGAAGACCACTTTTCAAAACATTGTAGCAAAAGAAGAAATTGCTCATGTGATTTTATGCTTTTTCAACAATGTTTTCAAGTCTTTTCCATGATGATACTTTCCTTTACGGAGATTGTTAACATTGTTGGCAATGTGTTTTCAAAGTCATCTGCTGCGGACTTGTTGTATGTGGGGAAGGGTTAAATGGTTATCTGAGACCCCCCTGCAATAGACAATTTTGAAAACATTATGGGAAAAGGATAAATTGCTCAAAGCAAGCAATGTCTCCTTTTGCTACAAATATATCTGATATTTCAAATCAGATGTCACTAAAATATACATGTATTATCCCTTTCCCACATTCAACAAACCTGCAGCAGACGACTTTGTGGACAAAAATATAGAAAATCCCTAAAAATGAGTGTATATTTACTGTAAACAGTTGAAAACATTGTGGCAAAAGAAGAAATTGCTCATTTTGAGCAATTTCTCATTTTGCTTCAATGTTTTTAAGAGTCGTCTGCTGCAGATTTGTAAAAATGCGTCTATAGGTGCTGAATACTCTGTGCAACTCTTTCCCTCATACAGACGTATGATACCTTTTGCAGCAAAGAACTTTCAAAAACATTTTGGAACAAACATTTTGTTCAAGATAAGCAATTGCTCCTTTTCCTGCAATGTTCTCCAATCTGTTTCAAAATTTTACTTTTAACCCTTTCTTATCTGTATTCTGATGCATTTGTAGCAGATCACTTTTGCCACAAAGTTCACAAATCTTTTAAAATTTATGCTTTACTTCTATAGATTTTCCATATTTGTGCATAGACGTTTCCAAAGTCGTCTGCTACGGATTTGTTGTATGTGGGAAAGGGTTAAAAAAAACACTTCAATTTAGTATATTTTGATGCAATTGCATTGATGTGCATTCTGATCTTTGTATATACTTGTCATTACTACTCTAATGTTGTTTTTCCTGAAACATAGCTTTATTTATATCCCCTCCAGGTATATTAGCAAAGGTGAAGGACACAGCAGATTCAGTAGGTCAGAAAATCCAAGCCAGTGTTGATTCTAACCATCAGGGTATGACACCAGCACCTTCTAGTCACAAGATCTCTGGATCCGGACAGAACTCGCCATCGGTGCGGCGACAAAATCCCCCACACGACCTATCCATCAAACATTCCAATTTAACCATGGAGATTGCACAACTCTTCATGTCCATGCTGCACGGGTTTGGCCTTGACCCTGACCTTGACAGACTTTGTCTTAACAAGTTGGGACTTCTAAGACCCAATTGTCCCATATCATTTGGGCTGATCTCGAGAGAGGGTCACATGGCTTTACTGTTGCCTGGCTGGCATAAAGGCATCATGAATACATATGATGATCCCACAGCTAATACGGGAGAATTGAAGGATAAAACAATGACCTTGAAACAACAGCCAAGGACACTATCATTTGCAGATGATGACAAAGTGGCACAGAATAAAACCTCGAGAGTAAGTCAATTACTTCCTTGAAATGAAATAGAGCTGCATTACTGGGTTACAGGTCTCGTTGATTCTACAAAAATTAACCCTGTCCCACATACAGACGCTTTCCTGCACCTCTGCAGCAGACGACTTTTGAAAATATTGTGACGAAAGGAGAAATAGCCCATGATGAGCAATTTTTCTTTTTGCCACAATGTTTTAAACTCCATTCAATTATTAAACATGTACTTTCATTTACAGAGATTTCTCATATTTTTACCTTAATGTTTCAAAAGTCGTCTGCTGCAGATTTGTTGTATGTGGGAAAGGGATAAACACATTCATGATCCTTAACCATTTCCCTCATACGACAATTCTGCAGCAGACGACTTTGAACGTAAATCTCCATAATTGAATGGATAACCTATGACAAAAAGTGGAAAACATTGTGGCAAAAGGAGAAATTGCACGTTTTGTGCAATTTCTTCTTTTGTCACTATGTTTTCAAAAATCCGTCTGCTGCAGAGGCGTCAGAAAGCGTCTATATGAGGGGAAGGGTTAACAGTGCATCTTAATTTTGAAGGGCCATGCATGATAGACAGATATTTATCCCTTTCCCATCTACAAACGCATTTTGACGCAATTGCAGCAGACGACTTTTGAGAACATTGTGGCCAAAGGTGAAATTGCAACAATGTTTTCAACTTTATTTTACAATTAAGCTATCTTTTTAGTGGAGATTTTTCAGGTTTTTGTCACTATGTTTTCAAAGTCATCTGCTGCAGATTTGTTGTATGTGGGAAAGGATTAATCTTTCACTGGGTACTCAGTGAGAGGATTCCTTCGTGGCAAGCTTATTCAAAACGTCATATCAGGTAATCAGTTAACCCTTTCCAACATACAACAAATCTGTAGCAGACGACTTTGAAAACATCTTTTAAAAATTGTGAAAGATGTTCATTGATTACAATGACCTTGAACACCTAAAGTAGGGGCATATTGTTTGACAAAATTCTTGTTCTAAAGTATATTTGGGTGACCAAAGTTAGTGAACGTAAGCATTCAATGAGCTGCCAAGGGCTAAATGAAACTAATGACATCATGAATTTGGAATAATAACCATTATATTAGAATGCTCTATTATACTTGTTTTCATAACAATCATAAGTCATACAAAATTCAAAATACAGCCAACTCCAATTAAGGATATTTTTAGTACACAACTCTTTAAAACATTGTGGCAAGAGAAGTAATTTTCCGTAACTTTTTTCAACTCTATTCAATATTTTTCTTTAATTTATAGAGATTTACTACATTTTTCCACAGATGTTTTCAAAGGCATCTGCTGTAGATTAAGGAAACGACTAATACAGGTTTTATTGTCTTTTCCCCAGGAGATCATGGAGAAGGAGACAATGTGTTTTACAACTAGGGCCCGCTGGCAGATCTCTAGTGCAGTAACCACCCAGCATTTGATCAGTGTGATATCCGTGGCCAACACATTGATGAGTATGAACCACGCCACCTTTAAAACACCGCGGCCAGTTAGTAGGCGTAAAAGGTTGGTATCAGAGGACCAGATAAGAAGGCGTATATAGCTCTTTTCCCCACAATATCTCTTATCATCCAACCAAACCCTATGATGTGGGTACTCAAAAGAATCATCTCAAATGAGGGAATGGGCCAAACGTTCATTTATAGATGTTTATCTCTTTATTTGCCTAATTATTTTCAAAGTCGTCTGCTGTGGGAAGGGGTTAATATGCTGTTGGTAAAAAGACCTTCAGACATATATGCTTCTTTCATATTCTCAACCCTTAACCAGAGGCATCAGAAAGCGTCTGTATATGGGAAAGGGTTTAAGTTTCTGTCTGATGTTACATTTCAGTTCCAGACCCTATCAAGCTTTATTAGTAACAGAGGCAGAGAGCAGTCCTGCAACCAGCGAGGATGAGAGCGCAGATATGCAAATGATACAACAGTCCCAGATAAAACAGGGGTGGAGCCTATTGGCGGCCCTCCACTGTGTATTACTACCTGAGTTAGTTGGTCAGAAGAACTACTTTTCCCCACAACTAGAAATGTTGGCTAGGAGATGGCAAGACCGATGTTTAGAGGTTTGTATTAATTAACCTTTTCCCTCACACAGACGTGTTTTGACGCCTCTGCAGCAGACAACTTTTGAAAACAACCATATTCAATTATTATATTTACAGAGATATTTTTATTTTTTATAATTGTTGCCTTTTCCTACATACAACAAAGCTGCACCAGACGACTTTGAAAATCTACCTAAAACCATGGACAGCCTAAAAAAAATAAAAATTATATTGCATAGAGTTGAAATTCATTGTGGCAAAGGAGAAATTGCTCATTATAATAACCATGATTTCAAAAGTCCTCTACTTCAGATGTTTCAGAATGCGTCTGCAATCGGGAAAGGGTTAAAGTGAAGAGTAGTTCTTACCCATCATGGACTTACCTTTATCTCTACATACAATAAACCCCTTTTTCTGAACTTTAGGAACTTATTTCACTCTTTTTATGTGTTAACCCTTTCCCTCATATAGACACTTTCGGATGCCCCTGAAGCAGGCGACTTTTCAAAACATTGTGGCAAAGGGAGAAATTTCTCAAAATGAGCAATTTCTCATTTTGCCACAATGTTTTCAACTTGTTTTTTAGAAATTATACTTTCATTTATAGAGATTTTTTCTGTTTTTCTTAGATGTTTTCAAAGCTGCAGATTTGTTGTATGTGGGAAAGTGTTAAAGTGAAGAGTAAATCTGACAAATCATTGACTTACCTTTGTCTCTACATACGATACACATTTTCTGAACTTTAGGAACTATTTCACTCTGTTTATGTGTTAACCCTTTATCAGATATGATATTTTTAATGGTATTCAAATTAAATCAATCATAGGAAGAGATTAAAACAAATTAAAATTTTATTTTATACGAATTTTAAACTACAGTAACAATAGTCTCTGGATAAGTGAAAATGACATCTCTTTGTCCTCATGGTGTCTGCTGCAGAGGCTACAAAAGTAGTCTTATTTTTTAAATTTATTTATTTTACACATTGCTTTCAGCTTATACTAATTTTGCTCGATATCTGCTTCCTTGACACAAAACCAGTACTCGCTGTTTGTGTGGAAAAAAAACAAAGGCAGAACCTGCTCATCAAGAGATTTGAACTCCGAACCTTTGGTACTAGAGGCTGTTGCTCTGCCAAGGCCCCACTGTCTTCTACACTAAAATATTGTCTTCAGCATGATATATAAACATTCCCTTGTGTTAAAACAGATCAGAGAGGCAGCACAGGCCCTGTTACTGGCAGAACTACGCAGACTCGGACCAGAGGGTCGAAAGCTCATTGTAGATGACTGGTCCCCATTTCTACCTACCTATGTGGACCAACATTTGAGTATATTAAACACTGACAACCAGTCAGGGCTTGGTGAAGAGGAGGATGATGATGATCTGGATCAGGTTTTTGGGGGTAAGATAGAGCAGCAGAGGACTAGATAAGAGGGAGTGAACAGATCTTTTCCCCACAATATTTCTCTTATTACTCAACCAAATCCTATGTTGTGTGTACTCAAAAGAATCGTCACAATGAGACGATTCATTTGAGTACCCACAACATAGGGTTTGAATGTCAAATAAGGATTTTAGAGCATGAAAAATGCCCGTTATCTAGAGCTCTGAAGGAGAATCCCTTTCCCTCATATAGATGCCTTTTGACACATTTGCAGAAGACAACTAATGAAAACATTGTTGCAAAAAGAAAAAAAGCAGTTCTAAAATGAGATTCACAAATAATGTAGAGAGAAAATTCAGTTGAATATCTCTATAGTTAGTGTTTTTTGCATTCATTGTAATATAAATGAATTTTAAGGAATAAATTCTCTAGTGTTTATCATACTTTCACTTGGTTGAATAGAGTAAAGCTCTTTTTTCTGCACCTTTTTGTTGGAATTGGGTAAAATGACATGTTTCTAAAACTTTTGTAGGTGATTCACCTTTACATAAACCGTCAAGGTCATTTGAAAGTCGGAGAAAGCAGGCTACTGCCATTGTAATGTTAGCAGTGATAGGGGCGGAGTTTGGACATGAAGTACTTCCCAGTAGGCGGGGCATAGATGAAGTGAAGAAAGGAAAGAAGGGACAGGAAGGATTTACATTAGCCAACTACTCATTAGCTAGACATACAAGTAAGTGCACCTCTTCCTTGTTTAACCTATTTCCACATACAGCCAATCCACAGCAGACGACTTTGAAAACATGGTGACAAAAATCTCCATAAAAGATAGCTTAATTGTTAAATAAAGTTGAAAACATTGTGGCCAAGGTGGAAATTGCTCATCATGAGCAATTTCACCTTTGGTCACAATGTTTTCAAAAGTCATCTGCTGCTATTATGTCAAAATGCGTCTGCAGGTGGAAAAGGGTTAATAAAAATAAATCTGCAGCAGTCAACTTTGAAAACATCCAGGTAAAAGTGTGGAAAATATAATATAACTATTGAAAAGAGTTGAAAACATTGTTACAAAAGGAGAAATTACTTATAATGAGCAGTTTCTGCATTTGCCACAATTATTTCAGAAATCATCTGCTGCAGATGTGTCAAAATGGGTCTGTAAGTGGGAAAGTGTAAACATACAACAAATCTGCAGCAGACATCTTTGAAAACATGATGACAAAAACCTGAAAAATCTGCATAAAAGATAGCTTTATTGTTAAATTAAGTTGAAAACATTGTGGCCAAAGGTGAAATTGCTCATCATAACTGTTTGCCACAATGTTTTCAAAAGTCGTCTGCTGCTATTGCGTCAAAACGCGTCTGCAGGTGGGAAAGTGTGAACCTGGTGTAGACAATTATTACAAGGGTAATATTCAACTGTGGAAAAGGATTAATATGTAAACTTCAGATATTATTTACATTTACATTTGTTTACAAAGACCATGGCAAAGCCTCACGTAGAAATAAGACTTTCTGTATTCACGTGATTTATCTCCATTTTACAAGGATAAATATCCTCTTTTATATATAAGTATCCCACCTACACAAACCACACCTGGTAATTAAATTGTTCTTTTTATGAAATGAAGCACTCTACTACATTGAATATGTAAACTACAGGTAAAGCCCTGACCTTCCTCCTCCAACAACCACCATCGAAGAAACTCCCCGCTCACACACCAATAAGACGGGCGGCCATAGATCTGATTGGTCGGGGATTCACTGTTTGGGAACCATATCTGGAGGTATCGGCAGTGTTACTAGGGTTACTAGATTTGTGTATTGGATCAGATTATCTGGTTCCCAGGTATGTGTGAATTTTTAGTTTCTTAACCCTTTCCCTCATACGTCAATTCTGCAGCAGACGACTGAACATATTTTGTCAAAAAATGGAAAATCTCTATAATTGAATGGATAACCTATGACAAAAAGTGGAAAACATTGTGGCAAAAGGGAAAATTGCACGTTTTGTGCAATTTCTTCTTTTGTCACTATATTTTCAAAAAGCCATCTGCTGCAGAGGTATCAGAAAGCGTCTATATGAGGGAAAGGGTTAACTAAACCTAATCCTTAAGTGACAATGTGGAAAATATTAAGGCAAAATTATGAAAATACATAAAAGAATAATTATAAAAAGGGTTGAAACTATCGCTGCAATGTTTGCAAATGAAATCATGATTATTGAATAGATTGTAAAATATTGTGACAAAAGGGGAAATTGCTTATTATTACACCTTTTGCCACAATGTTTTCAAAAGTCTGCTGCAAAAAAAAAATGCATCAAATTGTGTCAGTATGTGGTAAAGGGGAAGGGTTAAAATAGATGATTTAAGAATAATCGTATCAAATGAAGGGTTATAAACTTGTTGTATTTCAGTGTTACATTTGGATTACCTTTGAGCCCCGCAGCCGACGCCTGTCGTACAGCCAGACATGCCCTTGGTCTCATAGCAACAGCAAGACCGTCAACATTTATAATAACCATGGCAAAGGAAGTAGCAAGGTACTCTTCCTTACCTCATATAGATAGCTTTTTAACCCCCCTTGCCCACATACAACAAATCTGCAGCAGACGACTTTGAAAACATCTCAACAATAATATGGCAAATCTCCCTAAATGAAGGCATACTTATTGAATAGAGTTGAAAACATTGTGACAAAAGGAGAAATTGCTCATTTTGAGCAATTTTCTTCTTTTGTCACAAAGTTTTCAAAGTTTTCAAAGCTATCTATAATTCTAGGAAAATCGGATACTGGCCCTCTCAGGCCTCTAGTTTTTAAACTTGCACACATGGATCATTTCTATAATTGACAATCTTACTTTATCTTGAATTATTACTCTTAAACATTATTCTTTCATTACAATTTGAATCCATATAGTCTCTTAAAGCTATATCTTTTTACTAAACATCTGAAAACTATAATAATTCAACATTAAAAATTGCTGACAAAATCAAAATGTGTGAGAGGTATTGTTTCATTATTTAAAGTTTAAACAAATCTAATATAAGGAAATATTGCTAAAAGTCACATCTTTGAAATGAACTTGTTTTTACATTTGATCACATCCCATTCTCCTATATCACTCCAATGCAGTTGATCATCCTCTATAAATGAAATGTGTGTTACAGGTATATTGCCGTAGCTCTGAATACCCAGTCCCAGCACCATGCTACCTCACACAGTATGACCCTGGTCAGGGCCAAACCAGAGATACTCCGAGTTATAGAGCTGCTTGTAGAAAAGATGCCCAATGATGTGGCGGATCGACTTGTTGAAGTAAGTTATATAAACTCTTATCAAGATACTTATGACATTTGAAAATTCTGTTGCAGTCAATGTTGAAAAAATTGTGGCAAAAGGAGAAATAATGAGCAATTTCTCCTTTTGCCACAATGTTTTCAAGTTTATTCAATAATTGTTCTTTCAATATTTTTGTCTAGATGTTTTTAAAGTCGCTTGCTGCAGATATGTTATATATGTCACTGACTACTTTTGAAATTTTAGTAGCAGACAACTTTGAAAACATTGTAGAGAAGGAGAAATTGTCCCACAATGCTTTTTTAAAACTCTTTCCCACATACAACAAATCTGCAAAAGACAACTCATCAACTTTGGGGAAAAATATAGAAAACCTCATTAAATGAAAATATATTTATCAAATTGAGTTTAAAGCAGTGTACCGTAGCTAAATGAGAAATTGCTCATTATGAACAATTTTTCCTTCTGCCACAATATTTTCAAATATTGTCTGCTGCAGAGGGGTAAATATGTGTCTTCAAGTGTGAAAGGAATAAAACAGTAATGTGATTAGACTTTCAATTTTGTAGATATTGTACTTTTCCCTAAGATGTTTTCAAAACTGAAAGATTTTTTTATTAGGGAAATGTTTGGAAGACTCCAGAGATAGAAAGCCTAATACTTTACTTGATATTGTATGTTTAACCCTTTCCCACCTACAGCAAATCTGCAGCTGACGATTTTGAAAACATGCCTTTAATTGAAAGTATAATAATTGATTATAGAGTTGAAAACATGGTGACAAAAGGAGAAATTGCTCGTTTTGAGATCTTTCTTCTTTTGTCATCATGTTTTCAAAAAGCTGTCTGCTGCAGAGGCGTCAGAAAGCGTCTATATGAAGGAAAGCGTTAAAGTTGACTGGTTTTGAAAATTCAGATGAAAAGAATATAACTCCTGTTCAATAAGCATAACTTGAAAAGTATGGTACAAAATATTATGTGAAAAGGGAATCATTGTTCAAAACTAGCTTTTTCTCCTTTTACTATAACATTTTAAAATGTTCAGCTACAATGCATCAAATGTTGTCTCTATCATGGAAGGGGATAACAATATGTTGTCCTGTTTTGTTCCTCCAGGGTCCTGTTTTGTTCCTCCAGGGTTCTGTTTTGTTCCTCCAGGGTTCTGTTTTGTTCCTCCAGGGTTCTGTTTTGTTCCTACAGGTTTTGTTCCTCCAGGGTTCTGTTTTGTTCCTCCAGGGTTCTGTTTTGTTCCTCCAGGGTCCTGTTTTGTTCCTCCAGGGTTCTGTTTTGTTCCTCCAGGGTCCTGTTTTGTTCCTCCAGGGTCCTGTTTAGTTCCTCCAAGGTTCTGTTTTGTTCCTCCAGGGTCCTGTTTTGTTCCTCCAGGGTCCTGTTTTGTTCCTCCAGGGTTCTGTTTTGTTCCTCCAGGGTCCTGTTTAGTTCCTCCAGGGTTCTGTTTTGTTCCTCCAGGGTTCTGTTTTGTTCCTCCAGGGTCCTGTTTTGTTCCTCCAGGGTCCTGTTTTGTTCCTCCAGGGTCCTGTTTTTAGGTTTAATTGTGACGTCTTAATCTTCTTCTGATGACAACTTCAGTAGAGTAGTGGTAGTAGAGTGTCAGAGTTGGCAGGTTTGATCCCCTGTCAGGTCATATCAAAGACTTAAGAATGGAAGAAATGGCTTTCCCTCATTGGTGCTCAGGTTTTTTTGGTTAGCATTGATTGATTGATTGGGGTTTAACGCCGTTTTAAACAATTTCTCAGTCACGGCGGCCAGTTCACCTACTCATGCATTTCCTGGTTTTCTCACACCAGTACTCCACAAAACCAAATATTACCAAGCAACTGGCTGCTTTTCCACATAGACTTAGCCCATTGGTGGAAGACGAATGACGCATGTCGCATTGACTTTTGTCAATCGTCGGAAAGAAAGTTGGCCGAGCTGGGATTCGAACTCATAACCCCTGGATTGACAGCTCGCGTCGCTACTGACTGAGCTGCAACTGACTAGCTGTTGTCAGAATAAATGGACCAGAAGTACTGTTAACTTATCAAGGAAACACCTTGATATAACAGTAAATTTGTTGAAAGCGGCGTTAAACACCAAGGAAGCAAACAAAACTCATCTCCTGATGCAGATAACTTTTGATGCCTATGGTGCAATCAACATTTGAAAGCATGGAGGAAAAGAAAATGCCCAATATGCCACCGAATTACACATCCTTATTTTTAGATGATAGATATTTGTAATCGGATGTTTTCGAAGCAGATGCTGCTTGTATAAATGTTGTAATAGGTAACTTGTACCATTGTAGTATTATAATACCCCTTTCCCCCATACAACAAATCTGCAGCAGACAAATTTGAAAACATATAGGCAAAAATATGAAAAATCTCTGTTAATGAAAATATTATAATTGAATAAAGTTGAAAACATTGTGGCAAAGGGAGAAATTGCTCATTTTGAGCAATTTCTCCTTTTGCCACAATGTTTTCAAAAGACGTCTGATGCAGAAGCGTCAGAACGCATATGTATGTGGGAAAGGGTTAAAGGTAACTTGTACCATTGTAGGCTATGGATATTATCATACATTGTCATGATATTGGACAACTCAAGGCTAAGGGTCTACAGGAACTATTCCCAGCTATTTGCAGGTACCTTTCTAGTTAATCACTAACAAGTACTTTTTGTTGTTGTTGTTGATATTTTTATGTTTACCCTTTCCCACATCATAACAAATCAACAGCAGGCGACTTTAAAAACATCTAGTCAGAAATATGAAAAATGTCTAATGAGTAATTTATCCTTTTGCAGTGTTTTGACACAGTGTTTTCAAAAGTCATCTACTGCAGAGTTGTCATAAAGCGTCTGTATGTGGGAAAGAAGTCGATCTTCTATTCTATTCATGTAACTTTGTGTATAAAAGTGTACATATATTACTTTCATGCATAGTTTGGACTTATTCAGTTCAAACAATAATCAATAATGTTTTCACCTCTAGTTAATAATTGTACTTCAATTTATAACATATTTCAATATTTTTGCTGCAATGTTTTCAAAGTCGTCTGCTGCAGATTTATTGTGTTTGGGAAAGGGTTAACCCTTTCCCTAATATAGACGCTTTCTGACACCTCTGCAGCAGACGGCTTTTTGAAAACATAGTGATAAAAGAAGAAATTGCTCAAAACTGTATCCTTTTGCCACAATGTTTTCCCCTTTTAGTCATAGGTTATCCATTCAATTATAGAGAGTTTCTATTTGTCGACAAAATATGTTCAAAGTTGTCTGCTGCAGAATTGTTGTATGAGGGAAAGGGTTAATTCTCATTTACCAAGCAGTCAATCAGTCATTAATAAAGAGAGCTATGATATTCCAGGAATCATTAAATCAAACCCTATCTTGGCCATTCAGTCTTTTTGATTATTGCTAAAAGTTGATGTGACTAGCATCCTTTGTCTTCCACCAATGGTCTTAAAAAATTAAGTGAGTAGGTAGCTAGGGTCCAATTCCACCAACAAAACTAAGCAGTATGAAATACTTAAATACTTAAAAGAAAGTTACATCATTTTTGTTTCCCAAATATTTTTAAAACATGAATTTCGTAATAAGTTTAAGTAAATGACTAAGTTGACATAAATACTTACCTTGCTGACTAACCATACTTGTTAACCCTTTCCCTCATACGACAATTCTTCAATTTCTATATCCATTTCCCTCATACGACAATTCTGCTGCAGACGACTTTGAACGCATGTTGTCAAAACAAAGGAAATCTCGATAATTGAATGGATAACCTATGACAAAAAGTGGAAAACATTGTGGCATAAGGAGAAATTGCACGTTTTGTGCAATTTCTTCTTTTGTCACTATGTTTTCAAAAAGCCGTCTGCTGCAGAGGCGTCAGAAAGCGTCTATATGAGGGAAAGGGTTAAGAAATGAAATCTTTAGGTATTTTTTAAAGGAAACAAAAATGATGAAATATGCTTTTAAGTATTTAAGTTAAATAATGCTGGTGAAATTGGACCAAGTAACATATACCTGGGAAGAATGATGTCCAGATTACTGGTTTCACAAAGCCAGGAAACACATAGTAGAATGAACTATTCTCCATTACATGTATTTCTTTAGATGTTTTTAAAGCAGAGAGACTAAAAATGTTTCCTCAGGTTTACTGCAAGATATGTCAAAATGCGTCTGCAGGTGGGAAAGAGTTAAGTATTAAAGCTTCTGTGTGTAACTTGGTTGCTGCATCCTTCTTCTCCCGTCCTTCCCTCATAGTCATACAGGCTACATGTGAGCTGACAAAATTTAAACAAAATGTAGAAAAAGGAGAAACTGCTCAAAATATGAAATTCCCCCTTTACCAACAATGATTTCAACTCAGTTTTAAACTTGTGCCAATGTTTATGATGTTATATTTGTATCCCTATATATTTTCAAAGCAGATGATTGTAAAAAAAAAACCTTAATCATTAGGCTTAATTTTGTATAATTCATTACAAACCTGTGATTTTATTTCCAGATTCAGCATGGTGACATGTTGTTCACACACCAAGAGGATATGGGTGGGATCCAAAAACGGGGGTGTGGCATTCTACGAGTTGAAGCAGACGGGTAAATGTCAGATGATTGGCGCCCATGATGGACAGGTTATAGCTGTGTCGGTGTCACCCGATGGGAAATTCCTCGCAACATACTCACATGTAGATCAAAAGCTGAAGTTTTGGCAGGTAAATCAAGTTCTTAATCCCTTTTCCACATATAGACCCTTTCTCTATGTCTCTGCAGCAGACGGGGAAATAGCTCATAATAACCAATTTCTCCTTTTGCCGCAATGTTTTCAAGCTTATTAAATAACTATTGTTTCATTTATAGAGATTTGAGATATTTTTTACTTAATGTTTTCAAAGTTGTCTGCTGCAGATTTCTTTTATGTGGGAAAGGGTTGTATTATGTTTCATCAACTTGTCAGAAACATGATCAATTTTTACCCTTTCCCACATACAACAAATCTGCAGAAGACCACTTGAAAACATATAGGCTAAAATATGAAAAATCTTAATAAATGAAATTTTAATTGATACTGGATTTGAAAACATTGTAGCAAAAGGAGAAAATCCTCATAATGAGCAATTTGTCCTTTTTCCACGCTGTTTTCAAAAGTCTTCTGCTGCAAAGGCGTCAGATAGCGTCTGCATGTATGAAAGGGTTATGTGAACATGTGTATGAGAAAAGATACAAGTTGGCATTTCTGAACAGTATAGGTAGGTTCAGATCATCTTGTCCACCTGATCAGTCTTATCAGTATCAACACAAGTTGACAAAATCTCCTAACAAGCCTGTGTAAGTAATACGGGGACAGTGTAGATCTTGAATAGACTGTGCAGATGCACAGGCTGATCTGGTTCTACACAACAGCAAATGTGTAACTTTTCCCATTAACAGGTTCATATAATACTTTACCAACTTGTATAGGGATCGAATTTGCGACCACCCTCACACACTGAAAGCTTGTTGTTTAGCTATACCTTCAGTAACAAACGTTTATGTGTATTTCAGACTGCCTCCTCCAACATATTTGGTATTGGGTCCCAGAGCACTAAATGTATCCGACAGATTGCCACCCAACCCATTAAAGTACAGAACCATACCAACCTACTTAAACTGGTGCGTCTAGTGTGGACGGATGTGAGAATTGTTGTTTTACTTACTGTGGACGGGATAGAACAGAAATATTACGTTTAGAAATGTGGAATTAACCTTAATATTTTACAGCCATGAAATCAGTGATTGAAATCTGTATTTAGTGCTTACGGGTAAAATATCGACCAGATTTAATCATTTTGATAACATCACTCAAAACATAGTCTTACCTCCATATTTATAATGTTTGAACAGTTGAGTAATAAGTAATAATCAGATGAATAAACATTTTAAGTGTATTGGTAGGAAATGCATCAATAATGGAACAGAACAAAATATGTGCAATATTCTATACCACTTTCTCTTAATGCCTAGAACCAAACATTTTGAAAACATAATGGGAAAAGAAGATATTGATCAAAACAAGCAATTTCTACTTTTCCCCTCATGCATTTCAACTTTGTATAAAAATCTTTCTTTTTTTGCTGAAATATGAATAGCATGTTTTTCTAGAGATATTTGCATAGCAGACGACTCGACTTGTCACATGTGATAGGGTATAAAATATGTTTATTTAAGAAACTTATATAGTATATATAAAAGATAAATAGTGTTGTTGTTGTTGTTAAAAATACTATCTTTTAGCATTCCGTTATTAGTTGTAGGATTTTTGTATCTTTTCTATATTATGCACATTAGCAGATACCCATATCACGCTGGTATGATTATGTGCCATCATAACTTGTGATAGTAAACAATGTTTTCCAGCATGATTTCACATTAAATTTGTAAAAATAAAATATTACATGTACATGTATTAACTATTATAATTATTTATTATTTGACTTAACGCTTTCCCACATACAGATATATTTTAAAGCTTCTGCGGCAGACAACTTTTGAAAACATTTTGGGAAAAAGAAAATTTTCCTTTGTGCCACAATATCTTCAACTCTATTTTAGCTAAACTGTACAAGTTGGCATTTCTGAATAGTGCGAGTTCAGAATCTTGTAACAAGCTGATACATGCAGTTTGTGAACAGTGTTTATCTTGATCAGACTGTTTGGATGCACACTGTTCCCAAAAACCTTTTCCCAAGAAGAGTATTTTAATAATTATACATTTAACTTCATTTATTCCTTTCCCGCAGAGGCATCAGAAAGCGTCTATATGAGGGAATGGGTTATAGATGTTATTCACATATTTGTTTTCAAGGTTGTCTGCTGCGGAATTGTAATGTAAACTTTTCTCCATGCTCATGAAAATACGAATAGTAATGTTTTGACTAAACCCTTCTCACACACAACAAATCTGCAGCAGATGACTATGAAAATATCTTGGGTAAAATGTGGAAAATCTTCATATTAAAATGAAATTTTAATAATTGAATAGAATTGAAAACAATGTGACAAAAGGCAATATTTTTCATTGTCAGCAATTTCTCTTTTTGCCACAATATATTCAAAAGTCATCCACTGCTGAAAATTTGGAAAGCATATGTATCCAGGAAATGGTTAACCCTTTCCCTCATAAAGACGCTTTCTGACGCCTCTGCAGCAGACGGCTTTTGAAAACATAGTGACAAAAGAAGAAATTGCTCAAAACGAGCAATTTCTCCTTTTGCCACAATGTTTTGCACTTTTAGTCATAGGTTACCCATTCAATTATAGAGATTTTCTATTTTTTGACAAAATATGTTTAAAGTCGTCTGCTGCAGAATTGTCGTATGAGGGAATAGGTTAATGTCCATGAAAACACAAATTGTAACGTTTTTGATGAAATTGATGGTAAAACTGGATACCATATTGAACAATTATTTGGGCATTGTGATATTGGTCCACCACTGTTTACTTAGTGTGATGTAAAATGGTACATAGTTAAAAACCCTTTTCTCCCCGTACAATAAATCTGCAGCAGATGAGTTTGAAAATATATCGGCAAATATCTGAAAAATACCTCGGCAAGAATCTGAAAAATCTCTCAAATTGAAATTAAAGATATTGAATAAAGTTGAAAACATTGTGGCAGAAGGTAAAATTGCTCGAGATGAGGAAATTCTCCTTTTGCCACAATGTTTCCATAGTCATCTGCAGATGACTTTCAAGTGGGAATGGGTTTAGAGTATATTGTTATTGATTTGTTAATTTGTATTCAGACTAAATAAAGCTAGTCTGCATCATTCTGTTAATGTCTTCATTTATCATGAAAACCCCTTCATTTAGGACAAGTTGTAACAGGTTCACCCTTTCTCACATACCATAAGTCTGCAGCTGACAACTTTGAAACCATCAAGGCAAAAATATATATGAATGAAAGTCTTTATTCTCCTTTTGTCACAATGTTTTCAAGTCACCTGCTCCAGACGCATCAACGATTGACTCAATGAGAATTTAGGACGGCCTTCCTTGAAATCATCTATTGGAAAAATGTGATGACTACTAGAAGTTTTATTTGGATGAAGAGTTGAAAGCATTTTGGGAATAGGAGAAATTACTGTAATCTCCTATTTAGATGACTAAGCACCATGACTAGATTGTTAGCATCGGGGTTTTGAAACAGGGTTTCCTGGGTTTTATCTCAAAGTTGAGTGCTCAGGGGCAAGGCACATTTCCCAGCCTAGTACTGGTTTGTTCACCCTGGGATCATTAAGAAGTGAACAGTCGCTGTGATATATTTAAATGATGTTGAAAACCGTGTAAAACCCCAATAAAATAAACAAATTCCTAGGCAAGGTACAGAAGAATACGATCTGCATCTGGAATTCTCTTTAGTAGTATTCTTTGCAACTCATTCAGTAACCTCGAACAGGAATAAAAAAAAATTAGTCTTGCAATTATTTTTAAGTTTTCATTTCCCTGTCTGATGTCTTTTGTCTGTCCATCATTAACATGTTATACCCCATTCGAAGAAGAGGGGGGTATGTCCGTAGGTTGGTCGGCCGGAAGCCATATTTTGTCCCGCCTATTTCTTACAAACCACTGGGTTGAATTCAATAACATTTTACATGAAGCTTCTATACCAAGAGGATATGTGCATATTCTAAAGGGGTTACAATTGCATGTTGTTTTACAGAGTTATGGCCCTTTTACTTATTAAGTTATGGTGTAGGTCAAGGTGCTGTTTAGGGGGTATTTATCTTCAGTGATAGTTCTAGTTGCTTCAAAAGACATCTACAAAATTACTGGACCAATATCAATCAAAACTTCACAAGAAAGTTCCTTTGGTGGTCGGTCCTCTTTCAAATTGTGAAACGATTGACCTGTACTAATAAGCTGTTTAATTCACAGTTCTCTCCTTGCAGTTTCATTCTCACTCTTGATCAAGTTTTGCCCGATATTAGCAGTTACACATTTGCTTCTATACCATCCCTCAGCTGATTTATTTAAGGCCATTTTGGCCCTCTTGTTACATAGAAAATTGAGACGAAAAGTTTTCGTTTCTTGGCATAACCACACAATGAATGTAGGATTCAAGCTTGAATCATCTTCTGGGTCAAATCATGGTATTGCTGATGTAATACCATAATTCTGTTTTGTACTTTTTAGCAAAGGTATGCCCGTTTTATGACTAGGAGTCATCCCCACAAGTAATTGTTGATGTAAATAAATCGACAACTAACCTTATCCCACATGCAGATGCCTTTTGATGCATCTGAAGCAGACGATTTTCAAAACATTGTTGTATTGAGTTCTGAATACTTTGTGACCCATCGCCTAAAACAAAGTGGGCAAGCCAGGTTGGCCCTAAAGGGATCCCCTTAGTTATGGTATAGTAGCAAATATGTAATTGCTGATGTTGGCAGAATGATGACGTAGATAAATCAACAACTAACCCTTTCCCTCATGCAGATGTCTTTTGATGCCTCTGTAGCAGACAACTTTAAAAACATTTTTGTATTGAGTTCGGAATCCTTTATGACTCGTTGCCTAAAACGAAGTGGGCAAGCCACGTTGGCCCTAAAGGGATCCCCTTAGTTATGGTATAGTAGCAAATATGTAATTGCTGATGTTGGCGAAAATTTGACCAAGATTTTTTGAAGAGTTTAAAACGCATGTCAATAAATAACAAGGCTTTCAAATTAAAACAAGAGGCCCATGAGGGCCTATGCTCTACTGGGATGGTTCTTTGGTCATTTTCAATCCAGAGCATGTATGTATGGTGAAGATCGGATAGTAAATGGAGGCTCTATTGTGTTCATAAGCTGTTTTATAGCAATTTTGACAATTTCAAGGGCCATAATCTAGTCTTGCATAGGCAGATCTGGCTGGTTTGCTTAAGGAACCGAGCTCTCATCAATATTTAACAACTATCTAAGTTTGGTGAAGATCAGATAGTAAATGGAGCCTCTATTGTGTTCACAAGCTCTATTATAGCAATTTTGACAGTTATGCAAGGGCACATCTGGTTGGTTTTCGAATGGAACAGAGCTCTCATCAATATTTAACTACTACAGTATTTAAGTTTGGTGAAGATCAGATACTAAATAAAGCCTCTATTGTGTTCACAAGCTCTAATATAAGAATTGAGATACAATCAAAACTGAAGATTTTATCGCGTTCACAAACTCGATTATAGCAATTTTGACAATTTCAAGGACCATAATCCAGTCTTGCATGGCCGGATCTGGCTGGTTTGCAAAAGGAACCAAGCTCTCATGGATACCTAACTACTGTGTAAGTTTGGTGAAGATCAGATAGTAAATGGAGCCTCTATTGTGTTCACAAGCTCTATCATAGCAATTAGGACAATTTCAAGGGCCATAGTCCAGTATTGCATGGGCAGATTTGGCTGGTTTGCGAAAGGAACCGAGCTCTCATAGATATCACACGGACACCACGCCACGGCATAAGCTCTTCTGGCCTTTGGCCAGTAGAGCTACAAAACAATTTGACTTGAACTGTTTTATTAGAGGGTCACTTTAGTAACACTTCGACCAAATAATCTTGATATCAGACGAGCATATTCACTGATTAAATTCGACCCCAGTGCAAAGTGCTCAATGTTAGCCATTGGGATCACCTTGTGTCTGTCGTCAACAAGTACATTGCAAACAATTTCCAGACCATATCTTAGATAAAATCTTCACAAAAGTTCATGGGATCATTCATCTTCATTTAATATCAATCAAAATCGAATCTGGGTCATGTGGGGTCAAAAACTAGGTCACTTGGTCTAATTTTAGAAAAACCTTGTGAATAATCTAAAGTAATTTTTTTTATATTGAGCATTTCTCCTTTTGTATTAAACTCAATTAAATAATTATATTTTCATTTGTAGAGGATTTCCAAATATCTGCTGAGATGTTTTTAAAGTCGTTTGCTGTTGTATGTGGAAAAGGGTTAAGATAAATGTTAATGACGGACAGGAAGTGATCCAAATACATAACCTTGAGTCTTCGGCTTAGGTTATCTAATAAACATACAAGAAGGAAGATTCAATGCAAAAGTAAAATAATCTTTAATTTTGAAAAATGCAGATAATATCAAACAAAACTTACAAAGAACAAATGTAGTAACATATTATATTTATTAAATGATCCATTCCAGTGAAATTCTCAGCATAAAGATTTAGACCACTGAAGAACTGTGTCTCTCTGTAAGGTCGTCAAAAATTGTTTGTATCAACGAAAGGTTAACCCTTTCCCTCGTACGACAATTCTGCAGCAGACGACTTTGAATATATTTTTCCAAAAAATGGTAAATCTCTATAATTGAATGGATAACCTATGACTAAAAGTGGAAAACATTGTGTCAAAAGGAGAAATAGCACGTTTTGTGCAATTTCTTCTATTGTCACTATGTTTTCAAATAGCCGTCTGCTGCAGAGGCGTCAGAAAGCGTCTATATGAGGGAAAGTGTTAAATGTTCAGCCTGATCTCAATTGTTAATTTAAATTCACATCTCCGTTTGTAATATAACTAATTGTTTGATACATGTACAAATTGGTTCAAATAGAGCTAATTGTGAATGTACATGTATAAATTGGTTCAAATAGAACTAATTGTATGACTATGATATATGTATACATTGGTTCAAATAGAACTTATTGTATGATATATGTATAGATTAGTTTGGATAGAACGAATTGTATGATATATGTATAAATTGGTTCAAATAGAACTTATTGTATGATACATGTATATGTATAAATTGGTTCAAATAGAACTATTTCTATGATAAGTGTATGAATTGGTTCAAAAAGACCTTATTGTATGAAACATGTAAAAATTGATTCAGCTCAAAGCAGCCATTGGATGATCATATCAGCTCTCTCAACCCTTTCCAACATACAGGCGCTTTCTGGCGCCTCTGCAGCAGACAACTTTTGAAAACATTGTGACAAAAGGAGAAATTGCTCAAAACAAGCATTTTAGTATTCATACCTTCATCTTAAGAGATTTTCCATGTTTTTTCCTCAATGTTTTCAAAGTTGTCTGCTGCGAACTTGTCATATGTGGGAAAGAGTTAAAACAGATTGTGCCAAAAGGAGCTGAAGATAATGGACGGAGATTACAAGCTTATACAAGTATTTAATATAAAACAATTAGAAATGGAAGATACAAGTATATATGTCAAAACAAGTAAAGTGAAAGGGGTGACTAGATATTGTGGCAAATGTTCTGTTACATACTATCTGTGGGTAATATCATAACTTGTTTTTTTAGGAGAGAAAAAATATAAATAATAATCTTTCTTTTTTATTCATTTTAACAAAATGTTTTGATTAAATAAATTAAAGGGAAACACAATAAACTAATGATAAATATCTAATGGAGGTAGTGAAATATATTATAGAAAATATTTAAAACTTTCCTGCAGACATATTCTGAAGAGGTATGTACAGTGGACCACTTCTGAAAACATTGTGGCATGAGGATAATTGCTTGTAATCTCTCTTTTTGCCACTACATTTTCAACTCTATTTATTAACCCTTTCCTTACCTGCAGACGCATTTTGACGCAATAGCAGCAGACGATTTTTGAAAACATTGTGGCCAAAGGTGAAATTGCTCATGATGAGCAATTTCTCCTTTGCCCATAATGTTTTCAACTTTATTTAACAATTAAGCTATCTTTTATGGAGATTTTTGTCACCATGTCTTCAAAATCGTCCGCTGCAGATATGTTTAATCTGGGAAAGGGTTAATACCATTTTGATTAATAGAGATTTACCATATTTTTGCCTACATATTTTCAAAGTGGTATGCTGCAGATCTGATAAAGAAATAAAATAGAGCCATGTGTTAGTAGGAATTTGAGACAGAGTAGAAGCAGCTCAGAATTATAAGTTATTTCCTTAACCCTTTACCTCATATAGACGCTTTCTGACGCCTCTTCAGCAGACAGCTTTTTGAAAACATAGTGACAAAAGAAGAAATTGCACAAAACGTGCAATTTCTCCTTTTGCCACAATGTTTTCCACTTTTTGTCATAGGTTATCCATTCAATTATGGAGATTTGCTATGTTTTTACAAAATAAGTTCAAAGTAGTCTGCTGCAGAATTGTCGCATGAGGGAAAGGGTCAAACTCAATATGCTCCACCCTATCATTTTGTCATGACTTTCCATTCTTTTCTTTAAATGTTTGAGTTTTTGGGTTTGTCTAACAACAAGAGGGCCAAGATGGCCCCTAAATCACTAACCTGAGTGAAAGTTTTACACATTTTGTTAGAGAATGAATGAGTTGAGTTTGGTTTACGGCACTGCAACACAAAGAGGTCAATAAAGACTGGATTGTTGTGAGCAAAAAATGACAATGATGAAGATGATGATGAATACTGGAATGGAATAATATATTCTTGCATCCTACTCAAGTCAAAACCACACTTGTCAGTTCTTAGCCTTTATTGGGGGACTTTTACGTCCTGCTGGGAGTACGTAGATAGCTCTTTATTCACTCTGCCAATTGGGTTCATTTCAAGCTGGACCAATTTTTAACCCAGGGGCATAATTTAAACAATCTTGGTAGCGGACCTCCCTACAATGCTACACCAAATATAAAAGCTCTAGGCCTTTCAGTTTCAGAAAAGATGATTTTCAAAGAAGTTTTTCCCTAAATATCTCGATGTAAAACAGGTGACCCACGGGGCAGAGCCAATTTTGAGCCCAGGGGCATTAATTTGAACAATATTAGAAGAGCACCACTAAAAAATGCTACACACCAACTATATAACCTCTAGACCTTTCTGTTTCAGACAAGAAGATTTTCAAAGTTTGTCCCTATATATCTCTTTGTAAAACAGGTGACCACCGGGCCGGAGCCAATTCCGATCTCATGAATATATAGATCAATCTAGGTAGAGGACCACTAGATAATGCTACACACCAAATTTCTAGGCTCTTCCGTTTCAGACAAGAACATTTTCAAAGATTTTATAAGCTTTTCCTTTCGGTTGCCATGGAAACAAGAGTTCAACATGGAATTAATTTCTTTGAAATCTTTTGAAAGGGCACCACCCCAGGAACATACCTGTAGAGTTACATCAAAATTGGCCAAGCCGTTTAGGAGAAGATGTCGTTTGAAGCACTTGTTCACAGACGAAAGTTGATCACAATAGCTAACCTGAGCACTTAGTGCTAAGGTGAGCTAAAATTATATATCAGATAACAAGTCTTACTAAACCAAAAGAACATCAAATTGAATGGAAACACAAAGAACAACAGGCAAAACAGG
The DNA here is from genome assembly GCA_031761405.1 of Serripes groenlandicus. Classification (NCBI taxonomy): domain Eukaryota; kingdom Metazoa; phylum Mollusca; class Bivalvia; order Cardiida; family Cardiidae; genus Serripes; species Serripes groenlandicus. The sequence goes on from JASEVX010000017.1 coordinate 10,001,540, forward strand.
TTAATCATTGATACCCTATTACCTGAGACAGATGACTTTTTACACCAGTGTTAGTAAAAAAAAATAGCAATTCACCTTTTCCAATAAAGTTATTGGAAGGTAATTCCAATAGATAAGTAATGAAATGTCGTTAGATGGGATGAAAATGACAACGTATATTTACCAAAAAGGATGAATATCAAACAATGAATACTCTATTGTGACTTGTACAAACTTTGTGGATTCTTAACTGTTTTCCTGATTCAGCAAACAACTTTATATTGGGTGAAAAAAGTGGTTTCTCCATTTCCCATCATGTGTCAAGTCTAAGGACTTTTTCGTCGTTTGTTTTGTAGGTTATAATAGTTATCTCAATCAAGTCACATTTTTCAACACTAAAATATCAACAAGTTGACCCTTTCCCACTTGCAGACGCATTCCAATGCATTTGCAGCAGAAGTCTATATTTATTGATTAAACTCTCATTTGTGGAGATATTTCAAATGTTTGCCAAAATGTTTTCAGTCATCTGCTTCAGAATTGTTGTATGTGGGAAATGGTTAACTCCTTTAGCCCTTTCCCTCATATAGACGCCTCTGCAGCAGACAGCTTTTTGAAAACATAGTGACAAAAGAAGAAATTGCACAAAACGTGCAATTTTTCCTTTTGCCACAATGTTTTCCACTTTTCATCCTTTCAATTATAGAGATATTCTATGTTTTGACAAAATACGTTCAAAGTCATCTGCTTCAGAATTTTTGTATGTGGAAAAGGGTTAACTCCTTTAATGGAGATCCCACATCAAAAGGGGGATTGTAAAAGACAGATTGGATCATGTGGTAAGATGTGTCTTATAGATGAAAGGACAGCCAGCGCCAAATCAATCTCCAATCAGCATTCGGTGGGAGATAATAAGATTTACAGTACAATAATTAAAACAATGCAAATAACAATTAAGGAAACAAGTTTCTATCACAGATCATATATAAATACACTTCAGTATAAAAATCTAATGCATACTACTCTGTAAAGCAATCCGACGGTTTAAAACTTTCCCACATACAACAAATCTGCAGCAGACGACTTTAAAAATATCTACTAAAAAATATGTAAAATCTCTATAATTGTAGGTATAATTACTGAAAAAAAGTTAAAAACTTTGTTGCAAAAGGAGAAATGGCTCGTTTTGAGCAATTTCTCCTTTAGTGACAATGTTTTCAAAAGTCGTCTGCAGCGTTTGTAATCAAAATGCGTCTACAGTTGGAAAATGGATAAGAAGCATGTGGCCAATCTCAAGATGACAGGAACCAATAAATCTTATGGTCAATAATATCTAAACCCTCTCCCTCTTAGTTTAAACTTATTTATTTTACATCGATTGCGAAACAAGCTTTTAGCTTATATTAATCACGCTCGATGTCTGCTTCCTGGATACTTAACCAGTTTGCGCCGTTTGTGCGAAAAGATCCGAAAGTCGGGATCCGCTCATCACGGGCTCGAACCAGGGACCTTTGATACGAGAGGCCGCACTCTACCTCTTCATCACTGTCTTTCCCTATTGCAGATGCATAAATGAAAGGATAGATTTTTAATAGAGTTGAGAATAATGTGGCAAAACAGGAACTTGCTCATTATGAGCAATTTTTTTTCCTTTTGTCACAAATGTCTTCAAAAGTCGTCTACTGCAGAGGCATCTATATGTGGGAAAGGGTTAACATTTTCTGCTTATTAGTCCCCTACCGGCGTGCCGAAGGGGACTATTAGGTTTGCACTCCGTCCGTCAGTCCGTCCGTCAGTCAGTCAGTCCGGCAAATCAGTTTTCCGCACTTTTTTTCTACATGCTTTGAGGTATCGAGCTGAAATTTTGTATATGCCTTTGTAATCATGTGTCACAAATCAAGTTCGCGTTTCCTGGGATTTCGTCAATTTTTTAATGAGTTATGCCCCTTTTTGGACTTAGAATATTCGTTTTCCGCATTTTTTTTCTACATGCTTTGAGGTATTGAGCTGAAATTTTGTATATGCCTCTGTAATCATGTGTCACAGATCAAGTTCGCGTTTCATGGGATTTCGTCAATTTTTTTATGAGTTATGCCCCTTTTTGGACTTAGTGCAAACCGGTAGGGGACTATGGTATTGCTTGCAATCCAGTTACTTGTTCTTCTATAATTTACTTTAAACCATTTTTGCGAACAATACCAGTATGGACAAAGATTAGCCTGCACATGTGTCTTATTTTTGTCAACTGATTGCTACTCGTTGATTAGTTTTGAGTGATTTAGAATCGCTGAGCATTTGAGTGACACTCTGCAACAGTTCGCACCTAGTGTAGATCCAGATCAGTCAGGGAAGTCTGGTTCTGCTCTGTAGTGTTTGTTAACCCTTTCCCTCATACGCTAATTCTGCAGCAGACGACTTGGAACATACATATTTTGTCAACAAATAGAAAATCTCTATAATTGAATGGATAATCTATGACTAAAAGTGGAAAACATTATGGCAAAAGTAGAAATTGCTTGTTTTGAGCAATTTCTTCTTTTGTCACAATGTTTTCAAAAAGCGGTCTGCTGCATAGGCGTCAGAAAGCGTATATATCAGGGAAAGGGTTAAATTAATGTTTCTGGCAACAATTGAAAGGCTGATTCTCATCTACACTTTTAATCCTTTCCCACATAAAGAAGCTTTCTGACACATATGTAGCAGATGACTTTAGTGTGGCAAAGGGATAAATTGCTCATATTAAGTAATTTTCGACTTGCCACAATGTTTTTAACTTTATTCAACAAATAAACGTTCATATATAGAACTGTTAAATATTTTTGTCTAGCTGTCTTCAAAGTCGTCTGCTGCATAGTTATGGTTTGTGGGAAAAGGTTAACACTAAGGTTGATTTTCCTGGAGCGTGGCTCGTTTTTACAAATTTAACAGAGTGAACCCTTTCCCACATACAACAAATCTGCAGCAGACGACTTTGAAAACATAGTGACAAAACATGAAAAATCTCCATAAAAAATAGTTTAGTTGTTAAATAAAGTTGAAAACATTGTAGCCAAAGAAGAAATTGCTCATCATGAGCAATTTTACCTTTGGCCACAATGTTTTCGAAAGTCATCTGCTGCAATTGCGTAAAAATGCGTCTGCAGGTGGGAAAGGGTTAAAATAATGATAACAATTGTAACAACAGTGGGTAAGGAGCAGATGCAGTTTGAAGCTGAAAATTACTGACAAACAGACAATGAACAGACAGTGATCCCAATAGAGCCCCTTAACCCTTTCCCGCATACAACAAATCTGCAGCAAACGGTCGAAAGCGTCTTGTTGTGGGAAAGGAATAAGCCTTTTGCTAATGTAATCTTAAAAAGTAAATCAATTTATTGAATTTGCTTTTTCTTAAACAAGATGAATATACCGGCTGTAATTGGTCTCACATACAAAAACTCTGCAGCAGAGGACTTTGAAGGCAAAACTATATGAAAACAGCAGCTATAAATGAAAATTTAAAAAATTTGGATAGAGTTGAAAACATTGTGTCAAAAGGAAAAATTGCTCATTATGAGAAATTCCTTCCATTACGAAAAGTTTCTTTCAATGTTACAATGTTTTCAAAATTCATTTGCTGCAGAGGCTTCAGAAAGCATCTGTATGTGAGAAAAGAATTAAGACAATGGTTTGTTTTACTTCGATGACCTATATATATCAACACAACTCTGTCTCAATGTGAAACTTATTGTAGAATACAGGCAGTGCTTCCGTCTTTCCTCTGTCCCTCTGCAGACCTCACAACTCTTCCGTTCTTCTCTTTAGTTGTTCCTTGCTAAAAAATAAAAAAAATAAAATTAAATACTATTCTCCATTAATTTTGTATTACAAGGAGGTTGAATTAAATGCGCAACTGCTATCAGAATGCATTTCATAAAGGTAAATTGTAATTGGTTGTTAATCAAATTATTTATAATAATTATGTAAAAATTACTTTATGAATTAAGTAGTATCGTTATTATATTACAGTTATTGTAACTTAGTAAGTAATAAATAATATGTGATTACTCTAATAATCATTTAAGTATTTAACAAATATTACTTAGTAAGAGATTTACGTTTTATAATACTTTTTTATTTAACTATAAGTAACAAGACAGTGGATGAAATATTTGAAATACAAACACAGTCATGAGTTGAACTTTCATAACGGTGAAAGGCTATGATGTACAATTTGTTTATTAGTGTGTCAAGATGATGTACAATTTGTTTATTAGTGTAGTGTGTCAAGATGATGTACAGTGTGTCAAGATTAATAATAATAGTTGTAAGTTGATGAATAATTTTTTCTTTATTGAATAAAGACAGATTATATAAGCCCATCCGTCGGAAAAGGTTCTAGTAGGCTTTTGTGAAGTCTAAATAATAACCAGACTGTGCAGCTGAAATCTGATCAAGATTCACTCTGTTCACATATTACTTTCACAAGCTTGAGTAGCTTCTGTCAACATGTGTAGACCCTGATAAAACTGAGCAAATGGACCGGCTGATCTGATCCTACATGGTTCACAAATGCAAACTTGTACCTTTTTTACATGGGCAGTTCATCATAATGCAGTCTATTTTTACCTGCCTCCTATTTTGTTAGTGCTCATATTCTACATTAAAACTCATTTATCTATTTATTTGAAAGGTGGTTTAAGATTATCACAAATTTTTACTAATCTTCAGAAGTTATTCAAATTAATTATAAACTTAAAAGTTTTCATTTATCACAAATATATTATATATAGCTGAAAAAAGAAGAGTTTTAAATCTTACATAAGATCCATCAGTTCATAGTATTGATACGTACATCACCTATTATAAGCTTAAGAAATAAGAACAACAATCATAACATTACAACAAAAAACCCACTGTACATAACTACCTGCAAATAATAATTCATATACACACATATACATATATATGATTTCAAAGCAAATGTAAATGTAAATAAAGAAAATAAATATTGAACATAATTTTAAACATGTTTATAATAAATTAGCTAAGTCAATGGAAAACCTACCAATTCTAAGTGAGATTTTGTTTTATTAGGGTTTTACGCCGCTTTCAACATTATTTCAGTTATATCATGGCAACAGTTCACTTATTCATGATCCCTGGGTAAACAATCCAGTACTAGGCTAGAAAATGTGCCTTGCCCAAGGGCACTCCACTTTTTGACTGTCGTGCCGCGACTGGGGATCGAACCCGGGACACCCGGTTTCAAATCCCCGATGCTAACCACCCGACCACGGCGGATTCCTTTCTAAGTGGGAGGAAGGGAATTTAAATTTAAACATGCAATGTAATTGCAAACATGTTTATACTGAGAAGAGTCACTGTATACCAACCAATTTTAAATGTAAGAAAAGGAAATAAAAGTTAAACATGTAATTTGATTATTTCAAACATGTTTATCATACTAAGCCAAGTCACTGTATACCAACCAATTCTAAATGAAAGGTAAGAAATTAAAAGTTAAACATTCTATATAATTTCAAGCATGTTAATATGTATTTATCGACGGTAGTATATACAAGGTGGGGAAATGACCATATAAGGAGTTTTTGTAAGTTGGCGGAAAAGTAAGCTTGTGCGCAGCAGGTTTTGTGTACTGTACACACAGTTGATGGTCATTCGAGGATATACGGTCTCGAGGTTGGATTCAAATCCAAAGTTATCCCGTATTCAATAACCGTCAACCTATTTAGGGTTAAAATATATATGCCATTGGACCATGTATAGAACATAGCGAATTCAGTTATGAATTCAAGTTATTTATCAGTTACTTTTGGAAATACAATTTGTTGAATTAAGTTTTAATACGGGTTTAAAAAAGAAACAAATTGAGTAATGTCGGAGGGTGGAAGAGACAGCTAAAACTGGTCAGAGCACATACAACAAATCTGCAGCAAATTACTTTGAAAACAGTCTGGCAAAATTATGGGAAAACTCTACAAATGATGGTACGATTACTGAAAAAGGCTGAAAATATTGTAGCAAAAGGAGAAATTAATCATTTTGAGCAATTTCTCCTTTTGTCACGATGTATTAAAAAGTCGTCTCCTGCAGATGTGTCAAAGTGTCTATAGGTGGGAAAGGTTTAATATCCTATAACAATCCTACAGAAATTAGGATAACCACAATACTGATAAAACAACATGGTGCAAACCAAATTTAGAAATTAATTAACATAAAACATGTAACCCCTTAAACTATCACAAGAATACTTTAATTAATCAACACTGCAGTAGACAACTTTTGTACATATGGTTGCTTTTTATCTTTTATTCAAAAATTATTTTGTGTTTGTCGTACATTTTGTGATCCAATTTAAATGATAAAAGAAAAGCATAAATGCGTACATAATTAATCAATGTGATTAATTCTTAACATGTAAAATCAAAAGGTATTAGTCAATCTGCATGCAATCTACATGGATATCACAAAATCCTCGAAATCGAAGTTCCAGTTTGTATCACACTCCCTAATTTGGGATATTTAACTTTATTGTAGACCGTCCTCAGGATGTCCTGTCATGTATCTGTAAACAACGGGTTCTGTTTTCTCAAGCAAACTCTTATGTTGTAGGCACATATTGAATTCATGTTCGAATCCTATACCTGGCATTCACACATCAAACTTACTTTAACATAAATTCATTAATCAAAGTAACTACAACACTACACATAGTTTTAACATTGACGACTATAATCAATTCAGTATGCCAATAGTACAATTCAGATCCTTTAATGGCCTCCTGGTCTCTCCCCCCATCACTTATATACATTAAACCCTCACTGTGAAATCCCTATGCAATACAACAAGTAGAAAAAATGCCCAATTGGACATACTTTGGGTTGAGACACAATAAGGGAGTCAAGAAAATATGTTATTAAGACTACGTGTTCTAAGTAAAGACTAAAATAGAATATTGAATATCCTTAGAAATACTAAACCTGTACTTTGGTTGGATGGCACAACAACATAACCTACGTTATGTATAAGCAAACAATACGGTTATTATTTCAGTGTAAGTGTTTGTTTATGTGTGCCTTAGCCATAGTACATCTATACTTATATAGTAAAGACTATAATAAACTAATGAATGCCCTTTTTGCTTTTTCCCACTACTTTTTACGGAACATGAAAGGTTGAATTGGGTAATATAACAAAACACTTTCTAAAGAAATGAAATTAGAGATTTGTAGGTGACCAAATGAAACAAATTTAGAAAGGGACTGTGAAAAGCAAATTCATCCAAAAAAAGAAAAAAGGCTAAAACAGAGCCTTGTTACACTAAAAGAAATAACTAGACAGTAAAACAAAGGTAATATCTTATAGTTTCTCCTACATTCGTTACAGGTTTAATAAACCTATTCTTTTATAAACCTATTAAAGAATAGAGTTGAAATATTGTGGCAAAAGGGGAAATTGCTCATTATGTCTCCTTTTGCCCTAATGTTTTCAAAAGTCATCTGTTAAAGATGTGTCTGCAAGTTTGAAAGGGTTAACCCTTTCCCCGCAAACATCAAATCTGCAGCGACGACTTTGAAAACATAGTGATAAACACCTGAAAAATCTGCATAAAAGATAGCTTAATTGTTCAATAAAGTTGAAAACATGTGGCCAAAGGAGTAATTGCTCATCAGGAGCAATTTCACCTTTGGCCACAATGTTTTCAAAAGTCGTCTGCTGCTTTTGCGGCAAAATGCGTCTGCACGTGGGAAAGGGTTAATGAATAATTTGTTTTATATTTATTAACACTATTGTGTAATCAATTAAGTTTCATGCCTATAAAAGAATTAAGATGTTTAACCCTTTCCCTCATATAGACGCTTTCTGACGCCTCTGCAGCAGACAGCTTTTTGAAAACATAGTGACAAAAGAAGAAATTGCTCAAAACGAGCAATTTCTCCTTTTGCCACAATGTTTTCCACTTTAAGTCATAGGTTATCCACTCAATTATAGAGATTTTCTTTATTTTGACAAAATATGTTTAAAGACGTCTGCCGCAGAATTGTCGTATGAGGAAAAGGGTTAACTGAATGGGTTGGGCAGTATCACAGTGTTTCCTGGGTAGATTTCCAGTACTACAAGTATTTTTCATCCTTACACTGATACTGCAGTCAAGGAGGGAAGCCAATACTATCATATTTAACCCTTTCCCACATACAACAAATCTGCAGTAGATGACTTTCAAAACTTATTGACAAAAACATGAACAATATCAATAAATGAGTTTTACTATTAAATAGCGTTGAAAACATTGTGGTAAAAGGAGAAATTGCTCGTTTTGAGCAGTTTCTTCTTTTGTCGCAATGTTTTCAAAAGCCGTCTGCTGCAGATGCGTCAAAATGCGTCTGCAGGTGGGAAAGGGTTAAAGTCTTTTGCATGACCTCACTTGGGATCAAACCCTGACCTTCCACCCCAAGGCTCTAACCACTACACCATGAAGACGGTTTCATGGAGATATGAATAATACCGGTTCTAGAGAATGATTTGTTTCTATACAAACAAGGTTAAAGAAGATATTTCAATATGTTCTTCTATTGTAGTATTAATTTAATAATTCTGAATGATATCCGAGTTACCTCATAGAATATTCGATTTAATGGTCAGAATATATAGTTTTAGCCACAATTTACCCTATAAACCAAGTTGCGTGAAGCTACTGGTATTATAGCTATTACTAAAATATCTAACAATCACTTGAGATAATTAATAAGCTTGTCAGAATTCAATGTTTTTTGTTGAGCAAAAATAAGATAAACAAAATTATTCAGTTGCCTGTAACATTGTCACATGACTTGCCAACTGCTTCAAGTCTAAAAATCAAAAATCACCGTAAAATCAGCGACAATCAAAAAGTTTAAAATTTATCAATTACCAGCCGCTATCAAGCAATAACATTTATTTTCTGTCCATCTTAACCATTTCCCACATACAACAAATCTGCAACAGACGACTTTGAAAATATCTAGAAAATCTCAATAAATAAATGTGTAACTGTTGAATCGAGTTGAAAACATTGTGGCAAAGGGAGCAATTTCCCCTTTTGTAACAATGTGTTCAATAGTTGTCTGCTGCAGAGGGATCAACATATGTCTGTATGAGGGAAATGGTTAAAAGTAATTAGAACCTTTGTGAATAGGGATTTGTGGGAAAACATGCTTTATGCAACTTACAAAGTAGCTGCGCTTTATACATAAAACTGTAACAACAGACCAAATGATTATTCCATGTAAACAGCATGTTGAACTATAGAATGAATACACAAACAAACAAGAAAATAAACAGAAAGTGAGGACTTCACACAACTCCCATGACCTTGAAATGTCAAATTTACATGTTTATTATTAGATTGCAAGCAACTTTTCAAATAGAGACAAATCAATAAGTTTTGCTTAACACTTTCCCTCCTATAGATGCTTTCTGACGCCTCTGCAGCAGACAGCTTTTTGAAAACAACGCAACATGTCACCATGTTTTCAACTCTATTCAATTATTGTTCTTTCATTTAAAAGAGATTTTCTGTGCTTTTGCATGCCTAGACATTTTCTAAGTCGTCTGCTGCAGATTTGATGTTTGCGGGAAAGGGTTAACCCTTTTAAACTTGCAGACACATCTTTAACAGATGACTTTTGAAAACATTAGGGCAAAAGGAGACATAATGAGCAATTTCCCCTTTCGCCACAATATTTCAACTCTATTCTTTAATAATACTTCCATTTATAGAGATTTTCCATACCCCTACCTAAATGTTTTCAAAGTTGTCTGCTGCAGATTTGTTGCATGTGGGAAAGGGTTATTTTAGACCACAAGCAAAAGATGTAAATCCATTTTTTCCCCACTATACATCGACAAAGTGTAGAACAGGGACTTGTTTGGGCTTTATCCTAACATTCCGAAATGGAACCACATTTAGATGACTTCAGATCCCTAACCCCTTTCCAACTTACAACAAATCTGCAGCAAACAACTTTGAGTACATGTTTGGAAATATGTGAAATATCGTTATGAGAAATTTCTCCATTTGTCACAACGTTTTTTAAAAGTCGTCTGCTGCAAATGCGCTAAAATGTGTCTGCAAGTTTGAAAGGGTTACTATGGATCAAACAGAGAGCCAGGTTCCATACTGGTTAAAAAAAATAAAGTATGTATTGTTACTCAATGCCAAGGTTCCAATACTTTATTATTACTGTATTTTCAATAAACTGATTAACAATTACAGGTATTTAATTGCCTGTTTACATGATAAAATATTTTAAATGTCAACTGCTTTGAAAATGATAGAGGAAATAAGGGAAATATCTTCATCAAGCTTTTTGGTTCATGCAGCATCGTGCATTTTGTATATTTTGGTTTGCCTAGTTCTTTCTGAACCAATTGGATAGTGGTTATTTTGATAATAAACATATAATTACATTCATCTAATTATCACAAGATTGCAGACACATTTCGACGCATCTGCAGCAGACGACTGTTGAAAACATTTTGGCAAAAGGAAAAAATTGCTCAACTCTATTTAATGGTTTACCCTATCATTTAAAGAGAGTTTCTACATTTTGGCTTAGATGCTTTCAAAGTTGTATGCTGCATATTTCTTGTATATGGGAAAGGTTTAACCCGTTCCCAAGTACAATAAATCAACAGCAGACAACTTTGAAAACATTTAGTAAAACGTATGCAAACTCCCTATAAATGAAAGGACAATTATTGAAAGAAGTTGAAAACATTTTGGTAAATGGAGAAATTGCTTGTTTTGAGCAATTTCTCTTTTTACCACAATATTTTCAATAGTCTTCTGCTGTAGAGGCTTCAGAAAGTGTCCATATGTGGGAGAGGTCAAATTTCACATGATATTCAAGGTCACTGAGTTTGTGCACACATTCAGAATACACTGGTGCATGGTACAAGAGGTAGATTGCTACAGTTTCACTCACATTGATCCCTTGTAAGGATTTACTCAATGGCTTGTTATTTACATTCAATTTCTTATGAATTCGCAAGTCAGGTGAAGCGGCTTCCATGTATGGTGCGAGCTCAACGGAAGCCAGGGAGTCAGTATCATCTCCTTTTCTGATCTGACATCCGAAATAGTGAGCGATTAAGAAAAAAAATCATATGCTTTTAGTAAAAAAAAAATCTTGGCTAAACAGGCATGAATTATGAATAAATCAAAAGTTTACAATTACGATTTTGACATAGTAAAAAAAAATCTTGGCTAAACAGGCATGAATTATGAATAAATCAAAAGTTTACAATGACAATTTTGACATACCGTAGCTAGGAAATTTGGTGGCTTTTTACCAAAATACAAATATTTTATAAGATATTACCATGGTGTGTAGAGTCACTCTGTTACATAAATTCAAGCAAAGTGGAAAAACATTTATAGTTTGCGTTATTCCAAGCAACCTCCTTGGTGGTATATTGGTAGAATATCTCGAGGGCTTGGCGTGAAACGGTTGTAACTAAAAACCAATTTTGAAAACCCTTGTTTAGGGGTAATTTTGACCCCTTTGTAAACAATGCAAATTTAGATGCCATTGCTCAGAACGAGCAATGGCACCTAAATTTCCATTGTTTACCAAGAAAAATAGGTCAACGCTTTATAAAGACTTTATGGCAAGGTGATTAACCTTGGTAAAAAAAGAGCAATTTTAGTTACAACCGTTTCACACCAAGCCCTCGAAATTTCTGTCTTGATTGCAAGACTTTGTGGGTATGATCCCTGGCCGAGCTATACCAAAGACTTTAACCCAATGTACAATGTATATCGTTAACCCTTTCCCTCATACGACAATTCTGCAGCAGACGACTTTGAACGTATTTTGTCAAAACATAGAAAATCTCCATAATTGAATGGATAACCTATGACAAAAAGTGGAAAACATTGTGGCAAAAGGAGAAATTGCACGTTCTGTGCAATTTCTTCTTTTGTCACTATGTTTTCAAAAAGCCGTCTGCTGCAGAGGCGTCAGAAAGCGTCTATATGAGGGAAAGGGTTAAAAATGGTAGTAATGGCTTTCCCCCCCCTTGGTGATCAGGATTGTGGAATTAGCATCATGACTGACTTGCTGGTGTCAGGATAAATGGACCAGTAGTACTGGTAACTATAGAGATCCTGAGAGTCAAGGAGGGAAAACAATTATTAAAGTCGCAACAGAAACATATGACAAAGAAATTGTCTGAGTCTATTTATTATAATAAAGAGAGTGATTTAAACATAGAAACTTAGGTTTTTTTATGAAGGAAATTTATCCAGCTTAAATATGTTCACTAGATCAGGTAATAGATCAAAAGCAGGTAAAATAGAGATTAAACGTGCTTTAACTTATAAATATATTAGGGAACTTTCAGATAACGAGGAAAAATTGTTCGCCTTAACAGACAGTGTGTCGTGTGAAAGATCCAGGACTTAAGCTGGAAAATTCCCTAATATATTGTTAAGTTATGGATCTTTGACCTTGAATTGTTACCTTGACCTTTTCACTACGGTTGTTGAATTTTATATGCTTCAAAGTCATATAAGGATTGACAATCATGGACAGTTATTTGAAAAGCCACTGATAAATGGTAAAGTTATACCTCAGATAAGCTCTATTTTACCCATTTTTTACCGTGACTTTTGAGCTACAGTTATGTATTTGTACATACCAAGCCATCTTATCGAGACAAGCAAGTGTCAAAGGTTTTTTGGAAATCTAATGATGAACAAAGAAGTTATAAAGAAGTTTGGACCACACACAGACAGAACACTTAAATACAAATGCACGCATACAACGTCAAAAAAATACACCAAATTAAAATTGTGATGACTATTTCTTGCACAATGCAAGTGCGCTCGACTTAATAAGAAACCATGACAACATGTCAAAATTAATTTGACTGTACTAAATATATGCTTATTCAAGGGCAGATAACTCTCTATAGTAGAGGAGTCTGATAACAAAAAAGTTAAAGTCTTATAACAGACTTTATTTCCATTAATTATGTACTGTAAACGAAATATGAGTAAATTGAATCACCTTTTAAATATGTGTACATCTTTTGCACAGAGGCCCACAGGGAAGACTGGGCATTATAAAGTTGGTCCATAAAAAAATGACATTTCACATCTGGTTGACTATAATTACAGCTTTGTATATTATAATAACAAGAAAATTTACATTCATTTTGTTGATATTGTACCTACTTTTACCTACAAATGAAATCAGTATGATATTTAAACAATTTGATATGAAAAAATAGTGCAAAAAGTTCAAACTCACTCAACACCCATTTATCTCAAAATGGTCTAAGTATACAAACTGATATCATGCATTCAAGTGCAATAGTCGCAAAAATGAGAAAAATCTTGAATTCACAAATTAAGGAAAACACTGAAAGTGATACGCTCCCCTACACTTTTCAATACCACATAAGTAGAGATATTTATTGTGTTGGTGGTTTATTTTTTATACTGAGTCCCACTATATTCCAGTTTTCGTTTGGTTTTATGCAGGTTTCCATTTTACTCCAGCTTGTAATTTTTGAGAAATAGCCAGGACATGAACTGGTAAAACATATATACTTACAACAAAAAGTAAATGGACGAATAATGCAAAAAAAATATAACTACTACAGTGTTAATCTTTTTGCATGTACAACAAATCTGAGACATTGAAATGATCTGGAGAAAAATCTGGTAAATCATTTAATATTAAATTTTGCTTTAACCCTTTTCCACTTGTAGACGCTTTCTAACCTCTGAAGCAGACGACCTTTTGAAATCATAGTGGCAAATGGAGAAACGAGCAATTTCTCCATTTGCCACAATGATTTCATCTCTATTCAATAATACTAATATCATTTATAGAGATTTTCTGTATTTTGGACATCATAATTTCAAAGTCGTCTGCTGCAGATTTATTCTATGTGGGAAAGGGTTAAGAATAGAGTTGTGTTATAAGAAGAAAGTGCTGCAGTGGCGTCACAAAACTGCTGTATGTGGAAAAGGGTTATAACAGTAACTCCTATACTGTACAGGAGTCTTTTATCAAGACTCATTGAATTCCAGCCTGTGATGTTTTAATAAACTAGAAATATCACTGAAGGTGATGAATACCCCCAGCTGGTGCCTGACAATATGTACATATGTATGAGAAATTCAAGGGGCCATAACTCATTTAACAAGAGCACCACGTACGGCACAGACGCTCGACTGATAGGAAGAAAACAGAAAAAAAATAAATGAGCTAAACAAAAAACGACGACAACGCCAGGGTCATGACAATAGCTCTCGTTTTTTTCAAAGGTCGAGCTAAAAATAATTCCAGTGCAACACGCCGACAATATGCACAACTAGGCTTGGTATCAATCATTCTTGTGAAGTTATATTGAGTTCTGACCAAGGGTTGCTGAGAAATAGTGTTCACAAAATATGGACATATATGTAATATGTATGAGAAATTCAAGGGGCCATAACTCATTTAAAAATAATTCCAGTGCAACACGCCGACAATATGCACAACTAAGCTTGGTATCAATCATTCTTGTGAAGTTATATTGAATTCTGACCAAGGCTTGCTGAGAAATAGTGTTCACAAGAAATGTCCACAGACCAACAGACCGACCGACAAACAAACCGACCGACCGACCATCAAGCGAGACTCCTATATAGCCCCCATATACTATGTATCTGGGGGTATAATAATCAATACAAGAACATGGAATAGATATAAAAAAATGCATACACATACACTAAGTAAACAACAATATGCCAGATTATCAAGAAACAAGGGGACCATGATTGTCCTATATTGCTCACCTGATTAAAAAGAACTTTCTATGCAGTGGTGATGTTTTTCAACAAATCAAGATGGCTTGAACATATTTTATAGAAACCCTCCTAATGCACATTTTTGTTTAAATTATTTTTTAAATTAGACCAGAACTTTCAGTAGAAGAATTCCAATTGTTCCAACATAGGCATATAAAGGAAACTAGCCCTGCTCATGACGGCCATTATATTCTACCAATCAAGATAGTTTGAAAACTCTTTGTCGAGGGTCATCCAAAGAATACATCTGTGACATTATTTTGAAATCAGACTTTCAAAGGATAAGATTTCCAAAGTATGCACGCACTAGAGACATATAAGTCACACTATATTATAAGTCCTATCCAAATGGCTACCATTGTTTTGATCAAGATAGCATGAACATTCTTTGAGCAAGGTGACCCAAGGATTATTACTGCAAAATATAAATCTTTAACCCTTTCCCTCATACAACAAATATGCTGCAGACAAATTTGAAAACATTGGAAACTAACTTTAATGAAAGTACAATAATTGAATAGAGTTGAAAAGCTGTCTGCTGCAGATGCTTCATAAAGCGTCTATATGAGGGAAAGGGTTAATTAAATGGAACAAGTAGTTTCAGCCAAGAAATATTTTCATGGTATTGAATTATTTGGAATATTTTTTATAAGCAACAAACTTTATTAGGAACATTCCTGTGCAATCATTTTGAAATCAAACCAGCAGATTCAGAGGAGAAGAATTCTAAAGTAAAATATGAACAATTGACAGATGGCAGATGATGAGTGAACTGAGTGATCACAATAGCTCAACTAGAGAACAAAGTTCAGCTAGGTGAGCTAAAAAGAATCCCATAAAGAAAAAAAAGTGTAACCTCTTGTTTCTTATTTTTGATTCATATGATTGTTAAAAGCATGGCTACTGGTTTATATGTTTGAGTTAATTTTGTAAATAAAAAGGGTCCCTCTCAGAAATCAGAGGTTAGGTTAGTATATAACTACTGCAAGCAAACATGGATCAAAGTTGGGGTTTTATCAACCTTTGTGTGGACGACAGTGGTGCAGAGGTAGAGCGTCGGCCTCTGTTACTAAAGGTTCCATGTTCGTATCTCGTGATGAGCGGATTCTGTCTTTGGGATTTTTCAGCAGAAACGTCACGAGTACTGGTTAAGTCTCCAGGAAGCAGACATCAACGTGATTAATATGGGCTAAAAGCTTATTTAGCAATCAATGATGAAATAAATAAGTTTAATCTAAACTATCAACCTTTAACACCATGCACTTAATCAAATTTGGATGGATGAGAATTAGTGCTCTGGAAGTATTAACAAATAAACATAATCCATTTGTGAAAGATTTCCAAAATAAACTACTACTGTATTCCTAATTTAATGGCATATTGATTCACTCTTTCTCACAATTATAGACCCGTTTTGACGCCTCTGCAACAGGAGACTTTTGAATACATTGTGACTATAAAGTAGAAATAATGAGCAATTTCTCCTTTTGTCACAATGTTTTCAACTTTATTCAATAATCATACTTTCACTTACAGAGATTTTTCACATTTTGTCGAGATGTTTTCAAAGTTGTCTGCTGCAGATTTGTTGCATGTGGGAGGTAGAGGGTTAGTTAAAGTATTGCAGCATATTCCCAAGTAGCCGAATGTCACAATATATCTTTATTTCATACATACTGACAGGATATTTATTGTAAACTTGACAAAATGCAACGCTAGTATTCATTATCCATCTTGATTGCTTTATTTTTTTCAAGCAATTTTCTCCACCAATGTTTTCAAAAGTCATCTTCTGCAAATGCCTCCCAATAAGTCTACATGTGGGATAGGGCTTGAGCAAAAATGTTACAACAAGCAACAATGTTTTCAAAAGTCATCTGCTGCATATGCCTCTTCAAGTGCGAAACGTTTAATCTGCATTTGAGGAACATATTTCGTCGGATGTTTTCCACGCAGTTGGGTATAAAATTTGAATTTAAGAAAATGGAAGCTTATAAGCATAACGTATGGAAATATTTCACCAAAACAAACACACAAGCATGTACAGATTTGCTGTCATTTGTACAGATACAACAAAAGTGTTCTTGGTCAAAATTAGATGAACATAATCCTAGCATGAAACACCACAACATGGACCAACTAATTAAAGCAAGCATTGGATGGCGTTTACAAAAAAACGGAAATCAAACACAAATATGAATTTAAAAATAAGAAATAGGAAGAAGATCTACACAACGCAATACGGGAATATGTTCTGGTGAGGGTTCAATGCATTCTCTGTGATTCCTTACATTGACAAGAGATTTGGCTCGAGTTAGGGTCATGTCCTTATGATGGTGATGTTTTACTTTATCATAACTGACCACGCCCCCATTTTGCTCCGCCTCTTCAGTTAACTCCTCCTCCTCTTCTCCAAACACATATAAACTAATGAGGTCATCATCCCTCGGTTTTATACTTGCTTTTCTATTGTTTTTCTGTAAGCAATAAAATCATTATACAAATGATAGGTCAAATTCCTTTTTTCAACCATGAATGCTGTAGTACATGTTAAAGCTGGTACACTCTGTTGTGACTGTCTGAAACGCTGAAAACTCGACAATTTGACTATTCTGTTGATGTTGGGAGATGTTGAAAAGAGCAAGAAAAACATTTTTTCTAACATTGGGAAATGAGAAGTGACACCTAGTGTTGTACTGCAGGTTGACAGACTGTGAAGCCTCTGGAAAGGCTGTGTATGTGCACACACTCACCAAACTCTTCACTATCATATATTCAACCCCTGACAATTTGCAGACATGTTTGGAAGTATCAGTAGTAGCTGACGACTTTTGAAAACATTGTGGCAAAAGGAGAAATTGCTCATGATGAGCAATTTCTCCATTTGCCACAATTTTTTTCACATATCAATAATAATACTTTTATTAATAGAGTTTTTCTTTGCCGAGTTCAAAGTCGTCTGCTGCAGGGTTAAGTCATTTAACATTTTATATAATATCTCATGTTATTGTTAGCAAATTAATGATTGATAATTCTGGTAATTATTTACAAACAGCAATTTAAACAGTCATTATCTAATTTAACTTAAATGAACCTGTAAATCTACTCACAATGCATGCTTAAATAGTACTAACTCACAATTAAGGTGGCATTCCTCTTTTTTTCAAATTCAAATAATTCATTTTTTTTTTCATTATTATTCGCATCAAATATGTTATAATATTTCTACAGGTAGAAAAATTTAAATATTAAGTTTCACATAGTAAATTAACATAATTTAAGGAGACTTCTAATGATAAACGGATCAGAGGTGTAACTGGTTGAACATCAACTATACACACAGGTAAGATATAATCTATAGGGATAATATATTGAAATCCCACAATGCATGTGGTGAACTCAAATGGTCATCTTGGTCATACCGAAAACACAAGCTAGATATATCCATATACAGATTTATTGACATTATTGGATGAAATCAACACTTCCCACTATCAGCCCTCCATTTTTAATACATAAGTGTATACCGTTACCGGTTAATTGTACGCATTGGCCGAAAATCTCAATTAATCTGCATAATATGGATATATCCAGCTTGTGTTTACCAGGCGCCTGGGGATCATGCATGAAGTCATAATTTACAGGCATTTCAAAAACAATTGCTACAAACTCATGCACAGAATCAGGACGCTGTTTTGACTATATTAATAATACAAACATTTTTATCAGTCTTGTCTAAAATACAGATACTTAAAACATACCATAACTTAACATTAGTAACGGATCACACAAAACCCTATAGAAAGCATGCAGATATGACCTGACGTAACAAAACAAAAACATTTATACAATTTTATTTTGGGGTAACATTACAATAGTTCACTTTTAAACATTGAGCTAGGATTGTAATTATATAGAAACTCACTCATATCTACTTTTAACCCTTTCCCAAATAGAACAAATCTGCAGTAGACTAATTTAAACACATCTCGGAATCATTATGGAAAATCTCTATAAATGAGAGTATGAGTACTGAAAAAGGTTGAAAACATTGTGGCAAAAGGTGAAATTGCTCGTTTTGAGCAATTTCACCTTTCGTCACAGTGTTTTCAAAAGTCGTCTACTCCAGATGCGTCAGAAAGCGTCTGTATGTCACTGTGGGAAAGGGTTAACAGTATTTCAGTTCTATCACTGCATGAATGACCAGTAAAGGTAGTATACCAGTATAGGTAGTATACCAGTAAAGGTAGTATACCAGTATAGGTAGTATACCAGTAAAGGTAGTATACCAGTATAGGTAGTATACCAGTATAGGTAGTATACCAGTAAAGGTAGTATACCAGTATAGGTAGTATACCAGTATACTACTAAGGTAGTATACAAGTATATGTAGTATACCAGTATAGGTAGTATACCAGTATAGGTAGTATACCAGTAAAGGTAGTATACCAGTAAAGTTAGTATACCAGTATAGGTAGTATACCAGTACAGGTAGTATACCAGTATAGGTAATATACCATTATACCAGTACAGGTAGTCACTGTGGGAAAGGGTTAACAGTATTTCAGTTCTATCACTGCATGAATGACCAGTATAGGTAGTATACCAGTATAGGTAGTATACCAGTAAAGGTAGTATACCAGTATAGGTAGTAAACCAGTATAGGTAGTATACCAGTATAGGTAGTATACCAGTATAGGTAATATACCAGTATACCAGTACAGGTAGTATACCAGTATAGGTAGTATACCAGTATAATAGTATAGGTAGTATACCAGTATACCAATATAGGTAGTATACCAGTATACCAGTATAGGTAGTATACTAGTATAGGTAGTATACTTATTTTTTGATCACCCTTTGATGCATCTGCAGCAGGAGAAATCTGAAAAAGCATTGTGGGAAAAAGGAGAAATTACTTGTTACTAGCAATTTCTCTTTTCCCCACAATATTTTGGACTAGGTTTCAAATGATTACATTATAATCATGAATATAAAGTATATTATATTATCTATATATTGGAACATGCATACATATTTATGTAGAGATTATAATAAATCACTCATTATAACTTTCCCAAGTTGAAGATATATAATTATGTAGATAATGAAGTGACATGATAATAGATCAGCCTCATGCATTACATAGCTGTTTTAATTTTTCCAAGTATAAATGCATATAAATTATGAATTATGATTATCATGCTTCTAATAATCCTTCCCTTATGTACCTTATTTCTTTCTTTCTCTCTATATTTTCTTTTTCTCTTATTATCAATTTTTTTCTGATATTGTTTTCGTTATAATTAATGCTTTTGGTTGCCCTCTGATCCATATGTATCATATTTTGCAGAGCTGTCAAGTATGTATTATGTACATACTCAGCATCGAAATAAAATATTGTATTGTATTGCAATAACCGCTAAAAAATAAGGGTAACCTCAGCAAAAGAAACTAGAAATCACTTAACCCTTTCTGACCTGCAGACGACTTTTGAAAACATTGTGGCAAAGGGAGAAATTGCTCGTTTTGAGCAATTTCTTCTTTTGTCACTATGTCTGCTACAGAGGCCTCAGAAAAGGTCTATATGAGGGAAAGGGTTAATCAATTTTAGAGACTTACTTTCACATTAGAAACAAATAAAGAATAAACAAGCTGTACAAAGTGAAAGAAAGAATGGCAATTTAGATTAAAATTTTGTAAACATTGTAGGAAAAGGAGAAATTGCTCACTTTCATTACTTTCTTTCTTCTCTGAAATTTGTTTAATCCTTTTCCATATACAACAAAAGCTGCAGCAGACGACTTTGAAAACATCGAAACTCTCTTTAAAATGAAAGAACCATTATTGAATAAAGTTGAAAACATTGTGGCTAAAAGAGAAATTGCTCATCATGAGCGATTTCTACTTTTGCCACAATGTTTTCAAAAGACGTCTGCTGCAAATGCGTAAAAATGTATCTGTAATTGGGAAAGGGTTAAATATTGTCAGTTGACAAAAGCCTATAATACCCTGTAACAAGTTAAGTTGATATAGGACACTATCCACACTTAGGTCCGATTTTAACGCCATTTGTGCAATATCACTACTAACTCCAAATAAAAGAGATACTAATTATATATTAACCCTTTCACCTCATACGACAATTCTGCAGCAGACGACCGTGAACATATTTTGTCAAAAAATAGAAAATCTCTATTATAAATTGAGTTGATAACCTATGACTAAAAGTGGAAAACATTGAGGCAAAAGGAAAAATTGCTTGTTTTGAGCAATTTCTTCTTTTGTCACTATGTTTTCAAAAAGCTGTCACCTGCAGAGGTGCCAAAAAGCGTCTATATGAGGGAAAGGGTTTATATGTGGGGGGGTTACAGGATTTGTACAATATACAAACTGACGCCATACTTCAAAACCATATTTTATTTCATATAATAAGACATGCCAAAGATTATGTAAAATGCTAATCTTACTCCATTTTTCGTCTGTTCACGCGTCTGGAGATAGTATTTCTCAGCTTTGATGATCTGTATTTCAATGAAGAGAATGATTAGGTAATGATGAAAAAGAAAGACAGTAGAAATTAATTTAAATTATTGAAAATAAACAACACAAAGAAATAAATTTCACAGTGCAAAAAGTTAATATGTTATGGTTTATGATAAACATAAGATGATCAAAGAAACACATGTGCCGCCTGTCAGCCATTGAAAGAAGGACGGACGGACAATAGTGAAGTGAAGCATATAAAGCGTCTCCCTGTCAAGACAGGCCACACTTTAAGGCTCTGTCACACACTACCGATGTACCTCGCCGGGACTAAACCGGAGCACAGAATTAACAACGGCGAGAAAATTGGTGGAGCTCCGTCGAGAAAGCACTTGAAAAACCACAATTGGCTGTAACAATATCGATGTAGTGCTGTATCACATCGCTAAGAACGGTAGAACATCGGCAGGACTACAGTTTCACATATGTACGATTACAGAATACACTGATGCCACCGGAGAGCTGCCATGAAGAGCAATTTCTCCTTTTGCCACAATGTTTTCAAAAGACGTCTGCTGCAAATGCGTAAAAATGTATCTGTAATTGGGAAAGGGTTAAATATTGTCAGTTGACAAAAGCCTATAATACCCTGTAACAAGTTAAGTTGATATAGGACACTATCCACACTTAGGTCCGATTTTAACGCCATTTGTGCAATATCACTACTAACTCCAAATAAAAGAGATACTAATTATATATTAACCCTTTCACCTCATACGACAATTCTGCAGCAGACGACCGTGAACATATTTTGTCAAAAAATAGAAAATCTCTATTATAAATTGAGTTGATAACCTATGACTAAAAGTGGAAAACATTGAGGCAAAAGGAAAAATTGCTTGTTTTGAGCAATTTCTTCTTTTGTCACTATGTTTTCAAAAAGCTGTCACCTGCAGAGGTGCCAAAAAGCGTCTATATGAGGGAAAGGGTTTATATGTGGGGGGGTTACAGGATTTGTACAATATACAAACTGACGCCATACTTCAAAACCATATTTTATTTCATATAATAAGACATGCCAAAGATTATGTAAAATGCTAATCTTACTCCATTTTTCGTCTGTTCACGCGTCTGGAGATAGTATTTCTCAGCTTTGATGATCTGTATTTCAATGAAGAGAATGATTAGGTAATGATGAAAAAGAAAGACAGTAGAAATTAATTTAAATTATTGAAAATAAACAACACAAAGAAATAAATTTCACAGTGCAAAAAGTTAATATGTTATGGTTTATGATAAACATAAGATGATCAAAGAAACACATGTGCCGCCTGTCAGCCATTGAAAGAAGGACGGACGGACAATAGTGAAGTGAAGCATATAAAGCGTCTCCCTGTCAAGACAGGCCACACTTTAAGGCTCTGTCACACACTACCGATGTACCTCGCCGGGACTAAACCGGAGCACAGAATTAACAACGGCGAGAAAATTGGTGGAGCTCCGTCGAGAAAGCACTTGAAAAACCACAATTGGCTGTAACAATATCGATGTAGTGCTGTATCACATCGCTAAGAACGGTAGAACATCGGCAGGACTACAGTTTCACATATGTACGATTACAGAATACACTGATGCCACCGGAGAGCTGCCATGAAGAGCAATTTCTCCTTTTGCCAGAATGTTTTCAAAACTCGTCTGCTACAGACTACAGATCAAGGTATCAGAAATCGAGGGCTTGGCGTGAAACGGTTGTAACTAAAATTGGTATTTTTTTTACCAAGGTTAATCACCTCGCCATAAAGTCTTTATAAGTGTTAAATCACTTTTCTTGGTAAACAATGTAAATTTAGGTGCCATTGCTCGTTCTGAGCAATGGCACCTAAATTTGCATTGTTTACAAAGGGGTCAACATTGCCCCTAAACCAGGGTTTTCAAAATAGGTTTTTAGTTACAACCGTTTCACGCCAAGCCCTCGAAATGGTCTGTATGTGGGAAGGGGTTAAAATGGCGTAACAGGTAAACAGTTACCAGAGATGAAATCTAGAAAGTATATGATCTTAACCCCCATTTCCCACATATAACATATCTGCAGCAGAGAACTTTGAAAACATCTCAATAAATATATATATGAAAATGTCTACTAATGAACATGTAATTGAAAAGAGATGTGGCAAGCAGAGAAATTGCTTTATCATGTTTTCAAAAGACTCCCTGCTGCAGAGGCGTCAGAAAGTTTCTGTATGTGGCAGGGTCGTAGCTCCCTTTAGGCACTGTAGGTACATGCCTATACATTTTTTTCAAAATGTCCCAAAATGCAGCTGCTGCGATAGACATCTGCGTAATGTATCGACCCGATCAGCCTGCGCTGTCCGCGCAGACTGATCCGGCCGATACATTCCGTTTTAGGGGGATAGATGTATAGAGTAGTGATTCCTGAAACAGAAAAATCCACAGGAGGCGAAAAGTGTCTATCCGGGTAGGCCGGTGTGGCATGCTTAGGCTGATCCGGGTCGATACTTTACACAGAGTCCACAATGTTGATTTTCTCACGAGACGGCCTACACATTGATTATTGCAAAGCTACGTCCCTATGTGGGAAAGGGTTCAATGGAGGTGGTATTTTAATTTTTTGCACTGTGTATTCATTCCGGGTCATATTGCAATACAATCGTACCTAGAATTGACTATAATATTGTAGTTACAAATGTGTTGCATATGACCTTTAAGTAAGCATTGATGTTGTGTTCATACTTGAAATATGCTTGAGTGCATTGCTTTGAAACCTTATCTGACTGAATGATTTCAGATTCTTTTTTTTTTGGAGAACAAATTTCATTAGCCATTTTATATGTTATAAAAGCATTCAACTATTCCGGGAATGAGCACAACATATACAATCTATTCTATAGGAAATAGGTAGATTTAACATTTATAATAAATATCAATGTGAACAATTTATTAACACTTTGGTGGATAAAGAATACAACCGTTTTAACTAACAGCTCAAAATAAGATGAAGATCAACAATAATTTTACGTGAAGACCATAAAAGAACATTGATCATCAATCATTTTTTACATTAATTCAAATTTTATAATTTTCTGTTTAAACAGAAAGTTTCATGCTGTTAGATAACCTTGACCCTAGATGTTTTTTCCCTTTAAAAGCAATAATCTAGTAAGGCATTTATATTTATGTCTTATAATTCCCCTTAACTTTCGGCGCCAAGTTTATCACAGAAAAGTCCAGCCAGCGCCAGGTTTATTTCACACTTTCTCAGTAGTATTATTATTATTAGTAGTAGTAGTAGTAGTAGACGAATTCCTATGGTGCTCTATCGTAATCGTTTATTCTAGTGATACACATATATACTAATATAATGATGTATAATTAAAAGTCAATGAATCTGAAAAAAGAAATTGATTTGTAATACAATACTATTTACATGTACTAAATCAAATATGTATTTAAAACCATGATCTTCACTATAATCTGTTACGAGTGAATACAATATAGTCCCAGGAAAGGTTTGACTATACGTAGGTACTGGGATATAATAAGCATAAAGCATTTATTGAAACATAAATATAAACCCAAAATTATAGCAAAAATAAATAAATGCTAATAAATTCCATGTTTTCTTTCAAATTCACTTTGCAATAAATTTTCATTTCTAGTAAGTAAAGTTTAATGTATTTAAAAATATGCCAACGCATTATATATAGTGCACAGCAAATGTTGATAGACACTTATGGATTATAACTTCAAAATACTCTTTAGCCAAGCTAGGTTAGATCAAGGCAATGCTTTTATTTGTTCATACAGTGTTAACCCTTCCTACATACGACAATTTTGCATCAGACGACTTTGAACGTATTTTGTCAAAACAGAAAATCTCTATAATTGAATGGATAACCTATGACTAAAAGTGGAGAACATTGTGGCAAAAGGAGAAACTGCTTGTTTTGAGCAATTTCTTCTATTGTCACTATGTTTTCAAAAAGCTGTCTGCTGCAGAGGCGTCAGAAAGCGTCTATATGAGGGAAAGGGTTAATGTAAATCTAGCACCTATGTAAGCACACACAATTCAATTTTTTAGAATAACCAAATCCTTAAATTGAAAACATTATAGGGTGAATGTTGAACAGTTTTGAATACAAAAAAAAAAAAAATGCTTTATCTGCACAACGTTTTAAACACTTTCATATTTGTTGAATACAAATAGAAATGTATCATATAATAAATAGAAATGTTCTACAATAAATGTCCCTAAGATATTGACTAATATTGTTAATATTGAATAGAGCCTCTTAAAGCACCAACGGGTCATTGAAGTTCAAGACTACCCATGACGAAAGAAACTGCTTAATTAACCCTTTCCCACATACATACGCATTCTTTCGCATTTGCAGCAGACAGCTTTTGAAAACATCCTGGCAAAAGGAGAAATTGGTCATAATGAGCAATTTTCATCTTTTGCCACAATGTTTTCAACTGTATTCAATTTTTAAATGTTCATTTACAGAGGTTTTTCATGCGTTCGCCAAAATGTTATCAAAGTCGTCTGCTGCAGATATTGTGTGTGTGGGAAATGGTTAACCCTTTCCCTCATACGACAATTCTGCAGCAGACGACTTTGAAAATACTTTGTAAAAAAGTAGAAAATCTCTATAATTGAATGGATAACCTATGACTAAAAGTGGAAAAACATTGTGGCAAAAGGAGAAATTGCACGTTTTGTGCAATTTCTTCTTTTGTCACTATGTTTTCAAATAGCCGTCTGCTGCAGAGGCGTCAGAAAGCGTCGAGGGAAAGGGTGAACTTGCCAAATAGCAATAAAACTATTATTCCCAGGGTGCTAAGCCATGTGGAGTTTGATTGAAAGGGACAAATGAGCTCTGCTCCATATTGATCGATGACCAATTATCTGATATAAAAATCCACAGTGCATCTATGCAATCTTGTACAAGTGTTCAATGATTTGCAGAACTATCTTTAACCCTTTCCCTCATATCGACGCTTTCTGAAACCTCTGCAGCAGACGGCTTTTTGAAAACATAGTAAGAAAAGAAGAAATTGCTCAAAACGAGCAATTTCTCCTTTTGCCACAATGTTTTTCCACTTTTAGTCATAGGTTATCCATTCAATTATAGAGACTTTCTATTCAAAGTCGTCTGCTGCAGAATTGTCGTTTGAGGGAAAGGGTTAACATTCTGTGATTAATTGGTGAACAGAGAAGAGCCAGATCAAACTGCATACAATGATGTGCAGAGTGATCTTGATCTACAATAGTCACAAATATACCATGGTTGGTTTATCCCTTTCCTGCCTGCAGATGCACTTTGACGCAATAGCAGCCAACGACTTTTGAAAACATTGTGGCCAAAGGTGAAATTGCTCATGATGAGCAATTTCCCCTTTGGCCACAATGTTTTCAACTTTATTTAACAATTAAGCTATCTTTTATGGAGATTTTTAGGTTTATGTCACTACGTTTTCAAAGTCGTCTGCTGCAGATTTGTTGTATGTGGGAAAGGATTAATAGAGCAAGGCTCATATTGCCTGATGGGGCTTATCTGTTTGCTAGTAAAAAAAAAAAAAAAAAAAAAAAAAAAAAAAAGAAAACACCTAATTGTCACACTGATTACAACAGTAGTATTGACTGGATTTTTTACAACAGGGGTCAGAAAATGACAAAATCTATGGGGTGGTTTATAACATCAACCTATCTTATATTGTCACATACCAATTTGCGAACCTAGAATAGTAAACACCCAATATATTAATTGATGAAGTGTTAACAAAAACCTCATGAGTTCATTCTCTCCCACATACAGACGCTTTCTGATGCCTCTGCAGTCGACGACTTTTGAAAGCATTGTGGCAAAAGATGAAATTGCTCTTAATGAGCAATTTCTCCTTTTGCCACAATGTTTTCAACGTTATTCAGAAGAGGGTTTCCATAACTTTGCGATAATGTTATCTGCTGCAGATTTGTTGTATGTGGGAAAGGGTTAAGGTTTGGTAAGATTTTCTGTATAATGATGACAAAAATGATGGGGACTTTTTACAACCATAAATCACATTCCGAGAAAACAGACCTTTTTAGGAGATTAGAAATTCAATAGCATTGGTAAGGTGTTTTACACCATTTTTAACATTGTTTTAGTTGTATCACATCATTTCTTGGGTGAGTTACAAGTACAACTTCATTTATCCTGACACCACAATCCTGAACCCCAAGGAGGGAAAGCCATTTACTACCATTTTAAAGTCTTTGGTATGACACAGCATTGATTGATTGATTGATTGATTGATTGGGGTTTAACGCCGTTTTTAACAATTTCTCAGTCATATCACGGCGGCCAGTTCACCTACTCATGCATTTCCTGGTTTTCTCACACCAGTACTCCACACAACAATCTTCCCAAGCAACTGGCTGCTTTTCCACATAGACTTAGCCCATTGGTGGAAGACGAATGACGCATGACGCATTGACTTTTGTCATTCGTCGGAAAGAAAGTTGGCCAAGCCGGGATTCAAACTCACAACCCCTGGATTGACAGCCCGCGTCGCTAACGACTGAGCTACTGGGGCTCGGCTACACAGCAGGGGAAGCAAACCCTACCACTACATGTACCAAGCCCTACGACAACATCAATGAGGCGGTTGGAATCTATGCCAACTATGATCATCATGCTTCTAGGTTGCTTGTATGATGAAGACCCGGGATATTTGTTTGTCTCAAAGTCCATAAGGATGGTTTTAGTGTGACATGGCCCATTTAATACAAAAATTAATCTGTTGAACTTATAAAAAAAGAAAGAATTCAATACCCTTATTTTGACCCAAAGGTTGATTTTCATGTAATGAGGCTAAAATAAGAGGAGATAAGAAGTAACATCAGAGATCAGATGTGGAATGATAGGAAAGTGTTTAGAAAAGGAAAATGTGTACAGTTGAACTAAGTTTTATTATAAACTTTATTCTACAATAAAGAATTAGCAATGCCATCTTTTGATGACTTCTGAAATGGCAGGACAATTTATTCAATAGCTCTTTTAATTGAAAATGCATGTAGTACGAAAAACGGTAGAGAATTTTTAAGGAGATCTATTGCTATGTAGAACGTAAAGTGGATTGTTTTTGGTAGATATATTTTGCAAGAAAGAACATGTCATATGATCAGGTGTTCTGTGAGAGTGTGCAGGACAAAGAAAGACATGAATTAGTAAAAGCAAAACCAGTCAATTCAGCTGAAATAGAATCTTTGACTATAATTAGTATGTGTTAGAGGAACACAGCCTTCTCTTTCATTTGTTCGGTAAATCCTTGAAAGTAATAAAGCACTTTAGAACCAAATTCCTTGATCTGATGTTTTTCAAAACATTATTTTGTTAACCCTTTCCCTCATATAGACGCTTTCTGACGCCTATGCAGCAGACGGCTTTTTGAAAACATAGTGACAAAAGAAGAAATTGCACAAAACGTGCAATTTCTCCTTTTGCCACAATGTTTTCCACTTTTTGTCATAGGTTATTCATTCAATTTATCATAGAGATTTTCTATTTTTTGACAAAATATGTTCAAAGTAGGCTGCTGCAGAATTGTCGTAATAATTGAATGGATAACCTATGACTAAAAGTGGAAAAAACATTGTTGCAAAAGGAGAAATTGCTCGTTTTGAGCAATTTCTTCTTTTGTAACTATGTTTTTCAAAAAGCCGTCTGCTGAAGAGGCGTCAGAAAGCGTCTATATGAGGGAAAGAGTTAACCACTTTCTAACATACAACAGTTGTGCCGCTGACAACTTTGAAAACATCTCGGCAAAAATACAGAAATTCTCTATAAAAGACAGAAAAGAAAAATCAAATTTAGTTGAAAATATTGTGGCAAAAGGAGTAACTACTCATTATGAACAATTTCTGCTTTTGCCACGAAATTTTCAAGTCATCTTCTGCAGAAGCGTAAGAGGGTAATGGCTAAAAAAAAACAAAGTCATAGGTCTTTTTTTGCCAACTGGCTACTGTAATGATATCTATTTTATGGAAAAGCAGATCTGTCTTTAACCTGTCTATGTCGAATTTTTAAAATGGACTGGTCCAGCTTTCCGTTTGGAAGAGTCTATAGCCAATGTTGTGTTGAGCAGTGAACAGTATATATTATATATATATATCACTCTATACTGGTGACACAGGCAAAATTTATCCAGCATTGAATTGGTCAGCCCTTTCCCACAAAAATCAAATCTGCAGCAGACGAATTTGAAAAAATCTGTGCAATAATATAAAGTATTAATTTCCATTAACAAATAGATCATTTATCAAATAGAGTTGAAAACTTTGTTGCAAATGATGAAATTACTCATCATGAGCAATTTCACCTTTGCCACAATATTTTCAAAAGTATTCTGCTGCAGAGGCGTCAAAAAGGGTCTACATGTGGAAAAGGGTTAAACATTGTGACCTGCCAAGTTACAGATTGGTTGGTGAATTTTCGTCCTGGACAGAAATAACTTGATCAAGGAAAATGTTTATAGAGTTATCGGAGTATGTCCACTGAATCCCAGTTTAGAAAGCTCCAGTCAAATGTTACACTACAAGTTACTATAAAGTCAATGATAAATCCTTACAGGCTTGGTTTCTGTGGAATTTGTTATTTGCTTTTTCATGAACTGAAATTACATAGCAGTAACATAATATATAGGGAATATAATGTGGCAGTATTGATACCTGGCTTTGAACTGTACTACGAGGTGCGAGACCAATTTTTTTACACTCCGAGTAGACAATACAAAGCCTTGTATCACTACTGCAATATAATTTTCCTTTTATACCTAGTATCATTTTTAATACATAATTTAAAAAAAAACATACAAATTTCTATATTTTCAATAACAAAATAAAACAATTTACTCACAAAATAAAATTTATAAATGATGTGTGAATCACTCCCCACTACCACATTTTGAATGAAGTGACAAGTATTTCAACTATTCAAATACGAATCTAAATCTGTCTTTGTGTATTTGCGTGTGACAATCTGCATGTATATAGCGGAAAATGTACAAGTATAATATATAATAAATATAAGTCAATCATAATTCTAATCATTACTCTGTTTTCAGTGAGTATTCTTTAATCACTACATGAGCTTACTATCAGTGTTCTAAAGCTATGTATCAATGTCATCTCACTACATTCTCACTACATTGATACAACCTGTCTCAGGACATTGTGTGGACAGTAAAGGAGTCTCAATCATTGCACATTCAAAATATATTCTATGACCCTTTTAAACATTGTTTCAGTAAACTGCAAGATCATCTACCATACATTCCTGACTAACTCCCACCATTCCTGGCTGACTCCCACCAGTTCCTGGCTAACTCCTCCATTCCTGGCTAACACCACATTCCTGACTTACTCGCCACCATTTTTGGCTAACCTCCCACTGTTCCTTTCTAACTCCCACTCTAACTCTCACCATTCCTGCTTACTCCCACAATTCCTGTCTAACTCCCACAGTATTGGCTAACCATCTCTTGGCTAACTCCCACCAACTCATGGCTAACCTCCTACCATTATTGGCTAACTCACACCATTTTTATTAGCCAACTCCCACCTATTCTGGCTAATTCCCATTGTTTCTGGCTAACTCCCACCTATTCCTGGCTTACTCCCACTGTTTCTGGCTAACTCCCCACCCCTTCTGCTACTCCCACCCTTCCTGGCTAACTCCCACCATTCCTGGCTAACTCCTACCATGATTGGGTAACTCCCATTGTTCCTGGCTAACTCCCACCATTCCTGGCTAACTCCCACTGTTCCTGGCTAACTCCCACCATTCATTGGCTTTACTCCCATTGTCCTGGCTAACTCCCACCATTCCTGGCTAACCTTCCACTGTTCCCTGGCTAACTCCCAGCATTCCTGGCTAACTCCCACCATTCCTAGCTAACTCCCACCATTTCTGGTAACTACCCATTGTTCCTGGCTAACTCTCACTGTTCCTGGCTACACTCGCAGCATTCCTGGCTAACTCCCACCACTTCCTGGCTAACACTCCACTATTCCTAGGCTAACTCCCAGCATTCCTGGCTAAACTCCCACCATTCTTAGCTAAACTCTCCACCATTTCTGGTTAAACTCTTATTGTTCCTGGCTAACTCCCACCATTCCTGGCTTACACTGCCACTGTTCATTGGCTAACTCCCAAGCATATTGGGTAAACTCCCACCATTCCTGCTAACTCACCATTGTTCCTGGCTAACTCCTACCCTTCCTGGCTTACTCCCACTGTTCTGGCTAACTCCCCACCATTCCATGGCTATAACTCCCACCTACCTCCTGGCTTAACTCCCACCATTCCTGGCTATAACTCCACCCTTCCTGGCTAACTCCCACCATTCCGTGGCTTACTCCCACTGTTTCTGGCTAACTCCCACCATTCCTGGCTAAACTTCTCACCGTTCCTGGCTAACTCCGCACCCTTCCTGGCTTAACTCCCACCATTCCTGGCTATAACTCCCCACCCTTCCTGGCTAACTCCCTCCATCCTGGCTTACTCCCTCAATCCTGGCTAACTTCCACTGTTCCTTGGCTAACTCTCACCATTCTGGCTAAATCCCACCCTTCCTGGCTAACTCCCACCATTCCTGGCTATAACTCCCACCCTTCCTGGCTAACTCCCTCCATTCCTGGCTTACTCCCTCAATTCTGGCTAACTTCCACTGTTCCTGGCTAACTCCCACCATTCTGCTATAAACTCCCACCCTTCCTGGCTAACTCCCACCCTTCCTGGCTTACTCCCACCCTCCTGGCTAACTCCCACCATTCACCTGGCTATAACTCCCACCCTTCCTGGCTAACTCCCAACCATCCTGGCTTACTCCCACTGTTTCTGGCTAACTCCCACCATTCTGGCTAACTCTCGACTATTCCTGGCTAACTCCCACCCTCTCCTGGCTAACTCCCCACATTCCTGGCTATAACTCCCACCCTTCCTGGCTAACTCCCTCCATTCCTGCTTACTCCCTCAATTCTGGCTAACTTCCACTGTTCCTGGCTAACTCTCACCATTCCTGGCTAACTCCACCCTTTCCTGGCTAACTCCCACCCTTCCTGGCTAACTCCCACCATTCCTGGCTATAACCTCCCACCCTTCCTGGCTAACTCCCTCCATTCCTGGCTTACTCCCTCAATTCCTAGGCTAACTTCCACAGTTCCTACTAACTCCCACACATTCTGGCTATAACTCCCACCCTTCCTGCTAACTTCCCCACCCTTCCTGGCTTTACACCCTCAATTCCCTGGCTAACTTCCACTGTTCCTGGCTAACTCCCACCATTCTGGCTATAACTCCCACCATTTCCTTGCTAACTCACCACTATTTCTGGTTAACTCCCACCATTCCTGGCTGACTCCCACCATTCCTCGATTCCTGGCTGACTCCCACCATTCCTGGCTATAACTCCCACCCTTCCTGGCTAACTCCCACCATTCCTGGCTTACTCCCTCAATTCCTGGCTAACTTCCACTGTTTCTGGCTAACTCCCACCATTCCTTGCTAACTCCCACCCTTCCTGGCTAACTTCCACTGTTCCTGGCTAACTCCCACCATTCTGGCTATAACTCCCACCCTTCCTGGCTAACTCCCACCATTTCTGGTTAACTCCCACCCTTCCTGGCTAACTTACACCATTCCTGGCTAACTCCCACCATTCTTGGCTATAACTCCAACCCTTCCTGGCTAACTCCCACCATTCCTGGCTTACTCCCTCAATTCCTGGCTAACTTCATCTGTTTCTGGCTAACTCCCACCATTCCTGGCTAACTCCTACCATTATTGGGTAACTCTCACCATTCCTGGCTAACTCCCACCCTTCCTGGCTAACTCCCACCATTCCTGGCTAACTTCCTCAATTCCTGGCTAACTTCCACTGTTTCTGGCTAACTTCCACTGTTCTTGGCTCACTCCCACCAGTTCTCCACACATGGCATGCTTCCACCCCTTTCCCATAATTTCTCTCTTATTATTAAAGCAAACCCTATGTTGTGGGTACTCAAAAGAATCGTCTCACAACAAAGAGTAAGAGGGTCAAATAAGGATTTTAGATAGAATGTTGTATCTCAATTTAATTGCTTTATCTGGAGTTTTCTTTCAGATAAATCGAACACAACAATAACTACAAAACAAGCCCAAATTTCAGCCTCTACCAAAGCTGAACAACGTTATAATGATATGTATTAAACTAACACGCCGTGACAAGACATTTTTTTTGTTAATTGTGCACTAACTGTTTGTGACACTCATCACACTAAGATTGGCTAAATTATCAAATGGATAATGCAAATCATAACCAAATAAAATACAGATATTCCGACGCCAAGATATTTTTAATAAGTCTGACTTTTTGTGTTTGTTTTTTTATTTGTTTAATAATGTTAATTCAATAGTTTTTAGTCCTATAAGCAAATTTAAAATCATAGCCGATGTAACAACTTAATGGAGCTATAACATTTTATTTCAGACAAATTGAAAACCAAAATAGACGGTAATAAAAGGTTTGTTAGGGCAAGGCTACAGAAGCCAAGTAGAGAATTGGATTTTTTTTAATATATATTGCCTCATAATTAATGAAAATAATAGATGAAGGGCCATCAGAAAGCGATGGTAATTTTAGTGACATTTAGTAGATTGAGGTTGCCTGTATTTTATGTGGCTAACAATGAAAGTTACAACCTCACACCAGTTTGATTAATGCACACATTATTAAACCTGGTCTCACATCAGTTTTGGTTCGCTCAAGGACAGGCGGTGAGGCTTGTTCGTTGGATTTAACCAGTTTTTGAAATTTTAGCAACTGTAAGAAAACATTTTTTAATAAAATATCTTCAATGTAAAAACATCTAAAGACCTGATTTAAAAACCTAAAAATAAATTTAGTAATTTTATTAAGATTCCCAATTCCAAATTGCAGACACATTTCCTTGCATCTGCCACAGATTTTTTGAAGAAAACCATTGTAGCAAAAGGAGAAACTGCTCATAAAGATCAATTGATTCCTTTTTCAACAATGTATGTTTTCAAGGCCATCTGCTGGAGATTTGACTGCATATACGAGAAAGGGTAAAACATCAAAATAGGTATTTGGTTTTAACCATTTCCCTCATATAGACACTTTCTGTCGCTTTTGCAGCAGATGGCTTTTTGAAAACATATGACAAAAGAAGACATTGCTCAAAACGAGCAATTTCTCCTTTTGCCACAATGTTTTCCACTTTTAGTAATGCAGAGTTGTCGTATGAGAGAAAGGGTTAAAGTAGAACATTCCTAATTAATGGACTTGGTAAATGCTGTATGAGGTCGGTAGAGATCGGTATTCTTCACTGACTTGTTTGTTATTTCCATTGGAAATGACCAACTAGTCCACAAACAATTTCGCTCTTTTAGGACTTAGGAGGGAAATCAGCCAGTCCATTAGGGGTGTTCTTCCATACAAATTCAAAAAGGTAAACTGTCAATTACTTCATGACGATATTCAAATATAAAATTTAATTCAGTGATATTGCAAAAATTAAAAAAAAAGACTTTTGACATAATAAATAAGCATTAACTTCTTACAGACTTTAACCCTTTCCCACATACAGGCACTTTCTAATGCCTTTGCAGCAGACAACTTTTGAAAATATTGTCACAAAAGGAGAAATTGATTTAATTCAATCATTAAACTTTTCTTAATAGATGTTTTCCGTGTTTTTGCCTTGAAATTTTCAAAGTTGTTTGCTGCAATTTTGTTGTTATGGGAACGGATTAAGACTAATACAATTCTGACACCACATATTGGCTACCTACAAAATAGATTCAAGTCGAGATTAGAATAATCGTACTAACAAAATCATGTAAATTCATGAATACCTGTATATTTCATGATGAAAGTTTAGCAAAAAATTCTTTACCTGGTTGAGAAGTTGTACTCTGGTTTTGAGTCGAGAACCGGTGCTGTAGGCAACAGCTGATACTGCTCTATAAAACGGGTCATATTGTTGCTCCGGTTCTGGTTTCCCCTGCCATTCTTTACAAATGTCCTGGTTAAACATAAACAAAATGTGTGTTGTACAATATTTCAACCCTTTCCCAACATACAAACACTTTCTGTGCCTCTGCAGCAGAAGACTTTTGAATACATTGTGGCAAATGGATAAATTGCTCAACCCTATTTAATTATTATACTTTTATTTATAGAGATTTTCGATTGTTTTGCCTAGATGTTTTCAATGTCGTCTGCTGCAGATTTGTTGTATGTGGGAAAGGTTAACCTGTTCTCTTATACAACCATCTTTAACGTATGTCACGATGTCTGACAATTTTAGACAACTGCAGACGCGTCAGAATGCCTCTGTTTGTGGGAAGATTCTTAATGCATGTCGTAGACAATTTATGAATATATTTTCCCATTTTTCCTCAATATTTAGCATTAGTTTGTAAGTTAGAAAGGCTGATAAGCCCAAGATTACCTGCATTCTCCTCTCCTTTGCGGCTAATCTCTCGTATTTTCTCTGCAGCAGTAAAATCTCGGTCTTCAAATGGGACTGGTCAGATGCCGTTTCTAGCGCAAAGTGAGTATTCCGTCTCGCCATGCCAACACTAGATGGCGCTTCCCCTTGCTCCATTTGGCGTAATTCCTGTTACAAGGATAACATAAAACCATATAACTGGAAATTCTATCAATCTGATGATCTTATACAAAGTAAACCCTTTCCCTCATATAGACGCTTTCTTATGCCTCTGCAGCAGATGGCTTTTTTGAAAACATGGTGACAAAAGAAACAAGATGTGTTTGTGAAACACTGATGCCCCCGAATGGCAACATCTAGGTCAAAGGTCAAGGTCGCCCGGTCAAAAATGTTGGTACTGACAGAAAGGTCATGTCACAAGGAATACACATGTGAAATATGGTAGCCGTACCTGTTATGGTTCAAAAGTAGTGGTCAAAGTTAAAAAAAAAAAATCGAGAATGGCACCATCTAGGTCAAAGGTCAAGGTCGCAAGGTGAACAATTTTGGTATTGACAGAAAGGTCATGTCACAAGGTATACACATGTGAAATATGGTAGCCGTACCTGTTATGGTTCAAAAGTAGTGGTCAAGGTTAAAGTTTTTTCGAGAATGGCAACATCTAGGTCAAAGGTCAAGGTCGCAAGGTGAAAATTGTTGGTACTGACAGAAAGGTCATGTCACAAGGTATACGCATGTGAAATATGGTAGCAGTACCTGATATGGTTCAAAAGTAGTGGTCAAGGTTAAAGTTTTTTTTTAGAATGGCAACATCTAGGTCAAAGGTCAAGGTCGCAAGGTCAAAAATGTTGGTACTGACAGAAAGGTCATGTCACAAGGAATACACATGTGAAATATGGTAGCCGTACCTGATATGGTTCAAAAGTAATGGCCAAGGTTAAAGTTTTTTTCGAGAATGGCAACATCTAGGTCAAAGGTCAAGGTCGCAAGGTCAAAAATGTTGGTACTGACAGAAAGGTCATGTCACAAGGAATACACATGTGAAATATGGTAGCCGTACCTGTTATGGTTCAAAAGTAATGGCCAAGGTTAAAGTTTTTTTCGAGAATGGCAACATCTAGGTCAAAGGTCAAGGTCGCAAGGTCAAAAATGTTGGTACTGACAGAAAGGTCATGTCACAAGAAATACACATGTGAAATATGGTAGCCGTACCTGTTATGGTTCAAAAGTAGTGGTCAAGGTTAAAGTTTTTTTCGTGCAGACAGACAGACAGACGTGCAGACGTGCAGACAGGCCAAAAACTATATGCCCACCGAATCGGTGATTCCGGGGGCATAAAAATTGCTCAAAACAAGCAATTTCTCCTTTTGTCACCATGTTTTCAACTTTATCTTATTATGGTACCTTCATTTAACCCTTTCCCTCATATAACAATTCTGCAGCAGACGACTTTGAACATATTTTGTCCAAAAATGGAAAATCTCTATAATTAAATGGATAACCTATGACCAAAAGTGGAAAACATTGTGGCAAAAGGAGAAATTGCTCGTTTTGAGCAATTTCTTCATTTGTCACTATGTTTTCAAAAAGCCGTCTGCTGCAGAGGCGTCAGAAAGCGTCTATATGAGGGAAAGGGTTAAAGGGAGTTTCCATTTTTTTCTGGTATGTTTTCAAAGTCGTCTGCTGCAAATTTGTTGTATGTGGGTAAAGGGTTTACCTGAGAAATAATCTTTTCCCTTCTGCAGACACATTTTTTACGCATCTGCATCAGTCAACATTAAAGAAGAAGGTTGGCAAAAGGAGAAATGGATCATAATGAACATTTTCTCCTTTTGCTACAATGATTTCAACTTAAACAATTTAACCTTTCCCTCATATAGATGCTTTCTGATGCCTCTGCAGCAGACGGCGTTTTAAAAACATAGTGACAAAAGAAGAAATTGCACAAAACGTGCAATTTCTCCTTTTGCCACAATATTTTCCACTTTTTGTCATAGGTTATCCATTCAATTATGGAGATTTTCCATGTTTTGACAAAATATGTTCAGTTGTCTGCTGCAGAATTGTCGTATGAGCCTCATACGACAAGTCTGAAGCAGACGACTTTGAAAACATATAGGCATTCATATGAAGTATGTCTATAAATGAAAGTTGAACTGTTTAACCCTTTCCCTCATACTATGATGGTTTTACATCTGCAGATGCATTTTGAAATCATTTCGGCAAAAGGAGAAATTGCTCAAAGTTGTCTGCTGCTGATTTGTTGTATATGCGGAAGGGTTAACTAACAGTCTCAGTTTTGTGTTTTACAGGAACACCTTTGTTTAGATACCTGTTAGTACTAACAAACACACAACAACAACAACAACAACAACAACAACAACAACTATGTTAGTTAAATCCGAGTCCTTTCTAAACAATTAATAAACCACTAAGATTTTGTTTTGTTTTGAATGTATGGTGCTCTACACCATTTTCAACAAAAGTTATATCTCAGCATTTCCTGGGTAAGTTACCAGTACTACTGGTCCATCTATCCTGACAACAGCCAGTCAGTTATATCTCAGCATTTCCTGGGTAAGTTACCAGTACTACTGGTCCATCTATCCTGACAACAGCCAGTCAGTTATATCTCAGCATTTCCTGGGTAAGTTACCAGTACTACTGGTCCATCTATCCTGACAACAGCCAGTCAGTTATATCTCAGCATTTCCTGGGTAAGTTACCAGTACTACTGGTCCATCTATCCTGACAACAGCCAGTCAGTTATATCTCAGCATTTCCTGGGTAAGTTACCAGTACTACTGGTCCATCTATCCTGACAACAGCCAGTCAGTTATATCTCAGCATTTCCTGGGTAAGTTACCAGTACTACTGGTCCATCTATCCTGACAACAGCCAGTCAGTCAGTCTTACTGCTAACCCCAAAATCATGTTCACCATTACCAGGCTTGAGATTGAACCCTCAACCTCCTGCACCCAAGGCCGATGCTCTACCACTACATGAACACCACAAAGAGACATTTACCCTTTTTCCACATAAAGGCGCTTTCCGGCGCGTCTGTTGTGTAGTGGTAGAGTGTCCGCCACGGGTGCGGGAGGTCCTGTGTCCGATCCCCGGCCGGGTCATACCAAAGACTTTAAAAATTGTGGTAATGGCTGCCCTCCTTGGCGCTCAGGACTGTTGGGTTAGCATTACGACTGACTGGCTGGTGTCAGGATAAATGAACCAGTAGTACTGGTAACTTACCTAGAAAACGCTGTGATATAACTTAAAAAATGTTGAAAGCGGCGTAAAACACCAAACAATCAATTTTCTGACACCTCTGCAGCAGACAACTTTGGAAAACAAGCTATTTCTCCTTTTGCCACAATGTTTTAACTTCTTTTAGTTATTATATCTTTGAATTCATTTATACAAATTTGCTGTGTTTTTGACTAGATCTTTTCAAAGTTGTCTGCTGCAGATTTGTTGTATGTGGGAAAGAGTTACTCACTCGAGTTGTATATTTCAGCAGTTTTGGATCCGGCACTGTGTCTTCTTGAATTCCATACACAAGAAATGTTATACTCCCAGACTCAAAAAAATCCAGATGTTCCTTTGTGATTATATCAAAGGAAAACACTTTTGAATGTTTAAAACGGGGTTTTAAAGTATTTTTAATTAGTGGCGTTTCTGAAAGGTTTTTGTCCATATAAACTCTGTATTTCACTTGCACACCTTTTGAAAATCTTGGCTTGACTACCTCTCCTTCTTCCACTGTCACCTGGAATATACATGGAATTATCACTTATTAACAATTTCAGATACAAAAATAATGTGTCAGTCATATTAGTGCAGCCATGCATTCTCCTACCCATTCTCCACACAACAGTCTTTTCAAGCAACTGGCTGTTTTTCACATAGACAGTAGTATTCTGTTAACCCTTTCACACATATAAACCTGTAGCAGACGATTTTTGAAAACAGTGTTGGAAAAGGACAATTTGCTCATAATGAGCAATTTCTCCTTTTGCCACACGGTTTTCAACTTTGTTCAAGAAAAAGGTTTTCATTTTTCGAATTTTTCCATTGATTTACCTAGATGTTTTCAAAGTCATCTGCTACAGATTTGTTGTATGTTGGAAAGGGTTAACCCTTTCACACATATAGAAGCTTTTTGACACATCTGCATCAGACGACATTTGAAAACAGTATGGTAAAAGAAGATATTAATCATAATGAGCAATTTCTCCTTTTGTCACACTGTTTTCAACTCTGCTTAACCCTTTCCCACAATTCTGCAGTAGACAAGTTTGGAAATGCAGGTATAATTACTAAAAAAAAGTTGAAAACATTGTGGCAAAAGGAGAAAGTCTCCTGTTGCAGATGCGTCAAAATGCGTCGGAAAGGGTTAATAATTTAACTTTTATTCATAGAGATTTTCTATATTTTTGCCTTCATGTTTTAATAGTCATCTGCTGCAATTTCGCTGTATGTTGAATGGATTAAACAGAGTAATGAAGTTATGAGAATTAATAGACTCTTTCTGACACCTCCGCAGCAGAGGACTTTTGGAAAACATTGTGACAAATGAAGAAATGTATGATGAGCAATTCTCCTTTTGCCACTAATTTTCAACTCTATACAATTATATTATATCTCATTTATGGAGATTTCTCACAGTTTTGCCAATATGTTTTCAAAGTCACCT
Source organism: Serripes groenlandicus (assembly GCA_031761405.1). Taxonomy (NCBI): domain Eukaryota; kingdom Metazoa; phylum Mollusca; class Bivalvia; order Cardiida; family Cardiidae; genus Serripes; species Serripes groenlandicus. The sequence goes on from JASEVX010000017.1 coordinate 10,042,068, forward strand.
GCTGCAGATTCATTGTAAGTGGTAAAGTGTTAAAATTGTAACAATGCATACTTTAACATGGTACGGTTTTTCCAGCAACTCATGTGGGTCGTCTACAAAGGAATCCTCCTCAATCGGTTTACCATCCCTTTTAACAGGGGCCACATGGACCTTGAGAAATCCCTCTTCCTGCCCCTTGTAATCCGTGATGGTTATTTTGTCATCAAAGTCCAGGGCGTAGGACAGAGATTGTAAGAACACATTAGCTGAGCCAATCAGGACATCCTCTGTGGGCTCCCAAAAAGGGTCACTCTCCTTCGGGATCTTTGAAATATCTTCCCCATCTTGAAACTTCTGGTACATGTCCTGTAATGAGGTAAGTGTAACATAATAGATTTCATCATTGAATTAACCCTTTCCCTCATACAAAAATTCTGCAGCAGACAACTTTGAATATTTTTTTGTCAAAAATAGAAAATCTCTATAATTAAATGGATAACCTATGACTAGAAGTGAAAAACATTGTGGCAAAAGGAGAAATTGCTCATTTTGAGCAATTTTTTCTTTTGTTACAATGTTTTCAAAAAGACGTCTGCTGAAGAGGCATCAGAAAGTGTCTATATGAGGAAAAGGGTTAAGATTTTTGCACCTTTAATTAAGAATTGGAATGAAAAACCAAAATCAATCATATTCATTTCTTCATGGGTTTTTTTCTGTCATATTTCTATGCATCAACAGTTTCGGATATAACATTATCATATACCTGCACATTTTACATGGCAAAAACAACAAGACAGATTAAAATTGGTAATGGCATGTCACTGAACTATAATGTGACGTCATTGAAATATAATGTGATGTCACTGAAATATAATGTGACATCAATGAAATATAATGTGACGTCATTGAAATATAATGTGATGTCACTGAAATATAATGTGATGTCACTGAAATATAATGTGACGTCATTGAAATATAATGTGATGTCATTGAAATATGATTTCATATCATTCAAGATGCAGTGATGGGGCATGATTCACATGCCATTCATAAATTTTGATTTTATTTTTAAGTTGTGTTATTTCATTATTTAAAATATATATGAACATTTGTATAATTTCTTTTGATTCGGTCTTAAAAATTATACAAGGTATATAACTAGAATGGAGTGCTTCGCAGGGCACATGTGTCACCTGCACTGCTCATTGAAAGTGTGACAAAAAAGTGTGACGAACAGACAGACAGATGCCGGAAAATGTGTGACATACAGACAGACAGACACCGGACAAAAAAAAAGAAATCCCTAAGTGCCTACCATGCTATGCAGGGTGACACAACAAGAGCTGTCCTTAAGAAACTAGTGCACTAGACTTTTCCACCACTTATTAGCTTATTTGCTGACCAATGTTTACATTACAAACCTGGTTTCCCGCTATCTTTTCATAAGGACAGTCGCAAAAATTACATAACAATATACAACTATAATCAACCATTATAACATAAGAATCTGAGCTCTAATGAGTTATCATCAAAACACAAGTTTATCAATTGAATTAGAAGTATTTATATACATAGATGTGGTGGTTGGGAAGGGCTGTACAAAGTTTGAATGCAATGCATCAAGTACTTTACTGAGATATGGACTCTAAATATAATTGCACGCAAAACTTTAACCAGAATTTCTAAGTCAAAAAGGGGCCTTAATTTGCATTATATGCAGGACAGAGTTATCTTACTTGGTTCTCTACATAGGTGTGATGGTCGGGAAGCCTTAAAGAAAGTTTCAATGCAATACATCTAGTACCATAGCTCTTTTATTCTCAAAATAAAAGCTAATAAAAGGACAATTATGTTGCAGTAGTAGTACCTGACTTTGTCTCTCGCGAGATATCAACTATTCCATGCGCCTTGTAGTACAATACAAAGCCAGGAAAGACTACTGCAACATAATATTCCATATATACATGATGTACTTACCTGTATAAGGTAGCGTCTGTTCATAAATTTACCTCTCTCCCATAACCATGTGTTTCCATTCAAAAGGTTTTTCATCTTTACCATCACTCTGAAGTCAGGTTATATAAACTTATATCAAACCATTTTACTATCATTTATCATAGCTAAATCATATCAAGGACAACCATACCCATCATGTGTTTCTCTTGAATTCATAAGATGGCACAAGGGCTATATTAACCCTTTCCCTCATATAGACGCTTTCTGACGCCTCTGCAGCAGACGGCTTTTTGAAAACATAGTGACAAAAGAAGAAATTGCACAAAACGGGCAATTTCTCCTTTTGTCACAATGTTTTCCACTTTTTGTCATAGGTTATCCATTCAATTATGGAGATTTTCTATTTCTTCTTTTGTCACTATGTTTTCAAAAAGCTGTCTGCTGCAGAGGCGTCAGAAAGCGTCTTCATGAGGGAAAGGGTTAAGCTTGTTACCTGGCTACTATATATGCATGATATTCAACAAACCAAAAAGATTTGAAGGAATCACATGACAGGCTAGCCAAAGAGCATATCTGGTAAATATGTCTCGCAATTAACCCTTTCTCACATACAACAAATCTGCAGCAGACGACTTTGAAAACATACCTGCACAAATTGGAAAACCCCCTTTGAATGAAAGTACAATTATTGAATAGAGTTGAAAACATGGTGACAAAAGAATAAATTGCTCATTCTTGAAACCTTCTATGACTTATTGGTAAACAGTGGAGAGCCAGATGAGACTGTGCAGATATACTGGATGATCCTGATTTACACTGGCTGCAAATGACTTATGGTTGGTTTTTCGTAGAGCACCACTTGCCACAGTTCTACTTTTCTTCCAGAAGCTTAATGAAATGTGGTTTTAGATCAACCAGTACATTTTACAACCGGATAAGAATGTGCCGCCAATATAGAGCCAGAAAAGCTGGGGCATCCACGCATCTACGCTATCTGACCAGACTATATGCAGTTGGATGGCGCAACCAAACTCAACATTATTTTCTTGAAACATGTATTCATAGAAATGGATATAGAAATGGATATAGACTCTTCCAAATTCAAAGAGTCTATGTTAAAAATTTAGCACTTAAGGGTTAAGAAGATATTGAACCGATATTTGAACAATCTTTGAATTTCAGTACACAAAATTAATACCGGTAATGCTTACACAAATAATTGGTTACATAACATGCTTTGGTCTGTACTAGGTAAAACATAAACAATTAAAACATTTGAAAATAATTATAACACTAAGTGACAGAGGAGTCGCTATACGGGAGACAGTAACTCAGAAGTCGAGCGATGGCCGTGTGATACAAAGATCTGGTTGAGTATTGAGGAAACAGAAATCAAGAGTGATTGACATAACAGATTTTTCCAAATCAATATAAAATAAATCAACTTAAACTAAAGAGGGGTGGGTCACAATTAGGATTACAGTAACTCGGAGGTAGAGCGATGGCCTTGTGATGTAAGACCTTGTAGGAGTACGTCCATCATTTGGTCAACCTTTGAGATCTTTTCACACACTTGGCATGGGAATTCCTTGAGTTTCTGGGAAGCAGGCATCGGGAGTGAATAATATAAGTTATAAGAACTTGTTTCCCAATTGTTAAAATATGAATAAGTTTAACCCACATACAGTTAATCTTCCGCTGACAACTTTGGAAACATCCTGGCAAAAATATGGAAAAATTGATAAACGAAAGTATAATTATTAAATGAGTTTAAAATATCGGGCAAAAGGGGAAATTGCCCATCATTTGAATATGTCTAGGGAAAACCATGGTAAAATCTCTCTAAATGAAGATATAATAACTGATTTTCTTTTTTTAAAAGTGATAAGCAATTTCCCTTTTTATCACAATGTTTTCAAAAAAATGTGTCTGCCTTATAGACATCAGAAAGCGTCTGCATGTGGGAAAGTGACAAATTGAATATCCTATGTTTTTCTGATCTGCATATAGTATTCTTTTATAAACCAAATCAAAAAAATCCACCATGTTTGAAGACCCTCTACAAAATCTGCTGTTTTAACTTCTTGAACCATCTAGACATACATCAATACATACATCTGCATGCTTAATATGAACCAAAATCAGATTCAGAATGTATAAATAAATCATAACCATTAAAAGTGGCCATTTCTCTGACAATATTGTTTCTGGTCTAACTTTAAAAACCAACACTTTGCTGTTTTGTCAAAACGTCAAGGCTCGTCTGTTTCTTCTTAGTCGAAAAAGGTGCATTACTGAATAATTATTAAAGCCAGAATTATGTGTCTTGGTTTGGACATGCAGATGACAACACCAATAGTATTGCAACAGCCTGTATTTTTTTCTTTCAAAAAACAGACAAGCTAATAAAAACCTCTTAAAAAGATCCTCAGAACTTTATTTGATTTATTACTGTATTTACCAGATACATTATTTTAAGACTGTCATTATGAAAAAAAAAGTGGGTGTTTTTTTAGGCAAATGAAAGTATAAATTTGAAACGGTAGCAAATTCTGACAGAAAAGGACAAAATGCTCATTATGAGAAATCTATCTTTTTCTTCTAATTTGAAAGTCGTCTACTGCTGAAGAAGAAAAAGTTAAGACTTTTTGGGAATGAGTTAAGATCATCTGTCAGAGAAAAGGTCAAGGTCAACAAATATACAAAGGATATTGGCTTACTCGCTGTTACCAGTCTCCTGACATCTTGAAGGAAAACAAACATAATCATGACAACCCTTCATACATAACTATAGTCATGAATGCAATAGAAAGAAAAAATGGGAAAGGAAATATTATCAAAGAATTTATAGCCCTTTCCCACATATAGACTTTAGACACATCTGCTGCTAACAACTTTTGAAAACATTGTACCAAAAGTAGAAATTGCTAATATTGAGCAATTTCTACTTTTGGTACAAAGTCTACTCTATTCAACAATTATATTTTCATCTATCGAGATATTCTTCGATTTTGCATAGCAGCTTTAATGTAATCTGCTGCAGACATGTTTTATGTTGGAGAGGGATAAATTAAATGAGCGGTTTTTTTTATGCGGGTAATTCTTATTTTAAATTTGAACACTAGATAGAATGCACATCACTCAATAAATTACCTGATATATGAATTTCAGACTATTCAAAATGAAATTTCAAAATAAAGAAACTCTGAATAACTGACATTACTTTCAAGACAAAAAAGAAAAAGCATATGAAAGGACCAAATGGCACATAATGATTAAATTTCCATTACACTTACATTGTTTTCCAAATTTGTTTGATGCGAATTTGCCACAAATTGTCTCTTCTTGTTCTTTTACAAGAGATAATCTTTGAAGAAAGCATCAGAAAAAAGCAAAAAAGAAAGCATCAGAAGAAAGCAAGAAAAGAAAGCATCAGAAGAAAGCAAGAAAAAAAAGAATAGAAAATTCCAAGTCCTTAAGAGTTTTACAGAGAGTTTTTACTCTCCTCTACAAATATTCCAGCTCTATGACAGTCTATAACAGTTGTGTGCATTATAACCTACCTCGGTCTGCTTCTATTGCCCTTTGTTTTATGTCTATTAATAGTTACAAAGTATGTACTATTCATACATTTCAATGACGATTTTGTCTATTAATAGTAATAGAGTATCTACTATTCAAACATTACAATGAAAATTGTGTCTATTTATAGTAACAGACTTTCTACTATAAATACATTTCAATGACTATTTTGTCTATTAATAGTAACAGAGTATCTACTATTCATACATTTGAATAACTATTGTGTCTATTAAGAGTAACATAGTATCTACTATTCATACATTTCAATGACAAACTTGTCTATTAATAGTTACAGAGCAACTACTATTTATATACTTAATTGAATTTTTTGTTTGTTCATAAATAAAAACAGAATATCTACGATTCATTTAATTAAATAACTATAATATAGTAATTCTTGATTTATACAGTTACCGATTTTATCAATTATGTTATTGTCTTTAATCTTTTGCATTTTATGTTGTAATGCAACATTGTCTCATTAAATGAAACATGTCTGCCATATTATTTGAAAATACATTGACAACATTTTGAATTATGGACCAGACATGATGAGAAATTACCAAATTGTGGCCTTGGGACCTTAAATTGTGACTTTCGATGTTATCATTAATTTCCACATGTTTCTTTCTTGTGATATATAAAGATTAAACAGATGGAAACATACATATGTGAAGTGCAATTACTATATGTCCCCATACAAACTTCAGGCACATGAAAAAAAGGTTCAGTATATTGAGTGTCCTCCAGTTCTTCGTGCAATGTAGCCTACCTTGGTGCATTTCTATAAAGTCTTAAAGAACAATAAATATTTATATAGGTAAAGCCTTATATCAAACAATTACAGATTATAAACAAGAGGGCAATGATGGCCTTGGATCACTCACCTGATTTTTTTTTCACAATAGCCATATAAGCCCCGCCCCCTGGCAACCATAGTTTTCGACCAATCAACATGGCTTGAATGAGTCTGATAGAGGGTCACTCTAGGAACATTTCTATAAACATTTTTGGAGGAGAAGTTTCTTTAAGTTTTCACTATAGCCATATAAGTCAACATGGCTTGAAGGAATCTGATAATGGGTAACTTAAGGAACATTTCTACAAAATTATTTGGAAATCGGACTGACATTTTTTGGAGGAGAAGATTTTTTAAGTTTTCACTATAGCCATATAAGCCAAAATAGCCCCGCCCCCCTGGTGGGCATGTTTTTCAAACAATCAACATGGCTTGAAGGAATCTGATAAAGGGTCATCTAAAGAACATTTCTACAAAATTATTTGAAAATCTGCCAACCAGTTTGGTAGAAGAAGAATTTTAATTTTTTTTTCATTTTGTTGCCATGGAAACCAGAATTCTGTATGGATCCCAACAATTTGAAGGAATTCTGGTGAGATCATTGAGAGGATACTTCTGTGAAGTTTCATCCAAATTGACCCACTGGTTACTGAGGAGAAGATGTTGACGGACGCACGAAACACGACGCACGATGCACGATGCACAATGGACAAAAGGCGATCACAATAACTCACCTTGAGCACTTCGAGCTCAGGTGAGCTAAAAATAGCAAGAGAACCATGATGACCCTTGATTGCTCACTTGAGTCTCTACAATTTAATTAATGCATGATGTTCACAAGGTGATCACAATTGTTTACCTTAAGTTTTTTGTGCTCAGGTAAGCTATAAGACCTTGTCTAAAATATATGAGTTTTGTTAGGTAGTCTTATGTTAAAATCTAAGATTTTTAACCATTTCCCACATTCAACAAATCTGCAGCTTAAAATACATCTTGGCAATAATATGGAAACTCACTATGAATGAAAGTGCATTCACTGAACATACTAATTGTCAGCTTTATTCAATAATAGTTCTTTCATTTATAGAGAATTTCCATATTTTTGATTTAATGTCTTCATAGTTGTATGCTGCAGATGTGAAGGGGTGCTCAAATGGATGTTTATCCTTATTTGTACCTTAGGGGGCGGGGCCTATGGTAGGTTTTCCTGCAGTATGTCTTTTATGTGTGCCATCTCCATTCTATTGAGACAAATCAGCTACATGTATTAATAAATTTTGTACTGATAGGAAGCTAATTGTGTTTTAACCTTTTCCCATATACAACAAACCTCCAGCAGATGTCTTTGAAAACATCTAGGCAAATATATAGAACATATCTATGAAGGAAATAATTATTATTAAAAGAGTCGAAAACAGTCTGGCCAAGGGTGAAATTGCTCATATCTCATAATGAGCAATATTTCTCCTTTTTCCACAATATTTTCAAAAGCCATCAGCTGCTTCAAAATGAGTTTACAAACGGGAAAGGGCTCAATGGGGACATGCAATCATTATTTCTTAAATAACGCAGACTTAAATATACATGAAAATAAAACGAAAACAGAAGACTCACTTTGTACTGTTTTGTGTACCAAATGCGGACTCTTGGGCCGCGGCTGAGATGAGAACAACCTCAAACGATTTCTGTTTGTTAAGTTCTTCAGAGACAGCATTCACTTCTGACACCATTGGTAGTATTTCTAAAACTTGCTCTTGGGCTATCTGTTGGTCTGAAATGTGGAATATAGTGTGGTAATCACTCTGACTAAAAACAAGAGTGCCACAGAGCGAATGCAAATGCTTTTCTATTTTTTCTTAGTCGCAAAAGGGGCATTTACTGAATAATTATTAAAGTCAGAGTTATGTGACTTGGTATAGACATGCGTATTGTTCCTAGGCACATGTCGAGGGCTTTGCGTGAAACGGTTGTAACCAAAAACCTAGTTTGAAAATCCTGCTTTAGGGGCAATTTTGACCCCTTTGTAAACAATGCAAATTTTAGGTGCCATTGCTCAGAACGAGCAATGACACCTAAAATTCCATTGTTTACCAAGAAAAATGATTTAACCCTTATAAAGACTTAATGGAGAGGTGATTAACCTTGGTAAACAAATACCAATTTTAGTTAGAACCATTTCACGCCAAGCGCAATGTGTTATAAAATGTGATATGAGGTCAGGTTAAAGTTTTGTGATGATGCAGACGACGCAGACGACACCAAGGGTATCACAATAGCCTGACTTCTTTTCTTCGGAAAAACAGACAAGCTTATAACTACCTTACTTGTTACCCAATATTCACTAATTTGAGTTTTCTGTGTTTTATATTTATCCCACAAATAGACTTGTACACTGTGTTGTCAATTTAGAAATGTAACCTAAAATACATTTACTCAATGTAAAACATTGTGGAAAATAAAATATTGCTCGTTAGTTTAGGAAAATTTTCCCACATTGCTTTCAAAACTTTGTTTGCTGCAGACGTGTAATTACATTGACTGGAAAGACTGAAAGTAGTGAAATCTGACATGTAACACAGCTGCAACAGACGACTTTTGAAAACATTGTTGAAAAAAGAGAAATTGACCATTATGAGCAATTTCTCCTTTTGCCACAATGTTTTTACAAGTCATCTGCTGCAGATACGTCAAAATTGGCCTGCAGGTGGGAAAGGGTAAAAGGTCTGTTTAAACAAAAACATGAAAATAAAAAATCATGCCTATATCCCAAAATCAGGTTTTTAACCCTTTCCCTCATATAGACCCTTTCTGTTCCTCTGCAGCAGACGGCTTTTTGAAAACATAGTGACAAAAGAAGAAATTGCACAAAACGTGCAATTTCTCCTTTTGCCACAATGTTTTCAACTTTTTGTCACAGGTTATCCATTCAATTATGGAGATTTTCTATGTTTTGACAAAATATGTTTAAAGTCGTCTGCTGCAGAATTGTCATATGAGGGAAAGGGGTAATTAAGAATTTGATCTTGAACCAAGGAAACAAAAATGTTCAATCCAAAGCTTTATATCACTTTTAGCATGCTTTCAATGATGCTGCTCAGTGTTGCAGTGGTTGAAATCTCTGCCTCGAGAGTGGTATACCCAGGTAAGATCCCTGGTCAAAGTCATTCCAAAAAATTAAAAATTTAAAAATGGTAGTGGTGGCTTCCCTACTTTTAGTGCTTTGTGTTATGGGGATATCGTTACGACTACTGCATTGGAATAAGCTTACCATCAACTCTAGATATATGGCGAGGAAACACCCATCCTCGGTATCAGATATAGACATATTCCCTATTAATGTCAACATGATTTCAGAGTCGTCTGCTTCAGATTTGCTGTATGTGTTAACCCTTTCCCACATACGGCAATTCTGCAGCAGACAACTTTGAACATATTTTGTCAAAAGATAGAAAATCTCTATAATTGAATGGATAACCTTTGACTAAAAGTGGAAAACATTGTGGCAAAAGGAGAAATTGCTTGTTTTGAGCAACTTCTTCTTTTGTCACTATGTTTTCAAAAAGCCGTCTGCTGCAGAGGCGTCAGAAAGCGTCTATATGAGGGAAAGGGTTAAAACATGGTCAATGTCAAGGTCACAAGATCAAAGACTTTGGTATCATCATAAAGGTCCTGTCACAAGGATTACACATACCAAATATAAAAAGCAGGTGAAAAGTAAAAATCAGTGTAAACCCATTCCCACCTGCAGGCACATTTTGATGACCCTGTAGATGATGACTTTTGTAATTATTGTGGCAAAAGAAGAAATTGTTCATAAAGAGAAACTACTTCTTTGGCCACAATGTTATTAACTCTATTCAATTATTACACTTTCGTTCATAGAGATTCTGTCATATTTTTGCCTAGTTTCTATCAGTCGTCTGCTGTAGATTTGTTGTATGTGGGAAAAAGTTTATAATTTCAATATGTGACCATCAATCATTAGCAACACCAAGGTGACAGTGTATTTTATTCCTTTCTCTGATTAAGAGAAACTTTTCAAAAATTGTAGAAAAAGGATGCATTGCATATAATCAACCTTTCCCCCCTGATCTCCCACAACAGTTTCTTGTCATGAATCTATTCTGGGTTTTTCTCTCTGTTTTCTTAAGTTGTTTTCAGCAGGAAAAAGTCCTACCTTGGATATCCAACCCTTTCTCACAGATGCTTCCTGACGCCTCTGCAGCTGACGACTTTTTCAAAACACTGAGGCAAAGGAGATATTGCCCATAATGACCAATTTCTCCTTTTGCTGCAATGTTTTCAACTCTATTAAACATTTATACTTTCATTTATTAAGATTTTTAATATTTATTCCTTCTGGATATCAAAGTCGTCTGCTACAGATATTGTATGTGGGAAAGGGGGTTAAACTTATTTATTGTAAAGCAAAGCAATACATGTGTACTGTGAATACTTTCAGAAATATCAAAAAGTGTGACTAACAACACAGAATGTGTGTCTTTAATCTAAACATCTGGTGAGATTAAGTCATCATTTGTCGATATACTTCACTATTATTCACACATTGATACAAACCTTTTTGCTTGCCTATGAAAACAAAAGAAAAAGCATTAACATTCAGGCTTGTGTATTCTATCAAATCACTAATTACGACTAGATTTTCCCTGGATCGCTCCCCTGACTTATGCCAACTACAAATTTAATCAAAATAACTCATTTTGGTGTCAGTGTTAACAAGACTTCCCTTCAATTTGGCCTAGTGACCTTGTTTTTGACCCAACATGACTCATAGATATCATAAAGACAATCATTTTGACAATATTTCAACACGCTCAACTTAAAAAATATACAGCTTCCAGATTGATAACAAGATTTTCGTTCAATTTTGTCTAATGACCTAGTTCTTGACCGGACACGACCCTTATTCAAACTTTGCCACTGACAAAGTTTAAACATGCTCAAGTTAAACAAGAGGGCCAAGATGGCCCTAAATCGATCACCTGAGTGATAGTAAATTAGTGGCAAATATTTAACTGCAAATATCTGGGAAAATTTGATCAGGAGTGCAAATGAAACTGCAAGGAGTGGACACTGTTGACCCTTTCCCTCATATAGACGCTTTCTGACGCCTCTGCAGCAGACAGCTTTTGGAAAACATAGTGACAAAAGAAGAAATTGCTCAAAACGAGCAATTTCTCCTTTTGACACAATGTTTTCCACTTTTAGTCATAGGTTAACAATTCAATTATAAAGATTTTATTTTTTTGACAAGATATGTTCAAAGTCGGCTGCTGCAGAATTGTCGTATGAGGGAAAGGGTTAAGTTAAGAAAGGGCAATAATCCAGTCAAAATACATGACAAAGGTATGTAACTTGTACAACTCTTCCTTCTTTTCATTGAATATTTGATAGTAAAGAAGTGCTCCAAGTTTCAAACTGATACTTTGCATGTAATTTACCTAAACTTAACCCACGCCAACGTCGATCAAGTGACGACAATAGCTCATCTTTTTTTTCTAAAAATCAGATGAGCTTAAAATCTTAGGTTGACAATTCAATAATAGACAACATGCCAATGCTCATCAATCCTGCAATTTCATCATTACATATATTCTTTTGGGCGAAAACAGTTGAATTATTGACTGTTTGCGTTGCTATGAACAGGTCATTATAGTCAATATTGAAGTAGATAATCTGAAAGGATACCAGTCTAACTGGCTGACACCTTCAATCTGACAGTATACCAGTTTAACTGGCTGACACCTTCAATCTGAAAGTATACCAGTCTAACTGGCTCACACCTTCAATCTGACAGTATACCAGTCCAACTGGCTCACACCTTCAATCTGATAGCATAACATTCTAACTGGCTCACAACTTCAATCTGATAGCATACCAGTCTAACTGCCGAACACTTTCAACCAGTCTGACTACCAAACACCTTCAATCTGGTACAAGTCTTATTACTAACCCCTTAATCTGTCCTGTAAGCTAGCTGTACAGTCATAACATTGTTTCTTACCTTTAGACAATCCTGCCCCTGTTGATGTGGCAAAGCCTTTCACTTGAGCAATTTCCTTTTGTGCAAACTCCCATGTTATCTCAGCTGGTAAATCTTCCGACCCATCCCTGTTTTTAGGGTTCATAAAAACGTACAGATGATTCGAACCTATAAACATAAAAATACAAAAATTTCCCTTATGCTGCAAGTTTAGATAAAGAGGTAAAGGCTCTTGTTCCCACATTATTTTTCATTAATCTACAGGTTTTCAGAAACAACAAAAACAATAGGTTGCTTGCCGAAAAACAGGGTAGTCAAAACCCATACGATAGAAAATACATGTTAGTCAAAACCCATACGATAGAAAAAATAGGGTAGTCAAAACCCATATGGTTGAAAATGCAGAGTAGTAATAATTCAGTCATAGATGATAATTACTTTAAGTATTTAGTTGCCATTTATCTTAGATGTAGGTTACTTGTATAAAGAAAAGACTAAACAATACATTCTTTGAATACACCTAAATACATAATTTTCACAAATATATACACTTCAGAAGTTCCTTGTGTCTTCTTTCCTTTCCAAATGCTAAGTCTTTTTATTTAAACATAACACAATTTATAAATATTAATGAAAAAAGAGAAAAGCATAAAATTGCTTTTTTATTTCAAAACAACCCTTTGATGTATGTTGGAAAGGGTTAAACTGTATCACTTTAAAGTAATTATCACCTTAATTCAATTATGTGATGTGATATTGGACAGGCCCCACAGAAGCATGTAAAGAGAGGAACTCTCATCCATCAGAAAAGACTTCAGTCTCTTTGTTCAGATTATGTAAATGGGAGGACGTCCCTTGAGGACTTTTTAAACACGATAGGAACTTGTATAAGGCTAAAATAATTGTTGAAAATGTGGTTACTGTTAAATGTGCTATGAAACAGATGTTACAGTTTAACCCTTTCCAACATACATCAAAGGGTTGTTTTGAAATAAAAAAGCATTTTTAAGTGGGCTATGCTAATTGATTATATTTTGCTTTTCTCTTTTGTAATTAATATTTATAAATTGTGTTTGGCATCCATATACTAATTACTTAAAGTAATTATCATCTGTGACTGAATTATTACTACATGTACTCTGCATTTTCAACCATATGGGTTTTGACATCCCTGTTTTTTCTATTGTATGGGTTTTGACTACCCTGCATTTTTTATCGTATGGGTTTTGACTACCCTGTTTTTTTTACCATATGGGTTTTGACTACTATGACAAAAAGGAACCATATGGGTTTTGACCATATGGGTTTTGACATACGATAACTAGTGACTATAATCAAATCTGCTAATAGAAGGAAAGATGACAGAAAAGGGAAGAGACACTTTCTTCAGGCTTTCCGCAATTGGAGCTTAACAGAGAATTTTCTCCTATATTGGTGGACTTAAGCATCAATTAAAGCTATGAAGTCATCTACCACTTCATAATGTTTGTAACTTTTTATCAAAATACTACAAATAATTATCAGGATGCTTTTCTGTAATTTTTTCAGAGCAGAATAAACTTACAACAACACATCAATTAAATGGTATAAATAGTTTATCCTTACCAAATAGAAGTCTATCCTTATGTGTGAGTTTTTTCTTGCCAGTGAGTGGAACACCGTTAACCTTTGTTTTAGACCCGCTGCCAGACAGGGGATCAATCTCTACAATGCCCTTGTGACATCTTAATACAGCATGCTGCTTCTGTATACTGCAAAGAACAATCAATAGGGGATCAATTTCTATGACAATCAATAGGGGATAAATCTCTATGACAATCAATAGGGGTCAATTTCTATGACACCTTTGTGACATCTTAATACAGCATGCTGTTTCTGTATACTACAATGTATCAATGGATCAATATGTATGACACCCTTGTGACATCATAATACAGATTGCTGCTTCTGTATACTACAATGTATCAATGGATCAATCTCTATGACACCCTTGTGACATCATAATACAGCATGCTGCTTCTGTATACTACAAAGAACAATCAATAGGGGATCAATATCTATGACAATCAATAGGGGATAAATCTCTATGACAATCAATAGGGGTCAACCTCTATGACACCTTTGTGACATCTTAATACAGCATGCTGTTTCTGTATGCTACAACGTACAATCAACAGGGGATAAATCTCTATGACAATCAATAGGGGATAAATCTCTACAATGCCCTTGTGACATCGTAATACGGCATGCTGCTTCTGTATACTACAATGCACAAGAGGACGCGAGTCTTGTCAGAAAATTAGTCACATATCCATATTTACAGCCTATGAGCCCAACATAAGTTGGCATTTCCAAACAGTGTTCAGATCAGCCTTTACATTTTCTCAATCCTATCAGAATCTACAATAGTTAATAGGAGCTTCTTACAAGCATAATTATGTAAGTAATATGTGAACAGAGTATATCTTGAACAGATTGTGCTAAAACAACACTGTTCAAAAAAGCCAACATGCACATTTCCAATGGACAGGCTGGTATCAAGTTTGTACATGTGGGTGCAAGACCTCTAGGGATAGACTTAACGGTTTATGTCATATGTTACATCTGGGACTAAGTGTGTATGTGGACAGTGAAGACTGATTAGACTGTGTGGAAAAACAGACTTATCACAGTCTGCTCTGTTCAAATATACAATATAACCCTAAATGACATAACATCTTAAAAACAAGAAACCGCTAAAGACGGTAAGGCCGGATTGTCGGCAATTTGACCTTGAAAATCGACAAACCAAGGTCAAGGTCAAAGTAACCCTAGAAATCAATGGAACTTGTTACTTTTTACTTTCAGGCAAAGTTTCAAGTTTGTAACCCTTTCCAGTCCTGAGATTTTGCCTCAACCTGAAACTTTAACCAAAATGTTGACAGACAGACATCCGGACAGACGGACATCGCCAATCTATAGACCGGAATTGCTAGAGCAATCCGGCCAAAAATAATAAAATAATAAATAATAAAATATAAATAATATAAAACTATAAAACTGTTGAAAGCAAATTAAAACACAAGTCCATATAACTATAAAACTGTTGAAAGCAAATTAAAACGCAACTTGCCGTGATATAACTATAAAACTGTTGAAAGCTGAGTAAAACGCAATTTGCTGTGATATAACTATATAACTGTTGAAAGCAAATTAAAACGCAACTTGCCGTGATATAACTATAAAACTGTTGAAAGCTGAGTAAAACGCAATTTGCTGTGATATAACTATATAACTGTTGAAAGCAAATTAAAACGCAATTTGCAGTGATATAACTATAAAACTGTTGAAAGCAAATTAATACGCAAGTTGTCGTGATATAACTATAAAACAGTTGAAATCAAATTAAAACGAAAGTTGCCATGATATAACTATAAAACTGTTGAAAGCAAATTAAAACACAAGTTGATATAACTATAAAACTGTTGAAAGCAAATTAAAACGCAATTTGCTGTGATGTAACTTTAACCAAAATGTTCACGGACAGACAGACAGACAGACGGGCAATAGGAACGTGAAGGTCAAGAGTTATCATGGAAATCAAAAGAACATGTTAGTGGCTACACACAGACCAATTTTCAAGTTTGTAGCTGTTTCCATGTCCGAGATTTTGCTTCAACCAGAAACTTTAACCAAAATGTTGACGGACAGACAGACAGACAGACAGACAGACAGGCAATAGCAACGTGAAGGTCAAGAGTTATCATGGAAATCAAAAGAACATGTTAGTGGCTACACACATACCAATTTTCAAGTTTGTAGCTGTTTCCATGTCCGAGATTTTGCTACAACCAGAAACTTTAACCAAAATGTTGACGGACAGACAGACAGACAGACAGACGGGCAATAGGAAGGTGAAGGTGAAGAGTTATCATGGAAATCAAAAGAACATGTTAGTGGCTACACACAGACCAATTTTCAAGTTTGTAGCTCTTTCCATGTCTGAGATTTTGCTTAACCAGAAACTTTAACCATTTTGCCTAACCTAAAACTTTAACCAAAATGTTGACGGACAGACAGACAGACGGACAGACGGACATCGCCAATCTATAGACCGGAATTGCTTAAGCAATCCGGCCAAAAATCCCAGGTGGTTAAATTCTTCAAATGTGTCTTTAAATAGAACCAGATTTCATAGAGCATAAGCTTGACTTAAATATGTTGCCAAGCAAATCACAACACAATTAATGCAATCTCATCTACAGTAATCTTTCACCTCTTCAGCAACAACAATAGCACATTCAACCCTTGGTCATAGAATTGGTACTGTTTGTGACATCAACCAATAGGCATCCGCCGTGGTCGAGTGGTTAGCATCGGGGATTTGAAACCGGGTATCCCAGGTTCGATCCCCAGTCATGTGGGAGTGCCCTTGGGCAAGGCATATTTTCTAGCCTAGTACTGGTTTGATTACCCAGGGATCATGAATAAGTGAACGGTCGCCGTGATATAACTGAAATCATGTTGGAAGCGACGTAAAACCCAATAATAAAAAGAAAAAGACATCAACCAAATAATCTTCCAGATCCAAAAGAGACTAACAATTGAAAATACTAAGGCAGAGAACCAATCTGTTGAAACAGCAGCTACCTTACCTTAAACCACTCAAACAAATTTTGGGCGGTTCCTCAGCATCTTTTCTGCCGATGGTCGTTTCACCCTCCTTAAGAAAATGGAGTATGACCCCGGATAACATGTGGTCCTCGTTCAGGTTTATCATATGGGTTTCTTTCTGTCTCTTTTTGGCATCCCCTTTGTGCCCCTCATTCAGCTCCTCTGTCTCCCTCTGGGCTGCTTTTAGCTGTCAATATAAACATTAACCCTTTCTAACGTACAACATATCTGCAGCAGACATTTTTGAAAACATCTAGGCAAAATATGGAAATGCTTAACCCTTTCCCACATACAGTTGCTTTCTGGCACCTCTGCAGCAGACGACTTCTATTTGTAATGAGCAATTTATCTTTTTGCCAAATGTTACTAGGACTTTGTCATACCCAATTTATGAATGTGAAAAAATTGCCATCATTCATTTGATGAGTGAACATATTTGATATCTTTCATTTGTAATACCTATTTTTTGAATTTGAACATGTAGCCATCTTTCATTTGTAATACCCATTTTAAGAATATGAACATATGTCTTTCATTTGCAATACCTATTTTAGGAATGTGAACATATTTGATATCTTTCATTTGCCATACCCATTTTATGAATGTGAACATATTTGATATCTTTCATTTGTAATACCTATTTTTTGAATTTGAACATGTAGCCATCTTTCATTTGTAATACCCATTTTAAGAAAGTGAACATAAAGCTGGCTTATATTGGTTATACCCATTTTATGCATGCTAAATTGCTGCTGTCAAGCATTTAGAATTACCATTTCATGTATGTCTAACAATTGTAATACACTTTGTATGCATGAGTCTGTTTTACCTTTTCATCCCAAGTGGATTCCTCTGAATCTTTCAACATTTGTTGATTGGCAGATAGCTGGGCTCGAATCTCCTCCTCCATCTGCTTTCGCATCTTTTCCATGTCTAAAATGAAAAAAATATATATAGTCTCTAAGTCAAAGTAGTACATACAATTTATTATTGCTTATCAACACCTAAAACAAACATGTTATTTATATACTATAGGCAAAAAAGGAATAACATCTTCATCCCCTGGTGGCCTTTAATTTAAAGAATCAACATGGCTTCAAGGGATTTGGTCAAAATTGGGAATGTGTAGTTTTCACTGTAGGTGTCTCATTTTTAGTTGGCAAATAAATATAGTTTGAAGGGTTTGAAAAAGGGTCACCTGTTTAAGTAAAAGATATTTCAAAATCAAGAAAGCAATTTCTCAGATGAAAATTTATAAAGTTTTCTCTAAAGGCTAAGGAGAGGTAACAAGATGTTCATAACTAATTCACCTGAGCAATGGTACAGTAGCAATCCTGTAACTGCTAATTTTGGGACGAAATTGCAAGGTGTAGAAACTGTAATCAAGGGTAGCTAGTCGCCGTGTCTGATGGCCATGTTTTCCAACAAATCAATATGGATTCAGAAGAATTTAAAAGTTTTGTAATTCAACACCCTTTCTGAGATGCCACCTGCCAGCCATGTTTTTTTTGTTCACAAATCGAAATGTCTTGAATATTTTTTTGTACATGGTCATCTAAAGAAAATTCCTACTAAATTATCTTGAAATTCTACAGAGGAGAATAATGGGTTTTTTTCTATAAACCTCTTTTTGGTGCCACCTAGCTGCTATATTTTTTCAACTAATAAATATGTCTTGAACAGTTTTTGTTGAAAGCCACTTTGGAAAATTTCTACCAAATTATCTTGAATTCAGACAACTACGTTCAGAGAAAAGAATTATAAATTGTGTCAGTTTTGCCCCTATTCTATTGCTGCCTTGTGGCCATGTTTTTCAACCAATCAAAAGGATTCAAACAATAAATATTGATGTGAGCCATCACTTAAGCCAAATTGTCTAGAGTTCAGTGGAGAAAAGAAACAAATTGTCATTTTTCCCTGTTTTTTAAGCTGCTTGGTGGAGACATTTTTCTACAAAGCAACATGGCTTGTAGATTCAGAGAAGCAGAAATGTTAAGTTTTGTCATTCTGCCTGCCTCCTTTCTAATGCTGCAGCAACCAAAGTTCTACATGGAATTTAAATCTTTGAATACTTTGAAAGAAGATGCCAAAGAGATTCCTGTGAAGTCTGATTGAAATTGGCCCAAAGGTTCACGAGGTGATGCCATTTGAAGCTAAAAAATAAAGAATGGATAAAGATTGATCCATAGAGATAACCTTGAACCTTCGGCTCAGATGATCTAATAATACAATGTTGCATATTCGCCTTGACTGAAATCAAAATATTGTTTCAACTTTCTAAAAAACAATTGATTGATTGATTGAACGGGGTTTAACGCCATTTTTAACAATTTCTCAGTTATATCACAGCGGCCAGTTCACCTACCCATGCATTTCCTGGTTTTCTCACACCAGTACTCCACACAACAATCTTCCCAAGCAACTGGCTGCTTTTCCACATAGAAATTTTGCCGAGCCGAGATTCGAACTCACAACCCCTGGATTGACATCCCATGTTGCTACCGACTGAGCTACCGGGGCTCGGCTCTAAAAACAAAAGTGTGCAAAAAACACATATCACCTGTAAATAATCAATAACTGCAACCAATTAAGACTAAGTCTGACACAGAGGACTAGATAAGGCTGAGTTAACCCTTTCCCTCATACAACAATTCTGCAGCAGACGACTTTGAATATATTTTGTCAAAAAATAGAAAATCTCTATAATTGAATGGATAACCTATGACTTAAAGTGGAAAACATTGTTGCAAAAGGAGAAATTGCTCGTTTTGAGCAATTTCTTCTTTTGTAACTATGTTTTCAAAAAGCTGTCTGCTGCAGAGGCGTCAGAAAGCGTCTATATGAGGGAATGAGGGTTAATGGGTCTCTCTTCCATATCTTTATAAGAACTCATTAATACCTATATTGAGGAAACTCCTAGGAATTGCCTCACTGAGAGGATTCTTTTGAGTACCCACAACATAGATTTTGGAGGTCCAAATAAGTATATCAAAACATGAAAAACGCCCCTTATCTATAGCTCGGTATGACAGGCAGATAAATAGATTAGAAAATGGAGAAGTGATCCATAAGTGTCAACCTGTCTCGGTGGGTGATACAAAAACCATACCAAGAATGTTTAAAACCACACAACCAATGAAGTTATGAGTGACAATAAGTACAGG
Organism: Serripes groenlandicus; assembly: GCA_031761405.1. Classification (NCBI taxonomy): domain Eukaryota; kingdom Metazoa; phylum Mollusca; class Bivalvia; order Cardiida; family Cardiidae; genus Serripes; species Serripes groenlandicus. The sequence continues at coordinate 10,062,205 of JASEVX010000017.1, forward strand.
TAGTACCTAAAACCTATGGTAATTTTAGAACACAATATGAAGGTTACAAAAATAAAGAAAAGATTATAATTATTATCAAATATAGCTATTATTCTGATTATTGCTTCATCATCCCAAATACAAAAAGAACTGAAAAGATATTATAAATATTCTGATTGCGGATTCCTCATATCAATTACAAAAGAACCTCAAGTATGAACCACATTGTAGGAAATAACTTTCTGGTTTATTCAAGCCCCAGCACTTAGAGTTCCATCTATGTCAAAAAGTTAATTCAGCCAGTTTCATCAACAGAGTGACCCAAATTCTTAACTGTGGTAGGGGACCTGGCCCTTATGTCTCATAAACATGTACCTTTACCGTTTCTTAAAGCGACTGAAATCCAGATGGCAGGAAAAAGAAAAAAAAAAAATCGAATTCGCCCTAAATGTTATTCTTTATGTTATCCAAGTAAAAGCAGGATAGAACATGTATCGTTTTTTATCAATAACGTGAACTTGAGTCGTTTTCAATTGTCCCGATGAAGGGGTTTCCTATTTAAAAATACCACTGAATCCTTCAGACGGGCACCTTGCAACGATCACGTGATATAAATATGTAACGGTTCACTCTGACAGGTGTGTACAGTTATACACAATTTACACGTTTGGCGGAGTCGAACGACAGTAATCATAGAGATTTGTTTGTGATTGCATGAGCTCCTCGTGATTTTGCATAAAACCTTCATGGTATAAAAATGTTTCATTTAATGCGCATGCGTCCTATCGGTCATGTGACAACTTTTCAAGTCACGTGATGAATGAGATTAAAAGCATCGACAGCTATTTATAAACTTACCCCGTTACTGACAGGGTAGAATTTGCGATGGAAAAAGTATCGAAAACAAGAAAATCTCACCGATTATAGGGGTATGTAATATGTCAGTTATCATATTTTAATGCCCCAAATACAATAATAACACTTATTTTCTCAAAATTGGACATTTTATTTTTTTTCGACAGTTGGGTATCTGGAGTTCAGTCGCTTTAACATACAACAAATCAGTAGCAGACGACTTCGAAAAAATACCCGAAATAAATTGGAAACACCCTTTAAATGAAAGTACAATAATTGAATAGAGTTGAAAAGATGGTGACAAAAGAAGAAATTGCTTGTTTTGAGCAATTTCTTCTTTTGTCGCCATGTTTTCAAAAAGCTGTGTCAGAAGGCGTCTGTATGAGGGAAAGGGTTAACTCTTTCCCATATACAGGTACTTTCTGACACCTCTGCAGAAGTTTTTGTAAGCATTGTGACAAAAGTAGCAATTGCTCATATTTTTCCTAATTTTTGCCTAGATATTTTCAAAGTCAACCACTGCAGATTTGTTGTATGTGGGAAAGGTTAAGGTAAGACATATATCTGATTGAAACTTTATTTCCAGCTAGCCTTTTACCAATACTCAGATTAACCCTTTCCCTCATGTAGAAGCTTTATGACGCCTCTGCAGCAGACGGCTTTTTGAAAACATAGTGACAAAAGAAGAAATTACTCAAAACGAGCAATTTCTCCTTTTGACACAATGTTTTCCACTTTTAGTTATTAGAGATTTTCTATTTGTTGACAAAATATGTTCAAAGTAGTCTGCTGCAGAATTGTTGTATGTGATAAAATTTGATTGATGGGGACAAAAAAGTTTTAAATGGATCTTTTTAACCTTTTACTTTTTAGCAAGTTGGAAGGATTTATTGATTATCTAAGAAACATAATTTCCTCATTTTACATTGTATCTCATCAATATAAACAACCTGTGCATGTTTGAAAATATGTGGATTCTCTTGGGCTAACAGGATTTTTTTTTAGAACAGACAAGACAACGAGAACAACGCCACCTCAAAAACTCATTTGACCAGTAGAGCTTAACCCTTTCCCACATACAACAAATCTGCAGCAGACGACTTTGAAAATATGGTGACAAACACCTGAAAAATCTACATAAAAGATGGCTTAATTGTTAAATAAAGTTGAAAACATTGTGGCCAAAGGAAAAATTGCTCATCATGAGCAATTTCTCCTTTGGCCACAATGTTTTCAAAAGTCGTCTGCTGCTATGGCGTCTGCAGGTGGGAAAGCGTTAAAATAACCTCTACCACATGATAAGTCGAAGATGACACATACCTTTCCATAATATTTTTTACCTTAACCCTTTCCCACATACATCAAATCTGCCACAGATAACTTTGAAAACATCTTGGCAAGAATGTTAAATATCTGTGTAAATGAAAGCATAATAATTGAATCGAGTTGAAAACATTGTGGTAAAAGGAGAAATTGCTCATGAGCAATTTCTCCTTTTGTCACAATGTTTTCAAATGTCGTCTAATGCAGAGGTGCAAAAATGCTGCTGTATGAGTGAAAAGGTTAAATTTTGAAGGCATAACAACTCTACCTCAAACACAATTCTATAAATGAAATATAATTATCAAAACGAATTGAAAAGATAATGGCAAAATGAGAAATAGCTCATCATGAGCAATTTCTTCTGTTGTAACATTTTTTAAATAAGTTTTCAGCTACTGATGTGTCAAAAAATTTCCGAAAAATTGCTGTAAAAATAGCATTTCAGGTAATGGTTAATAATTTTGAGTTTTACAACAAGTGCGCAGTATAGTTATATATTATAAGCAATTTTCACTTTTGCCACAATGTTATCAAACGTTGTCTCGCTGCAGAGGCAGTAAAAAACGTCTGTTAACCCTTTCCTTCATACAACAATTCTGAAGAGGACGACTTTGAACATATTTTGTCAAAAAATAGTTTATTTAATTATTGATTGGGGTTTTACGCCGCTTTCAACATTATTTCAGTTATATCACTTATTCATGTTCCCTGGGTAAACAAACCAGTACTAGGCTAGAAAATGTGCTTTGCCCAAGAGCACTCCACCATCACCGTAGTGTCGCGACTGGGGATCGAACCCGGGACACCCGGTTTCGAAATCCCCGACACTAACCACTCGACCACAGCGGATTCCATAAAGTCAAAAATTAGAAAATCTCTATAATTGAATGGATAACCTATGACTAAAAGTGGAAAACATTGTGGCAAAAGGAGAAATTGCTTGTTTTGAGCAATTTCTTCTTTTGTCACTATGTTTTCAAAAAGCCGTCTGCTGCAGAGGCGTCAGAAAGCACCTATATGAGGGAAAGGGTTAAAGGGTTAAACTAGCATAAAGTATATTCATATTAAATGTACATTGTATATGTTTATAAATATCCACCATATCAATGGCCTCGTTCCTATTATTAAGTTTTCTGATCAAAATGTAGTGAATGTATTTTAATTATAAAGGAAAGGTTTGAAATATTATCTTCACCAGATTATATAAAGGTAATGTTAACTTAAAATCTCATACCCTCATTCTCTGAAAACAGATAAATCATGTAAAACATTAACACACATAAGTTGACCCTTTCTGACAAACAGATGATTTCTGAAACCCCTGCAGCGGACAACTTTTAAAAGAAATCATTGTGGCTATTATCGGAGAAATTACTCATGATGAGTGACTCCTCCATTTGCCACAATGTTTTCAACTTTAATAAAAAAAATTCACTCCCATTTACAGACATTTTCCATATTATGTTTGTGGGTGCGTTTTCATAGTTGTCTGCCACAGATTTATTGTATGTGGGAAAGGGCTAAGTCTTTTAACCGTTTTTGTGATACAATAATATCGAAGTCTTATGCATTGAAAACATCTGATGAAAAAATGATTAACATCAAGAAAGGTCAGAGCTCTAAATACATTTTTCATGTTCTAAAATCCTTAATTGACATTCAAACCCTATGTTGTGGGTTCTCAAAAGAATTGTCTCATTGACACGATTCTTTTGAGTACCCACAACATAGGGTTTGCTTGAGTAATAAGAGAGATATTGCGGGGAAAAGACCTGTTCACTCCCTCTTATCTAGTCCTCTAGTGGCCATTGAATCAGCATGGTTTAACCCTTTCCCTCATATAGACGCTTTCTGACGCCTCTGCAGCAGACGGCTTTTTGAAAACATAGTGACAAAAGAAGAAATTGTTCGAAACGAGCAATTTCTCCTTTTGCCACAATGTTTTCCCACTTTTAGTCATAGTTATCCATTCAATTAAAGAGATTTTCCATTTTTTGACAAAAAAAGTTCAGTCGTCTGCTGCAGAATTGTCGTATGAGGGAAAGGGTTACAGGAATCTAGTAGGGGGTCGGTCATTCTAGGAACATTTCTTACAATTATTTTAAAATCAGGCCAGTATGCTCTGAGAAGATTTTAAATTTCTTCACATTAAACATAATGAGCAAAATAATCCCCCACTCATAGGGGTGGGGAATTATTCACAATCAAAATAGCTTGAAGAATCTAGTAGAGGGTTATCATAGGAACATTTCTGTGAAATAATATAAAAGTTTGGCAAATATTTTATGAGAAGAAGCTTTTTTAAACTTTCACTAAAGCCATATGAAGCGGAACAGCAGCTATTGCTGGGGTGTAGTTGTTATAAATAAACATTGCATGAAGAAACCTGGTATAAGGTCAAATAAGAAACAATTTCTAAAACACTATTTGAAAAACTGCCAAATAGCTTCGTTGCAGAAGTTTTTTAATTAACCCTTTCCCACATATAGACGCTTTTTGACGCCCCTGCAGCAGACGACTTTTGACAACACTGTGACAAAAAAATTGCTCAAACAAGTAATATCTCCTTTTGCCACAATGTTTTCAACTTTTTTCATTAATTGTACCTTTATTCGATGAGATTTCCCATGATTTTGCCAATATGTTTAAAAAGTCATCTCCTGCAGATTTGTTGTATGTGGGAAAGAGTTAACCTTTTCCCTCATATAAACGCTTTCTGCACCTCTGCAACAGACGGCTTTTTGAAAACATAGTGACAAAAGAAGAAATTGCTCAAAAAGAGCAATTTCTCCTTTTGCCACAATATTTTCCTCTTTCAGTCATAGGTTATCCATTCAATGAAAGAGATTTTCCATTTTTTGACAAAATATATTCAAAGTCGTCTGCTGCAGAATTGTCGTATGAGGGAAAGAGTTAAACATAAAGAGCAAAATCATCCCCGACTCATAGGGGCAGGAATTTTTCACAATCAAAATAGCTTGAAGAATCTAGTAGAAGGTTTCTATGGAAATAATATAAAAGTTTGGCAAATATTTTATGAGAAGAAGCTTTTTTAAACTTTCACTAAAGCGATATGAAGCGGAACAGCAGCTATTGCTGGGGTGTAGTTGTAATAAATAAACATTGCATGAAGAACCCTGGTAGAAGGTCAACCAAGAAACAATTTCTAAAACACAGTTGTTTAACCCTTCCTCTCATATAGACACTTTCTGACCCCCTGCAGCAGACGGTTTTTTAAAAACATGGCAAAAAAAGAAGAAATTGCTCAAAACAAGCAATATCTCCTTTTGTCACCATGTTTTCATCTCAATTCAATTATTGTTCTTTGGTATAAACAGATTTTCTGTGCTTTTGCCTAGACGTTTTCAAAGTTGTCTGCTGCAGATTTGCTGTATGTATGTGGGAAAGGGTTAAAGTTGATTATTTTAGAGGTAACTGGTAGATAAATACATATACTAACCTTCAGAACTCATGCCTGATTCCTGTGTGATATTTAAACCACCTGATTCCATGGCTTTCTTCAGTTTCTCGTTCTCTGCCTGAATTACAAAAATTACAGATACTTAATAGATATCTCACCAAATCAATGTTAAATTCCACTTTTCATTGCCCTTTTAGCAAGGGCACCGCAAAGAAGATGCATCCCCTCGGTATTCAAAGTCCAATTTTTAGCTTGACCTTTAACCTATGACCTTGAAAATACATAGGCTTCTAGACCTTGCCTATACCTATAGACCTATACTAACTGTATACCAAGTTTAGTTAATATCGGTTGAAGGATGTTCAGTGTAGAGTGGTCACACGGTTGTTACGGACGGACGAACAAACGAACAAAGACAGTCCCGTTACTATATCCCCATCGCAAACTTTGTTAGCCGAGGGGATAATAAAGCAAACATTACTTTAATACAATCATTAGTCAAAGTTCAAGGGAAGAGTGCTTCCAAAGATATATGATTCAAAAGTGTATCATGCAGATATATACATTTCATGATTATCTTGTGAATGAAGTTGCATTAAATTATTTTAACCCTTTCCCTCATACGGCAATTCTGCAGCAGACGACTTTGAACATATTTTGTCAAAACATAGAAAATCTCCATAATTGAATGGATAACCTATGACTAAAAGTGGAAAACATTGTGGCAAAAGGAGAAATTGCACGTTTTGTGCAATTTCTCCTTTTGTCACTATGTTTTCAAAAAGCGTAAATCAAAACTAAACCCTTTTCAGATACAACAATTCTGCAGCAGATCACTTTGAAAACATCTTGGCAAAAATATGAAAGATCGCTGAAAAAGAAAATTTAATTATTTATAGAGTTGAAATCATTATGAGCAATTTCTCCTTTTGTCAGAGTGTTTTCAAGAGTTGTCTGCTGCAAAGGTGTCAAAATGTGTCTGTATGAGGATTTAGCTAACACCACTGACACAGAAGCTGATGCTAACAACAGAGTGACAGACATATGTTCTCTCAGACAACATCACAGAAAGGTATTATTGAGGAAATCATTCACAATGTTCATTATATGTTTAACTAAGAAACCAGAAAGCCAATGGACTTACCAATGAACTGACATATCATCCATCATGGTCATACCAACATAACCAATGGACCAACCAATGGACAGTCATATCAACCATCGTTGTCATACCAACATAGCCAATGGACAGTCATATCAACCATCGTTGTCATACCAACATAGCCAATGGACAGTCATATCAACCATCGTTGTCATACCAACATAGTCAATGGACCAACAAATGGATAGACCAACCAATGGACAGTCATATCAACCATCGTTGTCATACCAACATAGCCAATGGACCAATAAATGGATAGACCAACCAATGGACAGTCATATCAACCATCATTGTCATACCAACATAGCCAATGGACCAACAAATGGATAGACCAACCAAAGAACCAACCAATGGACAGTCATATCAACCATCGTTGTCATAACAACATAGCCAATGGATCAACCAATGGATAGACCAACCAAATAACCAACCAATGGACCAACATATCAACCATCGTGGTCATACCAACATAGCCAAAGAACCAACCAATGGACCAACATATCAACCATCGTGGTCATACCAACATAGCCAAAGAACCAACCAATGGACCAACATATCAACCATCGTGGTCATACCAACATAGCCAAAGAACCAACCAATGGACCAACATATCAACCATCGTGGTCATACCAACATAGCCAAAGAACCAACCAATGGACCAACATATCAACCAACAAGTTATATCAGTATACCCCTGACAAACTTTGTTTGTGTGGGTTTAATCATTTGCAGGGATCTTCTTAAAACATTATTAAACTTTTTAACTTTAGAACTATTTCTAACCCTTTCACATTGGCAGACGCATTTTGACACATCTCCAGCAAAAAACTTTTGAAAACATTGTGGCAATAGGAGTAATTGCTCATGATGAGAAATTTCTCCCTTTGCGACAAATGTTTTCAAATATATTCAATAATTAAACTTTTATTTCTAATGACTTTCAATACTTTTGCTTATATCAAAATCATCTGGAGCAGATTTGTTGTCATTGGGAAATAGTTAATTCATATGTCAGGTGACCACAATGAAATCATTGTATTAACCCTTTCCCACATACAATAATTCTTGTATAAGTATAGTTAATATGTTGACATGAACAAACCTTTAATTCTCGTATCAGTTTATCGATTGGGTTCTCATTGATGACAGCTTTATTTTGAATCTTCTTGGCCCTATCGGCATATCGTAATGTGCCCAACGTTTCATCAAAGTTAATATCGGCTGGAGACAGAGCTGCTATCATAATGGTTTTACTGAAATAAAATACACAATTATTATTATTACTAAATATTTGCAGGTGAATGAAATCAATATATTAAAGCTACCTTTCTAAACCCATGCAAGGACATAGAAATTGTTGCGAATTTAATGTATCTTGCTAACATTAACCCTTTCCCACAAATCTGAAGCAGATGACTTTGAAAACATCTGATCAAAATTACTGAAAGTCTCTATAAATGAAAGTTTTATTATTGAGTACATTTAAAAACAAATCGAGAAATGTCTCCTTTTGCAAAAATGCTTTCAAAAGTTTTCTACAGGTGGAAAGGGGTTTATCATCAAATACTTTTTATGTGTGAGCTAGTATATGTTTACATCTACTTTTATATTTTCAAGATGTCCTGGTCATATTATTTCATTTCTTATTTGTCAATAAACGTGATATCAGAATGTAGGCATAAGTTTTATTAGGAAATGGTTTATTTATTTGAAATAATTTCTTCCTCTTTAGGCAGGAGTCTCTATCAATTTGTACAATTATTTTGAATTACATTTGAAATATTGAAATAGAAGGAATCTATTATTTTCATTTTGTGGTTTCTTTTTTAATTATTTACACAATTTTTTAATTTTTTAACATTCCCTGAAAACTAAAGGTCAAAATAGGGTTTAATGAGGGTATTAGTGGTGTTCTACCTGTTTCCACCCAGGGCGTTCTGTAGTAGTTTTGTGAGTACAGAGTCTCTGTAGGGTACCATCACTTTCTTCTTACCCATCGATAAATCTGCCAGGGCCTGGAATCAGAGATGTAAACAGTGTAAATCCTGATAAAGACTACTTTTGAAAACATAATGGGAAACTGAATTTTTGTCTAAAATGTTCCAAAAGTCATCAACTGCATAACCCTTTACATCATACAGACGTCTCTGCAGCAGATGACTTCTGAAAAAGTTGGGCAAATGGAGAAATTGCTTGCTCATGATGAGCAATTTCTCCTTTTACCACAATGTTTTCATCTCCATTCACTAATCATTACTTTCAAAGATAAAGATTTGCCGTATTTTTGCCTAAATGTTTTCAAAGATTTATTGCATGTTGGAAAGGGCTAAGGCATCAGAAGTGATCAGTATCAGGAAAAGGATGAAATGATTATATACATATATATGGAAGTCAACACTGTGTTTGTTCTTTAACAACCTTCAATAAAATGGAATATCCGTTTATCCCCCACTCCTCTGTCTATCATTCCTTCCCCTCCACAAACCTTCTCCCTCAAGGTCACACTTCAAGGTCAATTTTCAAAACCAGTAGGACTTTAGTACTGCCTGCATTACTTCAGTAACTTATGTTGTTTCTTGGACAGATTTAACCCTTTACCACATACAACAAATCTGCAGCAGACGAATTTGGAAAAATACCCGAAAAGAATTGGAAACTCTCTTTAAATGAAATTACAATAATTGAATAGAATTGAAAACATGGTGACAAAAGGAGAAATTGCTCATTTCGAGCAATTCCTTCTTTTGACGACATGTTTTCAAAACGCTGTCTGCTGCAGAAGTGTCAGAAAGCATCTATATAAGGGAAAGGATAAATTAAAAGATACATACTGATATCACATTTCCCAGAGCAGACAGCGACTTGTTGATATTAGCACCCTCCTTTAGTCGATCGCCCGTAGCCCCAGTACTATCAGCTCTTTCCGAACCTGGAAATAAAGTACAAGTTAACACTTTCCTTCACATGATAGTTCAAATTTTGTCTACTTTACAATCAACAGATGAACAATTTGAAAAATCTGGAAGCAACTTTTTGACAAAAGGTTGAAAATATTGCAATTAAAGGTGAAATTGCTTGTTTTGAGCAATTTCACCTTTTATTGCAATGTTTTCAAATGTTGTCTGCAACAGCAGGCGTCAAATGTCGTCTGTGTGAAGTAATGGGTTAACTCTTTTCCACATACAATAAATCTGCAGCAGACAACCTTGAAAACCTCTTGGCAAAAATATGGACATTCTTCGTAAATCAATATGTAACTTTTAAATAGAGGTAAAAACATGATGTTTGATGCAGAAGCGTCAAAGTGCATTTGTATGAGAAAAAGAGTAAAACTGGTTTTACCATTCATTTGATGATTGGATATTTTATATAAACAGTCATATGCTTTGAGAATGTCTTTTGTAAAAATATTAAATCAACCCTTGACCTTATACAAAGAAGTATTAACACTGCCTAATTGGAGCAGGTGACTTGTGAAAATACTAAGGAGAAGGGATTTGTTTGTTTGTTTGTTTGGAGTTTAACGCCGCTTTCAACAGCTTTGGTCATATCACGGCGGTCAGAGCACCTACCCATGTTTTCCTGGCTTTCCCACACCAGTACTTACACAACATTCTTTTGAAGCCACTGACTACTTTCTCACATAGATCAGAGGTGAGAGGCAATGGAAAACATCGCCCGAAAGAATGTCGCCGCAACCGGGTATCGAACCCGTGACCTCCAGATCACGAGTCAGATACGCTACCAATTGAGCTACCCGGCCGGGTTCTAAGGAGAAGGGAGAAATTGTTCATGATAAGCAATTCTTTCATTTGCCACATTTTTTTGCAACTCTGTTTCAAAATTATCTTTCCAACGATTTTTTTATCAAATGTTTTATAGCAGACAACTGTAAAAATAACATATCAGGTGGATAGATATCATTATCATTTAAATTGATTGAACCATTAAACTGACATTTTTACAGCACATGCTTTGAAAACATCTAAAAAAAAAAATTAATATTTTTTACCCTTTCACACCTGCAGAAACATTTTGATGCATCTGCAGCAGACAACTTTTGCGAAACATTGTGACAAGAGGAGAAACTGCTCATAATGAGCAATTTTCGTTTTTGCCACACTGTTTTCAACTCTATTCAATAAATATGCTTTGATTTTTAAAGAGTTTCCACATTTTTGCGAAAATGGTTTCATTGTAGTCATCTGTTTCAGGTTTTGTGTATGTTGGAAAGGGTTTAAAATCTTGAAAAAATTATTTATATAATACATTGTAAAACAATCTCATTTTGGGCAACTCAATGATGTAACAAGTTGTCTCTAGTGGTGAGTTTACAAATTTGTCAATGTTATACAAACAAGAACTGTCATGGCATGAGACAAATACCCATCCCAGCCATGACCAAGACTATTGACTTACTGGCCTGAAAAAGAATTGCCCATTTGTAGACGCATTTTGATTCATCTGCAGCAGACTACATTTTACAATAATTGTTGCAAAAGGATAAATCGATCATATTGAGAAATTTCACAATTTCCCAATTTGGAGTTTTTCCATATTCTTACAGAGAAGTTTTCAATGTCACACCCGCTGCAGATTACAGATATGCCCATATGTGGTAAAAGGTTGAAACGTGAGATATTTTATCCCTTTCCCACCTACAGACGCATTTTGGCTCAATAGCAGAAGACGACTTTTGAAAACATTGAAGCCAAAGGTAAAATTGCTCATGATGAGCAATTTCACCTTTGGCCACAATGTTTTCAAGTTTATTTAACAAATAAGCTATCTTTTACGGAGATTTTTCAGGTTTTAGTCACTAAGATTTTTTTCAAAGTCGTCTGCTGAAAAGGGGGGATAACTGGGGAGATATTACCTGCTAAATCTACGAGGTTCATGGTACTACTCTTCTTTGTTTCACCTCCATCGTCGTTGCGGATAATCTGATCAAATACTATGGTAACCACTGTGTGAGCTCTGCTACTCGTTGCATTCATCTGGGTGGAGGCAACAGTTCGAGATTGTGTACCTGTGTGTGTCAAAAACCAAATCTTTATCAATCATCATCTCAAATACACAGAGGACTAGATAAGGGGGAGTAAACTGCTCTTTTCCCCACAATATCTCTCTTATTACTCAACCAAACACTATTTTGTGGGTAGTTACGAGAATCATCTTGTCTTGACAGTTATTTTAAGTAGCCACAACATAGGGTTTAAGTATTAACTAAGGATTTGATTATCCCTTTCCGACTTATAGTCGCATACTGACGCATCTGCAGCAGTATTTTAAAAACATTGTGGCAAAAGGAGAAATTGCTCCAAGTTGTCTGCTGCAGATTTAATGTATATTGGAAAGGGTTAACCCTTTCCTTCATATAGATGCTTTCTGATGCCTCTACACTAGACGGCTTTTTGAAAACAAAGTGATAAAAGAAGAAATTGCTCAAAACGATCAATTTCTCCTTTTGCCACAATGTTTTCCACTTTTAGTCATAGGCTATCCATTCAATTATAGATATTTTCTATTTTTTGACAAAATATTATCAAAGTCGTCCGCTGCAGATTTAATGTATGTTGGAAAGGGTTTAGAACATGAAAAATGCCCCTTATCTAATCTCTGAAAACAATTTACATCACACAAAAACAAACCTTCGGTTCTTTGCTACCAGGCAAGGTTCAGACCAGCCTGTGCCTCTGCTTAGTCTGATCTGGATCTGTCCTGTTTTGCACCTAGTGGTCAAAGCATTCTGGAAGCTTCGGAAAAATGTTTCACCCATTTTGCGGCTTCAGAGGCATAAAAAATGTTCTATACCTAGGAAAGGTTTACTTCAAGTGATAGACAATGTTTTCTTAGTTGAAGATCAATAAAATATGGTTTATCCATTAATACAAATGAAACAATTTAAAAATGACAAAACAAGTTACAAACAAAGCATAAACCCTTTCCAACATACAACAAATCTGCAGCAGACAACTTTGAAAGCATAGTGGCAAAAACCTGAAAAATCTCCATAAAAGATAGCTTGGTTGTTAAATAAAGTTAAAAACATGGTGGCCAAAGATGAAATTGCTAATCATGAGCAATTTCACCTTAAGCTACAATGTCTTCAAAAGTCGTCTGCTGCTATTGTGTCAAAATACGCCTGCACGTGGAAAAGGGTTAACAGTCTCTGTGATATGATATGAGTCATCTCCTGTAACCTTTTCCGACATACAAAAAAACCTGCAGCAGCAGACAACTCTGAAATTACCTAGACAAAAACATGGCAAATATCTGTTAACAAAAGTATAATTAATGAACAGAATTGAAAAAAATTGTGGCAAAAGTCCCCTGCTGCTGAGGCATCATAAAGCATCTGTATGTGGGAAAAGATTAACCCTATCACTGATACAAACCACTTTTTATTTTTGAACCCTATGTTAACCCTTTCCCTCATATAGACACTTTCTGACGCCTCTGCAGCAGATAGTTTTTTGAAAACATAGTGACAAAAGAAGAAATTGCTCAAAACGAGCAATTTCTCCTTTTACCACAAAGTTTTCCACTTTTAGTCATAGGTTATCCATTCAATTATAGTATAGAGATTCTCAATTTTTTAACAAAATATGTTCAAAGTCGTCTGCTGCATAAGTGTCGTATGAGGGAAAGGGTTAAGGGTACTCAAAGGAATTGTCTCAGTGAGACGATTCTTTCAAGTACCCATAACATATGGGTTTGCTTTAATAATGAGAGAGAAATTGTTGTAAAAAGGGCTAAATACCCGGGCTCCTTATCTTGACCTGTGGTCCTGGTACATACCTTGCTCCATTCTCTTCTCTATCTCAGCATAACTTCCCACCGGTACCTGCCTCAGTCCCTCAACATAAAACATACCCAATTTGGGGTTTTGTCTGACTGTCAAACCCCCTTTGGGATTGTCTTTTGTGAGTAAATCTCGCACTTGCTCATTATAAATTTCCAACATGGAAAAGAGCACTTCATAACGTCTATTCGAGTCCGAATTGGACGACATTGTTTTGAAAAGTTCATCACATGTAATCGGTACAATTCCCCTGTAAAGAGGTAAAGAAAAGAATTTATAGTCATGCAAGAGATGAAAATAGACTTAACCCTTTCCCTTATATAGACGCTTTCTGATGCCTTTGCAGCAGACGGCTTTTTGAAAACATAGAGACAAAAGGAGAAATTGTACAAAACGTGCAATTTCTCCTTTTGACACAATGTTTTCCACTTTTAGGTTATCCATTCAATTATAGAGATTTTCTGTTTTTTCACAAAATATGATCAAAGTCGTCTGCTGCAGAATTGTCGTATGAGGGAAAGGGTTAACTCAAACCCTGTTATGATATTTTTTATATAAATATGGAAAATCTCAATAAATAAAATTGTAATAAATGTGCAATGGAAACATTGTGGCAAATAGAGTAAGTTCACATTTTGAGAAGTTTCTCCTTTTGTCTCAAGGTTTCAAAAGTTGTCTGCTACAGGTGCATCAAAATGCGTTTGCAGGTGGGAAAGGGATTATATGTTACATCATGAATACTTGAACCATACTTTTGATGAAGAGTTCAAAACAATGTTGGACAAGGAGGAATTGCTCTTTTTAAGAAATTTCTCTTTTTCCCACACCGATATGAAAATGTGTTCTAATCTTTTGTGGCAATAAATGTAACAGCTGGAGCATTGGATGTATGATTTTGATACAGAGTTGAAAATATTCATTAATTAAGGAAAATTATTACTCTTTTTTCCACAATAATTTCAAAATTCGTCTGCTTATATAAGATGTTGTAAAAATAAGAACTTTGACCCTGTGACTGCTGGATCCAATTATGTGGAGTCTGTGCCACCAGCATAGAGCCAGGCCAACTGGCACATCCAAGCCGTCTGACTAAACTCTAAACTGTTTTTATCTTGATATTCCTAAAATTGGCTATGAACTCTTCCAAAATTAATGCAAAGCTAGACAAATATATTTTAAACATTTTAGCCTTGAAAGGGTTAACCCTTTCCCTCATACGACAATTCCGCAGCAGACGACTTTGAACGCATTTTGTCAAAACATAGAAAATCTCCATAATTGAATGGATAACCTATGACTAAAAGTGGAAAACATTGTGGCAAAAGGAGAAATTGCATGTTTTGTTCAATTTCTTCTTTTGTCACTATGTTTTCAAAAAGCCGTCTGCTGCAGAGGCGTCAGAAAGCGTTTATATGAGGGAAAGGGTTAACTTAGTACATAGGGTGAATAGTTTATAAGGCCAAGTACTCAGGGAATCCTATTGAAGTAAGAGAACTTTTAAATGAGACCTTTTCACAACTTGTCCACGGGAAAAGATACAATTTGGCATTTCTGAATAGTGTAGGTTCAGATAAGCATATCCATCAGTTCTGTCACATCAGAGTCTACACAAGTTGATCAAGATTGTGTAAGTAATATGTTAAACAGTGTAGATATACATCAGAGTGTGGTGATATACAGGCTGATCTGGATCTACACTGTTCACAAAAAGCCAACTTGTACCTTTTTTCATGGATAGGCGCAAATGTAAAGTGTCCACTATATTCCACTTTAAGATTAATTAACTATAACCCTTTCCAATAAAACACCTTTATTTTACATGTTTGCAGAAACTTGTTGAAAGCAGTACATAGAGGATATTACATGAGTGGTCATTCAATACGGAATTTATTAAACGAGTTTTCTGAAATTGATAAGAATGAGCCTTGGCGATTTTTTATCACTTTGAGAAAACGAGTTTAATAAATTTCGTATTGAATGACCACGAATGTAATGTTCTTTTTATATCATAAATACTAATTTAATAATTTACAGCGCTATATCCATATAAACGTCACTATAAAGCGCGCATATTTACAACGTTAAACGTTACGTTAATTGTTATTACACTAGTTATATATAAAAAATATATAATGACGTTATTTCATGCTGGCGACTTCATTTATGATATAAGAGAAAAAATATTGATTTAACAGTTTTTCTGTTTTTCAGTTATATCACAGTGTTCCTGGGTAAGTTACCAGTAGTACTACTGGATCATTTATCCTGACACCAGTCAGTCAGTCAGTCAGTTGTAATGCTTACTCCGCAACCCTCTGTTAAGGTGGGCAGCCATTACTACCATTTTTAAAGATTTTGGTATGACCCCGCCCGGGACTGAACCCCGACCTCCTGTGCTAAAGGCGGCCGATTTACAAATACACGACCAAGGCAGTCATGAGAAAAAAGGGAATTGCATAAGACCTCAATTGTTAACCCTTTCCCTCATACGGCAATTCTGCAGCAGACAACTTTAAACATATTTTGTCAAAACATAGAAAATCTCCATAATTGAATGGATAACCTATGACAAAAAGTGGAAAACATTGTGGCAAAAGGAGAAATTGCACGTTTTGTGCAATTTCTTCTTTTGTCACTATGTTTTCAAAAAGCCGTCTGCTGCAGAGGCGTCAGAAAGCGTCTATATGAGGGAAAGGGTTAATGGTTTGGAAAAGGAGAAAATGTTCTCATAACCCTTCGCAACACATATAGATGCTATTAGACGTTTCTGCAGCAGACGACTTGTTTGAAATGATGAGCAATTTTCACCATTTGCCACAATGTTTTTAACTCTATTTAATAATTAAATTGTCATTAATGGAGATTTGTCACATTTTTGATAAGATGTTTACATTCTTAAGGATACCAATCTCTCCCAATACATTCATAAGGAATCAACTGTCTACCAATACATCCATAATGATACCACTCTCTACCAATACATTCATAAGGATACCACTCTCTCTTAATACATGCATAATGAATCAACTATATACCAATACATTCATAAGGATACCACTGTCTACCAATACATTCATAAGGATACCACTCTCTACCAATACATTCATAATGATACCACTCTCTACCAATACATTCATAAGGATACCACTCTCTCCCAATACATTCATAAGGAATCAACACTATACCAATACATTCATAAGGAATCAACTCTCTACCAATACATTCATAATGATACCACTCTCTACCAATACATTCATAAGGATACCACTCTCTACCAATACATTCATAAGGATACCACTTTCTACCAATACATTCATAATGAATCAACGCTATACCAATACATGCATAAGGAAACCACTATCTACCCATACATTCATAAGGATACCACTCTCTACCAATATTTACATAAGGTAACCACTCTCTCCCAATACATCAATAAGGAATCAACTCTCTACCAATACATTCATAATGATACCACTGTCTACCCATACATTCATAAGGATACCACTCTCTACCAATACATTCATAATGATACCCATCTCTACCCATATATTCATAAGAATACCACTCTCTACCAATACTCATAATGATACCACTCTCAACCAATACATTCATAAGGATACCACTCTCTCCCAAATACATTCATAAGGATACCACTCTCTATTAACACATTCATAAGGATAACACAATCTACCAATATATTCATACGGATACCACTATCTACCAATATATTCATAAGGATACCACTCTTTACCCATACATTCATAAGGATACCACTTTCTACCAATACATTCATAAGTATACCATTATGTACCTATACATTCATAAGGATACCACTATCTACCAATATTTCATAATTATATCACTCTCTACCAATATTTTATAAGGATACCAACCACTCTCTACCAATATTTCATAAGGATACCACTCTACCAATACATTCATAAGGATACCACTTTCTACCAATACATTCATAAGGATACCACTTTCTACCAATATATTCATAAGGATATGACTCTCTACCAAAACATTCATAAGGATACCACTATCTACCAATATTTCATAATGATATCACTCTCTACCAATATTTCATAAGGATACCACTCTCTATCAATATTGCATAAGGATACCACTCTCTACCAATATTTCATAAAGATACCACTCTATACCAATTCATTCATAAGGATACCACTCTCTACCAATACATTAATAAGGATACCACTCTCTATCAATTCATTTATAAGAATACCACTCCCTACCAACACATTCAAAAGGATACCACTCTCTACCAATATTTCATAAGGATACCACTCTACCAATTCATTCATGTGGAAACCACTCTCTACCAATACATACATAAGGATACCACTCTCTACCAATATTTCATAAGGATACCACTCTCTACCAATATTCATAAGGATACCACTCTCTACCAATATTCATAAGGATACCACTCTCTAACAATATTTCATAAGGATACCACTCTCTATCATTTAATTCATAAGGATACCACTCTTTACCAATACATTCATAAGGATACCACTCTCTACCAATTAATTAATAAGGATACCACTCTTTACCAATACATTCATAAGGATACCACTCTCTAACAATATTTCATAAGGATACCGCTCTCTACCAATTAATTCATAAGGATACCACTCTTTACCAATACATTCATAAGGATACCACTCTCTACCAATTAATTCATAAGGATACCACTCTCTACCAATACATTCATAAGGATACCACTCTCTACCAATTAATTCATAAGGATACCACTCTCTACCAATTAATTCATAAGGATACCACTCTTTACCAATACATTCATAAGGATACCACTCTTTACCAATACATTAATAAGGATACCACTCTCTACCAATACATTCAGAAGGATACCACTCTCTACCAATACATTAATAAGGATACCACTCTCTACCAATTAATTCATAAGGATACCACTCTTTACCAATACATTCATAAGGATACCACTCTTTACCAATACATTAATAAGGATACCACTCTCTACCAATACATTAATAAGGATACCACTCTCTACCAATTAATTCATAAGGATACCACTCTTTACCAATACATTCATAAGGATACCACTCTTTACCAATACATTAATAAGGATACCACTCTTTTACCAATACATTCATAAGACAACCACTCTCTACCAATACATTTCAATAAATGAAATCACTTGACTCTAATTAATTCATTCAAATCAGAGGGCTTTTGAGCAATACATTAAATGAAGGTCGAATTAATGTCAGTTTAAAACTTTCTAATTTCATAGTAAATTTAACATAATTAAAGTTTGGAATTAGAATATGTTAACCCATTCCAACATGTAAAAGTATGTTGACGCATCTACAGCACAGCACACATATTTTGAAACAATATTGTCAACACAATTTAATTCACAATGGTTTCAAAGTGGTCTGCTGCAGATATGTTGTTGTATGCTTTCCACTGGCTGATACAGTTTGGGGCATCTGCAGCAGGCAAATCTCAAAATATTATTTTTATCAGAATGTTTTCCACTTTTAGTCATAGGTTATCCATTCAATTATAGAGATTTTCTGCTGCAGAATTGTCATATGAGGGAAAGGGTTAAATACATCCAGGCAAAAATATGGAAAATCTCTATAAATGAATGTATTATTATTATTGAATAGAGTTGAAAAAATTGTTGCAAAAGGTGATGTTGCTCAAAAAAAGCAATTTCTTCTTTTGCCACAATGTTTTCAGAAATCAGGTTCATCAAAATGTTTTCTGCAAGTGAGATGGGAGGGCTAAATACCAAAGGACATATTTCAAAATCAGGCTGCTATTTTCAGAGAGAATTTTCAAAAACTTCACTGGCCACACTCATAATGATACCACTATAGAATTGTCACAGTCCTTAATTGGTATGTGGGAAAGGGTTGAAGGTGAGATATAAAAAAAGTTCTGATGATTAGTAAAGTGCCATTTACCTGTTTAATCCATATCCAACCATGGAATAGGACTTTCCGGAGCCTGTCTGTCCATAGGCAAACAGAGAACAATTATAACCTGAAAAATACACACAAAACATTCATTACTCTACAGACCTCTAAATAAGGGGCGTTTTGGCGTGACCTTGAATGAATACTTTCACATACAAACTCTTTGTTGTGGGTACTCAAAGGTATAATCTCTGTGAGAATAGTGTTAAGAGTACCCACAACATAGGGTTTAAGTGAGTAATAAAAAGGTATCATAACCCTGAAGCCCTATATGTAAGGGGACCCTAAAATAAGAGTGTAATTACTGAAAAGAGCTGAAAACACTGTGATAATTAAGTTGCTCATTATGAGCAATTTCTTTATTTGCCACAGTGTATAACAAGAGCACCGCTTACGGCACAGACGCTCAAATGATAGGGAGAAAAAAAAATGAGCTAAACAAAAAACCTTAACTGGACGACCACGCCGCCGCCGCCGACGCCAGGGTCATGACAATAGCTCTCGCTTTTTCAAAAGTCGAGCTAAAACGTAGTCTGCTTCAATTTTGTCAAAAATTAGAAAATCTCTATAATTGAATGGATAACCTATGACTAAAAGTGGAAAACATTGTGGCAAAAGGAGAAATTGCTCGTTTTGAGCAATTTCTTCTTTTGTCACTATGTTTTCAGAAAGCATCTATATGAGGGAAAGTGTTAAAGGAAAAAATATATTGACTTCAGGCCCCAGACTCCATAAAGGGTCATATAGCTTCTTTGGATTGATAAATAGGCCTTATAAAGTAAAACATTATTGGGGAAGGAGAATCTGCTAGAGATGAACTGCTGCAGCAGTGTTAAAATAAGAGTTTAATGCAGGAAAAGGTTAAACTTTGCAGCTCTAGTATGCTTTTAAGAAAATCACAGACAGAATTTGAGATTGTGAAATCTAATATTAAGACTCAGTCAGAGGATATTAAGTTGTTTATCTGACATTAGGAAATAAATATTGCTGCAATTTTGTAAATTGACTTGTTATCCAAGTCGTAGGAAACGATAAATTGATAAATGAATATTGTAAAGAAATAATCATATCCTATGGCCGTGGTTCCTGAAAGCTGTATTGATGTAGGATGAAGTAGAAGACTTTTTAACCCTTTCTCTCGTATAGTCGCTTTCCGACGCCTCTGCAGCAGACGGCTTTTTGAAAACATGGGGACTAAAGAAAGAAATTCCTCAAAACGAGCAATTTCTCCTTTTGTCCTCATGTTTTCAACTCTATTCAACCCTTTTCCTCATAAAGACGCTTTCCGACGCCTCTGCAGCAGACGGCTATTTGAAAACATAGTGACAAAATAAGAAATTGCTCAAAACGAGCAATTTCTCCTTTTGCTACAATGTTTTCCACTTTTAGTCATAGGTTATCCATTCAATTATAGAGATTTTCTATTTGTTGACAAACTTTGTTCAAAGTCGTCTGCTGAGAATATTTTCATTTATATTTTTCATTCTTATGCCGAGATGTTTACAATGTCATCTGCTGACTTCTTGTATGTGGGAAAGAATTAAAAACGATAATCGGCTTTATTCCATATATTTTTGCTCAGATGTTTTCAGTGCCATCTGCTGTAGATTTGACATATTTTGGAAAGGCATATTCAACAAATTTTGAATATCATATTGGCATTAACCCTTTCCCACTTGCAGACGCATTTTGATCCATCTGCAGCAGACGACTTTTGAAAACAATGTGGCAAATGGTGAAATTGCTCATAATGAGCAATTTCTCCATTTGCCACAATGTTTTCAATTACTAAATCATCATTTGTAGAGATTTTCCATACTTTTGCCAGTTGTTTTCAAAGTCATCTGCTGCAGATTTTCTATACGGTTATTTTGAAAAACCTCCATAGGTCGGAGTTTAATTATTGAATAGAGTTGAACAAATTATGGCAAACCAAAAAATTGCTAATTATTATCAATTTCTCCTTTTTCACAATGTTTTCAAAAGTCGTCTGCTGCAGAGGCCTCAGGAAACATCTCAATGCAGTCAGGTGAGTTAACCTTTTCCCACCTGCAGACGCATTTTGCCGCAATAGCAGCAGACGACTTTTGAAAACATTGTGGCCAAAGGTGAAATTGTTCATGGTGAGCAATGGCCACAATGTATTCAACTTTATTTAACAATTAAGCTATCTTTTTTTGGAGAATTTTCAGGTTTTTGTCACTATGTTTTCAAAATCGTCTGCTGTAGATTTGTTGTATGTAGGAAAGGAATAACCCTTTCCCTCATACGACAATTCTGCAGCAGACGACTTTAAACGTATTTTGTCAAAAAATAGAAAATCTCCATAATTGAATGGATAACCTATGACAAAAAGTGGAAAACATTGTGGCAAAAGGAGAAATTGCACGTTTTTTGCAATTTCTTCTTTAGTCACTATGTTTTCAAAAAGCCGTCTGCTGCAGAGGCGTCAGAAAGCGTCTATATGAGGGAAAGGGTTAACAGTTAGAATTCCACTGTGTGATTGATGTCACCTTGTCAACAACAATCACACTGGATTCACCGACACAGAGAACACTATTGATTTAACACTTTTCTACCTGCAGACACATTTTGAAGCATTTGCAGCAGATGACTTTTGAAAACATCGTGGCAAGAGGAGAAATTGCTCGTGATGAGCAATTTTTCCATTTGCCACATTGTTTACCAACTCCAGTCAATTATTCAAATTTTCAATATTTTTAAAAGATGTTTTCAAAGTTGTCTGCTGCAAAATTGTTGTATTTTGGAAAAGGTTAACGCTTTTCTCTGATAGAACCATAGTTATGATGGGAATGCAGAAAGCAGTAATAAATAAATATTTAGACAAAAAGGACAAAAATAGCTCATAATAACTTTTTTCTCCTATTTCTGACAGTGCATTAATTTCTCAAAAGTTTATTTTCATTTGTACAGATATTGCAGACTTTGTTATTAGACATTTTCAATACTGGTGATTAAGGCTTATTAAAGAACAATTATTGTACACACTTTTTCCAACCATTTTATTTCAAAAAAGTATTTGTGGCTAATAATATTTACTAGAAATGTAAAACATTCCCCTTTATAGATAATTTATGCCACTACAGTAAACAGTCTTGTTTGTATGGCGCTTTCAACAGTTTTTCAGTTATATCATGGCTGTTCCTTGGTAAGTTACCAGTACTACTGGTCCATTTATCCCAATACCAGCGAGTCAGTCTTTATGCTAACCCCAAACCCTTAACCCTTTCCCTCATACGACAATCCTGCAGCAGACGACTCTGAACATATTTTGTCAACAAATGGGAAAATCTCCATAATTGAATGGATAACCTATGACTAAAAGTGGAAAACATTGTGTCAAAAGGAGAAATTGCTCGTTTTGAGCAATTTCTCCTTTTGTCACTATGTTTTTCGAAAAGCCGTCTGCTGCAGAGGCGTCAGAAAGCGTCTATATGAGGGAAAGGGTTAAGCGCTAAGGAGGAAAAGCAATTAATACAATTTTTATATTCTTTTGTATGACCCTGTTGGGGATCGAACCTGCCACCTCCTGCACTCAAGGTGGAAGCTCTACCACTACACCACTGAGGCGCTATCCAGTTTCGAAAGCAATGAAAAACAAGATATATTTATCATAACATCTCATGATGAGCAACTTCCTTTTTGTCATTTACACTGCACCACCTCTGTGGAGTTTGGTAGACTTACTAGGTTCAGGATTACAGGTGGCCGCGGTACCCTATATTTGAACAATTGTTGAAAGTGGCGTAAAACAATCAATCAATCAATCAATGTTATCATACAATTTGTTTTCAACCAGATTTAAATATTATGATTTAACTTCATGTTTAATTTCAAAACTTTGAACTAACAAGAGCTGTCAGTAAAACAGCACGCTCAACTTTTTTTTAGTGCTTGACAATAAAACAATTTTTTTTGGCAGTAAAAGGCAAAACAAATATCCTTAACAGAGTTACCGTCTCTTGTCTACAGATTGGGGTCATGACTGAACTGGGTCGATACATTACGCAGAGGCCATAGTGTTGGTTTTCTCGTGGGACGACTCAAATAATTATGTAATTGTTGTTGTAATATAGACTTGAAAACATTTTGGAAAAGGAGAATTTGCTTGTTCTTAGCAATTTCTCCTTTTACCACAATGCTTTCAAAAGTCATCTGCTGCAGAAGGTATGAGAAGTGGTCTGTATCTGGAAAGTGGTCAATCCTTTTCTACATACAACATTATTGCAGCAGACGACTTTGATAATATATATGCAAAAATATGGATATTCTCTATTAAGGAAAGTATAATTTCCAAATTCAGTTGAAAATATTGTGGCAAAACATGAAATCATCATCAGCAAATTCTTCTTTTGTCACAAATTTTTCTGCGGCAGACGCATTAAAAGTCATCTGCTGCAGTTGTGTCAAAAGCCATTTATATGTGGGCAAGGATTAATCTGGGATTAAGTTCAGTCCAACCTCGTCAACATCCGTCCATAAAACTTAATATCGTCAATAAAACATGCATACACCATTATTCAAATGATTGATTTCTGCATCACATTTGATTATAGCAGCCATTTATGGACATTTACGGTCAATAAATCATGATACAATACTGGTCAATTAATTGCTTTCCAAGATCCTGTACCTACTCCAGAAGAAGTTACTTGGATATATAACCTGATATGATATTGTTTTGGACTCTTCCGAATTGAATAATACAAACGCTTGCTGACACCTCTGCAACAGATGGCATATGTAAACATTTTGGCAAAAGAAGAAATTGCTCATAATGAGCAATTTATCCTTTTGCCACAATGTTTTCAACTTTATTTCAACAAATAAGCTATCTTTTATGGAGATTTTTCAGGTTTTTGTCACTATGTTTTCAAAGTCAGCTGCTGCACATTTGTTGATTGTGGGGAAGGGTTAACAGTGTATGCAGCCTGTCAATCTGCTCTGTCTTATCATAATCTACAAAAGTATGATGGATTTTTCAGTTATATCACGGCGTTTCCTGGGTAAGTTACCAGTACTACTGGTCCATTTATTCTGACACAAGCCAGTCAGTCGTAAATGCTTACCCCGCTACCCTGAGCACCAAGGAGGGGGCAGCCATTTCTACCAATTTTATAAAGTCTTTGGTATGACCCGACCGGGGATCAAACCCGCACCCGAGGCGGACTCCCTACCACTACACTACACTACAGTCTAAACACGTAGACAGAAGCATTGTTCACGCAAGCCCACTTGTACATTTTCCCATGCTTGAGCTCACCTTCAAAATACATAAATGATGGCTTTGCTGATAATAATCTATATAGCATTCAACTTGGGACCAACTCTATAATTTCAAAACATAAACAAAATGGCACTATTAGACCTATCCCACATACCAGAAATCTGCAGCAGACGACTCTGAAACAATCTTGGCAAAAATATGAAAAATCTTTGAAAAATGGGAGTATATCAATTGAATAGAGTTTAAAACAGTGTGGCAAAAGGAGAAATTGCTCATCATTAGCAATTTCCCCTTTTGCCACAGTGTTTTCAAAAGTTGTGTGCTGCGGAGGCATCAGAAAGGGTCTTAAGGTAAATCATTCAAAAATTCATACATTTATGACAAGGTTGATGAACAGGCACCCTGGTACAATACATTTCATTATTCATGAATGTCTTTCAATTAACCCTTTCCCTCATACGACAATTCTGCAGCAGACGACTTTGAACGTATTTTGTAAAAAAGTAGAAAATCTTTATAATTGAATGGATAACCTATGACTTAAAGTGGAAAACATTGTGTCAAAAGGAGAAATTGCACGTTTTGTGCAATTTCTTCTTTTGTCACTATGTTTTCAAATAGCCGTCTGCTGCAGAGGCATCAGAAAGCGTCTATATGAGGGAAAGGGTTAACCTGTTCAATCCTGAATTTTTAAAATTGACTCATCCAGTGTTGCACTTGGAAAGGTTCATGGCTAAGTCTAGGAATGTCTTGTGATAAAAAAATTTGAGTTGAGCAGCCAACAGTATAGAGCCCGGTCAGACAATGTGGGAGCCCAAACTGGCCTGACTCTATACTAGTGGCCTAGACAATGTGGGTGCCCCAACTGGTCTGACTATATACTGGTGGCCTAGACAATGTGGGTGCCCAAACTGGCCTGGCTCTATACTGGTGGCCTAGACAATGTGGGAGCCCAAACTGGCCTGACTCTATACTGGTGGCCTAGACAATGTGGGTGCCCAAACTGGCCTGACTCTATACTGGTAACCTAGACAATGTGGGAGCCCAAACTGGCCTGACTCTATACTGGTGGCCTAGACAATGTGGGAGCCCAAACTGGCCTGACTCTATACTGGTGGCCTAGACAATGTGGGTGCCCAAATTGGCCTGACTCTATACTGGTAGCCTAGACAATGTGGGAGCCCAAACTGGCCTGACTCTATACTGGTGGCCTAGACAATGTGGGAGCCCAAACTGGCCTGACTCTATACTGGTGGCCTAGACAATGTGGGTGCCCAAATTGGCCTGACTCTATACTGGTAGCCTAGACAATGTGGGAGCCCAAACTGACCTGACTCTATACTGGTGGCCTAGACAATGTGGGAGCCCAAACTGGCCTGACTCTATACTGGTGGCCTAGACAATATGGGAGCCCAAACTGGCCTGACTCTATACTGGTGGCCTAGACAATGTGGGAGCCCAAACTGGCCTGACTCTATACTGGTGGCCTAGACAATGTGGGAGCCCAAACTGGCCTGACTCTATACTGGTAGCCTAGACAATGTGGGAGCCCAAACTGGCCTGACTATACTGGTGGCCTAGACAATGTGGGAGCCCAAACTGGCCTGACTCTATACTGGTGGCCTAGACAATGTGGGAGCCCAAACTGGCCTGACTCTATACTGGTGGCCTAGACAATGTGGGAGTCCAAACTGGCCTGACTTTATACTGGTGGCCTAGACAATGTGGGAGCCCAAACTGGCCTGACTCTATACTGGTGGCCTAGACAATGTTGGAGCCCAAACTGGCCTGACTCTATACTGGTGGCCTAGACAATGTGGGAGCCCAAACTGGCCTGACTCTATACTGGTGGCCTAGACAATGTGGGAGCCCAAACTGGCCTGACTCTATACTGGTGGCCTAGACAATGTGGGTGCCCAAATTGGCCTGACTCTATACTGGTAGCCTAGACAATGTGGGAGCCCAAACTGACCTGACTCTATACTAGTGGCCTAGACAATGTGGGAGCCCAAACTGGCCTGACTCTATACTGGTGGCCTAGACAATGTGGGAGCCCAAACTGGCCTGACTCTATACTGGTGGCCTAGACAATGTGGGAGCCCAAACTGGCCTGACTCTATACTGGTGGCCTAGACAATGTGGGAGCCCAAACTGGCCCGACTCTATACTGGTAGCCTAGACAATGTGGGAGCCCAAACTGGCCTGACTATACTGGTGGCCTAGACAATGTGGGAGCCCAAACTGGCCTGACTCTATACTGGTGGCCTAGACAATGTGGGAGCCCAAACTGGCCTGACTCTATACTGGTGGCCTAGACAATGTGGGAGTCCAAACTGGCCTGACTTTATACTGGTGGCCTAGACAATGTGGGAGCCCAAACTGGCCTGACTCTATACTGGTGGCCTAGACAATGTTGGAGCCCAAACTGGCCTGACTCTATACTGGTGGCCTAGACAATGTGGGTGCCCAAACCGGCCTGACTCTATACTGGTGGCCTAGACAATGTGGGAGCCCAAACTGGCCTGAATCTATACTTGTAGCATAGACAATGTGGGTGCCCAAACTGGCCTGACTCTATACTGGTGGCCTAGACAATGTGGGTGCCCCAACTGGCCTGACTCTATACTGGTAGTCTAGACAATGTGGGAGCCCAAACTGGCATGACTCTATACTGGTGGCCTAGACAATGTGGGAGCCCAAACTGGCCTGACTCTATACTGGTGGCCTAGACAATGTGGGTGCCCAAACTGGCCTGACTCTATACTGGTAGCCTAGACAATGTGGGAGCCCAAACTGGCCTGACTCTATACTGGTGGCCTAGACAATGTGGGAGCCCAAACTGGCCTGACTCTATACTGGTGGCCTAGACAATATGGGTGCCCAAATTGACCTGACTCTATACTGGTAGCCTAGACAATGTGGGAGCCCAAACTGGCCTGACTCTATACTGGTGGCCTAGACAATGTGGGAGCCCAAACTGGCCTGACTCTATACTGGTGGCCTAGACAATATGGGTGCCCAAATTGACCTGACTCTATACTGGTGGCCTAGACAATGTGGGAGACTCGTTTTGAGCAATTTCTTCTTTTGTCAATATGTTTTCAAAAAAACGTCTGCTGCAGAGGCACCAAAAAGCGTCTATATGAGGGAAAGGGTTAAATATGGGACTTTTAGATGTTTGGATAAGCGAAGTAAATCGACCAATAGAACAAGAGAGCCAAGATGATCCTAAATAACTCACCTATTTTATAACTTTTATTTTGTGAGAATGAATGATTCAGGTTTGCAACAAAAAGAGGTCAATTAGGACAGGAGTGAGAAATTGAGGTAGGCAAAAAATGACAATAATGAAGATGTTGAATACTGGAAAGGAATATTATATTATTGCATCATAATCAAGCCAAAACGAAAAGTGAGTTTTTAGCTGTCAATGGGGAACTTCCTGCTGACAGTGCAAAGATGGCTATATTTTCACTCAGCTGAGAGCGCCCATTTTGATCAAGAACATTTAAAAAGAATCACTATAAGTATTTAGTTAAAACTAACCCTGTCCTTTATTAGTCCGGGAGCTAGAAGGGTCCACCGTCAAAATTGAACATTTTCACAAAATAATTGTCATTATTTTTTGGTCGAATTTCTTCCATGCCTGAGAGTAGTTTTTCGAACCCCAATTCAATCAGAAGAGGCCACACATGAAGTAAACCAGCAGTATGTCATAACAACCTTCGACTTGGGAGTCTGTATGAAGGCATATCCATTGCTTTGGAACAACCCTAAACGGTATGAGAATCACATTGTTTTGATTGGTACCATCCACCTCGTGTGTGCTTATCTGAAGATGGTGGGGAAGAAGATGGATGGCTCTGGTTTGTCTGACATCCTACTTGAAGCAGGGCTGATTGCCTCTGGTTCATTGCAAGGTGTGATATCCGGAAAGCACTATGACAGGGCGGTGCACTGCCATAAGACCATGCTGGAGTGCTTGGAAAGGTTGTTATTGGAACAATACATGGCTCACTAAAATGAGCAGGAACTGTTCTCTTCCATCCCAGCATACTCGATGAAGAAGTTGGATGATTTGTTACAATCGCTCACAGAAACCAAATTGGACGCAGCATTAGATGACGATGCATTCAGTAACTACATCCAGGGTTACCTGCAGTATAGAGTGAAGGCAGTCACGGAAAAACTGCCCAACTTTGGGCTTCCTACATGAGTCATATATGGCTAGTACTCTCTCTCGTACAGGCAGTGAAGCACAATGACTTCCTTGCATATGCACACTGTTTGCATCTCATGACATATTTTTTGCATTCGGAGGTCAGAACTACGCCCGATATCTCACATACTTCTCCATCTTCCTGGCTAACATTGAGGTATCTCATCCCGGAGTAACTGATTTGATCAAGAGGGGAGCAATGAGTGTGGCTCGTTCCTTCATACCCGGAAACCGCTGTGCCGTCGACAAAACTATGGAAGAAACCTTTATGAGACATGCCAAATCTCATGGTGGCGCTGGTGGGGGTGGTTTTGGTGTTTCAGGGGTTCTCAGCAACCATGATGCATACCAAAGATGGGTGCGAACAACACACACGAGATCCCAGTATGTCAAAACGACACTGAACATGGCTGACATGCTGACAGACAGCCAAAGTGGAACAATGCATCGTGATGTACGACCTGCAGAGATCCTGAAAAGTGAGAAATGCGTACGAAAGGCAAAGGAGGCAGTTGAAAGCTTCATAAATCCGTTTATAGTTGACAACCAAGACAAACTTATCAGTCTTTCATCTGGAGCTGCAGCCACTAAGATTATAGCAACTGATGTTTTGGGCCGCAGAAAAGTCAGGAAAAGAGGCACAGAAAGCTTTAATAAAAGACAGGCTGGAGAAGAATGAAAACTTCTTTGAACCAGTAAAGCGGATGAATCTGAGAACGCTTGGTGACATGAACAAGAAGATGAAAGTAACAACGGCAAACAACAAAGTGGTCCAGTATAAGCAACAAGGCAATATTGCCTTCCAACTATTTGTGAAATCCCAAAGCCAGGGCTTGCAGTTGGACATGAAGGAGCTGATGACGTACCCGCTGACCCCTGTCCCATACAGCATTGGAACAGCAGATGGATTTCTGGCAAAAACAGACAAATCTAAATCTTTCCAGTATCTGACCAAAGAGTGTGAGGATGCACCGGTTCCATCGGCTGAGTCAACACTTGTGGTCTATGATGGTAATGCCTACTTATACTACCTCAAGGAGATACCAGCCAATTTCAGCTTGATCTGCAACAAGATTTTTGGCATGATGTCAACGACAACAGATGCGGTGTTCAGCACAGATATGTATACTCCCAATTCTGTCAAATCCATGGAACGTGAGAGAAGGGGCTGTAGTGAGAAGCTCATTGTAAAGGGGGCAAGCACAAAGAAACCTCCTGATTGGAAGCAGTTCCTGACAAATGATGACAACAAGACACAATTCATCAATCTCCTCTTCAAGACGTGGAGTAATCATTCATATGCCAATAAGCTCCTTGGAAGAAAAGTCATCATCATATGTGAAGGAGCTGCATACCAGCTGACGTCTGAAGATGGGCAAAGCACAGCGAAGATGGAGATCGAAACTCTACGCTCATCCCAAGAGGAAACTGATTCCAGAGTAGTTCTGTACTGCATGTATGGAAAGGACAAGGGATACAAGTACATCCGGATCAAAAGTCCAGACAGCGATGTATTCTTCATCCTACTGCACTATGCCCTCACATTGCCAAATGTAGTGATTCTATTTGACACTGGCACTGGAAATAAGCAGCGACTGATCAACATCACCGAACTGGCAGAGGGCTATATACAGAACCACTGCACAGCACTCATGTGTCTCCATGCATACACTAGATGTGACACTACCAGCGCATTCAAAGGAATAGGAAAGATCAAGCCACTGAAAACTCCAGAAAACTCCAAAGTTTGCTGCTGTACTCTGCAGGTTGGGGGAAACTTGGGACATAACCGAAGACCTCCTGATGAACTGGAGGAATTCACGTGTGCCATATATGGTCGTGCTAGAGTGCACAAGGTTAATGAGCTGTGATACATCCGCATACAGGAGCTGTGTGCCAAGGAAGACCAACCCCACCCTTCAAATAATGTGGACCTGGGATCACTTCCACCATGCAGAATAAGTCTGGAGCAGCACGTAAGACGTGTCAACTATCAGGTTGAAATCTGGAAGAGGGCCCACATTGCTGAACCAGATATTCCAGATGTGAAGGTTGACCATGGATGGGAGGTCAAGGATGGAAAGCTGGAGCCACTGTGGTACAAATGAGATGTTCTGCCACAGGAGCTCATCGACATCGCTGGCGAACCACTGCAGTCTGACGACGATGTGGATTCAGATGACTCAGAAACTGTATACCAGCTGACAGATGTGCTAGATCAGTTTAGTGTACAAAGCAGTGGTGAAAGCACAGACAGTGATCTGGATTGACAATATGTACCCTCGAATGACATAAACTCTGTGTTTGTTAGATATTTAGACACACAGAAACGGCAATTATTGTTGATATGACTGTTGATATTTAAAACGTTGTGATACACTGGATATGAACAAAATAGCGTGTGGTCATTCAGCTCAATAGTGTGAATAAAACATTTCTGAATCATGACTAAGGTTGTTTGCTTTCTGGAAAAGATTTGACCAAAAATAATGACAATTATTTTGTGAAAAATTGAAATTTTGACCTCAAAATCGACATAAATTCATTTTTGCTGAAATGAATCTATTCATAGTAGTTTGTTTTGTAAACAGATCTGTTTGTTATTCTATTGCGGTCATTTCGATACCTCATTTGTTAAATTTGATCAAAAAATAACGATTTTATGATTGTTTTCACATTTTGGGTAAATTTCACTATGGCGGCCATCTTGATGACGTCATAACCGGAAGTTCGTCCCAACTTACGCAATGTTAACATTTATTTTCGTGATCAGGGCGTCATGGGGCTTCAGAAAAATATTGGTTCGGAGGTTTGGGGGGGTGCACGGTGGACCCTTCTAGCTCCCGGCCTATATGGTATTGTGTTTTTTTTACCAACTGACACAACTTTAACAAGTTTTTCCCTATATAGTTCTCTTTGTAAAACAGGTGACCTCCGTGGTGGGCCGATTTTGAATCCAGGGCCAAAATTTGAACAATCTTGGTAGAGGACCACAAGACAATGCTACACACCAAATATCTAAGCTCTATGCCTTTCTGTTTCAGTCAAGAAGTTTTTCAATATTTTTTGCAAAATATCTCTATGTAAACCCTAACCCTAGGTTATCCCGGGGAATAATTTGAAAAATCTTTGTAGAGGACCACCAGACAATGATACACATTTTCAAAGCAGTATTTATTTTAATCTTTACTGTTGCCATGGCAACCAGAGTTCTGCATGGCGTTAGTTTTATTTGTAAGAACACAGCCCAAGGAATATCATCAAAACTGGCCAAGCGGCTTAGGAGGAGATATCTTTTGAATCAATTGTTTACAGATGACAGTCAATATTGATCACAATAAATCACCTTGAGCATGTTGTGCTCATGTGAGCTACAACAAACAACCTTGTAATAAAATGTAGATTCAGATCACTTTATCATACTTGAAATCTTTTGGGAATATTGCATGAATGCTTTCTTAAAACTTCTGGCATGTAGTACAGAATCTGATACTGATCAGACTGCCAGAAGGGGCAGGTTACCTTTCTCACATGCAGAAACTTTTTGAATCATCTGTAGCAAATGTCTTTTAAAACATTGTGACAATACAAGAAATTATCAATGATGGATACTTTCTCCTTTTGCCGTAATGTTTTCAACTTCTTTCAATTGTTAACTTTATTTTTTCAAAGTCGGCTGTTGCAGATATGTCATATGTGGAAAAGTGTTAACTCTACTCTGTTCATCAGTCTAAATGTACTTTTTATCAGTGCATACAGTACTTCTACTATAATTGGTCTATCTATGACATGGCTTAATATTTCAACTGAAGTAAAAAAAAGAATCATAATGTTATCTTATTTAAGATTTATCCTCTTCCCACATAAAGACACTTTCTGGCACCTCTGCAGCAGACGATTTTGGAAAACATTGTGGCAACAGGTGAAATTGCTCAAAATGTTTCCAACTTTATTAAATAATAGTTCGTTCATTTACAGAGAGTTTCCATATCTTTGACTTAACCCTTTCCCTCATAAGACAATTCTGCAGCAGACGACTTTGAACATATTTTGTCAAAAAATAGAAAATCTCTATAATTGAATGGATAACCTATGACTAAAAGTGGAAAACATTGTGTCAAATGTAGAAATTGCTTGTTTTGAGCAATTTCTTCTTTCGTTACTATGTTTTCAAAGAGCCGTCTGCTGCAGAGGCGTCTGAAAACGTCTATATGAGGGAAAGGGTTAAGATTTATCCTTTTCCCACATACAGACACTTTCTGGCACCTCTGCAGCAGACAATTTTTGAAATCATTATGGCAACAAGTGAAATTGCTCAAAAATGTTTCCAACTGTATTAATGTTCTCAAAGTCGTCTGCAGCAGATTTGTCGTAAGTGGGAAAGGGTTAAAAAGAAATCCACCTCCTGGGCATACCTTCAAATGCATTGTTAAGGACACCTTGACCCAAGTCCTCAAACACCATCCTTTGACTAGCGTATTTACTTCCTGGCAAGACTTCCAGAACCCCGTCATCCACCGTCTTAAAGCCATCGTGTGACCTGAAGGAAACACAATAAGAGAATTCAATCGATTCTACATTGTTATCGTTGACACCTTACACCTTACAATCAATAACAAGAGGCCCAAGAGGGCCAGTATCGCTCCACGGCCATAAGGCAAAAATAAAATCTCCAAACAGCCCTGCCCCGTGGTGGCTATTTTTTTTACCAACCACCATGGCTTAAAGGAATCTTGTAGAGTGTCACCAAAGGAATGTTTCTGCAAAATTATTTGAAAATATGCCTGACACTTTCGGAGGAGAAGATTTTTTAAGTTTTCACTATGGTCATATAAGTCAAAATAGCCCCGCCCTCTGGCGGCCATGTTTTTCGACCAATCAACATGGCTTGAAGGAATCTGATAGAGGGTCACCCAATGAACATTTCTACAAAATTATTTGAAAATCGGCTGAACACTTTCGGAGAAGAAGATGTTTTAAGTTTTCACTATAGCTATATAACGCAAAAAAGCCCCGCCCCCTGGCGGCCATGTTTTTCGCCCAATCAACATTTCTTGAAGGAATCTAATTAAGGTTCACACAAGGAACATTTCTACAAAATTATTTGAAAATCGGCCTGACACTTTTGGAGGAGAAGATTTTTTAAGTTTGCTCTTTAGCCATATAGGCAAAATAGCCCCGCCCTGTGACGGCCATGTTTTTTTACCAATCAACATGGCTTGAAGGAATCTGATAGAGGGTCACCCACGGAACATTTCTACATAATTATTTGAAAATCTGCTAAACACTTTTTGAGAAGAAGATTATTTAAGTTTTCACTATAGCTATATAAGGCAAAAAAGCCCCGCACCCTGGCGGCCATGTTTTTCGCCCAATCAAAATTTCTTGAAGGAATCTAATAAAGGGTCACCCAAGGAACATTTCTACAAAATTATTTGAAAATCGGCCTGACACTTTCGGAGAAGAAGATTTTTTAAGTTCTCACTATTTTTTTCTTTCGGTTGCCATGGAAACCAGAATTTTGAATGGATCAAAAAAAATTGAAGGAATTTAGTAGAGGACATTGAGAGGATGCTTCCCATGAAGTTTCAACCAAATTGGCCAAGTGGTTAGGGAGAAGAAGTCGTTTAAAGGAAAAAGTTAACGCACGCACGCACGCACGCACGCACGCACGCACGCACGCACGCACGACGGACAATTCGCCATGACATAAGCTCGACTGGCTTTCAGCCAGTGGAGCTAAAAACTGCTTCTTTACCCTTCACTTTCTGACGCCTCTGCAGCAGACGGCTTTTTGAAAACATGGCGACAAAAGAAGAAATTGCTCAAAACGAGCAATTTCATCTTTTGCCACCATGTTTTCAACCCTTTTTAATTAATAAGTGTACTTTCATTTAGGGGGTTTTCAATTTTTTTCGAATAAAGTCATCTGCTGCAGATTTGTTGTATGTGAGAAAGGGGGGTTGAAACCCACTGTAATGTTACGACTTGAACTACGATTAATTAATGAATAAATTATTTTGGATGATAGAAAATGCTCGATGGTTTCCTTTATTAATATTGGTCATAGTTCTGTCTTGGGAGGAGTCAATGTTGACCTCTCCAATATGAAGCTAGGTCAATAAAGAGAGTTATGAATATGTAAACAGGGCAGTATCTAAAGATGGCCCAGAGCTGCTTCGGAGAGAGATAGGAATATAGCTAGGAGAGAAGACAGGAGATAGAGAGAGAGGAGAGAGCGGGCGTTAGAACTACACCATGGAGAGGGGCTGCCGAGATCAGACTCTTGGGAGAGAATGAGGGCCAAGAGTGGAGAGATAGATTCAGATGGGTCCTCTCTGCGAGGACCATAGGGGAAGATATGGTATTAGAAATGATGACGCACAGAGATTATTGCCACTTTGGGCTAATGGAACATTTACTTAAATATCTTGGTAAAAGGAGGCGCGACTAAAATGACTATTGATGTTGTTAGATGTTCGATGTGTCAGTGTCGTATTATGTGTGAGAAGTAAATATTAAATAGTGTGTCAGTCACATAGACTTGTTGAATTTTATTATTAAATAGTTTTACAACGCATCGCGAAGTACTAAAAGTCATACAAAAATGAGCCAAATATAGAAAGATAACATGACACCACTACTTTAGACTACAGACAAATCCAAATGAGGTCAAACATCCATGCAACGAAATTCATTGAACCCTTTATGAGCCCGTCCATGGGAAAAGTACAAGTTGGCTTGTAGATGCGGGTCAGCCTTTGCATCTGCACTATCTGATCAATATCTTGAATGTTCACATATTATTCTCATAGGTGTCAACTTCGTCTTTTTCCCGCAGACGGGCTCATATATCTTGTTCTTTGCCTTCTCCCATACTTAACCCTTTCCCTCATACGACAATTCTGCAGCAGACGACTTTGAACGTATTTTGTCAGATGGATAACCTATGACTATGAGTGGAAAACATTGTGACAAAAGGAGAAATTGCACGTTCTGTGCAATTTCTTCTTTTGTCACTATGTTTTCAAAACGCCGTCTGCTTTAACCCTTTCCCTCATACGACAATTCTGCAGCAGACGACTTTGAACGTATTTTGTCAAAACATAGAAAATCTCCATAGTTGAATGGATAACCTATGACAAAAAGTGGAAAACATTGTGGCAAAAGGAGAAATTGCACGTTTTGTGCAATTTCTTCTTTTGTCACTATGTTTTCAAAAAGCCGTCTGCTGCAGAGGCGTCAGAAAGCGTCTATATGAGGGAAAGGGTTAATTGATGTGAATTTATAGTCAGAAACAGCAACAAAATTTAACGTCTCCCTCATATTTTGACGCCTCTACAGCAGAAGCTTTTGAAATCATTTTGACAAAAAGAGAAATTGCTATGTTGAGCAAAATCTCGTTTTGCCTTGTATATATAATGCTTTCAACAAGATAACATTTTTCATATTTTAACCCCTTTCCCAAAAACAAAACGCTTTCTGATGCTTCTGCAGCAGACAACTTTTGAAAATATTGTAACAAAAGGAAAATTGCTCATAATGAGCAATATCTCCTTTAGCCACAATGTTTTCAACTCTATTAAAAAATTAAACATTAATCTATAGAGATTTTCCATATTTTTGTCACCTCTGCAGCAGACGACTTTTGAAAACATTGAAAATATTGTAACAAAAGGAGAAATTGATCATTATGAGTATTTACTCCTTTTGACACAATATTTTCAAAAGTTGAATGCTGCAAATGAGTCAAAATGCATCTGTACACGGGAAAGGGTAAGGGAAAATGCCTCTTTAACCCTTTCCCTCATACGGCAATTCTGCAGCAGACGACTTTGAACGTATTTTGTCAGATGGATAACCTATGACTAAAAGTGGAAAACATTGTGACAAAAGGAGAAATTGCACGTTCTGTGCAATTTCTTCTTTTGTCACTATGTTTTCAAAACGCCGTCTGCTTTAACCCTTTCCCTCATACGGCAATTCTGCAGCAGACGACTTTGAACGTATTTTGTGAAAAAATAGAAAATCTCCATAATTCAATGGATAACCTATGACAAAAAGTGGAAAACATTGTGGCAAAAGGAGAAATTGCACGTTTTGTGCAATTTCTTCTTTTGTCACTATGTTTTCAAAAAGCCGTCTGCTGCAGAGGCGTCAGAAAGCGTCTATATGAGGGAAAGGGTTAAATAGCACATACAGTAAACAGTTAATACCGCTTATTCAGCATAATTATATAACTTATTCTCTCACCATTTACCCTTTACAAAACCTATATAGACGCATTTTGACGCATCTGCAGCAGACCAGTTTTGAAAAAAACATTGTGGCAAAAGGAGACAAATGTGTCAGGGATGAGCAATTTCTCATCATGCCACAATTTATTCAATTTATTTAGTAATACAAATGTTGGCAAGGATATTTTCTAAGTCGCATATTTGTTGTATATGGGAAAGGGTTAATCAGGAAGTCCGCGTTGAAAATCAGATAAAACACAAAATTAACCAAAATAGTGTGTTGTGCCAAGGCGACAGCCTACATTAACCCTTTCCCTCATATAGACGCTTTCTGACGCCTCTGCAGCAGAAGGCTTTTTGAAAACATAGTGACAAAAGAAGAAATTGCACAAAACGTGCAATTTCTCCTTCTGCCACAATGTTTTCCACTTTCTGTCATAGGTTATCCATTCAATTATAGAGATTTTCTATTTTTTGACAAACTACGTTCAAAGTCGTCTGCTTTCAGAATTGTCGTATGAGGGAAAGGGTTAAGATAACAATAAGAGGTGTAATGCATTCAGAGTGTTATGATATGTCAAACTTTACAAAACAGACAATCTCAGACACTTCTGCATAACACAAACCACTTCTGCACTATACTTTGTAATCAAAGCTCAACGCAGCAATTTTTTCTTTTCGTACAATTTTTTTTCGCTCTGTATCAAAACAAAACAGTAAACAGTCAAACCTGTTCTAAAGACCACCTTAGATTCCCTGTCCATTATAGCAACCACACTTTAGATTCTAATTTACTCATTTTCTGCATAAATGACCCTGCAATTAACCCTTTCCCTCATATAGACGCTTTTATGACGCCTCTGCAGAAGACGTTTTTTTTGAAAACATAGTGACAAAAGAAGAAATTGCTCAAAACGAGCATATATCTATCTATATTTTGACAAAACATGTTAAAAGTCGTCTGCTGCAGAATTGTTGTATGAGGGAAAGGGTTAAAGACCACCTGTGAACAAAGACCAGATTGTTATCTTCCAATGGGTGGTCTTTATACACAGGTTCCACTGTACTCTTTTAACCCTTTCCCTCATATAGACGCTTTCTGACGCCTCTGCAGCAGACGGCTTTTTGAAAACATAGTGGCAAAAGAAGAAATTGCACAGAACGTGCAATTTCTCCTTTTGCCACAATGTTTTCCACTTTTTGTCATAGGTTATCCATTCAATTATGGAGATTTTCTATGTTTTGACAAAATATGTTCAAAGTCGTCTGCTGCAGAAATGTCGTATGAGGGAAAGGGTTAATAGTCCAATTTTCTATTATTTCATTCCTGTTTCTTAGGTGAAAAAGAGATATGTAATTGATATTAATTAACCCCTTTCCCACATACAGATGCTTTCTTTTGCAGCAGACACATTTTGATAATATGGTAATCAAATAAGTCTCAATTGCTCATGAAATAAGCAACTTTATTCAATAACTTTTCTTTCATTT
Source organism: Serripes groenlandicus (assembly GCA_031761405.1). Taxonomy (NCBI): domain Eukaryota; kingdom Metazoa; phylum Mollusca; class Bivalvia; order Cardiida; family Cardiidae; genus Serripes; species Serripes groenlandicus. Next base: position 10,100,941 of record JASEVX010000017.1, read on the forward strand.
ATAGAGAATTGCCATACTTTTGCCTACATATTTTCAAATACGATTACTGGAGATATTTTGTATGTGGGAAAGGGTTTAATATGTGGTATAAGTTATACCTTGTTACAACACAAGGGTTTGGCGTGAAACGGTTGTAACTAAAATTGGTATTTTTTTAACAAGGTTGATCACCTCGCCATGAAGTCTTTATAAGCGTTAAATCATTTTTCTTGGTAAACAATGGAAATTTAGGTGCCATTGCTCATTCTGAGCAATGGCACCTAAATTTGCATTGTTTACAAAGGGATCAAAATTGCCCCTAAACCAGGGTTTTCAAAATAGATTTTAAGTTACAACCGTTTCACTCAAAGCCCTCGAACAGTACACTTATCCACAATCCCTAAGTGACTAATTTCTAAGCAAATTGGCTTCAATATGTGCCTTGCATGTCAGCCATGACCCTGTTCATTAGGGATCAATTGATTGATTGATTGATTTGGGTTTAACTTCATTACTTCACACAATAATCTTTCCAAGCAACTGGCTGCTTTTCTACATAGACTTAGCCCATTGGTGGAAGACGAATGACGCATGTCGCATTGACTTTTGTCAAACGTCGGAAAGAAAGTTGGCCGAGTCGGGATCATTAGGGATCAAATCAGGGAGCCCTGTTTTCGAATTGTCCACATGTATACCACCAGGTCATGGAAGACTCCTATAGGTCAACAGTTCTGGTATGCATAATGTTGGACTGTTGGACCTTTGATAGTTAACAATGAAAATTTGACACCTTACCAGCAGAGAACTTCAAAGTATGCAATTTCTCACTTTCCCTCAATATGTCCAACCCTGTGTAATAATTCTCCTTTCAAAATTCAAGATAATTCCGCAGGTATGTGGGAAAGGGTTAACCCTTTCCCTCATACTACAATTCTGCAGCAGACGACTTTGAACGTATTTTGTCAAAACATAGAAAATCTCCATAATTGAATGGATAACCTATGACTAAAAGTGGAAAACATTGTGGCAAAAGGAGAAATTGCACGTTTTGTGCAATTTCTTCTTTTGTCACTATGTTTTCAAAAAGCCGTCTGCTGCAGAGGCGTCAGAAAGCGTCTATATGAGTGAAAGGGTTAACTATTTGAAATAGGGAGTTTATCCGGATATCATCCTCTATCATTCACAATACTTTACCAAAAACTGGGAAGTCAAAGAATGTCTGTATTGTAAGCTAACAGTGTAGGTCTGATAATCCATAGACAATAACTTATTAAGTTGCCATATTTCCCAAGGTTATGATTTTGTTTTATTGGGGTTTTACTCCGCTTTCAACATTATTTCAGTTATATCACGGCGACAGTTCACTTATTCATGATACCTGGGTAAACAAACCAGTACTAGGCTAGAAAATGTGCCTTACCAAAGGGCACTTCACCATGACCGTAGTGCCGCGATTGGGGATCGAACCCGGGACACCCAGTTTCAAATCCCAAGGTTATGAACCCAATCATTTACAGTTGAACCATTTATCTTCATACACTGTTTACCCTTTCCCACATACAGACACATTTGGATGCAGGGGCGGCGTAAAACTTTTTGCTCGTCTTAGTAAATTCTCCTTTTGCCACAATGATTTCTATTTTTTTTTCAGTAATTATATTTTCACTTATAAGATTTTCCATGTTTTTGTCTAGAATTTTTCAATTATTAATGTCATCTACTGCAGAGTTTGAACATATCTAGGAAAAAATATGGAAAATCTCTATAAAAGAAAGTTTAATTATTGAATAGTGCGTAAAACATTGTCACATTATGAGCAATTTTCTTCTTTTGCCACAATATTTTCAAAAGTCGTCGACTGAAGTTAGTCAAAATTTACCTGCAAGTGGGAAAGGATTTAACTCTAACAAAAAGAAGAAATTTGCAGCAATCTTCTATGAGGTTTAACCCTTTCCCTCATATAGACCGTTTTCTGCCGGCTCTGCAGTAGATAGCTTTTTGAAAACATAGTGACAAAAGAAGAAATTGCTCAAAACAAGCAATTTCTCCTTTTGCCACAACATTTTCCACTTTTAGTCATAGGTTATCCATTCATTTTCTATTTTTTGACAAAATATGTTCAAAGTCGTCTGCTGCAGAATTGTAGTATGAGGGAAAGGGTTAACCTAGAAAAAAAATTGAGTGAACATGAAAGAAACATTTATTATTCATGATGCAAACATACTTATATAAATGCTTCATAAGAATTATGTGGTACCATCTTTGATCAGGAGTAGACATCTCCCAATATAAATCTTGAGACAATTATTATTTTAATTTGTTTGTATGGACTGTTTTGTACTTTTTCAGTCATATCAAGTCATTTCCTTAGTTAGTTACCAGTACTACTTTTCCATTTATCCTGACACTAGTGTGTCAGTGGCAATGCTATACCCATAATCTGCAGTGACAAGGAGGGAAGCCCATTGCTTCCATTTTTAACCCTTTCCCACCTTCAGACGCATTTTGACGCAATAGCAGCAGACGTACGACTTTTGAAAACATTGTAGCCAAAGGCGAAATTGCTCATGATGAGCAATTTCTACTTTGGCCACAATGTTTTCAACTTTATTTAACAATTAAGCTAACACTTATGGAGATTTCTCAGGTTTTGGTCACTATAATGTTTCCAAAGTGGTCTACTGCAGATTTGTTGTTTGTGGGAAAGGGTTAAGGTTTTAAAATTTGGTATGACCTGGCCAGGGATTGAACCCGCAACCTCATGCACCTGAGGCGGTTGCTCAACCACTAAACCGTTGAGCCAGGTATTATTATCATTTTGAACCCATATATACAGATACCCATACGGCAGACAACATTTGACAACATTTGGAGACAAAAGAGCCATATTGGTTGATCACCTGAATACCATTCATATAACTTTTGTGTGGTCAAAATGTTGACATTTACCTTAACCCCTTTCCCACATACAACAAATCTGCAACAATATGGAAAATCTCTATAAATGAAAAAACAGTTATTGAATAAAGTTGAAAACATTGCGGCAAAATGATAAATTGCTCATTATGAGCAATATCTCCTTTTGCCAGAATGTTTTTAAAAGTCGTCTGCTACAGAGGTGTCATAAAGCGCCTAAATGTGAGACTGGGTTAACGGCCATGTGTTTGAATAAACATCTCATATTGAAGGAATAGGGTTGGTAAATACCACAGGAATATTTCTGTGTAATTAAATCATAATTGTACCAGCAGTTCTTGATAATAAATACAACATAGCAATGCATGGGCATAACTGGCCAACCCAATAGCGGCCATGTCTTTTTAACAAATCCCCGTGAGTTAAAACTGAAGTATCTGGTATTGGTTCACCAAAGGAACATTTGACTTTCTCTCAAAGTAGAGCTAGATGATTTATATTTATCAGGAGTAGATGTTTAAGCCTTTCCCTCATACTACAATTCTGCAGCAGACGACGACTTTGAACAAATTTTGTCAAAAAGTAGAAAATCTCTTTTAATTGAATGGATAACCTATGACTAAAAGTGGAAAAAATTGTGGCAAAAGGAGAAATTGCTTGTTTTGAGCAAATTCTTCTTTTGTCACTATGTTTTCACAAAGCCGTCTGCTGCAGAGGCGTCAGAAAGCGTCTATATGAGGGAAAGGGTTAAAGTAGCATTTTAGCCTTATAAGACAAACTATTTCCCACATTGTTTCCACTTTTGTTATTGTATCATTTTTTGTTTTCCTTTAACATATTTAAAGCAGACAATTTGATCTCATATCAGGTTAATGGTAGAGATTAATTGATTGATTGATTGATTGATTGGGGTTTAACGCCGTTTTCAACAATTTCTCAGTTAAATCACGGCGACCAGTTAACCTTCTCATGCATTTCCTGGTTTTCTCACACCAGTACTCCACACAACAAACTTCCCAAGCAACTGGCTGCTTTTCCACATAGACTTAGCCCATTGTTGGAAGACGAATGACGCATGTCGCATTGACTTTTGTCAATCGTCGGAAAGAAAGTTGGCCAACAAGGATTAGAACTCACAACCCCTGGATTGACAGCCCGCATCTCTACCGACTGAGCTACCGGGGCTCGGCTAATGGTAAAGAACTGTAGATCATTATGTACCAATACGCAGAGGTCCAGATAAAGAGAGGTATTCATCTCTTTTCCCCACAATATCTCTCTTATTATCAAACTAATCCCTATGATGTGGGTACTCAAAAGAATCGTCTCAGTGAGATGATTCTTTTGATAACCCACAACATAGGGTTTCAGGGTCAAGCAAGGATTTATTATCAAACTAATCCCCATGATGTGGGTATTCAAAAGAATCGTCCCTCTGAGACGATTCTTTTGATAACCCACAACATAGGGTTTCAGGGTCAAATAAGGATTTAAAACATGTTTTTTTACTTGTATAAAGAATTATACATCAATTACGCGTTTTCCAGATAAAACACTTTTTCCTATGATGAACATTTATTTAACCCTTTCCCATATACAGCAAATCTGCAGCAGACGACTTTGTAAAAAAAAAACAATGGAAACTCCCTTTAAATGAAAGTACAATAATGAATAGAGTTGAAAACATTGTGACAAAACGAAGACATTTCAAAAAGCTGTCTGCTGCAGAGGCGTCAGAAAGCGTCTATATGAGGAAAAGGGTAAAAGGCAGACAACTCTAGTATTATCATATTACGGAAATGGGAAAGCGCTAATGCAATTCTATTTCCATATTTAATTCATAACTGGTATTATAGATAAATGTGTTGTTTGATCGAGCTTATACATCAATATTATTGTTTGACTCCATAGCTACTATTCAACAACAATTGATTTATTAATTTAAAAACTGAAACTTGAGTCCTTATATAATTTTACTGCAGTTGGTTAACTCTTTAACTCTTTAACTTCATCTATATGTTTTTCCTTTAACCCTTCCTTTAACCCTTTCCCAAATACAACAAATCTGCAGCAGACGACTTTGAAAACATATCTGAAAAAAATAAGAAAATACCTTCAAATGAAAGTTCAATAATTGAAAACATGGTGACAAAAGGAAATATTGCTCGTTTTGTGGAATTTCTTCTTTAATCGCCATGTGTTCAAAAAGCTGTCTACTGCAGAGGCGTCAGAAAGCGTCTTTATGAGGGAAAGGGTTTAAGTACACACAAATACTATTTTAAAAGAATGTAGAAAAGATGAAATTACTAATATTAGGTATTTTTCCTCTTTTACCCTCATATGACAATTCTGCAGCAGACGACTTTGAACATATTTTGTCAAAAAATAGAAAATCTCTTTATGGATAACCTATGATTAAAAGTGGAAAACATTGTGGCAAAAGGAGAAATTGTTCGTTTTGAGCAATTTCTTCTTTTGTCGCCATGTTTTCAAAAAGCTGTCTGCTGCAGAGGCGTCAAAAAGCGTCTATATGAGGGAAAGGATTAATATATTAAATAATGCAGGGTTAAATGGCCAATTTAAATGGGCACAATTTTAAGTGCTCTTCACTATTATATCAGGGACACAAAGCTCAAAAGAGGTGTGCTCTGTAGAGTTTAATCTCTTTCCTACATGTAGACACAAACTGACACCTCTGCAACAGACAACTATTGAAATCAATGTGGCAAAAGGAGAAATTCAAATCTGTATCTTTGCCTAGATCATTTCAAAGCCATCTGCATCAGAGTTGTTTGTGCGAAAGGATTATTGTAACAAAACACATATTAAATTTCAGTGATATTATGGCGACAGTTCACGTAATCATGAATCCTGGGTAAATAAACCAGTATTAGGCTAGGAAATGTGTGTTGTCCAAGGCCACATCACCATGGATACCGCAACATGGGATCATAAACGGGACGCCTGGTTCCAAAGTCCCTATGTTAACTAATCGATCACGGCAGATTCCTAGTTTTCAATCAAATGAACAGTTTTGGGAGATTATTAAAGTTTTGAATGAAAGATGAATAATCAATGCTTTGAATGAAAGCACAGTTAGTTTCAATGCTTTGAATGAAAGCACATTTTTAGGAACTTTGAATGAAAGCACAGTTTTAGGAACTTTGAATGAAAGCACAGTTTTAGAAATAATCAATGCTTTAGAATCAAACAGATTGAAATGTTGAACTAGAGCAATTTCAGAGTCAATAGAAGTGTTTAACCCTTTCCTCATACGACAATTCTGCAGCAGACGACTTTGAACATATTTTGTCAAAAAACAGAAAATCTCTTTAATTGAATGAATAACCTCTGACTAAAAGTGGAAAACATTGTGGCAAAAGGAGAAATTGCTCGTTTTGACACAATGTTTTCAATAGTCGTCTGCTGCAGATAGAGGCATCATAAAAGTATCTACAAGTGGGAAAGGGTTAACCCTTTCCCTCATATAGACGCTTTCTGACGCCTCTGCAGCAGACGGCTTTTTGAAAACATAGTGACAAAAGGAGAAATTGCACAAAACGTGCAATTTCTCCTTTTGCCACAATGTTTTCCACTTTTAGTCATAGGTTATCCATTCAATTATAGAGATTTTCTACTTTTTTACAAAATATGTTCAAAGTCGTCTGCTGCAGAATTGTCATATGAGGGAAAGGGTTAAGCCTGGTATATCTTTAATGAATATGCATGCAGGCATATGTAATCATTACGGAAGAATATAGTAGTATCTATCCCATACAAGAGAAAGTTGATGCAACGCATCAATGTCGCCGGATATCCATAGTGCAGTTATGCATAACACTAACATTATAGTAGTTGAATAAACAGTTATCAACTGAGGGGCATATTGGAACATCAGGGGTGGGGTCAAGTTAAAATGTATCATAACTTGCATTGTTTTGTCAACGAAGTGAATGATAATTGAAGCCTTTCATTGTTTATGATCAATCTCCATTCCAAAGTAGGTTGACCATACACACAACCAACTAATTATTGATCATACACAGTAATGGAAATGAGTAATCTTGCCAATCATTAGTCTTAGTATGTATACAGTGCTTTCATTAAGGAATAATTATAAGATTTGTGAATTCCACATACACTTTTCAAGATGTTTGTCAGAATATTTGAATTTTATTATTTTTCAATAAAACCACAAAACAGACAATTTAGGATTTGCATGCAATAGCACGTCATTTTACCTTTCCTATTTTAAAGTCAACAGTGGACACCTTTGCAGCAATCTACTTTTAAAACAATGAGATAAGGGTTAAATCGCTGAAGACATGAGTTTTCACTTTTTCTCAAAATGATATTAGCTTAGCATCCTAATTATATCATACTTTAACAAATGTTGAAATGTAGTCCAATATTTATAAATTAGACCACCTTCGAAATATAATATCAACTAAACAGTTAAATCTCATTGAAATTGTTGTATAATTTAAACTGTATTTCGAACATAAACTTAGCCCTACAACATGTTAATTTATTTTAATTCTTTCCTTCCTTTTTTATAATGAAAACAACAAACTACTCATGTTTTAAAATTATATTATGATGAGCGCCCTTGTGTTAATGATATGCAGATCGGAAGCAATATGCCTTTAGCGGTGTCACTAAACAGAGTCTGGTAGAGTCCGGTAGAGTCTGGTCGTCAAATATCCCATTATATCACTGTTTTGTTGTGTTTTTGTATTGAAATGAATAAAATAAAGTGCTTTTGTATCATATAAATAAAAATATAAATGGTATTTGCCTATTTTAGCTCATTTTCGAGTGAATATAGAAATATTATATGCGTGAACACGGACACTGGTAGAGTCTGGTCATTATTAAGCAATAAATACAAAGTTTTATACGATTTTTAAGTTATAAAAACTTTAATTTGATTTATATGTGTCATATTATATATTTATTTATTATATTATTTCAGCTGATAATCGGGAAAATAGTGGAAGATTGAGGATTTTTAACGATAACAATGTGTTTCGTAAATCAAAATGGCTGACGTGAAATTTCTGTTTATAATGCGGCAATATCGCACATCCTGAACGAGTAATACACTAAATTCTCTCTCTATTATGCGTCAACTAATTGATTAGGTGTGATCAACAGATTATAGTTATAATTATATTTTAACAATGCCAAGATTTCAAATGTATGAAAACTACTAGATTCGAATAATTTTATGTCGTTATATGTCATTAACGTTAATTAAACCAAATACTTAGAGAGCTATATACTTACTTAAAAGTACAATGTAATTCATATGAAATTAAAGACTACATTCCGCAAAAAATAGAATCAAACTAAACCATATTTGCATTTTTTTTTTAAAAATATGCAAAAATACTTTAACTTGAAAAATAAATATATATCCTGATATAGTTCATAAAATGCATTTTGCGAAATATTGTATTCAGGCCACAACACGTAGAGGAACTCTCTCATGGTCCAAAATTTAATGTTTGGATCTATATTATATCATTTTTGGAATTTTTTTCTATGTTTTCCATTTTAGGTTACCAAAATAGAGCCCGTGCGCCTGACGAGGACCCGGGCCGTAAATGACCCTACACAGAGCTCCATTTTTTTAATTTTTTATTCTATGATTTTGGTTCTATGTACATTCATTTGATAAAGATCAAAAGCATGGCCGAGCTTGTCCCTTAACACATTTGTCTCAACCCGAATCTCGAACAGATGTATGCCGGTTTCTTTTGTATCCTCAAGATTTATGTGTGTTTGATTCAATTCGTTTCTAATTGGTGACGTGATCTCATTTTAGGTTAACAAAAAAGACCCTACACAGAGCTCCATTTTTTGGGATTTTTATTTATTGTTTTTGGTTTATATTTTCCGCTTCTTTATGTCTGCTTCCTTGTGACATAACCAGTACTCAAATTTAAACCTGGTCCTAGCGTTAACATTTTAGACGGATATAGAAGAATTATGGTTGAAAATGTTGAATGTACAACTGACATACAGGTATTAGCGAATGATTGATAAAAAATATATTGTTGTTGGTTTGCAACTAAAATATGCAGTCCTTTTAACATGAATGTGTTTCAATATCATCTGTGTTTTTTTTAATTTTCAATTGTGTGTATGTTTTGCAATTTTTCAGGCATTTGCGAGTGCCGAGTTTTCGTTCAATTCTCGTAATGGAGGGTAATGTTAGTTGCTTATCTGTTGATGTGATGTTTGAAATGTGATGCGACTTAAAGTTCAATAATTTCATAAATCGCCTTGATCTCTGGTCAGGACTTAACTATGTCTATATGTATCATGAGAAACGTGTAGCACCGACGCTTGTGTCGCCAAACAATATTTACCCGAGTCGTGCATTGCGCCTCTCACATCAAGAGTTCGACATTGTTCAAGTTCTCGGAACTTTTCTATCATGTCGGGAAATTTCTGGACTACCCAGTTTGTCGTCCTTTTGATAACATGGTTGTACGACTCATTTGCATTATTAAACCATTGTTGTGGTAGCCAAGAATGTTTGAGTTTGGGGAGAAACATATGCTTCTCCAAATTGGTAAGTATCCCTTGTAAATATGTCAAATATGGATGTGTATTGGATATTTCTTGGTCCATTTCTGTGAATGAGGTTGCAGTTTCAGCACTTAAGATACCATTAGGACCGAAGAGTTTACAAATAATGCGGTTAACCTCAGGTTGAGGAAGACACTTACTGAGTAAATTTACCGCATTATCTTTCAAATGTTTCGCGCAAAGAACTCTTGTGGCTTATGGGAAACATATGTCAATGGCTTTACAAGTCGAAAACTCTTCGGAGGGACAAAATATTAATTTACTCTGGTCAATGTCACTCAATTTATCCTCCAATTGCATATGAATTACTTTTAAGTAAGTATATAGCTCTCTAATCATTTGGTTTAATTAATGTTTATGACATATAAAACATAAAATTATTCCAATCTAGTAGTTTTCATACATTTAAAATCTTTAATTATTTAATAATTATAACACTAATCTGTTGATCACACCTAATCAATTAGTTGGCCCATAATAGAGAGAGAATTTAGTGTATTACTCGTACAGGATGTACGATAGGGCCGCATTATAAACAGAAATTTCACGTCAGCCATTTTGATTTACGAAACACAATGTTATCGTTAAAAATCCTCAATCTTCCACTATTTTCCCGATTATCAGCTGAAATAATATAATAAATAAATATATAATATAACACATATAAATCAAATTAAACTTTTTATAACTTAAAAATCGTATAAAACTTTGTATGTATTGCTTAATAATGACCAGACTCTACCAGTGTCCGTGTTCACGCATATAATATTTCTATATTCACTCGAAAATGAACTAAAATAGGCAAATACCATTTATTTTTTTATTTATATGATACAATAGCACTTTATTTTATTCATTTCAATACAAAAACACAACAAAACAGTGATATAATGGGATATTTGACGACCAGACTCTACCAGACTCTACCGGACTCTACCAGACTCTGTTTAGTGATACCCTGCCTTTAGGGAATTAAATGACACATTTAAAATTGTCAAGGACGAAATAATTTCGTACGAAAGACCCGATTCTTTCTTATTCGCAGAGGTGTCGTTCTTGAAACTCTCTTTATAGGCAGAGAGTGTTCGTTCAAAGTCATTTTTCCATTAAAACCAGTTTTATCTCGGTTTGTTCTTTTCTTCATTTGTTTCGAACGAAATAAACATTTTATATCACCTATAATTTACTATTTGTAAGTGAGTGTAAAGAGCGGCTCTCTGCAAAGGAGATTGATCTACGCAGTTGGTATTCGCGCGAGACCCGTATTCGCGAGTCAGGCAGGTGCGCGCGCAGGTTTTTGTTGTAAAATGTATCGCGTGCAAATCCAGCTTTTCATTGGTTATCGCACACACAGTAAGTACAGTAGTATATAGTAGCGTGTGCAAAATTTACAAATCTATGCGGGCGGTACTCGGTAGTGACGTAATCAACAGTTCTAGGTTAGAAACAGTTCATATTTTAGATATACACGAGTTAACATTATCAAATGAATTCTTCACAAATCAAGACATATTTTTGAACATGAAAATAACATTCAGTAAGTTAACATTACTATTGAAAGTAGAATTTGACGTGATTTTTATTTCAATATATCTCAATATTGACATATAGCAGTTGGTTGCAAGTCTAGCAGGGACCACATTTGTCTTCGTAAATAAGACAAAAACACTTAAATGCAAGTCAACAAAATGAAACTAAAAATACCTAAAACATCGAAATGTTTATTCCATTTTAGATGTGTCATTACTTAGTGTGTTTAAACAAACACAATTGTAATATGTTCAAAACATCTTAATGTGTTTCTTTCCAATAATTATCCCTCCTCCCATGTGATTTCCGAAAAGCTATTAAAAATAGAAGTCGCGGGCTTCTGCCCGGCGACTAATTATACAATAGAAATTCGATACTTACCAATAGGAGTGATCAAAGGTGTATGTTATCATTACTGAAGAATTTATACTCATATTAACTGAGTATTTATCCCACATTATACAACAAAAATTCAATACTTACCAATAGGAGTGATCAAAGGAGAACTTTTTGGGGCCTTCATCTGTAACATAAAACATAAATCAACATATAATTCCTGACATGCTAAGCTTAATTATAGAATGCAAATCAATAGCATAAAATCAGGTAGAATCTAAACCAATGCAAGTATAAATTTAAAGAATGATGCATCAAAAACGTGAGCGAAAAGGTAACAAGAATGTGGTAAAGCTACAAAATCAGGATTTCAGTGGCGACCATAACACAGATAATCTTATATACGAGTACATTACCAAGCACGGTCTCAATATAAGCTGTCAATCCTTGAAGTTTGATCCAGAAAAATATTGCCTAATTTAAAGAATTTAGCTGAAATTAATTATCTATTTTTCATTACAGTGACCTTGACCAGTGACCTTGGCTAGTGACCCTAACCACATTCGAAAGCATGCACTTGGTATTAGGTAACTATCCATTAAGTTTATTTATATCATAAATGACGTCGCCGGGAGTGTAATAAAGCCATTGAATAAATTGCGTATTCAACTAGTGTAATATAGCAATGCTACGTAACGTGACGTCATAACGTAACGTTTAACGTTGTAAATACGCGCGCTTTATAGTGACGTTTATATGGATATAGCGCTGTAAATTATTAAATTAGTATTTATGATATAAAAAGAACATTACATTCGTGGTCATTCAATACGAAATTTATTAAACGCGTTTAAAAAATAAACCAAGGTGAATAACAAGGTTACTCGCCAAGGCTCGTTCTTATCTATTTATTTATATGTTAAACAAGAAACCGCTGAAGACGGTAAGGCCGGATTGTCGGCAATTTGACCTTGAAAATCGACAAACTAAGGTCAAGGTCAAAGTAACAATAGAAATCAATAGAACTTGTTACTGGTTACCTTCAGGCAAAGTTTCAAGTTTGCAACCCTTTCTTGTGCTGAGATTTTGCTTAACCAGAAACTTTAACCATTTTGCCTAACCTAAAACTTTAACCAAAATGTTGACGGACAGACAGACAGACAGACAGACGGACATCGCCAATCTATAGACCGGAATTGCTTAAGCAATCCGGCCAAAAATCAAAGACAGAGCTTTACAAACGTTCTTTTCATTATTCTGGGTCACTTTTATGGAACAATCTGCCTACCGATATTAGATCATCACCAAGTCTATACAGCTTCAAAAATAATCTAAAAAATTATCTTCTGAACCTTAATTGTTAGTTGGAAATAAACTGTTTGATTGACGAATGATTGTGAGTATTCAATTCAGTCTGTGACTTGGCCCCACATTTCCCAGGAATTCCTTGAAATTGACTGTCTGTTTATCTCAGCAGGGTCTGTAATTATCACCCTGGTGTGAACATAAATGGCCCTTAAATTCTTCATGGTGTGTTGACTGATACACCGTTTCAGATATTAATTGGTGGCATGCATGCTGTGAAAATAGCCATGCAGACCCCTAATTGATTTCATGGTGATTTGGAGATAAGATAATAGCTCTCATCAATTATGGGGGAATTTCTGGGGCTAGGTTACAGACAAATGGAAAAGTTTCTGTCATTGCATTTATAAACATTATGTGAATGCTTGTTTTATATTTTAATGTTTAATTACATTGTTGAATTTCATGTTCAATGTATGATTGTTGAGGGCCACAGGGAAGATTAGTGTAACTAACTGTGTTACCCTCATTAAATAAAGTATTATTATTATTATTATTATTATTATTATCAATTTCAGAAAACTCGTTTAATAAATTCCGTATTGAATGACCTCTCATGTAATATCCTCTATTTACAGAATGTTAAGCAAAAGCTGTTTGGAAATGATTTTTCTATTTTTGGTAAAAATAACCTTGACCTCAGTTATTGACGGTGAAATCCCAATCATTGATGCCAACTACACATCATGAGGTTCATCCATTTAGTTTAAACTCAAAAAATTGAGTGGAACCTATTATCGACCTTTACCCGAGTGACCTAAAATGCAATCCCATGCTAGCTTCTAATTTCATGATTATAATGGAAAAACCCACCTAAATTGTTTGAGCATGTTAAAGGTCAATGTTGAGTTTACAAGGTTAGCAGCTGAGGAGTGAAACTGTGTTTTTGACAAACATCATTTACTCTTTCCCACATACAGCAAACTTGCAGCAGAAGACTTTTGAAAACATACCCAATTTTTTTTTGGAAACTCCCTTTAAATGAAAGTACAATAATTGAATAGAGTTGAAAACATGTTGACAAAAGCAGAAATTGCTCATTTTGAGCAATTTCTTCTTTTGTCCCCATGTTTTCAAAAAGCCGTCCGCTGCAAAGGGTTATTCGTTATATAGACTGCTGGAACCAGTTGTGTGAAGCCTGTGCCACTAGTATCGAGTCAAACCAGCGAGAGTGACTGCAGCAAATGACCAGACTCTATACTGTCAGCGGCTCATGTCAACCATTTTTATCTCAATGTTCATAGAATTGGCCATGGTTTCTTTTTAAAAATTCAGGCTTCAGCATTGAAAGAATTAAAACCCATGAATGTAGCCAGACAAAATTTATGCAGAAGAGCTTTTAAGATGTTTTTCAATTCCCTTTCAGAGATTGTGTGTAATTAGCACACATCAATATTTAAAACATTAGGACAACCATTCAAACCCTTTTTAACATTACATTAGAAAATTAACCCTTTCCCACAAACAGTACATTATACGGCTTTGAAGACACCTAGGCTAAACTATAGAAAAACTTAAAATATTGAATAGAGTTGTTTTCAATAGTTGTCTGTCGCAGATGCGTGAACAATTCACCTTTGGCCCACAGGTACCAGTATCGTAAATCGTACAAATTATGAGCAATTTCTCATTTTACCACAATGTTTTCAAAAGGTATCTGCAGTAGATGCGTCAAATTATAGCCGGGGAAAGGGTTAAAAGCCTATGAGAAAGCTGATAAATACACTTGAAAATCTATCAGAAATTTTAACAATAAAACAAGGATTAGAACATATTTTATGAGGTTAAAATCTTTTGTTATCAGGAAACTTCAAACAATCCTGTTTGCTTTTTGTCTAGTAGATCTAACTTGTATATGATACATAATGTTTTATGGCATTGACAAAAGGTGATACAGACATATTCAGTTCACAAGATGCCCCCAAAACCTTCTTTCTGTTTCTTCTAACCCTTCTCCTAACAATGGTGGCAATTGACACCTCTGCAGCAGACAACATTTCAAAATAAGTTGTCTGCTGCAATTGCATTGTGAGTTATGTTTCCCTTTTTTTGTACAATGTTTTTAAGGGTTTACTAGTTTTAAACTTAAAATGGTTTAAATCTATTTTAGCTACACAAAATGACTACATATTAACCCTTTCCCACATACAATAAATCTGCAGCAGACGACTTTGAAGACATGTATGGAAAATTTCTATAAATGAAGGTATGATTTCTGAAAATAGTTGAAAACATTGCGGCAAAAGGAGAAATTGCTCGTTTTCATGCAATGCAGGAAAAAAGTTAATAGGTTGTTCATGGTTTTAATCTGTTGAAAGAGGATCAAAAATTGTTTTTTGTTACTTCACACAGACGACATTTGACGCCTGCTGTTGCAGACGACTTTTGAAAACATTGCAATAAAAGGTGAAATTGCTCAAAACGAGCAATTTCACCTTTTATTGCAATATTTTCAACTCTTTATCAATATATTTTTTTCAGTTTTCTAGATTGGTGAAATTGTTTGTTTGATGATTGTAAAAGCAATTGACTCTCGAAAAAGTCATGTGAAGTAATGGGTTAATATATTTACTTTTTTATAAAACTATTTATTACGTGACAATGCTTGTATCCGATCTAATAATACCCATTACGTATTTCTTTATATATAACATGCATACTATAACATGACCAAATACTAGGAAAATGACGTCACGTCAGAGGTTTGACGTCATACGTTAGTCACTTTGGCATCAAAACCTGTAAACTTCATCTAGAAATATTGTAAACGTTAAGTTCATATGATAGAAATACGCTTCATAAGTCACTTTATCACATAACTTGCACTCCAGGAGTCACATAAAGCATGCAGTGACATAAATATCATATGTAACTAGTTACATAAATAGCCGACTCACAGCACGTATGTGACGTCACTCCTGAGCGTGACGTCACTTTCAATGACAGCATATTGTTTACAATTGTTCTGAATTTCGGCATTTATTAAAAAATATTGTTTAAAGAGAATAAATCTCGATAAATGAAACGTTATAAGAGCATTGTTGCTAATTTTGTATAAAATCAAAAGGTTATTGATAGGGACTACATTTTACAGTGGACGTATGCATTAGAACTTCGGGGTGAACTTCGGTCACTGTTTATATGAGGACGAAGAAAGATCGATTTAAAGATTGAAAACAATCTTTTTATGGTGTTATGTGATAAATAGAATCTTACATGAGTGCTTATTTGATATTGTTTTTATGAAACTCGTTGACTGAAACGAATATGAAGCTCGGCAGAGCCTCGCGTCATATTATTTTAGTCGGAGAGTTTCATAAAAACAATATCAAATAAGCACTCATGTAAGATCCTCTATTTATGTGATAAATAGAATAATCACATTTAATAAACTTCTTCTATCTACAGGTAAGCTTAATATGACCTCGGCATAATTATTGGCGGCATTGTTATACAGTTTATCAACGAAATTAAAAAAGCTTTGGAAAACCCGATTTTCTTTTTGTGTCTCGTCATGTGATAAAAAGAATCTGACATAAGTTGTCATTTCATAACTATTTTATTTAACTCGTCCAAAAAATTTGTTATTAAGCTCGCTCGCCAAAGGCTTTATATGAAATGTCAACTTATGTCGGATCTTATATATATAACTAAATGTATAGATTTATTAAAATGAATCTATAATTTACCCTTTACAATGCCCCCTTATTCCCTAATACATATTTAGTTGAGTATAGGTGTTCTTGGAACACACTAAAACGTTGAAACATCTTGAAATTTGAAGTAAATTTTTTAATGCCCCAGTCATAGTGTCACGTTGTCCCCTGTTCTGACACCCACGATTTAGCAAATTTCAGCCGATTGCCATGAAGTGCCATGTTGTTGCCACGTTATAGCCACGTGCTAGCCATTTCCACTTCACCTTTTATCACATTTTGTCACGTTTGATCACGTTTTAGCCACGTTGTTCTACGTTTGCTCACGCTGTAGCCAATTTTTCCTAACATAGCTAAACATGGTGGCCAAAACATGACACTATGACTGGGGCATTAAACATTCCTAATATGAAAATACCTACTTGGTGTTTCGGGGTTCTGTATCATTGTCATTTGACCTTCCATTTTGATTATACATTTTGCTTGGCGATCTTTCTCCCTGAAATATACAAAGCTACTGTTAAAATATATATCCACAAACAATCTGAATTTTAACTCTTAAACAACTTAAGATAATAGATACCTCTGCTGCCGACAAAAATGTGAAAACATTGTAGGAAAGGAAAACTTTGGTCAAAATATACAGTTTCTCTATTCCCCACAGTGACTTCATCACTGTATCTAAAATGAACCTTTTTTTGTCCACAGCTAGATTCTATATACATTCTATCCAGTAAACGATAAATTAACTAGAAATATCACTGAAGGTGATGAATACCCCCAGCTGGTGCCTGACAATATACATATGTATGAGCAATTCAAGGGACCATAACTCATTAAAAAATAATTCCAGTGCAACACGCCGACAATATGCACAACTAGGCTTGGTATCGATCATTCTTGTGAAGTTATATTGAATTCTGACCAAGGGTTGCTGAGAAATAGTGTTCACAAGAAATATCCACAGACCAACGGACTGACAAACCGACTGACTGACAAGCGTGACTCCTATATAGCCCCCATATACTATGTATCTGGGGGTATAATTCGAGAAGTAAGTAATGCATGGTCAAGGACATTACCATCTTTCTGTCAGTCTTAACCCTTTCCCTCATATAGACGCTTTTTGACGCCTCTGCAGCAGACAGCTTTTTGAAAAAAGATTGATTGATTGGGGTTTAACGCCATTTTTAACAATTTCTCAGTTATATCACGGCAGCCAGTTCACCTACTTATGCATTTCCTGGTTTTCTCATACCAGTACTCCACACAACAATCTTCCCAAGCAACTGGCTGCTTTTTGTTAAGCGTCGGAAAGAAAATTGGCCGAGCTGGGATTCAAACTCACAACCCCTGGATTGACAGCCCGCGTCGCTACCGACTGAGCTACCGGGGCTCGGCCAGTGACAAAAGAAGAAATTGCTCAAAACAGGCAATTTCTCCTTTTGCCATAATGTTTTCCACTTTTAGTCATAGGTTATCCATTCAATTATAGAGATTTTCCATTTTTTGACAAAATATGTTTAAAGTCGTCTTCTGCAGAATTGTCGTATGAGGGAAAGGGTTAAAAGGTTGTATAAGTAAACCCTTTCCAACATGCAGACACATTTTGATGCATTTCCAGATGACTTTTGAAAACATTGTGGCAAGATGTAATTTGATCATAATGAGCAATATCTGCTTTTGCCATAAAGTTTTCTACTCTTTATAATAATTTAAGTTTATTTATTGAGACTGTAACACATTTTTCAAATTTTTCTGCTGCAGATAATTTTTGTATGGGGGGAAAGGATTTATAATATCTATTTAGTCTTAGTTCTTTAACAATAATATTAGCCGATAAATACATTTATAAGCTGATCCACAATAATAAGTTCTTTCCATTTAGATTTGTTCAAAATACACATGTAAAACTATAACAAAGTGGCAGAAGATAATTTTTTGAAAACATGAAGCAACATTATTGAAAATCTCTTCAAACATTATTTTAGTTTTGGCATAGAATTGAAACAATTGTGGCAAAAGGAGAAATGTTTGTGTGTATGTGGGAAAGGGGGTACGGACAAAACCAACGCAGGACATAAACCCCCATAGGACAAAACCCCATAGGACAAAAACCCATTGGACAAAACCCCCTTCCCTAAAAGTGCATAGTGGACAATACCCCCATGGGTATGATCCCAGACCAATTAGAGAAAACAATATATATTAGTTGTTCACAGGTATTGATTAACACATAACACACAATTACAGTTTTCAGAATTGTACAGTTTAATGGATTTATCAATAATTGTTAATACGTTGTTCACAGGTTTTGATTAATAAAATCAATGTGCATGAAAGATAATTAATTGATATGGAAGTGTGTTTTAATTAGTTTTGGCAATCATTGTAGCAAATGGATAAATTCAACAGTATGCACTATATGTTCACAATGTTTTCAAAAAAATATTCCCCTGATATACCTTAAAAAAAGAAACCATTATACGAAAAGGAAATATTACTCCAACAAACAATAAATGCGAGAAATACTCAAATTCCTCTTCTTATTATGATAAAGTTGACATATCACAAGTTGTTAATGGTAACAAATGGCATATTTAACTTAATTAATTTGTTTGGATTTGCTGATAGAGAAAAAAAGAGATGTTTTAAATTAAGATAGAAAGAATTAATTCATCAAACATGACAACTTAATAACAGATTGTTCTATAATAAGAATGGGGGTTTTGTCCAATGGGTATAAATCATAGGGGTTTTTATCCAATGGGTAAAAATCATAGGGGGTTTTGTCCAATGGGTAAAAATCATAGGGTTTTTTGTCCAATGGATAAAAATCATAGGGGGTTTTGTCCAATGGGCAAAAATCATAGGGGGTTTTGTCCAATGGGTAAAAATCATAGGGGGTTTTGTCCAATGGGTAAAAATCATAGGGGGTTTTGTTCAATGGGTAAAAATCATAGGGGGTTTTGTCCAATGGGTAAAAATCATAGGGGGTATTGTCCCATGGGTGTATTGTCCTATGGGGTTTTGTCCTATGGGGTTTATGTCCCATGGGTGTTTTGTCCTACAGTTGTGGGAAAGGGGTTAAACTTTTGCCTGAATAAAAAAACACTGTAATGTTATTCATTTGCAGCAAAGGAGTCAAGGACTTTTACTTAACCCTTTCCCATATACAACAAATCTGCAGCAGACGACTTTGAAAGTATACAGGCAAACACATGCAAAAGCTCTGTAAATGTAGGTATAATTACTGAAAAAAGTGGAAACATTGTGGCAAAAGGAGAAATTGCTCAAATTGAGCAATTTCTGCTTTTGTCACAATGTTTTCAAAAGTCGTCTGCTGCAGCTGGGTCAAAATGTATTTGTGTATGTGGGAAAGGATTAAACTTTTAACTGCATATAACCACATTGTATTGTTATAACCACATTGTATTGTTATAACCACATTGTATTGTTATAACCACATTGTATTGTTATAACCACATTGTATTGTTATGCATTTGCAACAGAGGACTATTACTTAACCCTTTCCCTCATATAGACGCTTGCTGACGCCTCTGCAGCAGACGGCTTTTTGAAAACATAGTGACAAAAGAAGAAATTGCTCAAATAGAGCAGTTTCTCCTTTTGCCACAATGTTTTCCACTTTTAGTCATAGGTTATCCATTCAATTATAGAGATTTTCTATTTTTTGACAAGATATTTTCAAAGTCGTCTGCTGCAGAATTGTCGTATGAGGGAAAGGGTTAATTGTAATTGAGCAATTCCTCACGTTTTCATATAGTCTTTCCTACAGATCATCCTTGTCTCAGAATTTTGTTTGTTTGGAGTTTAACGCCGCTTTCAACAGCTTTGGTCATATCACGGCGGTCAGTGCACCTACCCATGTTTTCCTGGCTTTCCCACACCAGTACTTACACAACATTCTTTCGAAGCCACTGACTACTTTCTCACATAGATCAGAGGTGAGAGGCAATGGAAAACATCGCCCGAAAGAATGTCGCCGCAACCGGGTATCGAACCCGTGACCTCCAGATCACGAGTCAGATGTCTCAGAATAAACATAGTGCTTGAAATTTGAATATATACATACCTTTGGTTAAAGGGACGAACTCGCACAGCTACTTTTACACTGAAAAGAAAGATAAAATAAAATGTTAATGAGATGTAGAAATTTGAAACACAACCAGCCACTCTCTTTCATATTTCATACGACATTTGATGCCTCTGCAGCAGACTATTTAACCCTTTTCTCTCATACGACGATTCTGCAGCAGACGACTTTGAACATATTTTTTAAAAAAAATGGAAAATTTCTATAATCAAATGGATGACTAAAAGTGGAAAACATTGTGGCAAAAGAAGAATTTTGAAAAAGCCGTCTGCTGCACAGGCGTAAGAAAGCTTCTATATGAGGGAAAGGGTTAATAAACTGTTTCCCACCACGAAAAAATTGTGACAAAAGGTGAAATTGCTCATAAAGGGCAAGTTCTCTTTTTGCCATAATGTTTACAACTCTATTAATTAATTATACTGTTTTAGAGAGATTTTCAATATTTTGCTTACATGTTTTCAAAGTCATTGGCTTTAAATTTCTTGTATGGAGAAAGGGGGATTAAACAACGTGGGAACAAGCAATTTATTCAACTCCTTATCAAAATTGACATCCAATTTCAAAGATGAAATGTTTAATTGTCAATATAATTATAATTTATTATAATATCAAATTAGTCAAATCTTAACCCTTTCTCTAATATAAAAGATCTGCAGGGGATTACTTAAAAAACATTTATGCCAAAATATTGACCATCTTAACCCTTTCCCACATACAACAAATCTGCAGCAGACGAAAACAAAGTGCCAAAAACCTGAAAAATCTCCATAAAAGATTGTTAATTGTTAAATAAAGTTGAAAACATTGTGGCCAAAGGAGAAATTGATCATCATGAATGACATGAGCAATATCACCTTTGGCCACAATGCTTTTAGAAGTTGTCTGCTGCTATTGCATCAAAATACGTTTGCAGGTGGGAAATGGTTAATAAATATGAGTTTAATTATTGAATAGAGATGAAAAACACATAGCAAAAGGAAAAATTGCTCATCATGGGCAATTTCTCCTTTTATCAAAATGTTGTAAAACGTCGTCTGCTGCAGATGTGTCATCAATGTGTCTAATATTAATAATGTCTTCACAACAGAAGTTCTAAAGCTTTCTGGAAGAAAATGAGAAAATTATCATAACAAGCAGTTCTCCTTTTTCCACAGTAGCACATTTCTTCAATACTATCCTGGAAGTAAACTTCCAAATGTGGATTGTATACCCACTGACTGAGATTACTCAAACCAAAAACGTCTGTAAAAATTTAACCCTTTTCAACTTGCAAACGTATTTTGACACATTTGCAGCAGATGAATATCAAAAACATTGTGACAAAAGAAGAAAAGTGCTCATATTGAGCAATTTCTTCTTTTAACCACATTATTTTCAAAATTCTATTTTCAGCTCTAATCAATCCATATACTTGCATAAATACGGACATTTCATATTTTTACAAAAATGTTTTCAAAGTTGTCTGTTGCAGACTTGTTGCATATGGTAAAGGGAGGGGTTAAAACAATCAATTTAATATATATATACATGTATATATATATATTCCTTTTACATTGACTATAGTCTCAAATATTGGTGTTACATATTGTGGATGCGAACAGTCAAAATAAGAACTTGCATTCCGAGTATAGAAACCTGGACTACATTGACTAATGCCCTGGGTCCAATTCAACCAACCTTACTTAGCATTAAGTAATTCTTAAACACTTAAAAGAATATTTCATTATTTTTGCTTCCCTACTGAAAATGCCAAAATATTTCATTTCTTATAAAGAATTGTTAGTCAGCAAGGTAACTACAGTTAGTGTGTGAGTTCTGGATCACTAACGAAACAAATTGTGATAGTTTGAATAAATGAAGTAAGAATTTAAAAATACTTTCGAGGTTTAACAGCATAATATCCCACCTTTCATCGCATATTTGTTGTTTCTCACACACATGAATATTTCTGTTTCTGAACTGATTCTATTTACTTGGGTTTTTCAGGTAGTTCCGAATCAAGTGAGTGTGTTTTGGATCACATGATTTGTTACTGAATAAAAATAGATTTCTGAGATGCTGCAGGTCATGGGGCATCTCAAAATCTATTTTAACTGTCAAAAAAAGAGAGAAAAATGCAGCTGTCAATCGTGTACGTGGCTCATAATAAGAAAAAATCCACTAAAACAGAAACTAAAATGAAAATAACTTTTATGGATAATCTGTGTAACCTCCATGGTCCATCACAATATTAACATAAAGTAAAATATATCTATCACAAGAAAGTCAATAAAATAACTCCCTAAAAATTATGCTGCTAATGCAACTACCTTTTATAACCTTTGTTTAAATGCAACAATCCCCTGAAAAATAATAATTTAACCCTTTCCCACATACAAAAAAGAAGAATAGTAAGACATATTATCAGCTGATCCGAAACTGACATATATACAGGATGATGCATTAACATCATTTTCTCCAGATAATCTCCATCTTCCCAAAATCTGCTTTCCAGAAACTAAAATTAAGCATAGACAAACAAATTCATACCACATTTTTCAAAATTTATCGTGCAAATGTATGAATTTATTGTCTTTCATTTACGGAAAGTGTTTTTTCGATAAATGGTGTGTTGTTAAAATGTCGCCTGCGTAAATTTTACGACTGCATGAATTTCGAGAAAAACAAAAGCGATTTTAAAAAGGAACAATAGTTTTTCAATGGAAATTGATTGAATTTTCTAGATATACAAGGTATATTATTTTGTAAACATTACTTCTGTGGATGTTTTATTAAAAGACAATGATCTGATCCGGAACTACCAGTGATCCGGAACTACCACACTAACTGTATTTATGTCAACTTAGTCATAGACTTAAATACATTCCACCATTTACGTTTGACAAATTATTAAGGAAAAGAAATTGAAGAAATATGCTTTTAAGTATTTAAGTATTACTAAGCGCTAAGTAAGGTTGGTGAAATTGGACCCTGTACTATAAAACACAAAACATTGATGCAAAATCCATGATTATGTCACTCTGACTATTTTCAATGCTGTCAGCGCTTTGAAAACGAATGAACTTTCTTGAATGGGCATTTATAAATACATGAAGTTTAAACTTAAGCATGTTTAACTTACGATTCGCCTGTCATTTAAACGCCAAACCAAATTGTATTCCTTTTACATTGACTAATGTATAAAAGGAATAAGTAAAACAACACTTTGTTTGCAGAATCTATGAATATGTCACTCTGATTATATTGCAGTGCGTTCAGCGCTTTGACAACTAATGAAATCAAAAGCTGCAGACGCTGACAATTCACAACTTATATGGGTGTTCATAAACACATGTATTTTAAACTTAAGCATGTTTAACTTACGATTCCCCTGACATTTTAACGCCAAACTAATTAATCCTTTCGCTTTTAATCCAATTGTTTACTAACAATAACCTAGTCGTCCATGTTGTCACATAAAACACCTGTTTAATTTGACATAATTATAGAACTTCGTGAAGAGACGTCGCGACCAGCGCGTATCTCAGGTAAAACTATTAAACAGACTCTCTCGCCTTTCCGTAACGAACAATGTATTGATATATTTATAGTCTGTATCGATTATCCTCTACAACATCAAAGTACTGAAGGGCTAAGGTATAACACTGACGTTTACATCGATAAAACAATCAATCAACAATTGATTCGCTTCGAAGTTTTTATCTGAATATCTCTAAATTTACCCCTTTTACATCACATGTCGTCGTCGGCATTAAAATATCAGAGGGCCAAAATCGTTAGAGTTAAAATAAACAGTGTCAAATTACAGCGATTTTGTTTTACATATATATTACCATCATTTTGGTCCGTCTTGAACTTCGTACTTTTAAGTAATTAGTTAATTTTAACTCGATCTGTTAATACATATGGATCTGATTAATTAGTCATTTGAACTAACAATTAATACCCCTTAATACTTACACTTTCACTCGATCGTTGACTCTGTCAGATACATAAACAAGAGGGCCAAGATGGCCCTAAATCGATCACCTGGGTGATACTATAGTGGCATTTATTTAACTGCAAATATATTGGGAAATTCGATTTTCTCTTTTTCTGATTCCACATTGCTTCCCTGTTGTTTTACCAACCAATATGGCTTGAAAAATATTGTAGAGGGCCACCCAATGAATATTTCTATCAAATTATCTTGGAATCGAACAAGCAGATTTTGGAGGAGAATAATGTTAAAGTTTGGCCATTTTTCTCACTTTGTGATGCCGCAGCAACTAAAGTTCTACACAGAATGTATGTATTTGAACAATTTTGAAACAGTACCAACAAAGTGTACATTCCTGTAAACTGAAGTTGAAATTGGTCCTATGGAATTGTAGGAGTTGGTCATTTGAAGCTTAAAGTTAATTTTACGCCTTTTGTGATGTCTTCTGGTTTCTATGATTTCATATCAAATCAATATGACTTTAACATATTAGAGTAGAGGACCACTGAAGTAGTGCAGCAGATAAGCAGAACAATATTGGGCCATACTGAAATTTCGCAAGTGGCAGCCATTTTTCAAGATGGCCGTCATTTTCAGTTATTTTTAATACTTCATAATTGGATTTTCAGTTATTTTTAATACTTCATAATTGGATTTTCAGTTATTTTTAATACTACATAATTGGATTTTCTTCATTTTCTTTGGAATGCAAGGAGAGATTTTGATGAATTTTGGTAAATAGTCAACTTATGGCAAGATTCGTATCACATTTGAATATAGTTGCCGTCAGATTTTTCTAGACAGAGAAGTTGCCCTTGAATGTTTAACAAATTGCAGGGTTAATAGTATAATGACTGGAAAAAAATGCACTGCATTTATCTATTTAATTGAATGTTAGTGAGTAGTTGTATCATAATAAGATACAGGTCACATGAGATGTTAAATAATGTTGGATCATTCATTTCAGGGTCAAAAATATTTGCCCTAGGACTTTTTGAAATTTTGAATATTTGTGTTTTGCCAGTCTGCTCATTTTCTTTAGAATAGCAGTATTTCTTGTACAATATTGGCAGCATTTTTCCGCAACCATTTATTTCCTATGCCTGGCTATTCGACCTGGCACTTCCACAACACATGAAAAGGTTGTAAATAAAGATAAACTGCAATTCATTGTTGATACAGCGGCTAAAACAGTATAGCGTCGACACACTGAAACGTGACCATCGAAATTTGCGAAGACTTAAAATCAACCTGTGCATCACTTTAACTTACTTAATGGCTCCGTCGTTTGTATAAATGTTAAATAAACTTACGAGACGCTCCTAGCGAACAGTTCATGTATTGATCATATTGCTCATATTTATTTTCAGACTGATCAGGACTTACATAAAGTAAGATTTTATGCAATTATCTTATAATCAGACAAGCCTTTTCATTATGATGGGATTTTTTAAATTTGTCATTCTGCCCTTTTTCTGATGATGCTTGGTTGCCATGGTTTTCAACCAATCAATATGGCTTGGACAATTTTGTAGAGGGTCACCCAAGGAACATGTTTACCAAGTTATATTGGAATCTGACAAGCAGATTCACAGGAGAAGATGGTTAAACTTTGGACATTTTGCCCCCTTTCTGAATCCGCGCAAAACAAAACTTCTCCATGGAATTGAAATCTTTTACCAATTTTGAAAGAGAACCACCAAAGGAACATTCCTGTGGAGTTTGGTTTAAATTGGTCCTGCGGTTTAGGAGGAGATGATGTTAAAGCTAAACTATATCTACGAACGGACGACAGACGGACGACAGACGTACGACGGACAGAGATTGATCAGAATAGATCAACTTGAGCCTTCGGTAAAGTAAAAGTACTTATCACATGAAGCCGTCTCTTGGAGTGTCAAAATACCATTACATAAATATCGTATGACACTACTAGTTTGGTTTCCAGTCTAACGTTCAAGTCTTTGTTACAACACGGAAGCCCAACTATGAAAATGACGTCACATCAACGGTTTTACGTTAGAACGGTAGAAATGTTGGTTCTAAAACCGGATAATTTCATGTATATTTTCTCGAAAAACACCTCATAAATCACTTTATGTGATGTATAGAATATCCAATTCGCGTTTATTTATTATCACTTTTAATAAACACGTAAACTAAGCTGAATATGACGCTCGAATCGAAGTCGTCTGACTTAGGGTTAAATGATGTCCAAACGGAGTTGGCGTGAAGACCTCAAATCTTTATTAGACTCGGTTCAAATTATGTCCGAACGTTATTTTATGTACCATATTGTCTCTCCCCTTTACTTTTATTGTTCTATATTTTGTATATATATAATTTACTTTAATTGTGTGGATGAAACAAAGACGTTATTGCAATCATGGTTAAAAAATCATGAATATTAATTCTAAATTGCTTGATGTGACACATGTCACAATAGCAAACAATTTTCTTACTTATATCATAAGGAACTATTTGTTGTAAATATTATGTAATCGTATTGTATGACATTTCATTGAAATTAATCGACTGAACTAAGGCAGAGAAATATAAATACATACTTATATAATTATTTCTATGTCTCTGACTATATAAGGAAAGTTAAAAACTTGACTCGTTCAATATTGACCATATAGAAAAAATAAATACATTGTTCACATAAACTGTAATTATATTGGCAGTTCAATTATTAATATACCAAAGGCATGCATTTGAGCCGTTCCACGGTAAAACCAACATTGTGGACTCTACGTAATGTATCGCCCAGATCAGCCTGCGCTGTCCGCGCAGACTGATCCGGGCCGACACATTTCGTATCAGGGGGATAGAGGTATAGAGTAATGATTCCTGAAACAGAAATGCTTATGCTGATCCGGGTCGATACTTTACGCAAAGTCCACAATGTTGGTTTTCTCGCGGGACGGTACATATGTTTTCAGACATCTGCGTAATGTATCGACCAGATCAGCCTGCGCTGTCCGCGCAGACTGATCCGGCCGACACATTCCGTCTAAGGGGGGATAGATAGAGTAGTGATTCCTGAAACAGAAAATCCACAGGAGGCGAAAATTGTCTATCCGGGTACGCCTGTGTGGCATGCTTAGGCTGATCCGGGTCGATACTTTACGCAAAGTCCACAATGTTGGTTTTTCTCGCGGGACGGCTCATTTATGTTACTTAACTATACATATATTGAAACAAATATGGTTGAGCTATACAAACGTATTTGCAATCTCCTACGCAGAGTTGTCGTTCCTTACACTCACCATACATCGAGATGTATGGTGAGTGTAAGGAACGACAACTCTGCGTAGGAGATTGACGTATTTGGTTGATTGATTGGCGTTAACGCTGCTTTCAACCAGTTCTTTCATATCACACAGCGGCCAGAACACCGTTACACCTGTCTCCTGGCTTCCCCACACCAATGCTCCACACAACATTATTTCCAAGCAAAAGGCTACTTTTCAACATAAACTGTGAAAACCCAAAAGTGGTAGACGAATGACCCTTGCCGACGAATTGACTTTAGTCAAACGTCGGAAAGAGGATTTGCCAAGCTTGAGTTCGAACTCACAACCCCTTACTGAAAGCCCGCTTCGCTACCAATGCTCGGTTATATTTATTTGGATAGGCCAAATACGCGCAGCTCAATGATTAATTTACATAATGAGTCGCGACTGGCGAAATGGGGGTCTAAACCCTTCCCCACATGTAGACGCTTTCTGACGCCTGTGAAGCAGTCTTTTGAAATCATTTAGGCAAAAGGAGAAATTGCTCATGATGAGCAATTTCGCAATTTGCCACAATGATTTCAACTCTATTTAATATTCATGCTATAATTTATAGAGATTTTCTTAATTTTGGACTTGATTATTTCAAAGTTGTCTGCTGCAGATCTATTTACCTTGGTTTACCTTGGGTTCGAGACCGATGTAGGCTTCCGCCTCTCCGCCTCTCATGTCCATTTTGTCTTTGGGGTATTATTACAAATGTGAAAGGTGTGTTCTTCCAGCATTTGTTAAGTATAGATTTAAAACTGTTTACACTTTTGGTATTAATAACTTCATCAGGCAGATTGTTCCAGGGGTAATTATTCGTTGAGAAAAAGAGTATTTCCTTATATTTGTTCTGCAGTGATGTTTGTAAAGTTTAAAGTTGTGGCTTCTTGTTCTATTTTGGTTTAAATGGAATATTTTATTAACTTCAACTTTGTCAATATTGTTCAGTATGTTATAGGTTTCCACCATATCTGCTCTCAATCTTCTATATTTTAAAGTAGGTAGTCCCAATTCTTTTAATATTTCTGGATATTCTTTATATTTTAATTCAGGTATCAAATTGGTGGCTCTTCTTTGGACGTTTTCTAAAAGTATTTCCTCTTTTTTGTTGATGACTGACCACACTGAACTTCCATATTCCAGATGTGGCCTTACTAAGGCTTTTAAATAAGATTAATAACATTTCTTTGTCCATGAATGTGAAGGTTCTTTTAATTATCTCGAGCATCTGATTAGTTTTTTTTAACTTGTGTGTTTATGTGTTGGACACATTTTAAGTTAGAGTCGACTATGATGTCTAGGTCTTTTTCCTCGTTTGTTTTCTCTATTTCTTTTCCTTCCATATACTAATTGTTTTCTGATTCTGTTCCAATTGTAGGTGGAAAAGGGTAAATGCATCTGGTACAGTGAAGACTCAGCCGAGGCTGTACAACCGCATAGTATCACCAGAGTCCTCGTATACGTTAAACGTACCTAGATACACCGTCTGGCAATACATTGATAGTGTAGCTACACTAGTTTTATGGCGATCAGTCTTTAACCTCTTCCCACATACGGAAGATTTCTGACGCCTCTGCAGCAGTTTTATTTTTAAAAAAACATGGCGACAAAAGAAGAAATTGCTCAGAACGAGCAATTTCTCCTTTTGTCACAATGTTTTCATTTTTTTTCAGTAACTATACTAACACTTTTATAAATTTTCCGTATTTTTTAGTAGACATTTCAAAATTCGTCTGCTGCAGATTTGTTGTATGTGGGAAAGGGTTAAATGAGGCTTTAAGACTTATAATAGCTAGACACGGGCTCATATATGTTATAATGAAACGGACTATAGATTACCGCTAGTCTCCACTGTAAAACAATACCCGACTTAATACTAACCTATTGTAACCTTCCCGATACTTATATACATACCGTTAAAATAAACCTCTACACCTCTAACATTTCTATTGGTAACATTGAATCTCATTAACTCTGGCAAAATTGAGGGTTTTTTCAAACAATACAGATTCAGGTGAGTCAGATCGTAAACAAAATATTCCAAAACTCCTATTAGAAGAGAAATGGAGACGCTTGCTTTTGAACATGGAAGAGTCTACTTTAGACAATTCGGCGCTGAAAGAGTAAAACTGTGTTCGCTACCCTATTTTACGAGCGTTTGCTACTGCGAAATTTAGGTCTGGTTTTGATGACACTGAGCAATAATCTCAGACTTATATATATCTTAGCCGTCATGTTATAAAATCCTTATTTTAAATTCAAACCCTATGTGTACCAACATCGGATTGTGTGAAGTAATGAGTGAAAATTGTGGGGGAAAGATCGGTTGACTCCCTCTTATCTAGTCCTCTGGTTTATGTTTCAAAAACAAAATTGCTTTTATGATGAAGGTTTTAAGCCACGGTCACATCTTTCGGTCACGCACGTAGTCGACAGTAGTTCACTGTAGCGCCACTACGGTCAACTAGGTAGAAGTAGGGTGAAGTAGGTTGATCATAATGGCTAGGCTTAACTATGGTATCACTACGTGTAGCTACGGACAACTACGTTGAACTCCGTGTGAACTACGGTCAAGTAGGGTCAAGTAGGGTAAAATACGGTCAACTAGGGTCAACTACGTTCAAACTACGGTCACAGTAGGGTCTTGGCATCCAAGCTCACCGTAAATATATTTTGAACACGTTGAAAAGATTTTTGCTAACTACGGCCAAATCATGGGTTTCTTGAAGTTCAAACTAAGTTGAACTACAGTTAACCGCGTCTACTACGTTAAACTACGGTCTACTACGGTACACCACGGTCAAGTACGGTCACCCCCCCCCCCCCCCCCCCCCCCACACACACACACACACACTACGATCAACTACCTGCGTGACCGTAATATGTGACCACGGCTTTATAAGTACACCCGGAGCTAAACAGACAACCGGTGGGATTATGATCTCTGTTATGAAATAATGAACAACCCAGATATTGTACTCGTGTTTGGAATTCCGATACCAGATAAATAATTGAATGAAAAATCGATACACATATATATATATATACATATTGATCATGTACATACATGTTGGTGTTTTACTCATGATGTATATGATACTTTATTGTCATGTCTTATTAACTGTTAGATTAGCTATTGTCGTCACTTGATCGTCGTCGTCGACGTATAGGTTAATTTCTTTTTGCGTTTATGTCAATTCTGCCTAATCTTGTCATGTATTTTGATTGGATTTTTGTCCCTTTTTTAATTAAAAAAAATCAAAATCACTTCTGAAACACAATGTTTTTGTAACAGTGAACAACATAATGCAACCAAACTTGGAATATATGAAGTATTTATGAAGATCTTTAATGGGATTGTGTTTTGGACTTTTGGTGTTACTTGGGTCAAGGTCAAGGTCACTATTACTTAAAATAGAAAAACAGTAATGAATTCATTATCTTAAGTTTCAATTGATATAATATAACCACATGTTGTTTGTAGTAAGTATTTAAGAAGATGTTTCTGGGGATTGTGTTTTGAGCTCCTTGGGTCAAGGTCACTGTTACTAACAATAGAAAAATCGATAATATATTCAATATCTTTATTTTTAGTTGACATTATGTTACCAAATTGTGTTTGTAGTAGGTATTTAAGAGCTTTAGTTGGATTATGTTTTGGGGCTCCTGTGGTCAAGGTCACTGTTAATAAAAAATAGAAAACACATTCAATATCTTCAGTTACAGTTGACATAATTAACCAAACTAAAATCTACACTCGACTCAGAACAAGGTAGATCGTTACCCGATATCCGCGTGAATGGTCTTTTGTTGATGTATGTTATTATACTTGGTTATACGCACATTCACGAGGATATCGAGGGCTTGGCGTGAAACAGTTGTAACTAAAAACCTATTTTTGAAAACCCTGATTTAGTGGCAATTTTGACCCCTTTGTAAACAATGCAAATTTAGGTGCCATTGCTCAGAACGAGCAATGGCACCTAAATTTCCATTGTTTACCAAGAAAAATGATTTATAAGACTTATAAAGACTTTATGGTAGGGGTGATTTACACTGGTAAAAAAATCCCAATTTTAGTTACAACCGTTTCACGCCAAGCCCTCGATATCGTGTCGACCTATTTTCGAGTGGAGAATTGACGAATGTGGTCAATCAATCAATGTTCACAATACTAGTGTTCTCCGTGTAAATTGAACTGAATGTAACATGATGAATATATAACAAGGTCCGTATATCGGTAAGTTTATCGTGATGAATGTGGATCTGACGTAACATAGTTTTATCCCCTAAATTCATCAGCGCCCCAAAATAGGAAGTCATCACGAGGCGAGAAGTAGTCTCAATATATCACCGTTACCATTGTAATGCAGGATGCAAACAGTCAAAATAAAAAATAGCATTCCTAGTACAGAAATCTGGACTAGATGCGGGAGATCTTAGCAAAACACCATTTGAGCCGTCCAACGAGAAAACCAACAGTGTGGACTCTGCGTAAAGTATCGACCCAGATCAGCCTAAGCATGCCGCGCAGGCTAACCCGGATAAACACTTTTCGCCTTCTGTGACTTTTCTGTTTCAGGATAAACTACTCTATACATCTATCCCCCTAAGACGGAATGTGTCGGCCGGATCAGTCTGCGCGGACAGCGCAGGCTGATCTGGTCGATACATTACGCAGATAGTATTGATATGAGCCGTCCCGCGAGAAAACCAACAGTGTGGACTCTGCGTAAAGTATCGACCCAGATCAGCCTAAGCATGCCGCGCAGGCTAACCCGGACAGACACTTTTCGCCTCCTGTGGATTTTTCTGTTTCAGGAATCATTAGTCGCCGGGCAGAAGCCCGCGACTTCTATTTTTAATAGCTTTTCGGAAATCACATGGGAGGGCGGCTTATTATTAGAAAGAAACAAATCTAGATGATTTGAACATATTACAATTGTGGTTGTTTACGAACACTAATAAATGACACATCTAAAATGAAATAAATATTCCGATTTTTTAATGTTTGCAGTTTTTTTTATTTCACTCGCATTTAAGTTTTTTGTCTTATTTACGAAGACAAAAGTGGTCCCTTCAAGACGTGAACCAACACCCCCTAATGCAGACTCTTATGTGTCATCATTGAGGTCAATTTCGGATTCTCCTTTTAATAGCAATTTTAACTTACTAAATGTTGTTTTCATGTTCAAAGAGATGTCTTGATTTGTGTAGAATTCATTTAATAATGTTAATCCATGAATATCTAAAGTAGGAACTGTTTCTAAGCTAAATATAGACCCTATTCTGTTGTGTAGTTTCGTGACCTTTAACATCGATTTTCGCGCATGCGCATTTCGATATGAAAAAGCGAGTGATAGTATTTTATTTTAGACAAGTACAAGACGAATGTTTGACGCAAAGCGTCAAAGAGAAGCCGCAATATTTCGTTGTACATGTAGAAATAAGAAAAAAAGAACATTTTTAAATCCACAAACAATAGAACAATTCAAACTGTAGACGGTAATGCTGATATATTTCTCCTTTTGAAGACTTTTGTTTTCTTCAAATTACCTCCCTTTAAAGCAATACAAGGATATTTACCTTGTGATTCGAATAAGATTGACAAACATTGAAATTATATGAATGAATACTATTATTTAAATAAGTAACACAGCAAAATTAAATTTAAGCCAGATAAATGTGTACACATTTCGTTAATTTTTTATAGATACCCTAATGTATAGGTATGTATAATATATCTATAGGTGCTACCTATTTACGAAAAAAACGCAAGATAATTATAAACAAAAATTAAAGAGCATACTTTGGCCATAATTAAGGATTTATAAGTAATTGACTAGACAATAAAAATGTTAATGTCATGTTTTGTGCATTATCAAAAAATATTTGGAATTCGTATTGCTGTCGTCTATTATTACGAACAGAACATAATAAAGTAAAGACTTTCAGAAAATCAAGGAATACATTTATAATGAACGAGGTTAAAACATGATGGCCAAGATGATCCTTAATCGATCACCTGCATTATGGTAAAGAAGCAAAAAGATCAGCTCTTTGCTGATGCCACCTGGCAACTGCCTTTTTCAACCAGTCAATATGACTGGAACAAATGATGTAAGGGGTCACATTTCTGCTAAACCCTTTCCCTATTAGAGACGGTTTCTGAGGCCTTTGCAACAGACGATTTAGGGAAAGATTGTCGCTAAAAGAACAATTGCTCCTTATGAGAAAGTTATCCTTTTGCCACAATGTTTGATAAATAGCTCATGTATAGGAATTTGGGGTATTTCATGTTGATACCAATTTTTTGCGGGAAACGACGTCGCTCCATTGACGATACGCCAAGATGAAGTGTTACGGAAATGACGTCACGTCCTTCTTTGGATACGATACAGTCAACATTTAGGTTCAGGGGTAGAAGTCTAATGCTGTCGTTTTTTTGACGAACGGGAAAACATATTTCTTACAGAGTTCCATTTATTTTTAATGTTAATTCCCCCAAAACACAGCACTTTAATAAATATCGATTTAAAAAAAAAAAATATTAAAAAGACGACAATAATTTAAAAAATCCGTGTTTTTCGTGTCATTTCATACATACCCAAATTATCGATTTAAAAAAAAATATTAAAAAGACGACAATAATTTTTTTTCAATCCGTGTTTCTCGGCTCATTTTATACATACCCAAAATGGCGGCCCCCATGGATTTAGCCAGTTTCCTTTCAGAAAGCTTCATGGGTTATTGAAAAAAAAAAAAAAAAAAAAAAAAAAAATCTCACACCTGTTAACTAATAATTATATCTATAGGTACTACCTATTTACGAAAAAAACGCAAGATAATTATAAACAAAAATTAAAGAGCATACTTTGGCCATTAAAAGGGATTTATGAGTAATTGACTAGACAATAATAATGTTAATGTCATGTTTCTTGCATTATCAAAACATATTTGGAATTCGTATTGCTGTCGTCTATTATTACGAACAGAAAATAATAAAGTAAAGACTTTCAGAAAATCAAGGAATACATTTATAATGAACGAGGTTAAAACATGAGGGCCAAGATGATCCTAAATCGATCACCTGCATTATGGTAAAGAAGCAAATAGATCAGCCCTTTTCTGATGCCACTTGGCGACTGCCTTTTTCAACCAGTCAATATGACTGGAACAAATGATGTAAATGGTCACATTTCTGCTAAACCATTTCCCTATTAGAGATGGTTTCTGAGGCCTTTGCAACAGACGATTTAGGAAAAGATTGTCGCCAAAAGAACAATTGCTCCTTATGAGAAAGTTATGCTTTTGCCACAATGTTTGATAAATAATTATACTTTGAATGAGTGAGTCAATAGCTCATGCATAGGAATTTTGGGTCTTTCATGTTGATACCACATTTTTTGCGGGAAACGACATCGCTCCATTGACGTTACGCTAAGATGAAGTGTTACGGAAATGACGTCACGTCCTTCTTTGGCTACGATACAGTCAAAATTTAGTTTCGGGCGTAGAAGGTTAATGCTGTCGATTTTTTGACAAACGGAAAAACATATTTCTTACAGAGTTCCATTTATTTTTAACTTTTCGTACAAATGTTAATTCCCACATAACACAGCACTTAAATGATCTTAAATATCGATTTAAAAAAAAAAAAAAGGATTAAAAAGACGACAATAATGTTCAATCCGTGTTTTTCATCTCATTTTTTACATACTCAAAAATCGATTTTAAAAAAAATGATTAAAAAGACGACAATAATTTTCAATCCGTGATTTTCTGCTCATTTTATACATATCCAAAATACCGATTTAAAAAAAAAATGATTAAAAAGCCGACAATAATTTTCAATCTGTGTTTTACGTCTGCCTTTTATACATATCCAAAATGGCGGCCCCCATGGATTTTTCCAGTTTCATTTCAGAAAGCTTCATGGGTTATTGAAAAAAAAAAAAAAAAAAAAAATTCTCACACCCGTTAACTATAAGCGAAAAAACCCATTCATGGGGTTTTTTCGTATAAAATTTATAAGCAAATGTTTTCATTACTACGTTCCTAATGTTTGAATAGACTAAGGAAAGTCAAGAATACATAAATAAATCAATGCAGTCTTTTCCGGCGACATTGATGCCTTGCATCAACTTTCTCTTGTTACTATATATATACCTCTATCTCCCTGAGACGGAATATGTGCGCCCCTGTCACGGGAGTGGAACACTTTTTGTTTTGTTTGTGTCTGGGTCGATACATTACGCAGAGTTCATATTTTTGGTTTTCTCGTGGAACGGCTCACTTAGATCTGTGGTAGTAATAGTAGTATCAGTAATATTGTCCTTGGGGCAATTATCCGTACCAAAGTACTAACAGGTACCTTTTTCCCATGGAAGGACTTAAATTATACTATCAATAATCAGAGTTCTAGATAAAGGTAGTTTTGTATGTTCTAAAATTCTCATTTGACCGTCTCACCCTATGTTGTGGGTACTCAAAAGAATCGTCTCAATGAGAGGATAATTTTGAGTACACACACCATAGGGTTTGGATGGACAATAAGAGAGATATTGTGGGGAAAAGAGCTGCATATGCCTCCTTATCTATAGCTCTGCAATAATCATGTCATTGATATATGAATGAATAGGTACACATGACTAGGTGGGTGGATTTGGAAGAGTTACTGATTAACCCTTTGCCTGATATAGAAGCTTATGGCGCATCTGCAGCAGACGACGTTTAGAGGCATTACGGCAAAAGAAGAATTTGCTCAATTTCTCCTTTTGCCACAATATTTTCAACTTTTTTTCAGTAATTATAAATTCATTTATAGAGATTTCCCCTGTTTTTCCTAGATGTTTTCAAAGTTGTCTGCTGCAGATTTGTTGTATATGGGAAAGGGTTAAATAAAAGGGTGAACTTACGATTCTGTAGTCATGTTTGTCTCCTCTTGTCTAAAATATTAATGGTCCCCGGGTTGTTGATCTCTAAATCAGACCGCTAAATATCTTTCAAATTGAGTATTTTAAATAAACCTCCTTTATATGTACTGACAAATGTTCACTCAACCCTCTAGATAATTCCCATTATCCCCACTTTGTTCACTCTTCTTTGGTTAACGAATTTCAGGATTTTTCGAACATAATTTACTCAATCGTTTTTGCTTTCTCTGTTAAACGAAAGAATGAAAACATAAATGTCAAATATTTAACCCTTTCCCTCATATAGACGCTTTCTGACGTCTCTGCAGCAGACGGCTTTTTGAAAACATAGTGACAAAAGAAGAAATTGCTCAAAACGAGCAATTTCTCCTTTTGCCACAATGTTTTCCATTTTAAGCTCGACTTTTGAAAAAAACGAGAGCTATTGTCATGACCCTGACGTCGTCGTCGGCGTCGGCGGCGGGGCGGTGTGGTCGTCCGGTTAAGGTTTTTTGTTTAGCTCATTTTTTTCTTCTTCTCCCTATCAGTCGAGCGTCTGTGCCGTACGCGGTGCTCTTGTTAGTCATAGGTTATCCATTCAATTATAGAGATTTTTTTTGATTTTTTTGTCAAAATATGTTCAAAGTCGTCTGCTGCAGAATTGTCTTATGAGTGAAATGGTTTAACTATAAACGTGATTTCTAATTACATTTGTATAAACTTATACCCGTTAAAATATTGTGGCAAAAGGGGGAAATGTCTCTTCATAAGTAATTTCTTCTTTTGCCACAATGTGTTCAAAAGTCGTCTGCTGCAGAAGCCTCTGCAGGTGAGAAATGGTTAAAGAGCACATGTCAAGAAGAAGAAAGAAATTAAACCAAGTTCAGCCTGCACATACATTTAACTTTATGTATTATCATGGTCTACATATACATATTTTCAGGGACACTATATATATGTAATATAGTGTCCCTGATATTTTGTATCTCATTCATGTGTTCGTTTATCTTTCCAAGACAATCGAGAAAAAAAATGGCATGACATGCGAATTCAACAACAGTTTTCGACATGTATGAGATAAACATCACGTATACCCCACCCATTTCATGTTGTTTTCGACATGATCGAGATAAACATCACGTTTATCCCCACCCTTTTCATGTTGTTTTCGACATGATCGAGATAAACATCACGTTTATCCCCACCCTTTTCATGTTGTTTTCGACATGAACAAGTTAAACATCAAGTATACCCCACCCTTTTCATGTTGTTTTCGACATGAACGAGATAAACATCACGTATACCCCCACCCTTTTCATGTTGTTTTCGACATGAACGAGATAAACATCACGTATACCCCACCCATTTCATGTTGTTTAACCCCTTTCCCACTTGCAGTTGCATTTCGAAGTTGTATATTCTGCGTACTTTTACTTCTACAACATATAAAATGTAAATATTTCAACGGGTTATATGAAAATGACCATGTAAAAAAATCATTGACGTAAGTATATAAGAATAACCAATTAACGGACATACGTTGTGTCAACAATTAGAACTTTTAAAAGTTATATATAAAGAAATATTCCTTTTATACTAATTTCTACCACAATCATACCCATGTATATTTTTTTTTCAAATATTGACCACAATTTAGTAACGAACAAACGTAATGTCAACAATTATAACTTTCAAATATTCTGTATTATAATATAAAGTATTCCTTGTATATGAATTCCTACCACAAAAAGACACTTTTACCGTGTAAGGTCACCTCCCCTGTGTATGTAGTTACCTATAATAGGGCAATAAATTTGGGTAAAAATCACTGAAAAGATCAAGGTGGGCAAACAAAGGCGTTAGTGAGATCTTTTATACGAGGCATAGGAAAACTGCTTTCCTTTAAGTTACTGTCAACAAGACAATTTCATTAGTTGTTATCTCGTAAAGGGATTACGTTTTGTAAATTGTAAATACTCATTTGTACTAAATACTATAGACAAATGTGCCTGAATGTAATAAAATGTAATGTATTGTATTGTATTGTATTGTATTTTTATCGGATTTATTTATGTGTTACATCAGGAACGTTGATCCAACCACGTCCCTGGTTATATCTTTAACACTTTCCCTCATACGACAATTCTGCAGCAGACGACTTTGAACTTATTTTGTCAAAACATAGAAAATCTCCATAGTTGAATGGATAACCTATGACAAAAAGTGGAAAACATTGTGGCAAAAGGAGAAATTGCATGTAGACGCTTTCTGATCTTTCATTAAACAAAGTCGAGCACGCTGTCTCACATGTAGACGCTTTCTGATCTTTCATTAAACAAAGTCGAGCACGCTGTCTCACATGTAGACGCTTTCTGATCTTTCATTAAACAAAGTCGAGCACGCTGTCTCACATGTAGGCGCTTTCTGATCTTATATTAAAAAAAGTCGAGCGCGCTGTCTCACGGACAGCTCTTGTTATTCTTATAATGCACATTATAATTAATCATTACTAAATTCCATTTTCTGATCAGTTAACTAATTGTATTGTATTGTATTGTAATCAGAGACATATACAGTGGTGTCTTCCCGATTGTCCCACATTTTGAAAATGCTATTTACCCTTAACGCGGAGTGATTAAGAGCGGTAAGGGAAATGGGAGAATAAAGTCCTGTTATTTTGCCTATTCCAAGTTTACATTATTTACCTATGCAAAAACATTCATTTATATAAAAGTAATTTAATTATTTGTCTGCAACTGTTTTCACATATACCGTAAGTAAGTAACTATTTTATTATACATATATTGAATGAATGAATGTATATTGTTTTATGGCGCATCGACAGCTAAGGTCATTTAGCGCGCAATTAAATTTAACTATTCATGATCCCTGGGTAAACAAACCAGTACTAGGCTAGAAAATGTGCCTTGCCCAAGGGCACTCTACCATGACCGTAGTGCCGCGACTGGGGATCGAACCCGGGACACCCGGTTTCGAAATCCCCGACGCTAACCACTCGACCACAGCGGATTCCTACATATATTGAATAGACCAATTACACCGAGTGATTGCCTTAGCGGCCACTGTAAGAACTCGTATTAAACGCTTTCCAACATACAGGCGATTTCTGATACCTCGGTAGCAGACGACTTCTGAAAACATTATGACAAAAGGAGAACTTGTTTATAATTCATTTCTACTTTTGCAACAACGTTTTCAACTCGTTTCAATTATTACACTTTCATTTATTGAGATTTTACATGATTTCGCCTAGATGTTTACCAAGTCGTCTGCTGCAGATTTGTAATATGTGGGAAAGGGTTAAGTGCCCTGTAACTATTACATCATCACCTTTATGTATCATTGTAGTTGTAGGTTTCTATGGTGATTTACGCCGCTTTTAATAGTTAATTTAATGTCACGGCGTTTCCTTGGTAACTTATCAGCACTGTTGGTCCATTTATGATGACGCCAGCGAGTCAGTCGTACTGCTAACCCCACAACCCCAATGAGTGAAAGCCATTTGTACACATTTTTAGTCTTTCTTATGACCTGGTCGGGCATCGAACCCGCGACCTCCCACACCGAGGCGATCGTTGTTTCACAACACCCATGAGGCGGTCATTATCAACTTTAGATACAGTTTATAAATAAGACATGAATATGTCGTCAAAGATAAGTGCCCAAATGTGCAGACCTACTAAAAGTGAAAAAATGGTTCTCAAATGCTATTAACCATTTCCCACATACAACCAATCTGCAGCAGACGACTTTGAAAACATTGAAAAAAAAAAAAGGAAACTTCAAATGAGAGTACTATAATTTAATAGAGTTGAACACATGGTGACAAAAGGAGAAATTGCTCGTTTTGAGCAATTTCTTCTTTTGTCGCCATGTTTTTAAATACCTGTCTGTTGCAGAGGCGCCATGCGTAGACTTACGGTTGTCCAAATGCTTCTCAAATGCTGTTAAGATGGTCGCAGGATGACGTTGAAAAGCATTAACTACAGATAGCGATAACCCATTCCCTCATACGACAATTCTGCAGCAGACGACTTTGAACATATTTTGTCAAAAAATAGAAAATCTATAATTGAAATGGATAACCTATGACTAATAGTGGAAAACATTGTGGCAAAAGGAGAAATTGCTCGTTTTGAGCAATTTCTTCTTCTTTTGTCACTATGTTTTCAAAAAGCCGTCTGCCGCAGAGGCGTCAGAAAGCGTCTATATGAGGGATAGGATTAAAGGCGCACAATCATGTTCCTTCACACATTTTAATGAATGTTCAATCCTAATACTTATATCTCACACACATGTTTATTTATAACCACTCCGCCCCCTTAATTCATGTAACCCTTCCCTGACACAGATTACATTTTACGCCATTGCAGCAGACGAATTTCGAAAACTGAATGAGCAAACAAAAACTTATGTGTTTTTTTTCTTTTCTGTTTTACAATGTTTTATGTTCTATAACAAAATTAACCTTCATAGTCTTTCAATTCTTCCTAAGATATTACTAAAGCACAGGGATTTTAAAAACTATCTTTATGTTTTCTTTTCTGTTTTACAATGTTTTATGTTCTATAACAAAATTAACCTTCATAGTCTTTCAATTCTTCCTAAGATATTTTTAAAGCACAGAGATTTTAAAAACTATCTTTATGTTTTCTTTTCTCTTTTACAATGTTTTATGTTCTATAACAAAATTAACCTTCATAGTCTTTCAATTCTTCCTAAGATATTGCTAAAGCACAGGGATTTTAAAAACTATCGTTATGTTTTCTTTTCTC
This sequence comes from Serripes groenlandicus, assembly GCA_031761405.1. Classification (NCBI taxonomy): domain Eukaryota; kingdom Metazoa; phylum Mollusca; class Bivalvia; order Cardiida; family Cardiidae; genus Serripes; species Serripes groenlandicus. Next base: position 10,142,417 of record JASEVX010000017.1, read on the forward strand.
TTTTACAATGTTTTATGTTCTATAACAAAATTAACCTTCATAGTCTTTCAATTCTTCCTAAGATATTTCTAAAGCACAGGGATTTTAAAAACTATCTTTATGTTTTCTTTTCTCTTTTACAATGTTTTATGTTCTATAACAAAATTAACCTTCATAGTCTTTCAATTCTTCCTAAGATATTTCTAAAGCACAGGGATTTTAAAAACTATCTTTATGTTTTCTTTTCTCTTTTACAATGTTTTATGTTCTATAACAAAATTAACGTCCATAGTCTTTCAATTCTTACTAAGAGATTTCTAAAGCACAGGGATTTTAAAAAGTATCTTTTATGTTTTCTTTTCTCTTTTACAATGTTTATGTTCTAAAACAAAATTAACCTTCATAGTCTTTAAATTCTTCCTAAGATATTGCTAAAGCACAGGGATTTTAATCAATATCTTTATGGATAACTAAACTGTTCATTTTAGACGTTAAGTGGTCGACCTGTAGCCTTTTTCTGTGCCAAGAGTTCCACCCGTTTGACGACACCCGTAGTAAATCCGCAATAATAACAATAAAAGTCCGTTATAAACGCGAGACTATATTTACCAAACAATCTCCAGGTTTGTGTTACCCCCCCATGTAGACGCGTTCTGACGCCTCCGCAGAAGACAACTTTGGAACTCATAGTGGCAAATGGAGAAATTGCTCATTATGAGCAATTTCTCCATTTGTCACAAGGATTTCAACTCTATTTAATAATCATACAATCATTTATAGAGATTTTTTATATTTTGGACTTGATAATTTCACTCGTCTGCTGCAGATTTATTGTATTTGGGAAAGGGTAAAATAAAGTGCCTGTATCTGACGAAAAGCCAATGTGTATTGGGATGACTCTGTAAATTGTAAAGGGTCAGTTATTTCAGTTTTTTTGTTAGGATTATGTAAAACTGTTAAGTAAGCCACGTCGAAAGAAAACCAGCATTTTCGGCGGAGACTCATTCAAGAAATACATATTTGAATTAGACATACGCCAGCAAAACTCCAAAACCCTATACTAGCGATCTCGCCTTCCATGACCGCAAACATGACGATCGTGTTTCTGAAAAACAACACTGCATCGACATGTTAGTATTTCCTCTTTTTGTCAACGAATGCGTGTGGCAAAATGTATATGTTTGAAGCATTGACGGATCAACCATGTCATAGTAAAGTCTACCATCGGATCGTTGGACAGAAGCATAGCAAGGGAGATCACAATGATTACTCTTGATCACCATCAAGAGATATCAACAAGAAAGCTGCCCAAGTCCTCAATGGGTCATTCAATTCATCATGTGTCTACAATTTGTATTAAACAACACTTTTACATGTTGCCAAGAAAGAATATACACAAAAGTCACATAATATTGATCTACAGTTTCTTTTGTACCGAAAACTCCAATGTATTTACCTTAGGCTGTAACCAATGTACCGAATTGTTCATCTACCGAAATCTCCGGCACCAATAAACATCCTTTAGGTGCTATTAGTCATTGCACGGCTCGGGCTTAAGGTTTATACTTTAATTTTGGGTTATATGGTATGCGTTAGGGGTTATGATTGACGTTAAGGATTAGAATTTATGGTCATATGGTTTGAGAAATAAATTTGACAACAGATTCAGAGGAGTCTGGATATTTGAATAAACCCTTTCCCACAAACAACACATCTGCAAAATATTGGAACTCTATCAATGAACGAACAATTATTGAACACTATGGTAAATGGTCATTGTGACCAATTTCCCCTCTTATCACACTGTTTTCAAGTCTTCTTCAGCAGAAGCTTCAAAAAGTGTCTGTACGAGGGAAAGGGTTAAGGACATATTAGGAAGTCAGGACATGTTTGATTTAGCCAAATCATTTAGAAACTAACACTGCAGTTTCAGATAGTTTAAACAAGTAGGGGATTGCATATAGGAGCATACAACCGTAGTTAGCTCCCCTGGGTGTAATATCAATATAGCTGGGACTAACCATTTTCCCCTACATGCCTAGACGCATTTTGACGCCTCTGCAGCAGACGCTATTCAAAGCATTGTGGCAAAGGAGAAAATGACATAATCTTATCAACTCTTTTTCTATTATTTAAGTTAACTTCAATAAGTTCCCCTGTATGTCGACTCTAACTCGTCTGCTGCTAATTGTTTGTATGTGGGATGGGAATGTTAAAAGATTCGTATATCTTTTGGGACCTTTTTGACATCAGAACATATTGTACGAAGCAGATGGCATAGGACAGACAGCATGCTCGATATCCGAAATGTTTGTCATAAAATTTAAAAGCAAAAAAAAATTAAAAAAATAGTAATGCGTATATTTTAGTTAAAATCATATTTACTACTGTAACTTTGAAGGTGCTGGTTCCCCTACCTATAAATATGTATGTCCTATTTCGGTCCATCAACATTGATGTGGTACAGCCTAAGTGTATGATACCAAGACCTTGACTGGTTCCTTGCTCGTTTATATTCTCCGTACGGTAATCTATCATTATGTCAATTAAGGCTGCAGTTTCTAAGATACATGTATAAGAATGAGACACAAACCGCAAAAAACTTTAACCCTTTCAAACATATAGACGCTTTCTGACGCCTCTGCAGTAGACGGCTTTTTGGAAACATAGTGACAAAAGAAGAAATTGCTCAAAACGAGCAATTTCTCCTTTTGCCACAATGTTATCTACTTTTAGTCATAGGTTATCCATTCAATTATAGAGATTTTTTATTTTTGAATGGAATATGTTCAAAGTCGTCTGCTGCAGAATTGTGCAGAATTGTCGTATGAGGGAAAGGGTTAACCCATTCAAACAAACAACAAATCAGCAGCAGACGAATTTGAAAATATATAAGCAAAACTATGGATCTTCTTTATAAATGAAAGAATTATTATAGAATCGAGTTGAAAACATTGTACAAATTGAGGAATTGCTCACTATGAGCAAATTCTCCTTTTGTCAAAATGTTTTCAAAGGTTGTCTGCTGCTTTTGCGTCAGAACGCGTCTACAAATGTCTATATTGTTTATATAAGCAAAAACGTAACACGTCCTCCTAGGAGCCTCATTTTTTAAGGGACAATCTTCTTTTTTTTCTTATAGAAAGTCACTAGATGATCATATCGAATTATTCTGAATTCTGACCACTGGTTTCAGGAGAGAAGATTCAAGATTACATCTCCATTGCCATGGCAATCAGAGTTCTACATGGATCACGTTTATTTTATTTAGCTATTTTAATAGAGGATCATGTCAGGAGAGGAAAATTCGAGGGCTTGGCGTGAAACGGTTGTAACTAAAATTGCTATTGTTTTACCAAGGTTAATCACCTAGCCATGAAGTCTATATAAGCGTTAATCCATCTTGTTTGGTAAACAATGGAAATTTAGGTGCCATTGCTCGTTCTGAGCAATAACACCTAAATTTGCATTGTTTACAAAGGGGTCAAAATTGCCCCTAAACCAGGGTTTTCAAAATACGTTTTTAGTTACAACTGTTTCACGCCAAGCCCTCGAGATGTCAATTGAAGAAATTATTGTCAGATGACAGACGGTGATTGATGGGAAAAGCTCATCATATTGAGTTAAAGAGTATATTAGACATTGTGAGTGACAAAAGAAGAAATTGCACAAAACAAGCAATTTCTCCTTTTGCCACAATGTTTTCCACTTTTTGTCATAGGTTATCCATTCAATTATAGAGATTTTCTATTTTTTGACAAAATATGTTCAAAGTCCGTCTGCTGCAGAATTGTCGTATGAGGGAAAGGATGACAGACGGTGATTGATGGGAAAAGCTCATCATATTGAGCTAAAGAGTTTATTAGACATTGGGGTAACCCTTTCACTCATATAGACGCTGTTGTGACGCCTCTGCAGCAGACGGCTTTTTGAAAACATGGCACAAAAGAAGAAATTTCTGCTTTTGTCACCATGTTTTCAAATCTATTGTTCTTTCATTTAAAGGGATTTGCCTAGACGTTTTCAAAATTGTCTTCTGCAGATTTGCTGTATATGGGAGAGGGTTAAATTGTTACCCAAATATGATACGTTAAGTGTGGTATGCATTTGAAAACTTATGTAAACGAAATTAACACATCTGGAAAAAGCGTCAAAATGACTCCGATACCGAGTTGATTGATTGCTTGGTGTTTTACGCTGCTTTCAACAATTTTTCAGTTATATCTCGGCGTTTCCTTGGTAAGTGACCAGTACTACTGGTCCAATTATCCCGACACCTGTCTGTCATTTATAATGCTAACCCCGAAACCCGGAGTGACAAGCAGGGCAGCCATTACTCACAATTTTTGAAGTCCATCGTATGACCCGGCCCGGGATCGAGCCCGCAACCTCCCTCACCGGAGGCGGACCCTCTAGCACTACACCACCGAAGAGGTTGATACAGAGTTGAAAGCATGGATCAAAAAAGACAAACTGCTCTCAAAATACTTAAAGAATCATCATGGGAAGGTATCTTGGGTAATATGCAGCAGACGGCTTTTTGATTGATTGATTGATTGGGGTTTAACGCCGTTTTTAACAATTTGTCAGTTATATCACGGCGGCCAGTTCACCTACTCATGCATTTCCTGGTTTTCTCCACCAGTACTCCACACAACAATCTTCCCAAGCAACTGGCTTTAGACATAGACTTAGCCTATTGGTGGAAAACGAATGACGCATGTCGCATTGACTTTTGTCAATCGTCGGAAAGAAAGGCGGCCGAGCCGGGATTCGAACTCACAAACCCTGGATTGACAGCCCGCGTCGCTACCGATTGAGCTACCGGGGCTCAGCACGGCTTTTTGAAAACATAGTGACAAAAGAAGAAATTGCTCAATTTCTCCTTTTGACACAATGTTTTCCACTTTTAGTCATAGGTTATCCATTTAATTAAAGAGATTTTCTATTTGTTAACAAAATAGGTTCAAAGTCGTCTGCTGCAGAATTGTCGTATGAGGGGAAGGGTTAAAGAACCATCAAGGGAAGGATTCTTGGGTAATGAACAAGGCAGAACATCAAACATATAGTAATAACATTTAAATTATTATTATGTCTTTATTCGTGAAAAAAAATTCAAGAAACAGTAACATTCTATATCTTCTTTTCATCAGAATATAACAAGAAATATTTAAACTACATAAATTATGATAATACAGATGAATCTTATTAAACCAAATCCGAGACAACTCAGGCAAGAAGTGTTATTCTTGCATCTGTTTTTTAGCACTACATGATGGGTATATAAGTAATGGAGATACACTCCTAGTTTTTTTGTTGGTAATTATATGCCAAAGGGCTTTACTACCTCTACACAGATAGGCTTGGCTTGGATTGCATTTGCAAAATGAAATTCCCACTCTCAGAGATCCCTGTGTGAGAAATTGCATTAAATCCATTTATTGTTTAATGGTGTGTAATGTATACATCACAATTGGTTTCTGAAATAATTCATTCGACTATTATTGCACCCCCCCAACAACTAAGTGACTAATTCCTAGATACAGTATAATGACTGACAATAACTAAATGTGTAGTCCTTATAGATTCACACCAAATAGCATATCCTAATGTAACATATTATCATAAACCACTGGTGATGCAACACATTTTTTTTTTTTTACTTGATGAGTTTTATGTCTATCCCAATCTGCTTTCTGATGCATCTGCAACAGACAACTATTGAAAACATTGTGGCAAAAGGAGACATTGCAGATAATATCTATTTCTCCTTTTGCCACACTATTTTCAACTCTATTCCATGTTATACTAACATTTATAGAGATTTTCCACTAATATGCCTAAATGTTTTTGTAGTCGCCTGCAGTAGACAACTGGGAAAGGGTTAAATTCAGAACCAAAAAAACTTGGCTTTGCGAATACAGGCACTGACAAGAGTGCAAAAAAGGTTGTCTCAAATTAACCTATAAATTTCATGTAGACTCATGGACAGAGTTCTCATTTTTCTGCCAAATGAAATTGCGCGATAAAACCAACGCTTGGGGATCATCACTGCTCTATATATTTATTCATATGGGTAAGCTCCCCTGTTGATACCAAACAAATTTGAAGGCCGCAATTTGATTGGCTGATGCAAAGGTCAATCTGAGACGACCTGTAATAGGCATTAAATTTAGACAAGCGTTGGCTACTGCATCAAAGTTTAGGTTGAAAGAGATTGTGTTAATCCATAGATGTGTTTAAATTATTTAAACTATACAACTTTACATAGTAAAGAAAACCTAATTATTAAAACACGACATATACTTAGTCATGCAAAGAGATAGCAAAAACTACTCATACAATCACTTATAAAAAGAAGGTTGGACATTGAAGTGCGATATTGACCTTTGAATTACTGAGGTCAATGATAGTTTCAACATATAAAGTGTTCTTAACCCTTTCCCTCAAATAGACGCTTTCTGACGCCTATGCAGCAGACAGCTTTTTGAAAACATTGTGACAAAAGAAGAAATTGCACAAAACGTGCAATTTCACCTTTTGCCACAATGTTTTCCACTTTTAGTCATAGGTTATCCATTCAATTATGGAGATTTTCTATGTTTTGACAAAATACGTTCAAAGTCGTCTGCTGCAGAATTGTTGTATGAGGGAAAGGGGTAACCCTTTCTCTATTGATGCAGATGCATTTTGATGAATCTGTGGCAGACTATTTTAGAAACAAGAGGACCATGATGACCCTGGATCACTCACCTGAGTTATGCAATACGATTTGTAATGTCAACCCCAGTAACTCATTTTGAAATCAGGTAAGCTAATACAAGAGGCACAATGCCCAGTATAGCTCCTCTTGCTACGAGGCGAAAAAACCAAACCAATGTTGTCTGTCTCTTGTCAAATTAACATGACTTGAGGAAACTGATAGTTCGTTTCAGATATGAAGATTTTCAAAGTATCTCCTATATCTCTCTATGTATGTAAAACAGGTAACCTCAGGGGTCAGGCAAATTTTGACTGGGGCAATATTTGAAAATGTTTGAAGAGATCTCTATGTAAAACGGGTGACCCGGGATCGGAGCCAATATTGAACTCCGGGGTATATATGAAAAGTCTTGTTAGGGGACATCTAGACGATGCTTCACACCAAATATCTTAGTTCTAGGCCTTTCTGTTTCAGACAAGAAGATTTTCAAATTGTATCCATATATATATCTATGTAAGAACAGGTGACCACCAGAGTGGGCCAATTTTTGAACCAAGAGGCATAGTTTGAACAATCTCGGTAGATGACTATTTGACAATGCTACACACAATTTTTTTTAACATCTAGGCCTTTCGGGGTCATATAAGATGATTTTCATTTTTTTATTTTTTAAATAATTTTGGCTGTCATGGCTACCAGAGTTCTGCATGGAATTAATTTCTTTGAACACTTGTGAAAGTGCATCACCGAGGGAACATCCCTGTGAAGTTTCATAACAATTGGCTAAGTGGTTAACCCTTTCCCTCATACGACAATTCTGCAGCAGACGGCTTTGAACGTATTTTGTAAAAACATAGAAAATCTCTTTAATTGAATGGATAACCTATGACAAAAAGTGGAAAACAATGTGGCAAAAGGAGAAATTGCACGTTTTGTGCAATTTCTTCTTTTGTCACTATGTTTTCAAAAAGCCGTCTGCTGCAGAGGCGTCAGAAAGCGTCTATATGAGGGAAAGGGTTAAGAAATTGTTGACAACACAAATCCGGACAAATGGCGATCACAATAGCTCTCCTTGGGTGGGCTAAAAATGTGACAAAATGAGAAATTACCTCATAAAAGCACTTTATTCTATTCAGTAACTTTAATTTCATTTTTTTTGAGATTTTACATATTTTTGCCAAGATGTTTTCAAAGTTGTCTGCTGCAGATTTGTTCAATGTGGGAAAGGGTTAAATCATTAAATAATTGTGTTAAAATATTTCAAAATCATCCTAACCACATCAGAGCAACACAGGTGAGCAACCTTTCTCCAGGTAGAAATGACATATATTGCACTAAAACCTACAAAGTTTGTAAAAAAATCATATATCACATATCACCTTCATTGACTGTACAGTACTTATTACCAATACTTCTGCATGATTACTCTAATGTTTGCATGTTTTAAATACCATACATATTTTAAATACAATATTGAAAATAACAGTGATGTTTACTGCTTAGATTCAGGGCTATTTGTAGACAGTGACAACTTGGATATAAATACAACTTTAACAGTTGACACTCGTGTAAACCTCATCTAGATTATTAACCATTTCCCACCTGCAGACGCTTTTTGATGCCTCTGAAGCAGACGACTTTTGAAAACATTGTGACAAAAGAGGAAATTGCTCAAAACGAGCAATTTCTCCTCAGCACAATGTTTTCAACTCTATTTAATGATTAAACTCTCATTTGTGGAGATATTGGACATTCTTGAAAATACGTTTTCAAAGCTGTCTACTGCAGAATTGTTGTATGTGGGTAAAGGTTCCCCATATGACAAATCTGAAGCCGACAACTATGAAAGCATCTAGACAGAAATATGGAAAATCTCTATAAATGACAATTTCATTATTGAATAAGAGTTGAAAACATTGTTGCAAAGGGAGAAATTTCTTATTTTTCCATAATGTTTTCAAAAGTCATCTGCAGCAGATGCATCCAAACGTCTCTGCAAGTGAGAAAGGGTTAAACTAGCAGGTTATAATGATGATTAAGCATATTCTCCTACTACTTTGATAGGACTTAATAACAATATATCAATTTTGGAAATTAACCCCCTTTCCCACATACAATAAATAAGCAAGAGAAGGCTTTGAAACCTCTCAGGAAAAAAATTAATATCCTCTATAAATCAATGTTAAATTATTGAATAGAGTGGAATACATTGAAGCAAAAGGAAAAATTCCTCATTTTGAGCAGTTTCTCCTTTAGACACAATCTTTACAAAATGGCATTTGCGAATTGACAGTTCCATCCTAAATGATTTCTCTATTTCGGACAAAGTTATCATTGTAAAGGTAGATTAAGTCGAGGTTTTATGTTGTCCTTGCATAAAAAATATCCTTAACCCTTTCCCTCATATAGACGCCTTCTCACGCCTCTGCAGCCGACAGCTTTTTGAAAACATGGTGATAAAAGAAGAAATTGCTCAAAATAGCGCAATTTCTCCTTTTGTCACCATGTTTTCAACTCTATTCAATTATTGTACTTTCATTTAAAGGTAGTTTCCAATTTTGTTCTGTTATGTTTTCATAGTCGTCTGCTGCATAGGCTTGTGTAGTCAAATGTTTTAAAGGAGGCATGCCAGCATTACACAAAAACTAACCGTCTGGAATTTGCCAACAACAAAGTTCCAGATAACCTGTGCCTCTCTGCAGTCTGATCTGGATCTTCCATGTTTTTTTTTTTTTATTAGTAGGACAATCTTGAGTGATTGGTTATGAAACAAGAGACCCATGATGATCCTGTATCACTCACCTGAAACTTTATGTGTGTAATAATATTTGAAATTGGGCCAGAGGATAAAGGAGGATATCTCATTCTCAAACACATCAAATATGTTGCAGAAAACTTTAAACACATTTAGTTAAAAATATGGAAACTATCTATTACAGAAATAACAATTATTGAATGGAGTTGAAAATATTGTGGCAGAAGGAGAAATTGCTCGTTTCTACAATATCCTCAACTCTTTTCAATAATTATACTCTTATTCATAAAGATTTTACACATTTCTGCCAATTTTTTTCAAAGCTTTCCATCCTTTTGCCACAATGTTTATAACTCTTTTCAAGAATTATCCTTTTGTTAACCCTTTCCCTCATATGACAATTCTGCAGCAGACGACTTTGAATATATTTCCTCAAACAATAGAAAATCTCTATAATTGAATGGATAACCTATCACTAAAAGTGGAAAACATTGTGGCAAAAGGAGAAATTGCTCGTTTTGAGCAATTTCTTCTTTTGTCACTATGTTTTCAAAAAGCCGCTGCAGCAGAGGCATCAGAAAGCGTCTATATGTATGTCTGTATGTGTGAAAGGGTTCATTTGTATCCTGTGCTACCGAAATGAGGACCACCATTCCCATTCCACATCGTCATAATGGGATGATTTTAAATAGGCAAAGGCTGCCGCACTAAATACTGCTATAAACGTCCACAGCGTCACTTTTAAACATACATTGTGTCCGTCAAAGGAGAAAATTGTCGTCAAACGTCTCTTATAAACTTGCGGCTTTCTTCTTCTACTTATGTTATTCTGTATCCGATCTTTGACTAGTCTGAAAAGAAAGTCATATTACCCTTTGAATGTACAACAACTTAGCCATGCTCCACTTATTTTAAACTGATGTTGCATTGGTTATAACACAATCAGTTTTTATGAAAAACTGTTGCTGAATTTAAAGTACAAATCAAAAATAATCTTAAGCCCCCTTCCAACAGAAGACTTTTGAAAACATTGTGACAAAAAGAGAAATGCTCATTCTCAACTCATACAATAATTCATACATGTGATACTTTTTGGTGACCATTCTGGGACAGCCAATGTAATGACCACCAATCTAGGGTGTCCAGGAGCATGCCCGCCTCCTCCTCGAATTTTTTTTTAAAATGGGGAACGTCTGTGGTGAATTCTAGGGCATATCTGGGGGTTATTTTAGACATATTTTATTTCAGAAATATGTACCTTTTTCTCTGCATTTTCACACAATTAATTAGTATACCAGTACACTCCCTGACTCATTAAACACAACAATACCCCATCAAATCATTTAACAAATGATTGGGGATGACCACACAGACACACATACCAATTAACGGATAATGTCAAGTTGCCCTGTGTACTGCGTGAAGTGTGTCAAGACCAGCGTCCTGAACAGGCTAACAGCCTACCTAGTTTGGTAAAATTATGGGTCTAAGTTTTTATTTTTTCCCGTTTGTTATGACTTTCCGGGACAAACCTACGTCCCTCTGAGACTCTGTGACAGAGATATGATTTCTGGGACGATATCACATGTATAACTAATTAGACTTTCACTTATAGAGCTTTCCATAAGTCTTCTGCTGCATTTTCTTTAATGTGGGAATGGGTAAAGAAGGAACCTTCTGTCCAAACATTAGTAGTCTATTAAATAATTATAATTTCACTTAATATAGATCTTTTCCTTATTTTCAAGGAAATGTTTCATAAGTCGCCTGCTGCAAATTTATGGTATATTGGAAAGTATTAAAAAGGAACCTTCCGTCCAAATCAGAGGACTAGATAAGAGTGAGTGAACAGGTCTTTTCACAATATTTCTCTTAATACTCAACCATATCCTATATTGTGGGTACTCAAAAGAATCGTCTCACTGAGACGATTCTTTTGAGTACCCACAACATAGGGTTTGAATGTCAAATAAGGATTTTAGAACATGAAAAATGCCCCTTATCTAGAGCTCTGGTCCAAACATTAGTGAGAACTGGGCACTTACTTTTGTGATCGTTTAAAATTAAGGATGGCATCATGAGCTAGATCATCAGGATTGTATCTATCGTAGAGTTTACCCGCCTCCACCATTAGTCTCTCATAGGGCAGGTTGTCCGGTATCTTGGAGAGTAAACCGTGTAACATGCACATCTCACACTCCGTAGACATAACCTCTTCCTCTCTATATATTACTATCTGCAACATAATACAAACATTGTGTTAACCCTTTTCCCTCATATAGACGCTTTCTGACGCCTCTGCAGCAGACGGCTTTTTGAAAACATAGTGACAAAATAAGAAATTGCACAAAACGTGCAATTTCTCCTTTTGCCACAATGTTTTCCACTTTCTGTCATAGGTTTATCCATTCAATTATGGAGATTTTCTATGTTTTGACAAAATACGTTCAAAGTCGTCTGCTGCAGAATTGTCATATGAGGGAAAGGGTTAACTAAACTATTTAATCCCATAAGGGTTTTTGTAAGTCATCTACTTTGAAAACTAGCTGGAGCATTGCAAGAATGATATTGATATACACTTGAAAACATTTTGGGAAGAGAAGATATTATTTGCTTTGAGAAATTTCTTCTTCTACTTAACTGTTTGCACATTAAAAAAAAAGATATGAAGCAGAAAAACATCTAGGCAAATGTACGGAAACTCTCTATAAATGAAAGTAAAACAGTTTGATAGAGTTGAAATATTGTGACAAAAGGTACAAGAGCGCAGGGGAGTGAAAGCCAATGCTTATGTTTTTTCCTAAGTTGAAAAAGGGGCATTACTGAATAACTATTAAAGTTTAAGTTATTTGACTTGGTATAGACATGTGTATTGTTCCTAGAAACATGTGTACCAAGTTTCATTTGAAAATGTTGAATGTTTTTTTAGTTATGAGGTAAGGTTAAAGTTTTGTGACGACGCAGATGATGAAGCCAAGGGTATCACAGTAGCCTGATTTGTTTTCATCTGCTCATTTAGAGAAATTTCCCATTTTGCCATAATACTTTCAAATGTCATCTGCTACAAATGCATCCAAATGTGTCTGCATATCAGAAAGGGTTAATGTTAAATGTTGTAAGTAGAAAGGTCAAACAAATCACTTACTGCACCAGCCAAATAGATGGGCATTAATGGGTGACAAGCGATGAAGAAATCGTAACATCGGACAATATCTCTGAGATCTGGCAAAACATGCCCATACCATGTGATCAACCAACTCAAACTAAATATAGTACCAACTTCCGATCTGTGAATAAACAAGAACAATATCAACAGCGCCTTCTATCTATAGATACAATTTACTTCTGCTTGCATTATTGGAATATAAAAATTATCAGTTGAGCATGAAAAATCGTCCTTATCATAACAAAATTGAAAGAGGGGCACAAGTACATTTCGGTAATGAGCAATGACTCCTTTTGCCACAATGTTTTCAACTTTAAGAGATTTACATATTATTGCCTAGATCTTTTCAAAGTCATCTGAATCAGATTTGATGTATTTGGGAAAAGGCCTAATTTGTTTGGGAAGGTTTGGAATGAGTAAATTATACTATCTTATGTGTAAACCTTGTTTTCCAAATAGATAATCAGTTCAGCATCCTGTTATAAAGTAGGAAGGATTTTTGCCAATGTTTTCAAAATTTGCCTGCTGCAGTGGCACCAGAAAGTGTTTGCCTGTATGTGGGTACATCTTAGCTTAGAGAACAAATTGCTCATGTTGAAGGATTTTTTCTTTTTTATAATGTCTTCTAAAGACAACATGGAAAAGGTAAACATTAACCCTGTCCAACATGCAGACACACTTTGAAGCATCTGCAGCAGACGACTTTTGAAATTATTGTGGCAAAAGGAGACATTGCTCATTTTTAGAAATTTCTCCCTTTGTCACAGTTTCACTCTATTCAATAACATTACTTTCAACCATAGTTTTTATTTTCATATTTTTACCCATTTCTCATCAAAGATGTCTACTGCAGAATGTTTGTATGTCACGCAGAGGACCAGATAAGAAAGAGTAAACTGGTCTTATCCCAATAATATCTCTCTCTATTATGACTTAACTAAACCCTATGTTGTCTGTACTCAAAATAATAGTTCTTTTGAATACCTACAACATAAGGTTTGGGGGTCACATAAGGGTATGGTCATGTGAAATACTCTTCCTATCTAGAGATGTTGGAAAGGGTTACAGTTCAGAGGACTATGTAAGAGGGAGTGAACAATTCTTTTCCCCCCACAATATTTCTCTTATTACTCAACCAAATCCTATATTGTGGGTACTCAAAAGAATCGTCTCACTGAGACGATTCTTTTGAGTACCCACAACATAGGGTTTGAATGTCAAATAAGGAATTTTAGAACATGAAAATCGCCCCTTATCTAGAACTCTGACAGTTACTATATAGATGTTGCTACAATACCTCTCCATATACTCCTGAAGATCTGGGTTCACTCTCTCTAACAGAGGATATAAATAATTCAACATTCTCTTCGTCCTGTCCATATTGGCATCCATGAAATCTCTGCAAATCAAAACAATTCATAATTATAAAATAGCCACAAACTGACCTTTGGTGGTCATTTTTCAGCCCCCATTCCATCACTCACCAAATCTGCAGCAGTTGACTTTGAAAACATCTAGGCAATAAAATTGTCTATCCTTAAAAATGAAAATATAATTCTTGTATGGAGTTGAAAACATTGTGGTAAAAAGAAAAATAGCTCATTATGAACAACTTCTCCTTTAGCCACAAATTTTCAAAAGTCATCTACAAAATAAAAGGTAATAAATCAAATTAACACTTTCCCAAATTATAGACGCATTTCTGACATCTCTGCATCAGATGCAATTTGCCAAAATGTTTTCAATTATTATATTGTCATTTCTAGAGATCATACAAAACTAGAACTATCACTGAAGATGATAAATACCTCCTATTTAATAACAGCACCTTGACCTACACCATAGCTTAATTAGTAAAAAGGCCATAACTCTGTAAAATATCATGCAATTGTAACCCCTTTAGGATATGCACATCTCCTTTTGGTATAGAAGCTTCATGTAAAATGTTATTGAATTCCACCCAGTAGTTTGTAAGAAATAGGCGGGACAAAATATGGCTTCCGACCGACAGACAGACAGACAGACAGACAGACAGACTGCCTGACACAGTGACTCCTATATACCCCCTCTTCTTCGACGGGGGTATAATTATGCCGCAGAATTGTTGAATGTGGGAAGTGTAAATGAAGGTTTACTTCTTGGGTTTACATAAAAAATGTCTCTGTCCAAGAGAACACAACTTTGTTAACCCTTTCCCTCATACGACAATTCTGCAGCGGACGACTTTGAACATATTTTGTCAAAAAGTAGAAAATCTCTATAATTGAATGGATAACCTATGTACAGTTAAGAACATCATGAAATTGACAATCTGAGCGGAACGTGATTGGATCGTGAGCGTGATTGGAACGCTTTATGAGCGGAATGGAATTTTGCGCTCTGAACGAAACAATCATAATGATTGCAAAAATCCAATCATTCGCTCATTGAACGGTTGCAACAACTATCCGATAATTATTTTACGAAACTATTTTATTAAAAGTCATATTTGTATACTAAACTTTTGTTTTATAAGACACTCAAGTATCCGATTGAATTAGAATGTAACAAATTATTAATATGATCATTTTCGTAATACGATTTGCTACTAACGATTGTGCTGAAAAAACTCTAGATCGTTTGTTGATATTTAGGGTTAAGTAAAAAAAAATATAAACGAAACAAAATTAATTTAAGCCAATCAAATCGTTGAACGGATTTTGATCGAAAAAAGCGTTCCTAGTGAGCGTAAAAAAACGCTCAATCTGAACGGAACGGAAACAAGAGGGCCAAGATGACCCTAAATCGATCACCTGATTGATAGTAAATTAGTAGAAATATCTGGGAAAAAGATCAAGGAGTGCAATTAGAACTTCAAGGAGTGCAATTAGAACTTCAAGGAGTGAACACTTCTCAAGAAACAGCTTATAAGTAAAGGTCATTTATATCTTGAAATCTAACAAGAACTTCAATTAGAAATGAATTATTAAGTTTTTGTCATTTTGCAGCTTTCTTGATCTGTTTTTAATATAAACCAATATGGCTTGAACAGTTTTTTTAGAGGGGCATTTAAGGATTCTTTCTACTGAATTATCTTGGAGTCTGACAAGCAGATTATGGAGGAAAAGGATTTTAAAGTTTGGTCGTTTTACTCATGTTCTGATACATGTATGGTGAGTGTAAGGAACGACAACTCTGCGAAGGAGATTGCCCTTGCATAATACTCTGCCAAGTGTTACCTCCCTTAGACCATAAATCTAATAACCATATGTCATTTGAAGCAAAAAGTTTAATTACTCCTTTTCTGATGCTGCTTGGTTGCTATGCCTTTCAACAAATCAATATGGCTTGACAAAGTATGTAGATGATCAATGAAAGAACATTTCTACAAAACTATCTTTAAATCAGACAAGCACTTTTATAAGGATGCTTTATTAAAGTATTGTCATTTTGCCCCTTTTTTGATGCCGCCTGACTGCCATGTTTTTCGACCAATCAGTATGGCTTGAACAATTTTTATAGAGGGTCACCCAAGGAACATTTCTACCAAATTATATTTGAATCTGACAGGCAGATTCGGAGGAGAAGATTTTTAAAGTTTGGACATTTTGTCCCCTTTCTGATGCCGCAGCAACCAAAGTTCTCAATGGAATTTAAATCTTTGAACAATTTTGAAAGAGGACCACCAAAGGAACATTCCTGTGATGTTTGGTGGAAATTGTTCTTGCGGTTCAGGAGGAGATGATATTTAAAGCTAAAAGTTAACGCCGGACGACAGACGACGGACGACGGACACAGAGTGATCAGAATAGCTCACCTTGAGCCTTTGGCTCTAGGTGATCTAAAAAGCAATCACAATGTTATGAATGAGTGAACGCTTTGAGAGCGGATTGGAACGTGAGCGGAGCGGAGCGTGAACGGTAAATTTGTCAATTTCAAGATGTTCTTAACTGTATGACTTGAAAACATTGTGGCAAAAGGAGAAATTGCACGTTTTGTGCAATTTCTTCTTTTGTCACTATATTTTCAAATAGCCGTCTGCTGCAGAGGCATCAGAAAGCGTCAATATGAGGAGAAGGGTTAAACAAGAGGGCCAAGATGGCCCTTAATCGATCAACTGAGCGATGGTCAAGTAGCAAATGTGTAAATGCTAATATATGGGATAATTTGATCAAGAGTGGGAATAAAACTGCAAGGAGTTGATACTTTAAATAAAACAGCTTATCAGTTTGTATTCAGGCATTACACATTTGAACAATTTCAAAAGAGGACCACCAAAGGAGCATTCCTGTAAGGCTTAGTTGAAATTGGTTGATATTGGTCAATTGGTTAAGAAGATGTTATTTGAAGCTTAAAGTTCATTTAACTCCTTTTCTGATGCCATTTATTCTGGTTAATTATGTAATAAGGGTCAAACTAAATACTTTAATAAGAGGACCATGATGGTCCTATATTGCTCACCTGATTCAACGGAACTAGTTTCCAATGAACATACATGTATAAGGAAATCAAGCCCGCCCCCTGGTGGCTAAGTTTAGTATAATTCAAACAATCTTGGTAGAGGGTCAGCAAAAGAACCATTGTGCCAAATTATTTTCAAATCTGGTCTATAGTCATGGATAAGAAGGATTTTTAACTTTTCAATATAAATACAAATAAGGAAAATAAGCCCTGCCCCATGGTGGCCATGTTTTTTTCAACCATCAGATAATTTGAACAATCTTGGTTGGTAAAGGGGCACCAAAGGAACATTTATGCTAAAATATTTTCAAATCTTGTCAGTTCTTTTGGACAAGAAGATTTATTTAGTTTTCACTATATATACATATGAGGAAAACAAGGGCTGCAACCAAAGTTCTAAACGGAATTAAATTCTTTGAAGAATTTTGAAAGAGGACCACCTAAGGAATATTCCTGTGAAATCATTTTGAATTTAATTATTCAGTTTGGGAGGAAAAGTTTTTGTAGGCAAATGAGAAAAGACAGATGTACAGACAGAAAGAGGCCAACCATTGGTGACAGGATGTGAGTGATCACAATAGCTCACCCTGCACTTCGTGCTCAGGTGAGCTAAAAATGTATGTAACAGCTTTTTTATCTGGCGCTTAGGATTGTGGGTTTAGCATTACGATTGACTCTCTGATGTCTGGATAAGCGGACCAGAAGTACTGGGTCCTATTCCATCAATCTTACTTAGCGCAAAATAATACTTAACCCTTTCCCTAATACGACAATTATGCAGCAGACAACTTTGAACATGTTTTGTCAAATAATGGAAAATCTCTATAATTGAATGGATAACCTATGACTAAAAGTGGAAAACATTGTGGCAAAAGGAGAAATTGCACGTTTTGTGCAATTTCTCCTTTTGTCACTATGTTTTCAAATAGTCGTCTGCTGCAGAGGCGTCAGAAAGTGTCTATATGAGGGAAAGGGTTAAACACTCAAAATGAATGGTGGAATGTATTTAAGTACATGACTAAGTTGACAAAAACAGTTACCTTTCTGACTAATAATACATGTAAAGAAATAAAATATTTTGACATTTTTTATTAGGGAAACAAAAAAATATACTTCAAAAGCCTTAAGTATTACTTAGCGCTAAGTAAGGTTGGTGGAATTGGATCCTGGTAACTTACTCAGAAAACACATACAACGCAGTGCGAGACTTATCTATTCTATGGACAAGCATATGGTTGGGGACAAAGTGTTATATAGACACATTTCTAGCTTAAAGATAATGTAGCAGGAACCGTTCTATAAGTTCTTTTACTCTCTTCATTGAATTATTGGGGATATATGTTACAAGATAGTTAATGCACTAACCAAAACTTAAGAAGGTTAATTAAGAATACAATGAACAAAACATAGTGGTAAAAGGAGCAATTGCTCTTTTTCTCTCTCTCTAAATGTTCTTTGCTGCAGAAGCAACACAAGATGTCAATATCAGGGAAAGGATTAACCCTTTCCCACATACAGACATTTTCTGACGCCCATGCAGCAGAAGACTTTTGAAAACATTGAGACAAAGGATAAATTGCTCATAATAAGCAAATTCTCATTTTGCCACAATGTTTTCAAATCAATTCAATTTTTTCCCAATACATTTTCAGAGTTGTCTGCTGAAGATTTGTTACATGTGGTAGAGAATGACGTCAATGTTGCTACACACCTAAGATGATTCAAGGACAGTTGATCTACAAGAGCAAACGCCAGGTCCTCCCCAACAACCAACAGGAATGTAACGCAGATATCATGGTAGCCCTGAAAATATATAAACATCAATCAGGTTACTCTCACAGTCTACAGCCCTTTTTCTCACAATATCTCTCTTAAAGTCCAACAATACACTATGATGTGGATTCTCAACAGAATCGTACCACTGAGAAGATTCTTTTGAGTACCCACAACATAGGGTTAGAGGGTCAAATAAGGGTTTTGGAACGTGCAAAACGCCCCTTATCTAGAGCTCTGGGTAACATTCTACTAGGCCTTTCCCACATAGAGACGCTTTCTGACATAGAGACGCTTTCTGATGCCTTTGTAACAGATTTGATTGACTGATTGGGATTTAACGAATTTTTCAACAAATTTTCATATCACGGCAGCCAGTTCACCTACTTATATGTTTCCTGGTTTTCTCAGACCAGAACTCCACACAACATACTTTCCAAGCAACTGCAATTCCACTTACCTGATAAGATCTACTGGGTACTGGCAATAACTGATAAGATCTATCTATGTCCCTGCTGGTAATAATGTGAGTTACAGGATTGTACAGAAAATGTTACCCTCAACTAAATGCACAAAATGTTTTTGAAAAGAAAAAGAATACATGCCTGCTATATTTTTATGATAAAGCCATATATAGAAATTTAAGGCTCTTGATGGTCCTAAATTGCTCACCTGATTTAATAGAAATCACAGTTTTCAATATTCCTACAATATGCATACGAGGAAAACAAGAAACAAGAGGGCCATGATGGCCCTGGATTGCTCACCTTAATTATACAATATACTGCAATGCAAAACACATCAAGACAATTATTCTGAATGCAACCTCCACAGTGTTAACAAGATTTTCCTTCATTTGGCCTAGTGATCTATATTTTTTTACCTGATATGACCCATATTCCAACATGGACTAGATATTATCAAGACAACATTCTGACAAATGTTCAACTTGCTCAAAGTAAAAATGCGGCCTCCGGAGTTTGAACAATATTTTCCTTTATTGACCTTGTTTCTGACCCAATATGACCAATATTCGAACTTGACCTAGATATAATTCAGACAAACATTCTGACCAAATTTCAAGCTGCTGAAGCAAAAAATGCGGCATCCAAAGTGTTAACAAGATTTTCCTTCAATTTGGCCTAGTGACCTAGTTTTTGACCCTACATGATCCATATTCGAACTTGGCTTAGATATCATTTAGATAAACATTCTCATTAAATGTCGAGCTGCTGTAGCAAAAAATGCGTCTTCTACAGAGTTAACAAGATGTTCCTTCAATTTGGCCTTGTGACCTAGTTTCTAACCCAATATGACCCATATTCAAACTTGACATAGATATCTTTAAGACAAACATTCTGACAAAATTTCAAACTTCTGAAGCAAAAAATGCGGACTCTAGAGTGTTAACAAGATTTTCCTTCAATTTGACCTAGTGACCTATTTTTTGACACAACATGACCCTTGATCGAACTTGACTTACATATCATCAAGAAAAACATTCTGATAAAGTTTCATCATGCTCAAGTTAAAAATGCAGTATTAAGAGTGTTAACAAGGTTACCCTTCAATTTGGCCTAGTGACCTAGTTTTTAACCCAGCATGACCCATATTCGAACTTTGCCTAGATATCATTTAGCTCAACATTCTGACCAAATTTCAAGCTGCTGAAGTAAAACATGCGGCTTCTACAGAGTTAACAAGATTTTCCCTCAATTTGACCTAGTGACCTAGTTTCTGACCCAATATGACCCATATTTAAACTTGTCCTAGATATCTTTAAGACAAACATTCTGACAAAATTTCAACATGCTCAAGTTGAAAATGTGGCCTCTGGAGTGTTAAGAATTTCCTTCAATTTGACCTAGTGACCTACTTTTGACCCAACATGACCCATGTTCGAACTTGACCTACATATCATCAAGACAAACATTCTGATAAAGTTTCAACATGCTTAAGTTGAAAATGTGGCCTCCAGAGTGTTAACAAGATTTCGCTTCAATTTGACCTAGTGACCTCGTTTTTGACCTCATATGGCCCAGTTTAGAACTTGTCCAAGATTTGATGGAGATGAATGTTCTTTCATGAAGATTGGATGCAAAATGTAGCCTGTAGAGTGTTAACAAGCTGAAATGTTGACGACGCACGACGGACAACGCATGACGGATTGACGCCGGACAAAATGTGATCACAATAGCTCACCTTGCACTTCGTGCATAGGTGAGCTAAAAACCTTTGTGGTCATATTTATCTTTTGGAAAAGAAGATTTTTTAAGTTTTCACTTTATATATACATTTATGGCAAACAAGCTCCGCCCCTGAAGGCCATGTTTTTTCAATGTATCAGAATAATTTACACAATCTTGAAAGAGGATATCCCAAAGAACATTTGTGCAAAATTATTTTCAAATATTTATTTATTTATTTTATTGGGGTTTTACGCCGCTTTCAACATTATTTCAGTTAAATCACGGCGACAGTTCACTTATTCATGATCCATGGGTAAACAAACCAGTACTAGGCTAGAAAATGTGCCTTGCCCAAGGGCACTATTCCATGACCATAGCGCTGCGACTGGGGATCGAACCCGGAACACCGAGTTTCAAATCCCCGACGCTAACCACTCGACCACAGAGGATTCTAAGGATATATTTTCAAATAGGGCCAGTACTTTTGGACAAGAAGTTTTTACTACATATACATATCAGGAGAACAAGCTCCGCCCCCTTGCGGCCATGTTTTTCAACGGATCAGAATAATTTGAAAAACCTTGAAAAAGGGTAACCCAAGGAACATTTGCCAAATTATTTTCAAATAGGGCCAGTACTTTTGGAAAAGAATATTTTTCAAGTTTTCAGTATAAATATATTTAAGGAAAACAAGCTCTGCCTCTTGGAGGCCATGTTTTTCAATGGATCGGAATAATTTAGAAAATCTAATATTTTTCAAATCGGGCCTGTACTTTTGGACAAGAAGACATTTCAAGTTTTGTCATTTTTCCCCTTTTCTGATGCCACAGCAACCAAAGTTCTTCATGGAATTGAATCCTTTGAACAACTTTGAAACAGGACCACCTAAGGAACATTCCTGTGAAATTATTTTGAAATAGATTCATTGGTTTAGGAGGAGAAGTTGTTTGTAGGAAAATGTGAACAGACAGACGACGACGGATGACGTTACGGTGAGTGATCACAAAAGTTTACCTTGACAACTTTGTGCTCAGGTGAGCTTAAAAACCAACAAGAAAACAATATGACCAACAACTGTGTATAAGTCTTACCTGATAATAATGTAATTCATCATGTCTCACCAACACTCTCATAATCAAATCTACCAGCTGATCTTGTAGGCCTAGTCGGATATCCTCATCCATACCTACAAACACCAAAAAAATGTGACGCATATGGCTTTTAACCTTTTCCCACGCATTTTGACGCCTATGCAGCAGACAACTTTTGAAAATAATGAGACAAAAGGAGATTGCTGGACTTTACCAGCTTCGTACTTGGAAGAGTTCATAGCCGAAATAAAATGTTGAGTCGAGCAGCCAACATGATAGTCTGTTCAGATGGCGTTCATTTGACGGCTGGCCCAACTCTATACTGATGGCACAGGGTTCACAAAATCAGGTCCAACGGTGCAAAGGTTAACCATTTCCCAAATAGTTTTCTCACTAGTCTTTTTCAAAAGTATTTTGGAGGGATTTATCCCATGTTGAATATGATTTTGGACTATTCTTAACCCCATACCCTGTTACCCAAGTTACAGTATTTTGTCCTTTGCTTAAAAAAAAAATGAAAATTTGTTTTTGTAAAAAAGCAGCAGGCAACTTTGGAAACATTGTGACAAAAGGATACATGGATTATAATGAGTAAATTCCTCCTTCTGCCATAATGTTTTCAACAATGTTCAACAAACTGCAGCAGACAACTTTAGAAAACATCTTAATAAAGATATGGAAAATCTCTGTTAATCAAAGTAAAATAATTGAATACATTGTAGTTGAAAACATTGTGGCAAGATGAGATTCCCCTTTGCAAAAATGTTTTCAGAAGTTGTCTAACGCACAGTTGTCAGAAAATGTCTGTACTTGGGAAAGGGTTTAAAGTTATCTCCATGAGGGAAATGTTTGAACATGGACATCAGGCCATATCAGGTTATGAGTTAACCCTTTCCCTCATATAGACGCTTTCTGATGCCTCTGCATCAGACCGCTTTTTGAAAACATAGTGACAAAAGAAGAAATTGCTCAAAACGAGCAATTTCTCCTTTTGCCACTATGTTTTCCACTTTTAGTCGTAGGGTATCCATTCAATTAAAGAAATTTTCTATGTTTTAACAAGATATGTTCAAAGTTGTCTGCTGCAGAATTGTCGTATGAGGGAAAGGGTTTAAATAGCCATCTCATCACTTATGAAGATGCACTTTAACTTTCACATTCAACATTTTAACTCTTTCACACCTGTAGACGCATTTTGACGCATCTGCAGGAGACAACTTTTGAAAACATTGTGACAAAAGGAGAAATTTCTCCTTTTCCCACAATGTTTTCAACTTTTTTTCAGTAGTTATACCTTCATTTCTAGAGATTTCCTGAATCTTTAGTCGATGTTTTCAAAGTCGTCTGCTGCAGATTTGGCATATGTGGGAAAGGGTTAATAGAGTTCATATTATCCTGTACATTAGACTTCTCTCATATTTTCAAAGGTCATCATGGTATCAGATGGACACAATTAAGTAAAAACAAGAGGTCCATGATTGACCTTTATTGATCACCAGATTTAACAGAATTTCAATAAAAGTCACATACCTGTACTTCTACGTAGAAATTAAATGAAGTACTTAAATGAGCTCTAAATAAGGGGCGTTTTTCATGTTCTAAAATGCTTATTTGACCCTCTAACCCTATGCTGTGGGTACTCAAAATAATCGTCTCAGTGAGACGATTATTTCGAGTAACCCCAACATAAGGTTTGCTTTAATAATAAGTGAATGTATATTGTTCTATGGCGCATCGACAGCTAAGGTCATTTAGCGCGCATTTAAATTTATTATTCATGTTCCCTGGGTGAACAAACCAGTACTAGGCTAGAAAATGTGCCTTGCCCAAGGGCACTCCACCATGACCGAATTGCCGCGACTGGGGATCGAACCCGGGACCCTCGGTTTCGAAATCCCCGACGCTAACCACTCGACCACAGCGGATTCCTTTTAATAATAAGAGAGCAATTGTGGGAAAATGAGGTGAATACCCCTCCTTATCTGGACCTCTGTGTAACAATGTCCCGTTCCCTGATAACAATTTCTTCTGATGCCAAAAGAATTTTGCTTTTCCACATAGACTTGGCCCATTGGTGGAAGACGAATGACGCATGTCGCATTGACTTTGTCTGCAGCAGATGCAACAGAAGTGTCTGTATCTTGGAAAGGGGGGGTTAACCCTTTCCCTCATACGACAATTCTGCAGCAGACGACTTTGAACATATTTTGACAAAAAATAGAATATCTCTGTAATTGAATGGATAACCTATGACTAAAAGTGGAAAACATTGTTGCAAAAGGAGAAATTGCTCATTTTGAGCAATTTCTTCTTTTGTAACTATGTTTTTTAAAAAGCTGTCTGCTGCAGAGGCGTCAGAAAGTGTCTATATGAGGGAAAGGGTTAAAAGCAGACACCTCTGAAAAAAGCACTTCAGGCAACGGGTAAAAGGCATACCTGGAGGGAATCTTTTCAGAGATCGGTTCACATCTAAAACTACCTGGTTATAGTCTCTGTGGCCTTGTAAAACCTCGGGGTCTGAAAGTATAAAACAAAAATTATTAACACTTTCCCACATACAACAAATCTGCAGCAGATGACTTGGAAAACATTTAGCTAAACATATGGAAACTCTCTATAAATGAAAGAACAATTACGATTAATTGGTTTTTATAAAACCATAAGAATGGACCAGTTCTGACCCAAGTGTTATCATTGTACAACTCAGAAAGAGCTTGAGCCAGGATGCTTCCTGCCAAGCTTCATGAAAATCTGTCCAGTGGTTCATGAGAAGAAGTCAATTATCCCTTTCCACCATACAACAAATTTGCAGCAGACGACTTTGAAAAATGTCCATAAAAGATATAGCTTAATTGTTAAATAAAGTTGAAAACATTGTGGCCAAAGGAGAAATTGCTCATCATGTTTTCAAAAGGCGTCTGCTGCTATTGCGTCAAAGTGCATCTGCAGGTGGGAAAGGGTTAAATAAATGCCATGACTACAGTTTTACTACCACTTTGAGCAATGTAGTGCTATAAAGTAGCTTCGTATGTAAGGATGCAGACAGAGTTACACTTTTCCATATGTAACATATCTTCCACAGCACAGATATCTTTAAACTAGAATGGAGTGCTCCGCGGAGTACGTGTGTCACCTGCACCTGCTCATTGAAAGTGTGACGAAAAAGTGTGACGGACAGACAGACAGACGGACGGACGGACGGACAGACGGACAGACGCCGGACATAAACTAGAATGGAGTGCTCCCCGGAGCACGTGTGTCACCTGCCGGGGCCTTGTCAGAAAATTTTATTTTTTTACAGAAAAGGGGCAATAATTCTGATATAAAAATATTTGGATTATCCCTCTTTTGGGAACCAATCACACACATTGATATAAACATTTGTCAGAAGTTTCAATGTAATCCTTTGTGTAGAAGAAAAGTTATTTGAAAACGTGACAAAAAAGTGTGACGTTTGACAGAAAAGGGGCAATAACTCTGATATAAAAATATTTGGATTATCCCCCTATTGTGATCCAATCACACACATTGATATAAACATTTGTCAGAAGTTTCAATGTAATCCTTTGAGTAGAAAAAGAGTTATTTGAAAACGTGACGAAAAAGTGTGACGGACAGACGGAACGTGACGAAAAAGTGTGACAGACAGACAGACAGACGCCGGACAAAAAAAAAAGTAATCCCTAAGTGCCTACCATGCTATGCAGGTGACACAAAAAGTAATCCCTAAGTGCCCGGATAAAAAAAAAAGTAATCCCTAAGTGCCCACCATGCTACGCAATATGAATGAAATAATTTTTGACAGAAAATGGGCAATAAGTCTGATATAATAATATTTGGATTATCCCTCTTTTGTGAAGCCATCACAAATGTTAATATAAACAATTGCCAGAAGTTTCAATTCAATCCCTTGAGTAGAAAAAAAGTTATTTGAAAATTTGAAAGTGTGACGTGACGTGACGTGACGTGACGAAAAAGTGTGACGGACGGACAGACAGACGCCGGATAAAAAAAAAAGTAATCCCTAAGTGCCCACCATGCTACGCAATATGAATGAAATAATTTTTGACAGAAAATGGGCAATAAGTCTGATATAATAATATTTGGATTATCCCTCTTTTGTGAAGCCATCACAAATGTTAATATAAACAATTGCCAGAAGTTTCAATTCAATCCCTTGAGTAGAAAAAAAGTTATTTGAAAATTTGAAAGTGTGACGTGACGTGACGTGACGTGACGTGACGTGACGTGACGAAAAAGTGTGACGGACGGACAGACAGACGCCGGATAAAAAAAAAAGTAATCCCTAAGTGCCCACCATGCTACGCAGGTGACACTTTTTCTAATCCCTAAGTGCCCACCATGCTACGCAATATGAATGAAATAATTTTTGACAGAAAATGGGCAATAAGTCTGATATAATAATATTTGGATTATCCCTCTTTTGTGAAGCCATCACAAATGTTAATATAAACAATTGCCAGAAGTTTCAATTCAATCCCTTGAGTAGAAAAAAAGTTATTTGAAAATTTGAAAGTGTGACGTGACGTGACGTGACGAAAAAGTGTGACGGACGGACAGACAGACGCCGGATAAAAAAAAAAGTAATCCCTAAGTGCCCACCATGCTACGCAGGTGACACAAAAAAGAAATCCCTAAGTGCCTACCATGCTACGCAGGATGACACAAAAACCATCCAGGTATAAATAAGGTAAATCTCTCTAAATGGAAGTATAGTTATTTAACC
Organism: Serripes groenlandicus; assembly: GCA_031761405.1. Lineage (NCBI taxonomy): Eukaryota > Metazoa > Mollusca > Bivalvia > Cardiida > Cardiidae > Serripes > Serripes groenlandicus. Next base: position 10,169,260 of record JASEVX010000017.1, read on the forward strand.
CTTTCCCTCATACGACAATTCTGCAGCAGACGAATTTGAACGTATTTTGTCAAAACATAGAAAATCTCCATAATTGAATGGATAACCTATGACTAAAAGTGGAAAACATTGTGGCAAAAGGAGAAATTGCAAGTGTTGTGCAATTTCTTCTTTTGTCACTATGTTTTCAAAAAGCCGTCTGCTGCAGAGGCGTCAGAAAGCGTCTATATGAGGGAAAGGGTTAATAGAGTTTACTGCATGTGGGGGGAATGAGTAACTGTCTGTTTTGTCACTAACTAGAATTAGGAACCCACAGCAACTTTATGTATGAAGTTTGCAAACAAAAATCTCATCAAAAGTGTTGTCGTCAGCACTTTTAATGAGACCTTGAATTTAACTGTTACGTCCATCAAACAAACAAATATTGTTTACATCAATACTATCAAGTTCACTATTATCTATTTTTACAAAACCTCCAGCCACTCGAGTAACACGTTCCCACAGGCCTGCACATTTTGACATACCTGCAGCAAACACTTCTGCAAACATGATGACAAACCTAATTCAATAATTATAATATATAGGTACTTTTACATTTTACATTTTCTCATTTGGGTGTTTTCCATATTTTAACATATTTTCTTTTTAAATTTTCATCTGATCAGGCTTTATAGTCCTGACTACCGACCTCAACACTTTTATCTCAATATTCCTAAAATTGTCTATGGATTTTTCCAAATGCAAAGCAGGAGGGGTCCATTTTAAAGATAAAGCATTAACGGGGTTAATCAAGCGCATGTCGGTTGATTGACCGAATTGATACTTTCAAGGATAAGGCCCCATTTCGTGAATTTGTTCTGAATGCATGTTGTTACAGCCACAACAGTCTCATTTAACCCATTCCCTCATATGACAATTCTGCAGCAGACGACTTTGAACATATTTTGTCAAACAATAGAAAATCTCTATAATAGAATGGATAACCTATGACTAAAAGTGGAAAACATTGTAGCAAAAGAAGAAATTGCTCGTTTTGAGCAATTTCTTCTTTTGACACTATGTTTTCAAAAAGCCTTCTGCTGCAGAGGCGTCAGAAAGCGTCTCTATGAGAAAAAGGGTTAATTCAATAATTATAATATAGGTACTTTTACATTTTACAATTTCTTAATTATAGAGAGTTTTCCATATTTTTACATGTTATTTTTTTTAATTTTCAGCTGGAACCAATTTTGTGAAGCCAGAGCCATGCCAGCCAGCGCATCCGTGCACTTTCCCACATACAGCAAATCTTCAGCTGAAGACTTTGAAATCATATAAGCAAAAATGTGGAAAATCCCTATAGAAGAGGGTATATTTACTGAAAAAAGTTGAAAACATGGTGTCAAAAGGAGAAATTGCTTTTTTGATGTTTTGAAGTCATCTGCTGTTCATGCGTCAAAATGCGTCTTTAGGTGGGAAAGGCTTAATAAACAGGGTTAATCAAACAATGTCAGCTGATTGACCGAATTGATACTTGTTAGAATATGGCCCCATTTCGTGAACTTGTTCTGAATACATGTAGTTACAGCCAAAATAGTCTCATCTAATTGACCTTGGAACGATTTTAGGATGTGCTAGCCTAATTCTTTCCCACAAAAACAAATCAACTTTAAAATTCAGGAAACTCCAAAATGAAACATAATGTTTTCTAGAAGTCATCTGCTGTAGAAGCGTCAAAATGCATCAGTAGCAGACGTCTTCGCGACAATGTATTCAAAATTCTTTGTCTGCTGCGAACAACATGTCAACATGTGTCTGTAGGTGGGAAAGGGGGGGGGGGGGGGGGGGGGGGGGGGGGGGGGGGGGGGGGGGGGGGGGGGTTAACCCTTTCCCTCATACGACAATTATGCAGCAGACGACTTTGAACATATCTTGTCAAAAAATGGAAAATCTCTATAATTGAATGGATAACCTATGACTAAAAGTGGAAAACATTGTGGCAAAAGGAGAAATTGCTCGTTCTGAGCAATTTCTTCTTTTGTCACTATGTTTTCAAAAAGCCGTCTGCTGCAGAGGCGTCAGAAAGCGTCTATATGAGGGAAAGGGTTAAGTACAAGTCCTTGAACCGTAGTTGTTTTAAATGTACAAATGTACAATTCATAAGTTGTCACATCCTTGTCCGACCATAAAGTGGGTCGGCCCAGCTGTTGGATACTCACACAAATTATCTCACGCAAACAATTTATTTTTAGTGCCCACATCATAGAGTTAATTCGGTTAATGCGACAGATCGAGGGCTTGGCGTGAAACGGTTGTAACTAAAATTGGTATTTTTTTTACCAAGGTTAACCACCTCGCCATAATGTCTTTATAAACTTTAAATCTTTTTTTCTTGGTAAACAATGGAAATTTAGGTGCAATGGCACCTAAATTTTGCATTGTTTACAAAATGTTCAAAATGGCCCCTAAACTAGGGTTTTCAAAATAGGTTTTTAGTTACAACCGTTTCACGCCAAGCCCTCGAGATGTTGTAGGAAAAACACAAGATTACAACCCCCTGTTATCCTGCTGCGTCAACTAATTATGCATTAACTGAAATCAGAGCTCTAGATAAAGGGCATTTTTCATGTTCTAAAATCCTTATTTGACATTCAAAACCTATGTTGTGGGTACTCAACAGAATCGTACTTACAACATAGGATTTGCTGGAGTAATTAGAGAAATATTGTGGGGAAAAGACTTGTTAACTTCCTCTTATCTTAAGTCCTCTGATCTGATGGATATGTTATATTCTTGAGTACCCACAACATAGGATGTGGTTGAGTAATAAGAGAAATATTGTGGGGAAAAGACTTCCTCTTATCTTAAATATTAAAAAGAAAAAAGTGTTTTCCAAATTAAGGTTAAATGACCAGATCAATTCTAAACTTTTCCCACAAACAGATCTTTCTGAAGGCTCTGCAGCAGAAGATTTTTTTGAAATCATTGTGGCAAAAGGAGCAATTGCTTGCTCATAATGAACAATGTGCTCCTTTTTGCCGCAAGTTTTCAACCCTATCTATTACAGTTTCAAGTATAGAGATTTTGCATATTTTTGCCTAGATGTGTTCAAAGTCGCCGGCTGCAGATTTATTGTGGGAAGGAGTTAATATAACATCATGTAAACTATTGACCGTCTGATATCAAGTTCACTTTAAATAAGCAGATATTAATTTATTCATAAAATCACACTGCCAGTCAATGACCGTTGAGAAACATTGCGCTAAAAAAAGAAGAAATTGCAATTGATGATAAATTATTTGTTTTCACTTTGTCACCAAATCCTGCTTATTTTGATCCATATTTAAGATAAATATTACAAGTGCTTTCAACTTTGTCTCCTTAACTCTTTCCCTCATACGACAATTCTGCAGCAGACGCCTTTGAACATATTTTGTCAAAAAATAGAAAATCTCTATTTTTGAATTACCTATGACTATGACTAAAAGTGGAAAACATTGTGGCAAAAGGAGAAATTGCTCGTTTTGAGCAATTTCTTCTTTTGTCACTATGTTTTCAAAAAGTCATCTGCTGCAGAGGCGTCAGAAATCGTCTATATGAGGGAAAGGGTTAAAATTAAACACATGTAATAACTCTGCAATAGAAGACCTTGCAAACATCTAGGTTAACATATTGAATATGTCAATAAATGAAGGTATAATTATTGACTGAAGTTTAAAACATTGTGGAAAACAGAGAAATTTGTTGCAGATTTGGCTTATATGTAATATGAACATACTGAGCTGTGGGTCTATAACCTAGAGGCCCAAGAGGACCAGTGTAACGCTCCACTGCCATTTTGCACAGCTTAAATCACTATGGGCATATAAGGCAAAACAGTGTAGCACCCTGACTACCATGTTTCTCAACCTATCAAGATTGCTTTAACCCTTTCCCTCATATGACAATTCCGCAGCAGACGACTTTGAACGTATTTTGTCAAAACATAGAAAATCTCCATAATTGAATGGATAACCTATGACAAAAAGTGAAAAACATTGTGACAAAAGGAAAAATTGCATGTTTTGTGCAATTTCTTCTTTTGTCACTAGGTTTTCAAATAGCCGTCTGCTGCAGAGGCGTCAGAAAGCGTCTATATGAGGGAAAGGGTTAAGGAATTTCGCAGAGGGTGACCAAAGGAACATTTCTACAAAATTATTTGAAAATCAGCCAGATTACAATATACATGTATAATTTATTTCTAAGGAGAAGATTTTCAAAAGACTAACTATATATAGCCATATGAGGCAAAACATCCCTGCACCCTGACTGTTTACATTTTTTTTAGGAATCAAAACGGTTGAAGCAATCTTATAGAGGGTCACACAAGGAACTTTTCTACAAAATTATTTATAATTTGAAGTTTTATCTTTCAGTTGCCATGGAAACAAGATGTTGCACGTATCCAAAAAAGTTGACGGAATTTAGAAGAGGACATTAAGCGGATGCTTTCTGTGAAGTTTCATCTCAATTGGACCAGTGGTTACAGAGAAGTTGACGCACACAGACGCATGATGAACAATTCGCCATGACATAAGCTCACAGTGGAGCTAAAAATTTGTGACAGTGCGACGACAACAGATAAACCGCACGTCAGCAATCTTGCTCTGTATTGTTCACATATATGTCTACTTTGACATAACCTTATGACAAACATTGTACGATTGGATAAGATAACATGGATGCAAAGGAAGTTCTTTTCTTTAAGGGTTAATTTGAACCTTTATCCCAGTCGCAAAAAGAAACACTAAACAAAAACAGTATTTATTAGGTTTGAAATGTAATGGAACAGGAGTATTCAAATGGACACATATGTCGTCTGCCAGTTTAGCCTCCTTTTGCCACAGTGTTTTCAACTCTTTTCATTAATTAACACTTTTATTTTTTATAGGTTTTCCATATTTTTGGCCAGATGTTTTCAAAGTTGTCTGCAGCAGATTTGCTGTATGTGGGAAAAGGGTTTGACGAAAGCATGAATGACAGACACACTGAAAGATGCTGGTAAAGAGATCCCTAAGTGTCACCCTGCCAAGGCAGGAGACACAATAAACTGTACAATGTTATGTAACGTGTGATCCAGGAACATCATCTGAATATCTCATCATCCCTTTCCCACCTGAAAACGCATTCCAAAGGGTTTGCAGCAGACGACTTTTGAAAACATTTTGGCGAAAGGAGAAATTTCCCCTTTTGCCATAATGTTTTTAACTCTATTTTATGTTTAAAGTCTCATTGATGGAGATATTTCACATTTTTGACAATAGGTTTTCAGAGTCGTCTGCTGCAGAAATGTTGTATGTGGGAAAGGGTTATCTCAAGGTCAATCGGAGTGTCATGGGTTTCTATGGGTTATCTCAAGGTCAATCGGAGTGTCATGGGTTTCTATGACTACATAGGCCGCCTTCTTCAACTGATAGATAGAAGTACAAGATGCCTTTTCAAGGTTTCCTAAAGTTTGCACATGTTAACCCTTTCCCTCATATAGACGCTTTCTGACGCCTCTGCAGCAGACAGCTTTTTGAAAACATAGTGACAAAAGAAGAAATTGCTCAAAACGAGCAATTTCTCCTTTTGCCACAATGTTTTCCACTTTTAGTCATAGGTTATCAATTCAATTATAGATATTTTCTATGTTTGGACAAAATATGTTCAAAGTCGTCTGCTGCAGAATTGTCGTATGAGGGAAAGGGTTAACCTTTTACCCACATACAGGAAATCTGCAGCAGACGAATTTGACAACATCTCAACAATAATATGGAAAATCTCCCAAAATGAAGACATACTTATTGAATAGAGTTCAAAACAGTGTTTGGTTAAAGCTGTCCTTCAACTCAGTATGCTATGATAACAATTATATATAGCCTTAAATTACGTGACAATGTTTGTCTGACATTGAACCTATGTCACACTATTGTGTAACCTTGAACATTTGTAAAATATACTGTAACCTTATATTTATTTATTTATTTATTGGGGTTTTACTCCGCTTTCAACAATATTTCAGTTATATCACGGCAACAGTTCACTTATTCATGATCCCTGGGTAAACAAACCAGTACTAGGCTAGAAAATGTGCCTTGCCCAAGGGCACTCCACCATGACCGTAGTGCCGCGACTGGGGATCGAACCCGGGACACCCGGTTTCGAAATCCCCGACGCTAGCCACTCGACCACATCGGATTCCTGTGTAACCTTATAAACCAACTTTAATACAATGAGTATTATTGTTTGTTTTGATGTAAGAATGAGATGAATTTGCACAGCGCATCCACAAAAAGTAATATTTTTAACAGAGGTTAAGCAACAAAAGAAACCAACTTATAATATAATCTTAACCCTTTCCCTCATACGACAATTCTGCAGCAGACGACTTTGAACATATTTTGTCAAAAAATAGAAAATCTCTATAATTGAATGGATAACCTACGACTAAAAGTGGAAAATATTGTGGCAAATGGAGAAATTACTCGTTTTGAGCAATTTTTTCTTTTCTCACTTGTTTTTCAAAAAGCCGCCTGTTGCAGAGGCTTCTGGAAATGTCTATATGAGGGAAAGGGTTAAGCAACAAAAGAAACCAACTATTTTTTCCTTTCTTTTTTGGGGGTATTAAAATATATTAATTTTACACCTTAACCCTTTCCCTCATATAGATGCTTTCTGATGCCTCTGCAGCAGACAGCTTTTTGAAAACATTGTGACAAAAGAAGAAAATGCACAAAACGTGCAATTTCTCCTTTTGCCACAATGTTTTCCACTTTTATGGAGATTTTCTATGTTTTTACAATATACGTTCAAAGTCGTCTGCTGCAGAATTGTCGTATGAGGGAAAGGGTTAACAAACCATTTCTCAGTTTGTTTCATACTATTCAGAATGTCGAAGATGTGTCTTCTGTAAATATCAAGAACAAAAGAGTTCCAAGAAACATGTGTGCCTCCTGTAAGATTCCACATCAGGAACGTTTACCAATAAACTCTACCCCACATGGCACATATAGACGCTTTCGACCCTTCTGCTGCAAACAACTTTTGAAAACATTGAGACAAAAGGAGAAATTGCTTGAAACAAGATATTTCTCCTTAAGCCACAATTGTTTTCAGTAATTATACATGTACCTTCATTTATAGAGATTGTTCATATTTTACCCTGGAAGTTTTAACCCTTTCCCACATACAACAAATCTGCAGCATATGACTTTGAAAGCATGTTTGCGAAAAACCCTGAAAATCTCTATAAATGAAGGTATAATAAATGCAAAAAGTTGAAAACATTGTGGCAAATGGAGAAATTGCTTGTTTTGAGCAATTTCTGCTTTTGCCACAATGTTTTCAAAAAGCCGTCTGCTGCTGAGGCGTCAGAAAGTGTCTACATGAGGGAAAGGGTTTAAAATTGTCTGCTTCGATTTGGTGTATATGGGAAAGTTAAATCCTGATGGACCGTTCAACAGAAGCTGAAGAGGTGACAACTAAGTGTCTCCTTGGTGTGTAGACAGAAATAACAAAAACATGTTTTTCTAAAAATTTATGCTTGAAAATGCATCTTGACACATCTGCAACAGATGCATGGCTCGACATTAACGGTTGTCCGATTGCCCTGGGCAAGTTAAAGTCGAGGTCGGACAAGTCGTTTTCCCCATCAGTTATCAGATCGGGCAGGTGGCATTTAGAAATATATTCTGAGACAAACACCATATGTTATTGTGTCAATATGAAATCAAAACATGTCGAGTTTAAGCTATAGAATTCGTGATAGAGAGCAGTAAACAAATCAATTCTGTAAACCGGATATGTTTACATATAAAATGCGCACACATTTAAGGGTTATTCCCAATTGAGCTATCTATAACAACGATTGCTGTACAATTATTATGAATTGGCGAGTTCCCTTTAAAAAATCGTAAGCAGTGTTTATACATCGGAACATAGGCATATATATAAAACAGTCACTGTAATGTGAATATTAAAAGTTTCAATTTATTTACAACATTCGGTAATTTCTTTTACGACATCCGGTTTACGATTATTTATCTATGTTACCTTATCTTATGCTCCAAAGGATCTCAAAATGTCAAACATGTTCAAATCTGGCATCACGTCTAAATCAACGGAGACACAACAGGAGTTTCCGGATAACAGTGAATCAATTGTCAATAAAAATGCGGAAAAAAAACCATACAAACCCTTTCCCTCATACGACAATTCTGCAGCAGACGACTTTGAACGTATTTTGTCAAAACATGGAAAATCTCCATAATTGAATGGATAACCTATGACAAAAAGTGGAAAACATTGTGGCGAAAGTAGAAATAGCACGTTTTGTGCAATTTCTTCTTTTGTCACTATGTTTTCAAAAACCTGTTTGCTACAGAGGCGTCAGAAAGCGTCTATATGAGGGAAAGGGTTAAAGCGTGGTTTTCTACCCAAATGGCAGAGGAAACATTCTTGGCTTAGCTTTGATGAATCGCTAGAAGCCATGTCTTCATGACGTGTAAGAAGTTTGGAGACGATATAACTACGTCTTTGTCACTGGGTATTCAACTTTTCGTGTTAAAACAATCAACAGTCATGAATGCAATTAGTTTATATCACATGTGTCGGAAAGAAAAAAACAGAAAATTGTCGTCTGCTCTTACACTGGCAAAACTGACAGTCTATGTCAGCTTGCTCTGTAACCAGCTTTGTGACATTTCTTAAGAAAAATAATGTTTAGTTTATAGTGTTATTCTTTCTTATTTGAATGTATTGCATGTTTATCATAAACTATTTGGACAAGTTGTATTTGAGCTCGGGCAAGTTAATTTTCAAAGAACTTGTCCTACTGGGCAAGTGGGTTCAACAGTTCTTGTAGAGGCCTGCAGATGACTGAAATTTGGATAAACACTTCGGCCCTAAGCTTTGAACCCTCTTCAATACTTATACTTGTATTTATAGAAATTTGCCATATCTTTGAGAGGTTGTTTACAAAATAGTCTGCATCAGATTTGTTGCATGTTGGAACCAATCAAAGTATGATGAAATGCACTTCTCAATAACCCATGAAACAAGGATATAATGCAGTTACTTCTCAATAACCCATGAAACAAGGATATAATTGCAGTTACTTCTCAATAACCCATGAAACAAGGATATAATTGCAGTTACTTCTCAATAACCCATGAAACAAGGATATAATGCACAGTTACTTCTCAATAACCCATGAAACAAAGATACAATGCAGTTATTTCTCATTAAACCATGAAACAATGAAATAATGCAGTTATTTCTCAATAGCCCATGAAACAAGGATTTAATGCAGTAACTTCTCAATAAACCATGAAACAAGGATATAATGCAGTTACCTCTCAATAAACCATGAAACAATGATATAATGCAGATAATTCTAAATAACCCATGAAACAAAAATACAATACAGATATTTCTCAATAACCCATAAAACAAGGAAATAATGCAGTTACTTCTCAATAACCAATGAAACAATGATATAATGCAGTTACTTCTAAATAACCCATGAAACAAGGCTATAATGCAGATACTTCTCAATAACCAATGAAACAAGGATATAATGCAGTTACTTTTCAATAACCCATGAAACAATGATATAATGCAGATATTTCTCAATAAACCATGAAACAAGAATATAATGCTCAGTTACATTTGAATAACCCATGAAACAAGTATATAATTCACAGTTACTTCTCAATAACCCATGAAACAAGTATATAATGCAGTTATTCCTGAATAACCCATGAAACAAGGATACAATGCACAGTTACTTCTGAATAACCCATGAAACAAGTATATAATGCAGTTATTTCTGAATAACCCATGAAACAAGGATATAATGCAGTTATTTCTGAATAACCCATGAAACAAGGATACAATGCACAGTTACTTCTCAATAACCCATGAAACAAGTATATAATGCAGTTATTTCTAAATAACCCATGAAACAAGTATATAATGCACAGTTACTTCTCAATAACCCATGAAATAATGATATAATGCACAATTATTTCTCATTACTCCTGCAACAAGTATACAATGCGCAGTTACTTCTCTTTAACCCATGAAACCAGTATATAATGCACAGTTATTTCTCAATAACCCATGAAACAAGTATATAATGCAGTTATTTCTGAATAACCCATGAAACAAGGATATAATGCAGTTATTTCTGAATAACCCATGAAACAAGTATATAATGCAGTTATTTCTGAATAACCCATGAAACAAGTATATAATGCACAGTTACTTCTCAATAACCCATGAAATAATGCATAATTATTTCTCATTACTCCTGCAACAAGTATACAATGTGCAGTTACTTCTCTTTAACCCATGAAACAAGTATATAATGCACAGTTATTTCTCAATAACCCATGAAACAAGTATATAATGCAGTTATTTCTCAATAACCCATGAAACAAGGATATAATGCAGTTATTTCTGAATAACCCATGAAACAAGGATACAATGCACAGTTACTTCTCAATAACCCATGAAACAAGTATATAATGCAGTTATTTCTGAATATCCCATGAAACAAGTATATAATGCACAGTTACTTCTCAATAACCCATGAAACAATGATATAATGCACAATTATTTCTCATTACTCCTGCAACATGTATACAATGCTTAGTTACTTCTCTTTAACCCATGAAACAAGTAATAATGCACAGTTATTTCTGAACAACCCATGAAACAAGTATATAATGCAAAGTTATTTCTCAATAACCCATGATACAAGGAAATAATGCATAGTTACTTATCAATAACCCATGAAACAATAATATAATGCAGTTACAGTACTTCTTAATAACCCATGAAGAAAGGATATAATGCAGTTACTTATCAATAACCCATGAAACAAGTATATAATACAGTTATTTCTCAATAAACCACGAAACAAGGATATAATGCAGTTACTTATCAAAAACCCATGAGAGACGGATATAATGCAGTTACTTCTCAATAACCCATGAAACAAGGATATAATGCAGTTACTTCTCAATAACCCATGAAACAAGGATATAATGCAGCTACTTCTCAATAACCTATGAAATTAGGATATAATGCAGTTACTTCTCAATAACCTATGCAATTAGGATATAATGCTCAGGTACTTCTCAATAACCCAATAAACAAGTATATAATACAGTTACTTCTCAATAACCCATGAAACTAGAAATATCACTGAAGATGATAAATACCCCCAAAACAGCACCTTGACTCAAAATATGGTTTACGACCGACCAACAAAAGGGCCATAACTCTGTAAACAAGAAAAAGTAACAAAGGGCAATAACTCTGTATTTAGATTAAATAGAGTTATGGTTTCTGTACACTGCACTTTCTCTCAATGTGTTGTATCATCCTATGAAGTTTTATTAAATTCCAACAATTAGTTTTAAAGTTATGCTCCGGACAAGACTCTACGAATATGAAAAAGTAACAAACGGCAATAACTCTGTCATTATGTAAAGTAGAGTTATGTTTCTTGTACACTGCACTTCCTCTGATTATGCTCTACCATTATATGTAGTTTTATTAGATTCCATCTATTAGTTATTAAGTAATTCTACGGACAAGAAAAAGTAACAAAGGGCAATAACTCTGTATTTAGATAAAATAGAGTTATGGTTCCTGTACACCGCACTTCCTATCAATGTGTTGTATCATCCTATGAAGTTTATTCAAATTCCAACAATTTGTTTTAAAGTTATGCTCTGGACAAGACTCTACGAATAAGAAAAAGTAACAAAGGGCAATAACTCTGTAATTATGTAAATTAGAGTTATGGTTCTTGTACACTGCACTTCCTCTGATTATGCTCTACCATTGTATGCAGTTTTATTAGATTCCATCTGTTAGTTATTAAGTAATTCTCCGGACAAGAAAAAGTAACAAAGGGCAATAACTCGGTATTTAGATTAAATAGAGTTATGGTTCCTGTACACTGCACTTTCTCTCAATGTGTGGTATCATCCTATGAAGTTTTAATAAATTCCAAGAATCAGTTTTAAAGTTATGCTCTGGACAAGACTCTACGAATAAGAAAAAGTAACAAAGGGCAATAACTCTGTAATTATGTAAATTAGAGTTATGGTTCTTGTACACTGCACTTCCTCTGATTATGCTCTACCATTGTATGCAGTTTTATTAGATTCCATCTGTTAGTTATTAAGTAATTCTCCGGACAAGGAAAAGTAACAAAGGGCAATAACTCTTTATTTAGATTAAATAGAGTTATGGTTCCTATACACTGCACTTCCTCTCAATGTGTTGTATCATCCTATGAAGTTTTATTAAATTCCAACAATTAGTTTTAAAGTTATGCTCCGGACAAGACTCTACGAATAAGAAAAAGTAACAAAGGGCAATAACTTTGTATTTAGATAAAATAGAGTTATGGTTCCTGTACACCGCACTTCCTCTCAATGTGTTGTATCATCCTATGAAGTTTCGTTCAAATCCTATGTTGCATTGTTAAGATATGGTCCGGACAAAATATGGCTTCCGACCGACCGACCGACATACCGACCGACCGACCGACACAGTGACTCCTATATACCCCCCCAAAACTTTGTTTTTTGGGGGTATAATTAGAATATAATGCACAGTTGCTTCTCAATAACCTATTAAATTAGGATGTAATGCAAACAGTTACTTCTCAATAACCCATGGAATAAAGGAATAACGTGAATAAAAAAAAAATGTTACTCTAAATGAGTATGCAAGCTATTGTCCAAACACACAATTTGTAAAGGATATTTGAGCCAGGGCATGAGAAAAAGTACAAGTTGGCATTTCTTGTCCATCTGCTTATCAGAATCTACATAAAGTTGTCAGTATCTTTTAACCCTTTCCCTCATACGACAATTCTGCAGCAGACGACTTTGAACGTATTTTCTCAAAACATAGAAAATCTCCATAATTGAATGGATAACCTATGACAAAAAGTGGAAAACATTGTGGCAAAAGGAGAAATTGCACGTTTTGTGCAATTCCTTCTTTTGTCACTATGTTTTCAAAAAGCTGTCTGCTGCAGAGGCGTCAGAAAGCGTCTATATGACGGAAAGGGTTAACAAACTTGTGTTACTAATATGTGAACACAGTAGAGTTGGATCTATACCGTTCACAAAAGCTAACTTGTACCTTTTTCTCATGTTCTGGCTAATTTTAGAAGGTACTAAAGCAAACAGGTGATAAAACTTGGTTCAGAAATTCTTACAAGGCTGTGACCTTGATTCTAGCCTTGAACTTATTTACAAGATGGCACGTTTAATATTGTTACCAGTTCATTTTACTAACCCTTTCCCACATCAAATCAGACACTGACGACTTTGAAAATGTTTAGAAAAAATAAAGAAAATCTCAATAAATGAAAGTAATGTAATTGAATCAAGTTGAATAATTGTGGCAAAAGAATAAATAGATCCTTATGTGCAATTTCTTCTTTTGCCACGATCATTTCAAAAGTTGGCTATTGCAAAAATGTGTCTGCAGGTCTGACAGAGTTAAGTACAAGTCCTTGAAGAAAGAAAGATATAGAGCAAGCAAAACTTGTTTTAAATGTTTACCTCATATGTAGGGATGTCAACAGTTACCGATAGTAGTAAACGGTTAACCGTTTGATCTTCTGATCGGTTAACCTGTTAACCGAATAAAATCCATGATACGCAATATTCACTTACTTCCGTGCTTTGTTATTTTGCTTCATGAGTAATACAATGTTATTTGTCATGCCAGCCACAATACACAATAACTTTTTTTTTCTCCAACCAACATGGCTTGAAGTAATCTCGTAGAGGGTCACCAAGGCTTGTTTCTACATTTTTACGAATTGGTCAGATACTTTTGGAGAAGTAGTTTTGATTATAGCCATATAAATCAGAACAGCCCTGCCCATGATGGTTATGTGTTCAACAAATCAACATGGCCTGAGGGGATCTGATAGAGGGGCAACTTAGGAACATTTTTAAGGTTTCACTATAGCCATATGAGGCAAAACAGCCTGCACTCTGGTAGCTTTGTTTTTCTACCAATCAACATGGCTTGAACGAATCTGATAGATGTTCACCAAAGGATTATTTCTACAAATTAATTTGGAAATTGGCCAGATACTTTTAGAGAATATGTTTTTTAAAGTTTTCACTTTAGCCATATAAGGCAAAATTGCCCGCACCCTGGTAGCTTTGTTTTATGACCAATCAACATGGCTTGAAGGAATCTGATAGATGGGTCACCAAAGGATTATTTCTACAAAATAATTGGGAAATCGGCCAAGAGGGCCAAGATGGCCCTAAATCGATCTCCTGAGTGATAGTAAATAAGTAGCAAATATTTAACTGCAAATATCTGGGAAAATTTAATCAGGAGTGCAAATGAAACTGCAAGGAGTGGACACTGTTAAAGAAATAGTAAAATGGCTTATCAGTCAGGGCCATTTGTATCTTGAAATCTAAAAAGAACTTTAATAAGAATGGAATTATAAAGTTTTGTCATGTTGTGCCTTTCCTGATGCCGCCATGCTATCCTGTTTTTCAACGAAATCAATATGGCTTGGTCATTTTTGTAGATGGTCACTCAAAAAACATTCTACCAAATTATCTTGGAATTGGACAAGCAGATTATGGAAGAAAAGGATTTTAAAGTTTGGGTATTTTTCTCACTTTCTGATGCCGCAGCAACCAAAGTTCTACACAGAATGTAAGTCTTTGAACAATTTTGATAGAGGACCAACAAAGGAACATTCCTGTGAAGTTAAGTTGAAAATGGTCCCTAGGAATGGTAGGTAGGAGTTGTCATTTGTAGCTAAAAGTTCAATTTACCCCTTTTGTTATGACGCCTAGATGCTATAATTTTGTAACCAATCAATATGGCTTGAACAAATTAAGTAGAGGATCACTAAAGTAAGATTCCTATTCAATTTTCTTAAAGTTTTCATTCAAGCCATATAAGGCCAAATAGCCTCGCCACCTGGCGGCCATGTTTTTCGAACAATCAACATGGCTTGAAGGAATCTGATAGTGGGTCACTTAAGGAACATTCTGAATCTTTATCTTGAAAAATACTGAGAGGTCGTTGACCTTCTCCAGGAGTGAATGTAAAGGTAGAATTTCTGTTTTCAATATCTGCATCATCCAACAATGTGTCAATATTGGTAATGTAAAGGACATGTGACAAAGAAATGAAGTTTTTATCGTGATCACAAAGTCAATTATAACAATTTTGCCAAATTTAAAGGGCCATAATTCAAAAGGAACCAAGCTCTCATGTATATCTAGCTACTGTATAAGTTTGGTAAACATCTAATAATAAATGATGACTTTTACTTGGTTTTCGAAAGTAACTGAGCTCTCATGGATATCTAGCTACTGAATAAGTTTGGTAAACATCGGATAAAATGAAGACTTTATCGTGTTCACAAGAAATTGTGGACAGATGGCGGAAGATCACAAAAGCTCACCTTGTCACTACGTGACAGGTGAGCTAAAAAGTCATTAAAATTGGTTGTTTTGATTATATAAATAGCAATGCAATATGAAATTTGCACGAGATGACTGATAAGCGCTACAGACAGACTAAAGGGCAAACAGCCAGACTGCTAAATAGACTTAAATAAACCAGGTCCTGCAATCATGTACAGATAAATTTAAAATCTACCTTAATGACTGCATGTTCATCTATTTACCTGATTTCACATTTGTTCATACATGATTTTAAAATATGCAGTATAATATTGAAAGAAAGTTGAAAATACTGTGGTAAACGAAGTAAATTGCTTTTTATTGTTAGAAAATTCTGTTTTACAATCCATACTATTTTCAAAAGTTATAACAATGTGTTAGATGTTGACTGTATCTTAACCCTTTCCTGCATGTACATGCTTTCTGACCTATCTACAGTATACAATTTTTACCAAAATTAAGGTAAATGGAGAAATTGGTCATATTGAACAATTTCTCCTTTTGTCACAATGTTTTCAACTGTATTTAATCGATATACTTTCATTTATAAATAAGAGTTTAGATATTCTTTCCAGTTGTTTTCAAAGTCGTCTGCCTCAGATATGTCATAAGAGGGAAAGGGTTAACTCTACAGTGTCCTTGAGCCTCAGTCAGACACTATTACATCACCCCATGAACCACTCATTGTACATTGGAGAAAACAATGGTAGGGGAAGTGAATTACCTCATAGGCCAATGTCTACTCTTTCAAATTGAAATCCTTCTGCAGACATGAAGAAACTAAATTCTTGAATTATCATAAATTATGAATCTTTAATATTGAGGCAATTTTTCTCACATAGTGATTAAGGATTATCTATCTTAAGCTCTTAAATCCTTTCCCTCATATAGACGCTTTTTGACGCTTCTGCAGCAGACAGCTTTGAAAACATAGTGACAAAAGAAGAAATTGCTCAAAACAACCAATTTCTCCTTTTGACACAATGTTTTCCACTTTTAGTCATAGGTTATCCATTCAATTATAGAGATATTCTATATTTTGACAAAATATGTTCAAAGTCGTCTGCTGCAGAATTGTCGTATGAGGGAAAGGGTTAAGTGTTGAACAGTCCTCTATACTTTAACCCTTTCCCTCATATAGACGCTTTCTGACGCGTCTGCAGAAGATACCTGTTTGAATAAATGATGACAAAAGAAACAAGAGGCCCATGAGGGCCTATGCTCTACTGGTATGGTTCTTTGGTCATTTTCAATCCAGAGTATGTATGTATGGTGAAGATCGGATAGTAAATGGAGGCTCTTTTGTTTTCACAAGCTGTATTATAGTAATTTTTACAATTTCATGGGCCATAATCCAGTCTTGCATTGGCGGATCTGGCTGGTTTTCAAAAGGAACCAAGCTCTAATCAGTATTTAACTACTATCTAAGTTTGGTGAAGATCAGATAGTAAATGGAGCCTCTATTGTGTTCACATGCTCAATTATAGCAATTTGGACAATTTCAAGGGCCATAATCCAGTCTTGCATGGGCGGATCTCGCTGGTTTTCGAAAGGAACCAAGCTCTCATGGATATCTAACTACTGTATAAGTGTGGTTGAGATACAATCAAAAGTGAAGACTGTATCGTGTTAACAAGCTCTTTTATAGCAATTTTGACCATTTTAAGGGCCATAATCCAGTCATGCATGGGCGGATCTGGCTGGTTTTCGAAAGGAACTGAGCTCTCATGGATATCTAACTACTGTATAAGTTTGGTTGAGATACAATCAAAAGTGAAGACTGTATCGTGTTAACAAGCTCTTTTATAGCAATTTTGACCATTTCAAGGGCCATAATCCAGTCATGCATGGGCGGATCTGGCTGGTTTTCGAAAGGAACCGAGCTCTCATGGATATCTAACTACTGTATAAGTTTGGTTGAGATACAATCAAAAGTGAAGACTGTATCGTGTTAACAAGAAATTGTTTACGGACGGACGCACACACGACGGACAAATCGCCACGACATAAGCCCTTCTGGCCTTTGGCCAGTAGAGCTAAAAATTGCTCAAGACAAGCAATTTCTCCTTTTGTCACCATGTTTTCAACTCTATTCCATTATTGTACTTTCATTTAAAGGGAGATCCCAACTGTTTTCAGGTATGTCTGCTGCGGATTTGATGAATGTGGGAAAGGGTTAACCCTTTCCCTCATATAGACGCTTTCTGACGCCTCTGCAGCAGACAGCTTTTTGAAAACATAGTGACAAAAGAAGAAATTGCACAAAACGTGCAATTTCTCCTTTTACCACAATGTTTTCCACTTTTTGTCATAGGTTATCCATTTAATTATAGAGATTTTCTACTTTTTGTTAAAATATGTTAAAAGTCGTCTGCTGCAGAATTGTCGTATGAGGGAAAGGGTTAAGGAAAACTGTCCCAGTCACCAGGGCCTAGTAGTCATGTTTTCAAGGTATCACTAATTTCAACAATTTTGGTAGAGGGTCGGTAGAGGGTCACTATAGGAACATAAGGAATGAAACTGGGACAGTGGTATGGGTAAAGATGTTTTAAAAATGTTTTCATATTTTTAGCAGTGACGACCATCATGTTCAGTGATCATTAACCCCTTTCCCACATAAAACAATATTTCAGCAGACAACTTTGAAACCATTAAGTCTAAAATATGGAAACTCTCTATCATTGAAAGCACAATTTATTGATAAAGTTTTGACAAAAGGAGAAACTCTTCATTAAGAGCAATTTCTCCATTTGTCTCAATATTTTTAAAAGTCTTCTGCTGCAGAGGCATCAGAGAACGTCTATATGTTGAAAAGAGTTAAAAGAAAATTTGAACAATCTTGGTAGAGGGTCACCTAAAGAACAGGCCAGTACTTTTGGACAAGAACATTTTAGCCCTTTCCCACATACGACAAATCTACAGCAGAAGACTTTGAAAACATAGTGACAGCAACCCTTAAAAATCTCCATAAAAAAAAGCTTAATTGTTAAATAAAGTTGAAAACATTGTGGCCAAAGGTGAAATTGCTCATGATGAGCAATTTCCCCTTTGGCCACAATGTTTTCAAAAGACGTCTGCTGCTATTGCGTCAAAATGCGTCTGCAGTTGGGAAAGGGTTAATGTGAAATTTCACTAAGAACCTCAAACAAAGACACGAAGACTTGAAACAAAAAGATGTGAGTTGTGCCTTTTTCCTAACACAGATATTTCATTTATTATAAACATAGGCTGAAAAGGAGAAATTACATAGCCAGTTGCATACATGATGAACAATTTTGATGTCTTCCTTATCCAGAATATTTTCACATACTACAGTTACCAACATCATCGAATTGACAAATTGATTGTATCCTTATTGGATCATGAGCATGAATGGAATGATATTGAAACGCTTTAAGAGTGGATTGGAAATTACTGCTCTGATTGAAACATTCATAATGATAGAAACAATCCAATAATGAACAACATATCAATATTTTTTATATGAATTAATTTTGGACCTAATTGTTAAGAGGACTGATATATTATGGATTTGCAAATCAAGAAAGAATTAAACAGTAAATGGCATAGACAAGGTCAATCAATCATAGACCCTGGTGATAATAGATCATCAAATAAAAACTTCAAAAGAATATTTAATTTAGAATTGTGTAGATCATTTATTTTGAACCATTTATCAGGTCTTAATATAATCACTCGGTCAAACAAAGGCAAGTATGTTGAACTGGCAATATATTAATAGCAAGAGGCCCAAGAGGGCCAGTATTGCTCCACTGCCATTAGGCAAAAATTAAATCTCCAAACAGCACAGCCCCGTCGTTGCCATGCTTTTTGACCAATCACGATGGCTTGAACGAATCTCGTAGTGTCACCCAAGGAAAATTTCTTCAAAATTATTTGAAAATTGGCCAAATAAATTAGGAGGAGAATATTTTTTAAAGTTTTCACTAAAGCCAATAGCCCCCCTAGCAGCCATTTTTTAAAACCAATCAACATGGCTTGGTGGAATCTGATAGAGTCATTGACAATCAACATGGATTGAAGAAATCTGATAGAGGGTGACCCAAGTTTTCACTATAGCTATATAAGGCAAAATAGCCTTGCCCCCTGGCGGCCATATTTTTTACCAATCAACATGGCTTGAAGGAATCCGATAGAGGGTCATCCTAAGAACATTTCTACAAAATTATTTGAAAATTGGCCACACTTTCAGAAGATTTTCTCTATAGCCATATAAGGCAAAACAATAGCCCCACCATCTGGCGGCCATGTTTTTTTGACCAATCAGCATAGCTTTAAGGAATCTGAAAAAGGGTCATTCAAAGAACATTTCTTTAACATTATTTGAAAATTGGCCTAACAGTCTTTGATGAGAACAATTTTAAAGTTTTGTCTTTTGGTTGTCATGGAAACCAGAATTTTTGTATTGATCCAGAAATGTTGAAGGAATTTAGGAGAGGACATTGAGAGGATGCTTCATATGAAGTTTCATCCCAATTAGCCAAGTGGTTAGGGAGAAGATGTCGTTTGAAGCAAACTGTTGACGCACAGATGCAAGCATGTATGCATGACAGACAATTCGCCATGACATATGCTCGACTGGCTGAAATGGGAGCTAAAAATGTATGATGATTTCTAATAAAAGGAAATGTGGTGTGCACGCTAGATGGTATGTTTATATTTTATATTTTGAATAAGTGTAGAAGTGTCACCAAAGGAATGTTAGTGCAAAATTAATTTCAAATTGGGCAAGTACGTGTGCACAAAATGTTTTAAATGTTTCCTTTCTAAATAAAGTTTTGCATGAAATTAAATTGTTTAAACAACTTTAAATGATAAACACATAAGGTATGTTCCTTTTAAATTATTTTAAAATGTATTCATTGATGGAGGAGGAGGAAAAGGTGTTTGAACATGTGTGAAGGTGAGTGAGTGAGTGATCACAATAACACTTCCTGCACTTTGTGCTCCAGTCACAGTCAACAGATACAACAAATCTGCAGCATATGACTTTGAAAACATGCTGACAAAAACCGTGAAAAATATCAATAAAAGCCTAATTATTAAATAAAGTTGAAAACATTATGGCCAAAGGAGAAATTGCTCTTCATGGCCACAATGATTTCAAAAGTCGTCTGCTGCTATTGCATCAAAATTAAGAGCTCTGTTTGAACGAGAGTACCTGGTTTCGGTGGTATGTTGTCCACATCTACATTCAACATTTTGGGCCATGCTCTCTGTCTGAGTTCGTCTGTCACAAATCCCCCACTACTGATGGCAAACTCACGGAGTTTGGACTCCACATCCCTGGGATTCTCATTTAGTACCTGCAAAATCTTCTCTTTCTTTTCTTTGTACATACAATCTGAAAAAAGCATAATGGTTGAATTGATAAATCCGATAAATAATATATTTAACCCTTTCCCACATACAACAAATCTGCAGCAGATGACTTTGAAAACAATTAGAGAAGAAAAAGTGAAACTCTTTATATATATAATATTTGTCTGTATTAGAAAAGGGTAATAAACAATTTAAAACTTATCTACTGTGCATGTTTCGTTTTGTTTAATATATTTGTTTATTTCACCCTTTCCCGCAAACATCTGCACCAGACAACTTTGAAATCATAAAAGCAAAACTGTAGAAACTTTTCATAAATGAAATTATAATTATTGAATAGAGTTGAAAACATTGTGACAAAAGGAGATATTGCTCAAAAGGAGCACTCTCTCCTTTTGCCACAATGTTTTCAAAGTCCTCCTCTGCAGATGCATCAATATTTACCTCATACGGCAATTCTGCAGCAGACGACTTTGAATGTATTTTGTCAAAACATAGAAAATCTCCATAATTGAATGGATCACCTATGACTTAAAGTGGAAAACATTGTGGCAAAAGGAGAAATTGCACGTTTTGTGCAATTTCTTCTTTTGTCACTATGTTTTCAAAAAACTGTCTGCTGCAGAGGCGTTCGAAAGCGTTTATATGAGGGAAAGGGTTAAGATTGGATATATAGTCACATGACCTAGAAACCCCCGAAAAAGATATTGCGCAGTCAGATTGCACGATGCATGTTGTCTCATTATCATGACCATATCTCCCACTTGAAAATCCTATTTAGGATTAAAAAAAATTAAACAAGAGGACCAAGATGGACCTAAGTTGATCACCGGAGTGATGGAAAAGTAGTAAATGTGTAATTGTTAATGCCAGCTAAATGTTTAATCAAGAGTGAAAGCTAAAAGTAATAATCATGAACTGT
Organism: Serripes groenlandicus; assembly: GCA_031761405.1. Lineage (NCBI taxonomy): Eukaryota > Metazoa > Mollusca > Bivalvia > Cardiida > Cardiidae > Serripes > Serripes groenlandicus. Next base: position 10,190,992 of record JASEVX010000017.1, read on the forward strand.
TGAACTAATTACACAAAAATAACAAGGGTAGCTAGCCCCAGTTCTTTGCGACCAATTAATATGACAATTTCATATAAGGACGTTTTTCAAAATTAATTTGAAATCAGGAGAATAATTTTAAAATCGTGTCTTTTAACCCCCAATTTCTTCTGCTCTCCAGCAGCCATGTTCTTCAACCAATCACAGGGCCTTTTTTCCAGAAATTGGGAAGAGGCCTTAGCCTTTCATTTTGGGAAATTTTAGCGCGATTTTTTGCCAAATTGGGAAAAATTAGACATATAACATGTGGCTATATAAATAGTCCTTTTTACAATAACTTAAGACTTTTGGTTTATATAATGCAATTAAACAATCATATTACCGTAAACAAGACAAATATATATGTTAATAGTGTATTCCACTTCACTTCACTTAAAAAAAAAAAATTTTTTTTTTTTTTTAGATTTTGGGAAATATTTTTTTCCAATTGGGAAAAAAACAACGTTTTTTCAATTGGGAAGACACCGTTTAACGGCGTCACTTATATAAGGTAAAAAGGCCCTGAATCATTGTAGCTTGTATAATTTTGAAAACTATTTGCAGAGGGTCTTAAGGAACATATGTGTCAAATTATCTTGTAATCAGATAACTCAGAATCGGAGGAAACTTGAAAGCTTTTTCAACATACAACAAATCTGCAGCAGACGACTTTGAACATATTTTGCCAAAAAATAGAAAATCTTTATAATTGAATGGATAACCTATGACTTAAAGTGAAAAACATTGTGGCAAAAGGAAAAATTGCTCGTTTTGAGCAATTTCTTCTTTTGTCACTATATTTTTAATAAGCCGTCTGCTGCAGAGGTGTCAGAAAGCGTTTATATGAGGGGAAGGGTAAACCCTTTCCCACATACAACAAATCTGCAACAGACGGCTTTGAAAACATCTCAACAATAATATGGAAAATCTACCTAAATGAGGACATACTTATTGAATAGATCTGAAAACATTGTGTCAAAAGGAGAAATTGCTTGTTTTGAGCAATTTCTTCTTTTGTCCCAAAGCTTTCAAAAGTCGTCTGCTATGGAGGCGTCAGAAAGCATCTTTATGTGGTTAGGGTTAAAGAAATTATGTGGAGGGTCACTGAATGAGCATTTCTACTAAATTAATATGAAATAAGACAAGGAAAAAGGAATTCTTATGTACACAGGAGTTGAAATATAAAGCCTTCGGCTTAGGTGATCTAAAATATTTTGAAGCAGACAAAGTATATTCACATGACCTGGAGTCTAGAAACATAAAGAAGGACCTTGATCATGATCAGCATTTTGAACATCATCTAATCACATCTCTGCCAATAGGTGATCTAAAATGTTTTGGAGCAGACAAACTCACAAAGTATTTTGACATGATTAGAGTCTAGACTAGAGACCTTAAGAAGGACCTTGTCCATGATCAGCAATTTGAACATCATCTGATCTCTGCCAATTCATTTGAAAATCAGAAAATAGGATACAATTCAATGCTCCAATGCCATTTATTTCAGACTAGGTAGACAAAAGATCCCCAAGTATTAACTACCAATAACGTAAGATTGCATATACAATTTTCAGTCTGGACAATTTCTCTTATTTTATTAACACAACATACAGTTTATTTGATTCAGAAATAAACATCTTTTGTTTTCAAAAGACAAAAGTGGTATGTACCAGCAAAGCTCTAGATAAGGGACATTTTACATGTTCTAGAATCCCTATTTGACATTCAAAGCCTATGTTGTGGGCACTCAAACGAATCCACTCAATGAGACGATTCTTTTGAGTACCACTACCACAACATAGGATTTGGTTGAGCAATAAGAGAAATAGTGTGGGGAAAAGACCTGTTCACTCCCTCTTATCTAGTCCTCCTTACCAGTGAAAGGGTTGATGGCCTGGTTGATCGTGATTGCCTATGAGCACCGAGCTCATACTAAGAAAATGATATAACAGGTACCATGTGACATGTACATATTTTAATAAGATAAACCCTTTCCTTAATTAATACACAGCGGTCATGGTGGAAACTGGAATAAGGCACTTTTCCTAGCCTAGTACCGGTTTCTTTACCCAGAATCGTAAATAAGTGAACTGCCGCTGTGATATAATTGAAATAATGTTGAAAAAGGAGTAAAACCCCAATAAAATAAATAACAATTCCTCAGGCTTAAAACACCTCTTCAGTAAATGAATTTTGAAAACATTGTGACAACATTAATGTTATAGTCAATTAAATTGATGATAAGCATTTTCCTAACACATATCACATGTGGCGCCTCTGAAACAGTATTAATATTGTGGAAAAAGGAGATATTTACCATAATAACCAATTTCTCTTCTTCCAAAAATGTTTAGCTTAATTTTTCAACAATTAATTTGAATACAAATCTATGCCTTTATCCTCAGAGCTCTAGATAAGGGGTGTATTACATGTTTAATTGTTTTAAAATCATAATATGTCCTCCAAAACCTAAGACAGTTCTTTTGAGTACCCACAACTCAAGCTAGAGGGTCAAGAAGATGCATATCTACCCTTAAAATGCCTTAATCTAGAGCTCTGCTGAAAATGCAAGGCAGTCTTCAGATGGAATAAATGAAGGCAAATGGCCACTCAACCCTTTCCCTCATATAGATGCTTTCTGACACCTCTGCAGCAGACCGCATTTTGAAAACATAGTGACAAAAGAAGAAATTGCTCAAAACGAGCAGTTTCTCCTTTTGCCACAATGTTTTCCACTTTAAGTCAGAGGTTATCCATTCAATTATAGGAATTTTCTATTTCTTTGAGAAAATATGACCAAAGTCGTCTGCTGCACAATTGAGGGAAAGGGTTAACAAATACATACAGGTGGTCACTTATTGACTTGACCCTTTCACTCATACAGCAAATCATTATCTGCCACAATGGACTTTGGACAATGGACTTTAAAAACAACTAGGAATAAATATGGAAAATCTCTTTAAATTATTGTTTACTTGTTTAATAGACTTGACCACATTGTGGCAAAAGGAGAAATTGCTCATTATTAACAATTTCTCATGTGTCGCAATGTTATCAAACGTTCTGAGCTGCAGGTGTGTCAAAATGTGACTGTCGTACAATGACCGAAGATAAAGAAATGAAAAACATTTTCATCTGAATCTCATCAAACAGATCTGATTCCATTAAGATTCCAGCTAAAAGTGGTGATAAATATTATATAAATTCTGTCATTTTTAACAGGATACTACCTTTTTCTGAAGTCCTTTTTTCCTTTGATGATTGAATTTGATCATCTGTTGGATCATAATGACCGTGGTCTTCTTCTTTTGTCATATCAATTCATCAATAGCACGGTTTTGTCGTAAATGTCAAATTTCTAAAATATGCAATTTTGCAACATAATCTTTTATGTTGACACCGTGTAATTTTATTATTTCACCGGCTGCTTATATCATTGTTAACATATATTGTGAAGACAGAAATAAAACTTAAAAATTAAGGTTTTCTGCCTTTCAACGATCTACTTGTATTAATGGCATAACATGGTACATTTTTTGTCTGAAATTAGAGGAAGAAATTATTTAACAAATTATTTTATTATTTATATTTTCGTAAATTAGTACCCTAAGCGATATTTTTTAAGACAATTACTTCCTGATGAAAACATGTCTCCAAAACCTCGACTACGTCGGTCACAAAGCGTGAACAAAGTGGAAGAAATCAATGATGAAATTAAAAAACAAAAAGCAAAGCCACAGGGGAAAACGTGAGTTTTTATTTTATTTAAATCAATTTAAATGTTTTGTATAATTTGACCGCAAAATCGTTATAGATTATGCCCCTTCATTTGCTTCCTTAAATTACCGGATCTATTTTTAGTTCCATGTACACGCGTCATCCATGCGTGTGACATTTGTAAGTACACTGCACAAGTGTTCCTTAAATGGTAGAAATGAACAAACAGTTGTTGCATCACGTGACGATATCATGTCTGTAAATAAACCCTGTGTTTTGACTAGCACAGTCCTTGTTACCTGATCAGTTACAAAAGTGTTCTTGCCATCATCTGTTGATTTAAATTATTTTATGGCTTTTGCTATATATATATCAAGACATTTCACTAAATTTATATCAATGGAAGTTTACAGTTATAATTGGAATGTGTTAAGATAAATTATTGTTGCACTTTTGTTGTTTAATAATTAAAAAAAAGACACCGATATTTTTATTTGGAGGAAAATAACATTTTTTTTTTTATAAATTATAATATGGCTAGTAGCTATTTTTCAAAAAAATATCAACGTTGCCACCAGTTAATCCAACAAGCGATAATGATTCTGACTGCTAAGGTGGAAGAAGATAACAGATCTGAAAATGTTGACAGAGCAGGAAAGTGCTTTGACAGTGATGACAATTTTGTTAGGAAACGTAAATGTGAATCTGTTTTCAAGAACACTTCAAAACAATTATTAACTGATGGAAGTGAATCAACAGATTCTCAGAAACCCACAAATAACTTAACTGACTCTAAGAAAGTGAGAGAGAACACAGATAAGTCAGCTGATGAAAGACATCAAAATGATTCTTGTGAGAACTGTGATAAAATGCAACATGCATCTCCAAAAATGCAAGTGTACAATAAAAGACAGGAAGACAATTTGCTTAAAAACTCCAGTATTAGGGCAGCTTTATTTGATTTATCACCAACATGGATCAAATCCTTCATTCAAGATCCAGAATATGTTATTATTGAAGAAAAACTTAAATCATCAGAGTAAGTATATATATATACCTATGTTAAAACTCTGTTAGCTTCTGATTTGACCATTTCCTATATATCGAGGGCTTGGCGTGAAACGGTTGTAACTAAAATCCTATTTTGAAAACCCTGGTTTGGGGGCAATTTTGACCCCTTTGTAAACAATGCAAATTTAGGTGCCATTGCTCAGAACGAGCAATGGCACCTAAATTTCAATTGTTTACCAAGCAGGGCTTTTTTTCCTTATATAAAACGGGCCGTTTAACGGCCCCTTTCCCCCGGAAAATAAGCATAGTTTTTCCCCTAAAAATATAAATTCCCCTAGGAAAAAAAAAAATTTTTTTTTTTTTTTTTTTTTTTTCATATTTAATTTTTGTAACATTAGCTTAAATCTCATTTATCTTTCCACAATGAACAGAATACAATTTGACTCGAGGTGTAGGCTTGGTGCTGAAATACTTGATATTTTGATGAGAATTAAAGTTGCTGATGTTGTTGCCCCTAGAGAATATGACCCAAAAACTGCTGTGACAACATGGATGTTGTCTTGACTAATTCAGAAAAGACCCCATACTTTGCCATATGGAGCCAGAAATTGAAACACAGTTTCTAGACTATGTTGTATATCTGACAGTCTCAGCAGCTTCTTTTCACAGCATGTTTTGGACCATGTTTACATTACATTCATGATTGACCATAACAGTGTATTGCACTATTGTAGTTCACATTGTGTTGCTTAAAGTTAAAGTTCTAATAAGTTGTTTTCTCATTTAGCAAGTAACAAAAAATAGCACTTGCGAAAAAATGCAAGTAGAAAATCTTGCTAATTTCGACCCTTGACAGTGGTATAGTTTAAGTGAACTGGATTATGACAATCTAGTGTAGGAGTTCAAGAACATGAACAATAGACAGATGGCCTTGTAATGATAAAAGTTAAACATGCACATTATACTAGTTTACAATTTTTCCCCTTTTTTCTAAAACGCCGCGAAATTTTCCCCTTCTCAAAGGCCCCAGGCCCCTTCCCCTTTTTCAGAAAAAAACCCCTGCCAAGAAAAAAGATTTAACACTTATAAAGACTTGATGGCGAGGTGATGAACCTTGGTAAAAAAAAATAACAATTTTAGTTACAACCGTTTCATGCCAAGCCCTCGATATGCATACACATCTGTATCTTCTACCCAGAGCTCTAGATAAGCCTTCAAAGGGGCGTTTTGCATGATCTAAAATCCTTAACCAGAGGCGTCAGAAAGCGTCTATATGAGGGAAAGGGTTAATTTATCCTCTTACCCCAAGTTGTGGGTACTCAAAAAGAATCGTCTCAGTGAGACCCACAACATAGGGTTCACTTTAATAAACATAGAGAAATTGTGGAAAAAAGAGTTGAATACCCCTCCTGATCTGAACCTCTGCATAACAAGACGACTTTCAGTGTTCCTGTTCAGGGGTGGCAAAATGCATTGCCCGTATTGCCCAGCTTGTCCCAGAGCCTGTACGGACAAGTGAAAGTGCAAAACAGCATTTTGAAAAAACGGACAAGTAAGTCAAAATCATATTTCGCCACCCCTGCTGTTGATATAAAATGTGTGCGAAACACCACATCTATAGAAATAGAACCAAATTTATAGCAGAGTATTTGCATGCATGCACATTTTTCTAGAATAATGACGAATAAGTTATCAATATCTCTTACTTAATCTTTTATAAATCCCTTTTGAAAATCTGACACTTTAAATAAATAGCAATGTTCACTGTCTTGCTGCATGCAAGTGGAGACTTATGCAAACTTAACCCCCTTTCCCACATACATCAAATTTACAGCGGAAGACTTTGAAAACATTGAGTCAAAACAATGGAAACTCTATAAATGAAAGAACAATTATCGAAAGATTGAAAACATTATGGCAAAAGGAGAAATGGCTTATTATCAGCAATTTAATGCCTTTTGTCGTAATGTTTTCAAAGAAGTAGTCTGCTGCATAGGCATCAGAAAGCGTCTGTTTATGGGAAGTGAATTATTTATAATAGTGTGTCAGGCGTTAAATTCATAACATAATTACATTGCACATATCTTTAACCCTTTCCCTCATATAGACGCTTTCTGACGCCTCTACAGCAGACGGATTTTTGAAAACATAGTGACAAAAGAAGAAATTGCACAAAACGTGCAATTTCTCCTTTTGCCACAATGTTTTCCACTTTTTGTCATAGGTTATCCATTCAATTATGGAGATTTTCTATGTTTTGACAAAATACGTTCAAAGTCGTCTGATGCAGAAATGTCGTATGAGGGAAAGGGTTAAGACTGCAAATCAATCACTCAAGTTAGCAATATGAGGCACCAAAATGTTGGGGTTTGATACAAAAAGTGGGATATAAACCATGTCGGAATAATCCAGGCAGTTTATAGCCGATAAAGTCTTAACCCTTTCCCTCATACAACACTTCTGCAGCAGACGACTTTGAACGTATTTTGTCAAAACATAGAAAATCTCCATAATTGAATGGATAACCTATGAAAAAAAGTGGAAAACATTGTGTCAAAAGCAGAAATTGCACGTTTTGTGCAATTTCTTCTTTTGTCACTATGTTTTCAAAAAGCCGTCTGCTGCAGAGGCGTCAGAAAGCGTCTATATGAGGGAAAGGGTTAACCAGTCTCCTTCATGTCATGTTGATTGATCCAAATTCATGGCCACGACAGGGTGGGGCTAACTTACTATTTATACCCAAAGTAGAATCTTTTCGAAATATTTGTCTGGTTATTGCAAAGAAGAAGGGACAATTTCTTTTGAGCACTTTTCTAGAAAAATGTATTGCAATAATCTCACAAATGACGAGGCTTATACTATACAGAGCTCTTGTTAACCCTTTCCCTCATACGACAATTCTGCAGCAGACGACTTTAAACGTATTTTGCTAAAAGATAGAAAATCTCTATAATTGAATGGATAACCTATGACTAAAAGTGGAAAACATTGCGGCAAAAGGAGAAATTGCTTGTTGTGAGCAATTTCTTCTTTTGTCACTATGTTTTCAAAAAGCTGTCTGCGTCAGAGGCGTCAGAAAGCGTCTATATGAGGGAAAGGGATAAGGGGCGTTTTGCATGTTCTAAAATCTTTATTTGACCCTCTAACCCTATGTTGTGGGTACTCAAAAGAATACTTTTGAGTACCCACAACATAGGGTTTCCTTTTATAGTGAGAGAGAAATGCATTGTGGGGAAAAAAGCTGAGACTGGACCTCTGATCTGTATTTTGACAATTGTTTATTTGCAGAGTACACAAACACGCAGATTCGCTGTTCAGCACTTCAAGCGGCTTTACCAACTACAGAGGATTGCTGAATTTATGTATTATTTTATTGGTAAGACGAGTTAGAAATTCATTTTAAGCTTGTAGGGACTGTGTCCCAGGTTCCTTATCCCTTAACCCTTTCCCTCATACGACAATTCTGCAGCAGACGACTTTGAACATATTTTGTAAAAAAATAGAAAATCTCTATAATTGAATGGAAACCTATGACTAAAAGTGGAAAACATTGCGGCAAAAGGAGATTTCTCCTTTTGTCACTATGTTTTCAAAAAGCCATCTGTGCAGAGGCGTCAGAAAGCGCATATATGAGGGAAAGGGTTAACCAACTACAGGCACTTAATGCAGCAAGCCATTTTCAATGCAGCTGCAGCAGACAACTTTTGAAAGCATTGTGGCAAAGTGTGAAATTATTCTAAATAAGAAATTTCCTCTTTTGCTACAATTTGTTCAACTGTTTTCAATAATTTAACTTTCCTTACCATAATCATTTATAGAGATGATCCATACAATTTATTTGCATAGATGTTTTCAATTTTATTGTATGTGGGAAAGGGTTAGCCAGTTGCATTGTAACCAAGATATTGGTGTTGGCTGGGTTAACTTAGCAACAGTTTTTGATAAACTGTCAATCTGCCAATAGAGGAGTTTTGTTAATTTTCTTCACATCTTTTTAGCTCACCTGTGCTCAAGGTGACGTCAAAATTTGCCTTGTTAACGCTCTTCAGGCCAAATTTTGCATCCAATCTTCATAAAAGTTATTCAGAACATACATCTCCATCAAGTTTTGGCCAAATATGAAACTGGCACATGTGAGATCAAAAACTAGTTCGCAAGGTCAAATTGGAGGAAAATCTTTTTAACACTCTACAATTCTTGCTAACACTAGACTTATGCAGACTACAATTTTTTGTCTCAGCTAGGTCACTAGCCTAGATGTAGGTCAAATTGAAGGAGATTTTTATTAACACGCTGAGAGCCGTATTTTTTATTTGAGCATGTTGAAACTTTGTCAAAATGTGTGTTTTGAAGGCAATAGTTCAACTGACCACAAAATGAGTTATTGTGATTGACTATGGTGTTGGCATAACTCAGGTGGCCCTCTTATTTATTGGCAGGTATCATCTAATCATAACAATTCTAATCCTGTTTTCACCAAACTTCATATCTAGTAACATTGCCTTGCTCGTGACTCTCAAGTGTTTAAAGACCATGATTTTAGTCAATCTTTGCCAAATAATCTTTAATAACTAGAGCTTTCCACAAATTCATGTGCATAAACAGAAGCGGTCGATGTGGAGTGTCCTTTGGTAAGGGTGTGAAGGCACTTTCCTAGCCTAGTACTGGTTTGTTTACCCAGGAATTGTGATATAACTGAAATAATGTTGGAAACGGCTTAAAACACAAATAAAACAAATACACACTCAATAAAATCCGTCTTTCTCAAACAAGATGATCCTTTTTACACAACAAAGTATTTCACTGTTGCAGAGCTCTAGATAAGGGGCGTTTTTCATGTTCTAAAATCCTTATTTGACCTTATAACCCTATGTTGTGGGTACTCAAAAGAATCGTCTCAGAGAGACAATTCTTTTGAGTACACACATCATAGGGTTTGGTTGTATGATAAGAGAGATATTGTGGGGAAAAGAGCTGTATACGCATCCTTATCTGAACCTTTGCCATTGGTACAAATACAGAATGGTCTCATTGAGTGTTTGCTTGGGAAGATTGGTGTGCGAAAACCAGGAAACATATGAGAAGGTGAACTAGCTGCCGTGATATGACTGAGAAATTGTTAAAAACGGCGTTAAACCCCAATCAATCATAACAAAACGGCGTTAAACCCCAATCAATCAATCTCATTGAGTGTTTGCTCTGAAAACATGAAATGTTCCCCTTACCCACATCTCTTGTGATTTATAACCTGAAAATGCAAAGACTTTGATTTATTGACACATGTCTTTACATTATCCCTTTCCAGTTTCCCACATACAGACGCTTTCTGACGCCTCTTCATCAAACCTCTGAAATATTTCTTCCACAATGATTTCAACTCTTCTCAATAAATGTCATTCATTTATAAAAAAGTTTCCATATTTTTGTCAAGATCATTTCAAAGTCATTTGTGGCAGATTTATTGTATGTGGGAAAGGGGGTTGAACTTGACCTAATTTTTACCTGATTTTACTCAATAGATATTTGTTACTGATAACAGACCCTAGGCAATCAAATTTAATGTAAAAAAAAATATGTTTTCAGAGCTCTAGATTAGGCGCTTTTTTCATGTTCTAAAATTCTTATTTGACCATATAACCATATGTTGTGGGTACTCAAAAGAATCGTCTCACTGAGACGATTCTTTGGAGTACCCACAACATCGGGTTTGCTAATAATAATAAGAGAGATATTGTGGTTAAAGAGCTGAATACCCCTCCTTATCTGGACCTATGTGTTTTATATCAGAGGTGTAAATAAAGATGATAATACAGGGCTTTCATAGACTTTAAAAATGGTAGTAAAGGTGCTCAGAATTGTGGGCTTAGCATTATGACTGACTTTCTGGTGTCAGGATAAATGTAACAGTAGAACTGGTAACTTACACAAGTGATGCCATGATATAACTGAAAAATTATTGAAAGTGGCATCAAACACTATACAAACAAACAAGCAAACAAATTTTAGGTGTTACCACACAATTTCAAATAATGATTCAAGAACATGAAATTCAACCTTATCTGGAGCTCTGACTTATTGATAGTAAAGACTAAGATTTCCTTGTGCAATCATACCTCTTGATTAATTAACTCTTTCCCACCTATAGATTCATTCTGAAGCAGACGATATTTGAAGTCATTGGGGCTAAAGAGGAAATTGCTTATTATGAGGAGTTTCCCCTTTTGTTACACTGTTTCCAACTCTATCCATTCATAAGACTTTTATTGCATGAGATTATCCATATCTTTGCCTTGATAGTTAAAAAGTCGCCAGCTGAAGAGTTGTTTAATGTTGAAAAGGGGATAAGGGTTTCAAATATCATATCAGGTTAACCCTTTCCCACCTGCAGACGCAATAATAGCAGACGACTTTTGAAAACATTGTGGCCGAAGGTGAAAATGGTCATGATGAGCAATTTCACCTTTGGCCACAATGTTTTCCACTTTATTTAACAGTTAAGCTGTCTTTCATGGAGATTTTTCAGGTTTTTGTCACTATGTTTCCAAAGACGTCTGCTGCAGATTAATTGTATTTGGGAAAGGGTTAAAGAGTACTACGGGTAGTATTGCATACAGAAGGTCATTGTCATCATAATAGCATGGTGATATTCCAACTTGAACTTGACCTTCAATACCAGAGAAAAGATACATACTTTATCAGTATACCTTTATCCAATAGCCTGGTTTAAGGACGCCTCCTCAGACATGTGAAGGTCGGAGCTTGAATCTCATTAGCGGACACTCATTGCTTGAACCTAGTCGGCAACAAAACTTAAAACATGGTTGCAAAAGTGATATAACTGAAACATTGTTGAAAGTGGTGTAAACACTAAACATCAACTTTGATATGTAGCCATATTTCATGTTTTAACTTTGTAAAGTTGGTCTTCCGATGGGAAGAAAGTCAGTAAAACACTTTATATCATTATTACACTTTAATTATCAACTTTGATTTGTAGCCGTTTTTCATGTTTTAGATTAAATAATTCCAGTATTATCTGCCATATGTTTATTGTAGTTGGGAAAGGTTTTTTAAATGATAATTGAGGTGTGGTTTAACTAACCCTTTCCCGCATATAGCTGCTTTCTGACGCCTCTGCAGCAGACAGCTTTTTGAAAACATGGGTACAAAAAAAAAGAAATTGCTCAAAACGAGAAATTTCTCCTTTTGCCACCATGATTTCAACTCTATTCACTAATGATACTTGCATTTATAGAGATTTCCCATATTTTTATTTGCTGTTTTCAAAGTTTCCTTCTCCTCTACATATTCAGAGTTTCTTTAACCCTATCCCACATAAAACAAATCTGCAGCAGCGACTTTGAAAAGATTTTTGAAAAAATGAGAAAAATCTCTATAAATAATAGTATAATAAATGAATAAAATTGAAAACACTGTGGCAAAAGGAGAAATTGCTTGTTTTGAGCAATTTCTTCTTTTGTCGCTTTGTTTTCAGAAAGCGTCTATATGAGAGAAAGGGTTAACTTTCATTGTACAACAAACTCTTAATAACTGTGGGACTATTTTTACTTAACTTTCTCCAATCAGTCTGTTAAACTGCTATTCAAACAAAAAACAAGTAGGTTAGATAAAGTACTTTTTTCTACTATCAAATGAAATGGTCCACATATCAAGATTCACAATTTCACACATACAACAAATCTGCAGCAGACAACCTTGAAAACATCTGGACAAAAATATTGAGAATGTCAATTAAAGGGAAGTGTGATAATTGAAAACATTGTGGAAAATGGCAAAATTGCTCATGATGACCCATTTCTCTATTTGGCCACAATGTTTTCAAAAGTCGACCGCTGTAGAGACGTCAGAAGGCGTCTATATGATAGAAAGGGTTAAGAGCTGAACACAGATAACAGGGGTCATGGCGAATGAGGTGATCAGCATAATTTCAGGACGGCTCCTGATAAGGTAAACTTTTGACACCCTGCAGCAATCTCAATCTGAAAAATATTGTCAGAAAAGGGGTCATTTTGCATCGTGAGCAATTTTTCCCCCCCAGAATGTTCTCAACAGTCACCTGGTGCAGATTCGTCAAAGTCTGTCTATCCCTTACCCTCATACGACAATTCTGCAGCAGACGACTTTGAACGTATTTTGTCAAAACATAAAAAATCTCCATAATTGAATGGATAACCTATGACAAAAAGTGGAAAACATTGTGGCAAAATCTTTGTGCAATTTCTTTTTTTGTCACTATGTTTTCAAAAAGCCGTCTGCTGCAGAGGCGTCAGAAAGCGTCTATATGAGGGAAAGGATTAAATGTGGGAAACGGTTAATGATATCCGTTGTACATGTATAACTGTTTTGCATCAAAAGACAACAGAGGATTCAGGTGATGGAGTTTCGTTCTTCATCACACATTCACGTCAAGTGCTGTTTGCTACCCTATCTATCCCTTTCCCACATAAAGATGCCTTCTGATTCCTCTGCAGCAGAATATCTTTGAAAATATTGTGTCAAAGGGAGGTGTTGCTCATAATGAGGAATTGTTTCTTTTTGTCGAAATGTTCCCAACTCATCAATAGTTATGATGTCATATAGAGATTTTCCAAAATTTTGCTTTGATGTGTCGTCTTCTGCAGATTTGTTGTATGCTATATTTTTGCAAGTATCTGGGTTATTGCATTGACATTTTTGCTTTAGGTTGGGGGAGGGAGGGTATTAAGTGATTTAACCCATTACTTCACACAGATGACAGTTGATGCCTGCTGTTGCAGATGACTTTTGGAAACATTGCAATAAAAGGTGAAATTGCTCAAAACGAGCAATTTCATCTTTTATTGCAATATTTTCAACTCTTTATCAATATAAATCATTCAGTTTTTATACGCCCGTTTTGAAAAAACGGATCATATTATAGTTTTACCTGCGGCATCCAGTATGTTGTCAGCTCAATAACTTTAGAAGCCTTTGTCCAATCATCACCAAATTTAATCAGAATGTGTATTGGGATAATATCTCGGACAAGTTCGATAACTAGCCATATCACTTAAGTCAATCAAGAGTTATCGCCCTTTAATTATAGAAATTACCCAAAATTGGTCTTGTCAGCTCAATAACTTAAAAAGCCTTTGTCCAATCATCACCAAATTTAGTCAGAATGTGTATTGGGATAATATCTCGGACAAGTTTGATAACTAGCCATATCGCTTAAGTCAATCAAGAGTTATCACCCTTTAATTATAGAAATTACCCAAAATTGGTCTTGTCAGCTCAATAACTTTAGAAGCCTTTGCCCAATCATCACCAAATTTAGTCAGAATGTGTATTGGCATAATATCTCGGACAAGTTTGATAACAAGCCATATCGCTTCAGTCAATCAAGAGTTGTCGCCCTTTAATTTTAGAAATTACCTAAAATTGGTCTTGTCAGCTCAATAACTTTAGAAGCTTTCATCCTATCATTACAAAATTTGGTCAGAATGTGTATTTGCATAATATCTCGGACAAGTTCGATAACTAGCCATATCACTTTAGTCAATCGTGACATTTGGCGCTCTTGTTTAGATATGTGAAATTGTTTGTCTGATGATTGTAAAGCAGACGACCTTTGAAAAGCCCTGTGAAGTAATGGGTTAAAGGGATAGTTAATATTCTTGCTATTATTTCAGGTGCTGTCGAATGCTAGACTCTTCTTAGAGAATATAATTAAGTATGGTATCCTGATAGAACCACTGGCATTTATAAAGATATTCCTTAATCAACCACACAGTCCCTCCATACTCAGTCTGGTAGTAGGTAAGTGCTCCTCGTCGTCATTATTATACCCCCCGCAAACAAAGTTTTTGGGGGGGGGGGGGGGGGGGGGGGGGTATATAGGAATCCCCCTGTCTGTCCGTCTGTCTGTCCATATGTCCACATTTCTTGTAAGCACTACTCCTCCTAAACGGCTCAATGAATTTGGTTCAAACTTTACATGAAGGTTACACATCATATGTAGATATGCATGAAGGAAGATCATACACCTCGGATTCTTCCAAGGGGAGATAATTCAACTTAGAGGTTACCTGCGAGGGACTCCTGTGCACATACCTCCACATTTCTTGTAAGCACTACTCCTCCTAAACGGCTCAATGGATTTGGTTCAAACTTTACATGAAGGTTACACATCATATGTAGATACCATTGTGACATGATATTTTTCTATTTGAGTCTGGATTTGAATTTTAAACACAAATGGTAAACAAACATGTCTAACCAAGAACACAATTAAAAATTTAATCAATATTATGTAACATTCGATATTTATTTGATCAGAAAGACATTTGGAATTTCAACAGCAAAGTAGAAACTTTACCATTGTATCCGATGCTTTGGGAGGGGAGCGGGGGTATTCTTCAGTGAGCTTTTCTCACAGTATTTCTAGTTTGAACTTAACCTTTGACATTAACCTTTTCCCTCATGTAATTCTGCAGCAGACGACTTTAAACATATTTTTGTCAAAAAAAAGAAAATCTCTATAATTGAATGGATAACCTACGACTAAAAGTGCAAAACATTGTGGCAAAAGGAGAAATTGCTTGTTTTGAGCAATTTCTTCTTTTGTCACTTTGTTTTCAAAAATCTGTTTGCTTCAGAGGCGTCAGAAAGCATCTATATGAGGAAAAGGGTTAACCTCTTTCTTCATCCAATAAATATGCAACAGACGCCTTTAAAAATATTTATCTAAAGATATATATTTTTCAAATGAAAATATAATTATTGGAAAGTGTTGTAAATATCGTGGGGAAAAGAGCAATTTTTCCTTAAGCATGTTTGCCATCCTTCCAGTTTCTCACAATTTGAAATAAAATAAACCTACTCCCCTGATTGTGAGGTTAAAACTGCTTATTTAAATGAAAAAATTCAAAATATGTACTGGAAATTACTACAACCAAATTCTCAAACATTCACTTATTAACCCTTTCCCTCATACGACAATTCTGCAGCAGACGCCTTTGAACATATTTTGTCAAAATATAGAAAATCTCTATAATTGAATGGATAACCTATGACTAAAAGTGGAAAACATTGTGACAAAAGGAGAAATTGCACGTTTTGTGCAATTTCTTCTTTTATTACTATGTTTTCAAAAAGCCGTCTGCTGCAGAGGCGTCAGAATGCGTATATATGTGGGAAAGGGTTAACTTATCTACACTGATTCAAGGCCCCCTTTCATTGTGTGTTGTTTAACCCTTTCCCACATACAACAAATCTGCAGCAGACGACTTTGAAAACATAGTCACAAAGACCTGAAAAATCTCCATAAAAGATAGCTAAATTGTTAAATAAATTTGAAAACATTGTGGCCGAAGGAGAAAATTCCTCATCATGAGCAATTTCACCTTTGGTCACAATGTTTTCAACAGTCGTCTGCTGCAGGGGCTTCAGAAAGTGTCTGAAGGTGGGAAAGGGTTAATCTCTATTGGTTACATAGAATATTAATTATTTTGTCTCTATCATTTTGTAGGAGCCAATGTGTTCATTCTTGCCATGTTCTACACAGAGAAAGCTCTATACAAGGTAAGTGCACTTTTGTTACACTGGATTTAGGAGAGCTCTAGATAAGGGGCGTTTTGCGTGTTCTAAAATCCTTATTTGACCCCTTTAACGCTATGTTGTGGGTACTCAAAAGAATTGTCTCAGTGAGACAATTCTTTTGAGCTCCCAACAACATAGGGTTTGATTTAATAATAAGAGAAAAATTGTGGGGAAAAGAGCTGAATACCCCACATCTGGACCTGTGATTTAGAATCAAATTTTGATGAGACAATAAATTGTTTTACCTATTTATGCTAAATTCACACCTACATGTACTGATAGATTCTCTCATTCGTTAATGTTGAGGTTTGAGTAGTATTATGGCAAACATCCTAATAAGCTGTCTTTTTTTTGGGGCCTTGAAACTAATTTCGATAGATAGCCTTTATTGCTATAACCATTCTATATTGAAGTTGAATGAGCCATTCCCACATATAGATGCATATTGCTGATCTGTAGCAGACAACTTTTGAAAAATAAAGGCTCTTTATGAACAATTTCTCCTTCTGTCACAATGTTTTCAACTTTTTCAATTTCAATTATACATTCATTTATAGGGATTATCAATATTTGCGCCTAGTTGTTCTTTTTTGTCGGAAAGGGTTAATTATGGCATTTTTATTTCCGATTCGGGGGGCATATAGTTTTTGGCCTGTCTGTCTGTTGGTCTGCACGTCTGTCTGCACAAAAAAAACTTTAACCTTCACCAATGCTTTTGAACCATAACAGGTACGGCTACCATATTTCACATGTGTATTCCTTGTGACATGACCTTTCTGTCAGTACCACATTTTTTGACCTTGCGACCTTGACCTTTGACCTAGATGTAGTTTTTGGCCTGTCTGCACGAAAAAAACTTTAACCTTGACCACTACTTTTGAACCATAACAGGTACGGCTACCATATTTCACATGTGTATTCCTTGTGACATTACCTTTCTGTCAGTACCAAAATGTTTGACCTTGCGACCTTGACCTTTGACCTAGATGTTGCCATTCTCGAAAAAAACTTTAACCTTGGCCATTACTTTTGAACCATAACAGATACGGCTACCATATTTCACATGTGTATTCCTTGTGATATGACCTTTCTGTCAGTACCAACATTTTTGACCTTGACCTTTGACCTAGATGTAGTTTTTGGCCTGTCTGCACGAAAAAAACTTTAACCTTGACCACTACTTTTGAACCATAACAGGTACGGCTACCATATTTCACATGTGTATTCCTTGTGACATTACCTTTCTGTCAGTACCAAAATGTTTGACCTTGCGACCTTGACCTTTGACCTAGATGTTGCCATTCTCGAAAAAAACTTTAACCTTGGCCATTACTTTTGAACCATAACAGGTACGGCTACCATATTTCACATGTGTATTCCTTGTGACATGACCTTTCTGTCAGTACCAACATTTTTCACCTTGCGACCTTGACCACCTTTGACCTAGATGTTGCCATTCTCGAAAAAAAAATTAACCTTGGCCATTACTTTTGAACCATAACAGGTACGGCTACCATATTTCACATGTGTATTCCTTGTAACATGACCTTTCTGTCAGTACCAACATTTTTGACCTTGCGACCTTGACTTTTGACCTAGATGTTGCCATTCTCGAAAAAAACTTTAACCTTGGCCATTACTTTTGAACCATAACAGATACGGCTACCATATTTCACATGTGTATTCCTTGTGACATGACCTTTCTGTCAGTACCATCATTTTTGACCTTGCGACCTTGACCTTTGACCTACATGTTGCCATTCTCAATTTTTTTTTTAACCTTCCCCACTTCTTTTGAACCATAACAGGTAAGGCTACCATATTTCACATGTGTATACCTTGTGACATGACCTTTCTGTCAGTACCAACATTTTTCACCTTGCGACCTTGACCTTTGACCTAGATGTTGCCATTCTCGAAAAAAACTTTAACCTTGACCACTACTTTTGAACCATAACAGGTATGGCTACCATATTTCACATGTGTATTCCTTGTGACATGACCTTTCTGTCAGTACCAACATTTTTGACCTGGCGTCCTTGACCTTTGACCTAGATGTTGCCATTGGGGGCATCAGTGTTTCACAAACACATCTTGTTTTGGATTAAAAAGAATACATGTTTTGTTTGTAAATGAATGTTCTTTACCAATTCCCTGATGTGCTTGTTTTTTTAGCACACCTGAGCAATAAGTGCTGAACGTGAGCTATTGTGATCACATTTTGTCAGTCGTCCGTCCATTTTGTATTGTCAATTGTTTTGTTGACTCTCTACAGGCAAATTTTTTAATCCAATCTTCATGAAAGTTTATCAGAAAATACATCTCCATCAAATATTGGCCAAGTTTGAAATGTGAGGTCAAAAACTAGGAAAATCTTGATAACACCTTAGAGGCCGCATTTGTAACTTGAAAAGGTCAAAACTTTGTCAGAATGGGTGTTTTGATGATATCTAGTCTTGGTTCAAATATAGTTCATGTGAGGTCAAAAACTAAGTCATGAAGCCAACTTGAAGGTAAATCTTGTTACCACTCTGGAAGTGGTACTTTTAATTTGAGCATGTTGAAACTGTCAGAATATGTGTTTTGGTGATATTAAGGCTAAGTTAGAATTTGGTACTGTCCGTTTAAAAACTAGGTCACTAGGTCAAATTGAAGGAAAATCTGGTTAACCCTTTCCCTCATATAAATGCTTTCTGATGCCTCTGCAGCAGACAGCTTTTTTAAAACATAGAGACAAAAGGAGAAATTGCTAAAAACAAGCAATTTCTCCTTTTGCCACAATGTTTTCAACTTTTAGTCATAGGTTATCCATTCAATTATAGAGATTTTCTACTCTTTGACATAATATGTGGGTGTTAACCCTTTACCTCATATAGACGCTTTCTGACGCCTCTGCAGCAGACGGCTTTTTGAAAACATAGTGACAAAAGGAGAAATTGCACAAAACGTGCAATTTCTCCTTTTGCCACAATGTTTTCCACTCTTTGTCATAGGTTATCCATTTAATTATGGAGATTTTCCATTTTTTGACAAAATATGGTCAAAGTCGTCTGCTGCAGAATTGTCGTATGAGGGAAAGGGTTAACCAATGATATTATCAAATAATCCAGTATCATTCACCCTTTTCCACATACAACAAATCAGCAGCAGACAACTCTGCAAACATCTAGGCAAAATTATGGATACTCTAAAAATGGAAGTAAAATAACTGAAACTATTTAAAAAAGGAGAAATTTCTAATTATGAGCAATTTTTCCTTTTGCTACTGAAAACAGAAGTATAATTACTGAAAATAGTTGAAAACATTTTTGAAAAAGGAGAAATTGCTAATTATGACCGATTTCTCCTTCTGCTCTTTCCTCAGAAAGTGTCAAAGTTCAAAGGTCTTCAGAAAGTCTCTTTATGTGGTAAAGGGTTAACCCTTTCCCTCATATGGACGCTTTCTGACGCCTCAGCAGCAGACGGCTTTTTGAAAACATAGTGACAAAAGAAGAAATTGCACAAAACGTGCAATTTCTCCTTTTGCCACAATGTTTTCCACTTTTTGTCATTCAATTATGGAGATTTCTATTTTTTCGACAAAATACGTTCAAAGTCATCTGCTGCAGAATTGTCGTATGAGGGAAAGGGTTAAGAGGTTGTTGTTTTTTTAATGACAGAGTATATTGTCAGAGAAGTTGGCTCTCCTCCTACAGTCCACCATACTGATACTGTTATTAGTGATACCAGCAGGCGTTGTGCTCTTTTATCATCCAAATCCAAGTAAGTATCATATCCAGAATCTGAGATAAGGAATTGTATACAGCTCTTTTCCCCAAAATATCTCTCTTATCATACAACCAAACCCTATGATGTGGGTACTCAAAAGAATAGTCGCATTGAGACGATTCTTTTGAGAACCCACAACATAGGGTTATACGGTCAAATAAGGATTTTAGAATATGCAAAACGCCCCATATCTAGAGCTCTGCATATCTTCAGATGAGAGACTCATTTTCCCTCTGTCTTTTGTTGTTGGTATTTAAAAAAAAAGAACATATGTAATAAGAAAGTAAAAAGATGAAAATCTCATTGAATGAAAATATTATTATTTAATAGACTTTCAAACTATTGCTCATCATGAGCACATCGACAGGAAAAACAATAGAGAGTGTGAAGAATACATAATTATGCCCTCTTCGAAAAAGAGGGGTATATTGCTTTGCACATGTCGGTCAGTCGGGAAAGTTTATCCAAGTGATAACTCAACATTGCATGCACCCATGACCCTAAAACCTAACATGGAGGCTGGGGTGACCAGTAGAAGACCCCTATTGTGAGGTCATCATATGAAAGGTCAAGGTCACAATGACCAAGCTTGTCCGAGTGATAACTAAACTGTAAACAATGCCTTGAGCTTTAGTCCTCAAACTTTACTTGGAGGTTGGGCCTCACCAGTAGATGACCCCTTTTGATTTTGAGGTCAAAGGTCAAGGTCACAGTGATCTTGAACGCACAAACTTGTCAGAGTGATAACTCCACATTGTCTGCACTCATGGCTCTAAAACTTGACATGGAGGCTGAGGGTGACCAGTAGATGACCTCGATTGATTTTGAGGTCATTGGGTCAAAAATCGTCTAAATATTCCTGACAACATGGCGCTCAGGGGGGGGCATACTCTTTGACAAACTTCTTTTGTTATATTCATTTTGGAAAGGGAGAAATCAGTAATTACAAGAAATGAATAGAGACTGAAAATTAAATATGAAAACATTTTGTTAGGTAAAATCAAATCAACCATTTTTACTTATGTGTCAGTTCTAACACCATCTGTACACCATTCATACATTATAAACCCTTTTCCACCTGCAGACGCGTTTTGATGCAATAGCTACAGATGACTTTTGAAAACAGTGTGACTAAAGGTGAAATTGCTCATGATGAGCAATTTCTCCTTTGGCCACAATATTTTCAGCTTAATTTAACAATTAAGCTTACTTTAATGGAGATTTTTCAGGTTTTTGTAACAATGTTTTCAAAGTCGTCCGCTGCAGAGTTGTCGTATGTGGGAAAGGGTTAATACATTATAAAGTGTAAGTTACTTTGTATGCTATTTAATTTCAATTTCAAATGTTTGTGCATTTTAAATCCTTTTATTTTATGAACTTTCTTCTGAACAGTGATATCGACAACTGTATTAGGGATATATTCAGTTGCGTTTTTAAAGCTGGTGTCGTATGCCTGCGTAAATCAGTGGTGTAGACTGGCGCAGTCTCCCCGAACAAGAATGAAAAGATCAAAGTCCATGAGTGTGTCAGACGGAGGTAAGTGTTGTTACATATTATCTGGTCATAAAGAAACCCTTTACCATATACAACAAATCTGCAGCAGACGACATTCACATCATCTGGAGAAGAATATAAAAAATAACTTTATATGAAAGTTGAGTTTTAGAAAAGAGGTGATTACATCACGGCAAAAGGAGATATTGCTCATTATGTGCAATTTCTCCTTTTGCCACAAGGTTTTCAAAATATGTCTGCCAACCAAAGTCTCTGAATATAAGTGGAAATATAATTTGCACACAGAGTCGAAATATTTCCGGAAAACAAGCAAATTGCTTATCGTGACCAATTTCGCTCTTGTAGGTGATGATTTCAAAAAGTAATATTTTGGTTAGCTTTAAACTAACTATAAAATCATTGACCTTTCAATATTTCGAAAGCAATCTCCATTAAGTGATTAATTTATTGACATAATTGTTATTTGGATTTATGGAATTATTTAAAATATACAATGCTTTTTAACTCACATTCTAAGGTCTTTTTAAAATAATTACAATTTAGTACAGAGTGAATTTAGGGATATATGAAAGTATTAATTGACCCAATATTTCTGAAAACAATTCATATGTCTTATTACACTATATGATTTATAGAGCATCAAAGCAAACATTGATATCTAAAATTAATCTTTATGTGAAAAATCATGCTTCTAATGATCAATTTCTCATTTAACCATGAGGCTTTAAAAAGGTTTCATATGCAAAAAGTTATCAACAAATATCCGTAATAGGAAAGGGTAACGTTATATGCTTGTACTAAGAGAAGACAGATTCTCCAAGTGAATTATTGTTTTGCCTTCATTAAAAGTTTATATAATTTCAGAAATGGATATGAGCGATGATGACGTTATCTCTTATCCAGACAACTTGACTTATAAAGGTATGATCAGAGCTACAGATAAGGAGCCGTGTACTGCTCTTTTCCCCTGAATATCTCTCTAAAGGTCCATCCAAACCCTATGATGTGGGTACTCAAAAGAATCGTCTCATTGAGACGATTCTTTTGAGTACCCACAATATAGGATTTGGTTGAGTAATAAGAGAAATATTGTAGGGGAAAGACCTGTTCACTTCATTTTATCTAGTCAACATAGGGTTAGAGGGTCGAATAAGGATTTTAGAACATGAAAAATGTCGCCTATCTAGAGCTCTGTATGATTAAATGTTAAACGCTTTCCCACATATAGACGCTGTATGACGCCTCTGCAGCAGACTACTTCTGAAAACATTGTGGCAAGAAGAGAAATAGCTCATGATCAGCAATTTCACCTTTTGCCATAATGTTTTTAACTTTATTTTATAATTGAAGCCATTTTGTTAAGAGATATTTTTGCGTTTTTTGCAATTATGTTTTCGAAGTTGTCTGCTGCAGATTTGTTGTATGCGGGAAAGGGTTAAAAAGCCAGTGTTCAACAGACACCTTATTTACTAATTTATTTTATCTGCTCTACCAGAGAGCTCTTAATCCTTTCCCACATATATAATACATCTGCAGCAAATGTCTTTGAAATGATCTAGGCAGAAATAGAAGATATTTCTGTAAATGAAACTAATAGTATTAAATTGAGTTGAAAACACACAGAGTGGCATTATGAGCAATTTCTTCTTTTACCACAATGTTTTCAAAAGTTTACAATTATTAAAATATTTGGATGAATATGGTTAACATTATTATTCATGAATTGAAGGTGTGCAAGAAATGATCACAATTGAATTTGTATATTTCCCTTTGAACTCAAACATTTTTGTTATAAAATGAAGCAATGTATGCCTTGTTAAAAAAAAATCACCCCTATTGACCATTCCAGTTTACTTTCAAACAAAAATTACCTTTATACCTCTTTCCACAAACAAACATTTTTGGGCAAGTCTACTTTGAAAATGACCTCAGTAACAATAGTAAAAATCACCATGAAAGAATGATTATTGAAGAGAGCTAACAACATTGTTGCAAGTGGAAAAATTGCCACAATGGTTTCAAAAGTCATCTGCTGCATAGGCATCAGAATGCCTTTATATGCAGGAAAGGTTTAACCATTTCCCAGACGTATATTGACGCATCTGGCATTCTCCAACAATTTCTCCTATTGCCACCATGTGTTCAACTCTATTCAGTTATCGTACTTTAATTTGAAAGGAGTATCCAATTTGTTTCGGTTATGTTTACAAAGTTGTCTGCTGCAGATTTGTTGTATGTGGGGGGAAAGGTTTAAATGTCATATTTCATATTTCAGACTTGTATTACTTCATGTTGGCTCCTACTCTGTGCTATGAGTTAAATTTCCCAAGAACTCTGAGAATAAGAAAACGATTTCTTCTGAAAAGAATTGTGGAAATGGTAAGATATTTCAGTATTTTTTTAATCAAATGTTTATCTTTACTTATAAGCAACAAACCTTTTGCAGGCATCTAGGCAATGATAAGGAAAATCTCTATAAATGAAAGTATGATTTTTTACTTGAGTTGAAAACAGTCTGACAAGGGGAGAACTTGCACATTAATCAGCAATTGCTCGTATTGATATATTGTTTTCAAAAGTGGTCTACTGAAGATACATCAAAATGTTTCTGCATGTGGGAAAGAGTTAATGGAGATTACTCTGAATAAAGAAAAGGGTTCACTCAGAGCTGTTAACTCTTTCTTTTTGTGGAAGATAGTGGTGCAGTGGAAGAGCATCAGCCTCTGGTACCAAAGGTCCTGGGTTTGAATCCTGTGATGAGTGGGTTCTGCATTTGGGATTTTTCCACAAACGGTGCGAGTACTGGTTATGTCTCCAGGAAGCAGACATCGAGCGTGATTAATATAAGCTTAAAGCTGGTTTCACAATTGATGTGAAATAAGTAAGTTTAAACTATCCCTTTCTGTTTTGTAGACACATTTTTACTTTTCTTCAGCAGACGGCTTTGAAACCATTGTGGCAAAATTAAAAAAAAATCTTAATGAGCTATTTCTCTGTTTGCCACACTGTTTTCAAGGCTATTCAATCAACAATTTTTTTATTTATAGAGTTTTTCAAAAACGTTTAGCACAATGTTTTCAAAGACGTCTGATGTGGGAAAGGTTTAAATACGGGGAGATTTGAGTACATACAGTAGATCCTTTGAGTGCTTAATTAAGTCATCCTTATTTCGATTTTTGATGACATTACTTTACCTTCATTTACATAAACATAGATTTTTGGATTTGACATTAATAAATAACTTTTATTTGTCTTGAATGTTATGTTGAGTTTTATTGTGACTGATCAAAGTAACAAGCCACATATGAATTTGTCCTCAAGCTTAACACACATGAAAATACGAGAATTAATTATAACATTTTTAGTGTTTAAATATTAAGAGGTTTATTGACACAGTTAAATACAAAACTGAATTCTATCTGACTAGTACACTCAATGAAATTCTGTATTTGGGTACAGCATCACCTGATAAATATGAAATTATGGTATAATTCTGTATTAAATGAGGCTAAAGTCAATATTTTCAAGCTAAATGCTGTTATTTGCAGAAGATAATACAGGATGGTACATGTATTTGCTATTTATATGGTTGAAATAAAAGCACTTTATTTGTTGATATTGAAACATTTGCCTTTATCCTTGCTTGTGAAGCCTCTGCAGCAAACAGCTTTTGAACACATGCGGCAAGGAGAAATTGTTCCCATTGAGTCAATTCTGCTTTCCCATACTATTTTCAATATTAAACATCCAATTTACTAAATATTACAATTTTTCAAAACAGACGACAATTTTGATAGCTCATATCAATCAATGAGTGTGAATAATTGACTTTCACTATGTACACTAAGTTTTATCTTTCCATTTCAGTTATTCATCATCCAGTTGATTCTGGGCTGCGTACAGCAATGGATTCTGCCATTGGTCAACAATTCCTTAAAGCCTCTGTCTGACATGGATGCAATGAGGTCTATGGAACGCTTATTAAAATTAGCTGTGCCAAACCATTTCATCTGGCTGATGTTTTTCTACTGGTTTTTCCATTCCACACTGAACGTTATAGCTGAACTGTCCACCTTTGGGGATCGGGAGTTCTATAAAGATTGGTGGTATGTTTCATTCAACCATGTGCATGATCAGAGCTCTAGATAAGGGGCATTTCTCATGTTCTAAAATCCTTATTTGACATTCAAACCCTATGTTGTGGGTACTCAAAACAATCGTCTCCCCGAGATGTTTCTTTTGAGTACCCACAATATAGGATTTGGTTGAGTAATAAGAGAAATATTGTGGGGGGAAAGACCAGTTCACTCCCTCTTAACTAGTCCTCTGGATGATATAATCTGTTAACCCTTTCCCTCATACGACAATTCTGCAGCAGACGACTTTGAACTTATTTTGTCAAAACATAGAAAATCTCCATAGTTGAATGGATAACCTATGACAAAAAGTGGAAAACATTTTGTGCAATTTCTTCTTTTGTCACTATGTTTTCAAAAAGCTGTCTGCTGCAGAGGCGTCAGAAAGCGTCTATATGAGGGAAAGGGTTAATAGTTGTCTTTTTAACCCTTTCCCCCCATACAACAAATCTGCAGAAGACCTCTTTTATCTTTGATTATGGAAATTGGCAAGTTAGAATTGCAGTTTTGATAAAGAGCAGAACACTTTGGAAAGGAAGAATGTTTTCAACTTTATATCTTAATCAATCTGCCAATATGCCATATTTTATACTTCTTTTTTTTAAATTTTCAATGTGGAAGACGGTGGGTGTAGTGGTAGAGCGTATGCCTCTTGTAGTATAAGAAATAATGGGCGGGCCCTTTGGATTTTTCCACAAAAAAAGCGTGAGTACTGGTTAAGTGGCCAGGAAGCAGACATTAGTATGATTAATATAACATTTGGTTATTGTTTATTTTCCGGTATGACATGTGATACTTCCCACACTGTTGATTATTTAATCTTTTTTCTTTTAAGAACATCTGAAGATTTGATCTACTTTTTGTGTAACCCTGCGTAGCATGGTAGGCACTTAGGGATTACTTTTTTTTTTGTCCGCCGTCTGTCTGTCCGTCACACTTTTTCGTCACAAATTCAATGAGCAGGTGGATGTGACACACGTGCTCCGTGGAGCACTCCATTCTAGTCTTATGTTTTTCTATTTGACAAAAATCGAAGGATTATATACATGACATATTTATACTAAGCACTTCATATACTATATATTATAGGAACAGTGATACGGTCAATGATTTTTGGAAGAATTGGAACGTACCAGTTCACAGATGGGCTTCAAGGTAAATATTCCTAGGCATGAGCATGTGTTATTTGTTGAAAGCTGCGTAAAGCACCAAACAATCGAGTTCCAACTCATGGCCCCTGTCGTTATTGATGTAGCTATTTTTATTCAGAAGATAGTAAACAGTTCTGCAGTCCTTTTTCTGATATAACCCTTTCCCATTTGTTGACGCAATTGTAAAAGACTACTTTTGAAACGATTGTGGCAAATGGAGAAATTTCTCTTTTTGTCACAATGTTTTCAACTCTATTTTTCAATAATTTTTGTTTCATGTTTTCAGAGATGTCTGCTGCAGATTTGTTGTATGAGGGTAAGGAATAAACCCGATTTTGATGGATTTGCACAAGATGACATTCTTTAATCATTGCAGATATAGGGAAAACTGCTTACATATTTTCTCCTCATTTTCAAATCTTAACTTCCAAGATAACATATTCTCTCAAATGTTTTCAAAGATAGCAATTCTTAAAGCATTATATCACGGTAACAGTTTATATTTAACATTTGTAATTCAATTTATATTGCAAATTACCAAAATGTACAATTTACACCAGGAAATCTCATAATGGTTCTATACAAACAGGAAACTAATTACAAATTCACGCATACAGTCTTGTTGAAACATGCAGGGATGACATAATCATTTCTTGCACATTGGAAATATATTTTTTAAACGAAATGGAGATGTTTATCGATTTGAGCCATTACGTATTTTTCCATAATATTTCCAAATGCTGTATGCATAATATTGGTCTGTATCGGGGAAAGTGTTTATGCTTTAATAATCTCTTTTCAGACATTTGTACAAACCCTTGGTAAAGAGGGGATACTCCAAAATGACTGGGTCAGTGGTGGTGTTCTTTGTGTCGGCATTTTTTCATGAGGTAGGGACTGTTTAGATATTACTTTTTGTACTCTTTTACTGTTAACCAGGCCTCTGGAATGGGAGACGTGGGTTCAATCCACTTTTAACCCTTTCCCACATACAGCAAATCTGCAGCAGGCGACTTCAAAAACATAGTGACAAAAACCTGAAAAATCTCCATAAAAGCTAGCTTAAATTGTTAAATAAAGTTGAAAACATTGTGGCCAAAGGAGAAATTGCTTGTCTGAGCAATTTCTCCTTTTGTCACAATTTTTTCAAAAGTCTTCTGCTGAAGATGCGTCTATAGGTGGGAAAGGGGGAATAAGTCATATAAAAAATGGCAATAATGGCATCCCTCCTTTGTGCTCTGGAATGCGAGATAGCTTCTCTACTGATTCATAGGTGTCAGGGTAGATTTATTTCAGTTAAATACTGGTTATTATACCCCCCTCGAAGAAGAGGGGGTATATAGGAGTCACTATGTCGGGCAGTATGTCTATCTGTCGGCCAGAAGCCATATTTTGTCCGGCCTATTTCTTACAAACCACTGGGTGGAATTCAATAAAATTTTACATGAAGCTTCTATACCAAGAGGAGATGTGCATATCCTAAAGGGGGTTACAATGGCATGTTATTTTACAGAGTTATGGTCCTTTTACTAATTAAGTTATGGTGTAGGTCAAGGTGCTGTTTAGGGAGTATTTATCATCTTCAGTGATAGTTCTAGTTTGGTTTAAACATATTTATTTCAGTTAAATACTGGTAATTTTCCCTGAAAATGAAGTGATTAAGATGAACTGAAATATGGTTGAAAGCTGTCGAAATCTAACAAACATGCTGTTTACCAGATATTTAACCCTTTCCCTCATATAGGCGCTTTTTGACACCTCTGCAGTAGACGGCTTTTTGAAAACATAGTGACAAAAGAAGAAATTGCTCAAAACGAGCAATTTCTCCTTTTGCCACAATGTTTTCCACTTTTAGTCATAGGTTATCCATCCAATTATAGAGATATTCTATTTTTTGACAAAATATGTTTTAAGTTGTCTGCTGCAGAATTGTCGTATGAGGGAAAGGGTTAAGATATATGCCGAAAAGAATATAATATCTGGAAAACTTGGAACAGTAATTTGGTAGCAGAGTGGAAAGCATTGAAACATTCTGTAAAAGAACGATGAAATTTCAATTTGTTACAATTTTTCCCTCTGCTGTTTTGAAAACTATTCTATCAGTTTTAGGTGTTTTTATAGATAAATGTATTGATCAAATGTTGAATCTTACGAATAATTATATTTGTTTTCATTTATACAGTATTTGTTGAGTGTCCCTCTGAGAATGTTCAGACTCTGGGCTTTCATGGGAATGCTTGGGCAGGCAAGTGTCTTACTCTTTTTTTTTTTTACTATTTTTCTTAATAAAATATATGTTTTAAGTCCATTTGCATCGAGGTTACAGACTTTAAAAGAACAGTTTCTGTCTAGTGATTTTTGGTCTAAAAGTCAAATACGTTAAAAAACTTTGTGAAGGTTATTTTTGGCCGGATTGCTCTAGCAATTCCGGTCTATAGATTGGCTATGTCCGTCTGTCTGTCAACATTTTGGTTAAAGTTTCAGGTTGAGGCAAAATCTCAGCACTGGAAAGGGTTACAAACTTGAAACTTTGACTGAAGGTAACCAGTAACAAGTTCTATTGATTTCTATGGTTACTTTGATTTTCAAGGTCACATTGTCGACAATCCGGCCTTACCGTCTTCAGCGGTTTCTTGTATTTTCAAAAGATGGTGTTTTAATATGATAACAAATTCCTTATATTTGTGAATTTAATTACTTATCCCTTTCCGACATACAGCAAATATGCAGCAGACGACTTTGAAAACAATCATGCAAAAACATGGAAATCTCTATAAATGAAAGTATAATTACTGAAAAAAGTTGAAAAAAGTTAAAAAAAAAGTTGAAAACCTAGTGACAAAAGGTGAAATTGCTTGTTTTGAACAATTTTTCCTTTTGTCACAATGTTTTCAAAAGTCAACTGCAAATGTTTCAGCATGCATCTGCAAGTAGAAAAGGGTTGATTTTGGGATTGATGGTAACATCTGACCTTGTAAAGATGAGTTTGTACATTTTAGCTTTAAAAAAAAAAACTACAAGCATCTGTACAGATACTACTAAAATGGAATGAAATCTCACGTGTATTGCTTAACCCTTCCCAAAAACAATCAATGCAGTAGACGACATTGAAAACATTGAGTAAAAAAATATGGACATTTCTAAAACATGAAAGAACAATGATTGAATGAAGATGGAAACATTGGTTAAAGGAATAATAGTTCATTATGAGGAATTTCTCCCTTTGCCACAATGTTATCAAAACTCATCTGCTGCAGATTCATCAAAATGCGTCTGCAAGTATGAAAGGGTTAAAGACATCTTTTTAAATGATTGATTACAATTTAATATTTTCTATTGATCCAAAGAATGAAAGTCACAGGGTTTTTTCACCACTTCAACTTTTTTGTTAACCCTTTCCCACATACAACAAATCTGCAGCAGACGACTTTGAAAAAATAGTGACAAAAACCTGAAATATCTCCATAAAAAAAAGCTTAATTGTTAAATAAAGTTGAAAACATTGTGGTTAAATTGCTCATCTTGAGCAATTTCACATTTGGCCACACTATTTTCAAAGGTCGTCTGCTGCTTTTGCCTCAAAATGTGTCTGCAGATGGGAAAGGGATAAAACAAAGAGAAATGTGTATACCTCTGCAGGTGCTGACTTTTGAAAACTTTGTTGGACGAGGAGAAATCTTTCGGAAAGAAATATTTCTCTTATTCCCACATTCTTTGTTACAACATTTCTCTTCCAATTTCACATTTTCCCAAGATGATCCAAAATCATTTGCGGTAGAAACTTGAAAACACCTTTGTATCGAAATTATATTTTTTACTATTTCTCTCAAACAACAAAACTGCAGCAGACAACTAGGAACCCATCTTGTCAAAAATATATGAAAACTCTATAAAAAAAAAATAATAACGTCCCTCGAGCAATTTCTCCTTTTGCTACAAAGTTTTCCCTCATATAGACGATTTCTGACGCCTCTGCAGCAGACCGTTTTTGGAAAACAAAGTGACAAAAGAAGAAATTGCTCAAAACGAGCAATTTCTCCTTTTGCCACAATGTTTTCAACTTTTCGTCATAGGTTATCCATTCAATTTTAGAGATTTTCTATGTTTTGACAAAATATGTTCAAAGTCGTCTGCTGCAGAATTGTCGAATGAGGGAAAGGGATAATTGAGCGAAAAGTGTCGGACAATATTCATGTCCTGGTGAAAGTCTGACCTCTCTTGTATATTTTACAGGTACCACTAGCCTTGATTCAGGTAAAATACATTCATGGGAAGTTCGGCAACATGGTAGTGTGGCTGTCACTCATATTGGGCCAACCTATAGCCATCCTCGCCTACTTCCATGATTACTACGTCATGCAGATTGCCCCGCAGATACAAGACACTTAATCCTTCTTCAACATGCAGACGATGCGTTTTGGAACATCTGCAGCAGACAGCTTTTAACCCTTTCCCACAAACAACAAATGTGCACAGGCGGTTTTGAAAACATCTTGGCGTATACTGATAATACACCACTTAACCTTGCCCCACCTTTTGACGCTCTTTGACGCCTCTGCAGCAGACGACTTTTGAGAACATCATGACAAAAGGAGAAATTGCTCAAAACATACAAACAAATACATATTCTGTATGAGAATTATGTTTCCAATTTTATCAAATGTTTTCATAGCAAATAAATCTGTCTCCGACATTATTTTAATCCAAATTGAAAAATGAAAGTAAAAGCCAAGCAAAATTAGAGTATACTTTTGAAGCAGATTACAAAACATCCAGACGAAAGAATTAATTGTTAATGAAGATTTTCTTTTTTTCCTGCAATATTTTCAAAAGTTGTAAGCTGCATAGTTGTCAAAAGATATTTGTAATTCATCATCGTCAGGTTCAAGTGTCACTTTAAACATGGAGAATGACAACTATTGATAAAATGACTAATATGAAATGTTTCTATATTTTTAAGCCATAATAAACAATTGTTCATCAAAATTGATGTGAGAGACTTGACCTAAAAAAATTATTATATGATGCAGCATATTAACCCTTCTCGATGTACAGCATACCTGAATCAGATAACTAAGAAAACATTGAGACATAAATAAAGAAACTCTCCATAAATGAAAAAGCAATGTTTTCAAA
The DNA here is from genome assembly GCA_031761405.1 of Serripes groenlandicus. Classification (NCBI taxonomy): domain Eukaryota; kingdom Metazoa; phylum Mollusca; class Bivalvia; order Cardiida; family Cardiidae; genus Serripes; species Serripes groenlandicus. The sequence goes on from JASEVX010000017.1 coordinate 10,223,024, forward strand.
AGTCATCTGCTGCAGAGGTATCAGAAAGGGTTAATCCTTTCCCACCTGCAGACCCCTTTTGGACGTAATAGCAGCAGATGACTTGAAAACATTGTGGCCAATGGTGAAATTTCTCATAGTAAGCAATTGCTCCTTTGGTCACAATGTTTTCAACTTTTTTTTACAATTAAGCTATCTTTCATGGAGGTTTTTAAGGGTTTTTTCACTATGTTTTACAAGTCGTCTGTTGCAGATTTGTTGTATGTGGGAAAGGGTTAAAATTCAACAGATAGCTATCTGTTATATTATAATGCCTGTGATATTACTTTCACTGCATAGACTGCCAGCCACCATATTCATAGATTATGTTTAACTTTATGTTTTACTAAAAGGTCGAGGCTTCCCAGGTCAATTTTGACCCTAAAACAACTGTGATTTCTGTGTTTGTATATAAATGTCAGGGTTTTTATAATATATAACTCACTTTTGCTATGTAAAAAGCAGCTAGTTGCTTAGAAAGCCTGCTGTGTGGAATAATGGTGTGAGAAATCCATGAAACGAATGGGTATATGAACTAGTCGCCGTTATATTGTTGAAAACGGCATTAACCCAAACTAACCATGTAACATATTAGAACAAAGTTCTCATTAAGTAATCTTTATTTTTTTTGTCTTTACAAAGGGCACAATAATTCTATTAATTTGCATGTTTCGTTTGCTTTTTTTGCCATAAACCAATCTTGTTGCCAAAGAATATGTATGAGCCGTTCCACGAGAAAACCACCATATGGACTCCGCATAAATTATCTACCCGTGTCTTGTTTTATAAAAAAAACAGCAATTGTCGTCACCTAAGGGTCTTTGGCATTGCTATCTTTGCTAAGTTTGGTGTTTAGATGTTCCTGTCTCCTTGTTAACCCTTTCCCTCATATGACAATTCTGCAGCAGACGACTTTGAACATACTTTATCAAAAAATAGAAAATCTCCAGAATTGAATGGATAACCTATGACTAAAAGTGGAAAACATCGTGGCAAAAGGAGAAATTGCTCGTTTTGAGCAATTTCTTCTTTTGTCACTATGTTTTCCAAAAAGCTGTCTGCTGCAGAGGCGTCGGAAAGCGTCTATATGAGGGAAAGGGTTAAATACTGGTGCTTTTGCTAACCATTGCTTTCAAATTCTGAAATCTGGATTTCAGTTTTACCGATTATTATATGTCGTAGTTAAAACTTATCCACAAATGACGAAACCCAATTGGACGTCGCAGTATTCCCTAAACTTACTTGTGCAATATCTATAAAGTTTTGTTATGCTTTAGAGGACAAAGATGGATGATATATTTGCAGGTTAAATCTGAAATAATCCATGTTTAATTCCATTTTTTAGCTCGACTTTTGCAAATATGAGAGCTATTGTCATGACCCTGGCGTGGTCGGCGGCGGCAGCGGCGTGGTCGTCCGGTTAAGGTTTTTTGTTTAGCTCAATTTTTTTTTTTTTTCTCCCTATCAGTCGAGCGTCTGTGCCGTACACGGTGCTCTTGTTTTATCAGAAGTTATGTGCAAGATTCGTCTTAACCCAATCCCTCATACCACAAATCTGGATCAGACGACTTGAAGACATGCTTGAAAATATTTGGGAACTCCCTTTATATGAAACTACCATAATTGAATAAAGCTGAATACATGGTGACAAAAGGACAAATTGCTCGTTTTGAGCAATTTCTTCTTTTGTCGCCATGCTTTCAAAAGGCTGTCTGCTGCAGAGGAATCCGAAAGCGTCTGTATGACGGAAAGGGTTTTATGTGAAGGTTCTGGATAGGAGTATTACTGTTTACTATTCAACAAGAAATAGTGGGGAAAAAATTAAGTTTATCATCTGGCATACTGGAAGAATGATTTTTTTATAAAGAGTTGAAAACATTGTGGGGAAAAGCAGAAATTACTCAATTTGAGCAGTTGCTGCTTTTTCAAGAATGTCTTCAAAAGTTGTCTGTATCAAAGAATGTGTTCTATTTCAATAATGTTTTCAAATTTCCTTTGCTGCAGTCATCTATAGTTTTCTGTATAAGGAAAATAGAAGAACTTGGTCATTATTCCTTTTCCCACATACAGACGCTTTCTGCTGCAGATGACTTTTTAAAACATTGTGGTGTGGCAAAAAGAAGAAATAGCTCATAATGAACAATTTCTCTTTTTGCCACAATGTTTTTAGCTCGGTCCAATTATAAAACCCATTGTAAGAGATTTCAGACATTTTAGCATGTTTTCAGTCGTCTGCTGCTGTTTTGTGGTATGTCGGACAGGGGCATTAATATATGTGTGTATAGTGTGAAGCTAATAGTGTATGGCCACCCATCAAACATAAATACCTTGAAAACTATGGGAGTAACTGCAGAGGTCAAGATAAAGAGGGGTTTTCAGCTCTTTTTCCCCACAATTTATCTCTTATTATTAAAGCAAACCCTATGTTGTGGGTACTCAAAAGAATCGTCTCACTGAGACGATTCTTTTGAGTACCCACAACATAGGGTTCAAGGGTCAAATAAAGCATTCTAGAGCATGCAGAACGCCCATTATCTAGAGCTCTGTAACTGGAATGAAATTTTGCTCATGTACCAAATCTTACCGTAAAAATAACATTATTTTCAATACTTGCCCTATATGAGCCCATCAGTGTGAAAAGGTACAAATTGACTAACCAAAATATACATTTACACATATTACTTACCTAAGCTTTTTAAAAGCCTCTGTCAACTCATTTACATTCTGATAAGACAGAGGAGATGCACACAGTGATCTTGAACCTACACCATTCACAAATGCCAACTTGTACCTTTTCGCTCTTTCGAGCTCACTTATTGAAATTTAAAAGTATGACTTTTGAGACAGACATAATCAGAGGGGTTATTGATGCTGTTACATCTGCTCTTTAGATTGATACCTTGGTGTGAGAAAGCCAGGTAACACATGGGTAGGTGAACTGGCCTCTGTGATAAGACTCAAAATTGTTCAAACCCCATTTGATTTATCAATCAATCAATAGACCAATAGGTATTGTTGCTGAAAAAAAGCGATGATTGTACCGAGTTTGAAACTTTGTTGTCCGGTGAACTGTTATCTGTAGTTTTTATCAGTGTATTCATCCCAAATTATAAACATATAATGTGAAATATTGAATATATTTTTTGGTTCCTATTGTAAACCTTTTCTCGTCTGCAGACACATTCGGACACAGCTTCAGCAGACGTCTTTTGAAAACTTTGGGCCAAATGGGGAAATTGCTCATAATGAATAATTCTCCTTTTGTCACAATGTTTTCAACTATATCGAGGGCTTGGCATGAAACAGTTGTTACTTAAATTAGTATCTTGTTAGGTTAATCACCTCGCCATAAAGTCTTTAAAAGCGTTGAATAATTTTTCTTGGTAAACCATGGAAATTTAGGTGCCATTGCTCAGAACGAGCAATGGCACCTAAATTTCCATGGTTTACCAAGAAGAATTATTTGCATTGTTTACAAAGGGGTCAAAATTGCCCCTAAACCAGGGTTTTCAAAAAAGGTTTTTAGTTACAACCGTTTCACGCCAAGCCCTCGATATGCTATAATAGTACCATAACGTCTAGAGAATTGCCATAGTCTTGCCTAGATGTTTTCAAGTCGTCTGCTGTATATTTGATCTATGTCGTCTGCTGTAGATTTGATCTATGGGGGAAAAGGTTAAATATATGATTAGTTTTCTGGGTTGGTGAAGGAGCTTTAACCCTTAACCACATGAAGACATATCAATGGTTTCATGCAAAACGGTTGTAACTACATCTTGAACAAGATGTAGTTACAACCGTTTTGCATGAAACCCTTGATATGTTGACGGCATATGCAACTGGCAACTTTTGAAACCAAGTTTCAACACTATTCACTAATTATACTTTAAAGAGATTTGCCATATATGTGAGAAAGGGTTAAAGCACTGTGCCAAGCTTCACATACAATTTTTGAAATATTTGTGTTTTATGGATGTACCTTTACTTTTAAAATAACCATAGACAGAATAGTAAATATAGTCTTTTGATTAATCATGTTTAAATGAAACCTTTTGTTTGACATCTTTATTTTTGGACAATGTGATTTATTATCAATATTAAATAGTCTACTTGTATGAATGTTCATTGTGTTTCTCTTGTTCCATTTGAAATTCTGACTGTCATGTGGAATAATTCGGTGTAACCATTTCCCACAAATCACGAATCTACAGCAGACGACTTTGAATTTTAATAATTAAAGTGACAGTGTGCGAGTGCATGTTAGCGGAATGGGTATGGCAGCCAATGGAATTGGTTTGTAAAGTGGAGTTGAGCGTTTATTGTCCAACTGGGTTGGTGCGGAGCGTTAAATGCCCAACTGTTGTTTGTACCTTTAGGTTAATGTTGAGCATTAAATGCCCAATCCTTTGTTGTTTGTACCTCTGGGTTGGTGTGGAGCGTTAAATGCACAACCCAGTGTTGTTTGTACCTCTGGGTTGATGTGGAGCGTCAAATGCCCAACCCAGTGCTGTTTGTACCTCTGGGTTGGTGTGGAGCGTTAAATGCACAACCCTTTGTTGTTTGTAGCTCTGGGTTGGTGGGGAGCGTTAAATGCACAACCCAGTGTTGTTTATACCTCTGGGTTGATGTGGAGCGTCAAATGCCCAACCCAGTGCTGTTTGTACCTCTGGGTTGGTGGGGAGCGTTAAATGCACAACACTGTGTTGTTTGTATCTCTGGATTGATGTGGAGCGTCAAATGCCCAACCTGTTGTTGTTTGTACCTCTGGGTTAGTATGGAGCGTTAAAAGCCCAACCCATTGTTGTTTGAACCTCTGGTTGGTTTCTCAACAAGTTACCGCATTTTGTTTGTTTAGTGAAGGATTATTTCGCGGTACGATACTGTAGACATGGATACTCTGGAACCAGAACTTTCATTTTTTAGCAAATATTCCACACATACATGTGCTTTCATTGACATAATAAACAATCTACGAATAGCACGACAAATCTCTGTACCCGAAATGGTGTTCCGTAATGGAGACTACTATAAAAAGAGATGTTTGAAGAAATTCATTGCCGATATTGTAATAAGACTTTAACAATAGGGACTGATTCCTGTCTCTATTTCAATGAGTGTCTTCGGAATTAGCATACTACAGCAATTGGCTCTTACGACTACGAGACCCTTGCCAAAGAGCAGAGGGGCAGTTCGTATTGATCGGCTGAGCAATTAGACATACTTTCTAAAGTCAAGTCCGCTCCATGAATTAATTCCGAGTTATTCCAATTATAACATATTTATACTATCGTGTGTCCACCGTATAGTGCATTATGAATGATGTAAACATGGTATCTGCTCCATATACATACTCAAAGAACTGAAAGTTCTGTCAGCAAGGGGCTAACTGCAGATTACATTTAAACATGTAACTACAGATATATATCTTATCTGCTCCATATACATAAAAACAAACAATGCAGCTTTTTGTGATTTATTGATTGGTGTTTGTCGCCGATTCAACAGTTTTTCAGTTATATCATTAATTTGTTTGCCAGCACTGAAGACCATGATCTTACGTTCATCTGTATTCGTTGTTTTCTATCAATGTATCAAACATTAAACGCGATGGGCCTATATATTATTAAGTTTACAGGAACTTGCCAAGTAGGATTTAACAATTACTAATATCATTCAGGATGAAAGAAAATACAAACGCAGGCGTCGTCTTCAATTCCATCTATTTAGATTATTGTATTATAAAAAAATATTCCATGGAGTGAAAAGAAATGTCAAAAGTGTTTAAGAGTGTCGAAGTAAGATGGGTATAGGTTAATTAAAAGCAGGAAAACGGGCGACACCCAACAGTTTTCTATCATTAGTATATAAGAAAACTCTTGAATTGTATGTCTCAATAATGACTAATCTCATTACGTTGATTGCATCTGACTACACCGCATAACAGGTCGTCTCGAATTGACCCTATACACCCAAAACTTATTAGCATGTGCTCAGTTTTTTGTTCCATGGAATCTCTCGGAAAATTCGACAATTACCGGGTTTTTTTTATCTTGTGTAGATATATATGAATTAACTTACAATTTTTATTTGGAAAGCCTCAATTTGATTGGTAAAGGCCAATTTATCAAAATGTATACGTGACTACTTAAGGATGTACTAAACGTTTAGGCATCACAACATGTATGTGATTCAGTTAAAAAATAAACATTAAGACGTACTAATTAAAATATATACGTGAATCAGGATGAAATACACTAATCAAAATATATACGTGAATCCAGGTCAAATAAACATTATAGCATCCCCATATATACGTGCATCAGGGTTATAAACGTTAAAGCATCAACATATATACGTGAATCAAGGTGTAATAAATGCACGGACACACTAATCAAAATATATATATTGTGAATCAGGGTGTACTAAAGCTTAAGACACACTACTTAAAATATATATGTGAATCAGGATGTAATAAACGTTCAGACACACTAATCAAAATATATATATGTGAATCAGGGTGTACTAAAGCTTAAGACACACTACTCAAAATATATATGTGAATCAGGATGTAATAAACGTTCAGACACACTAATCAAATATATATGTGAATCGGGGTGTACTAAAGCACTACTACTCAAAATATATACGAAGTTGATGGCACAGTACAACAAAGAACACTAATGCACACAACTGAAACCAGTAACGTGATGAGCTTGGTTATTCATATCGTCATCACCCTCTTCGCGCACAAACGCCAGAACTCTTGTAGGGCCACCAGTACCGTCGCGGATTTTCATTGCACCAAGAATGATGGTGGTGCCGTTCTGGGGAATGCCATCAAGGTTAGCGACGTATTCCATCACGGGGACATTAAGCGGTTGTAAGTACTTGTGACAAGCGAATCCGAGTTGTGGAGGATCAACGGACACGGAATCAGTTCCGAGAACACTGATCTGTAGAATAGATGAAGAAAAGTTTCATGTTTGTTATTCACAAAAGCCAAAGTGGCCATCAAACAAACATATATACATCTGTTTACCTGGTTAATTGGTGCTCGGTGTGTAAGGGACATTTGGATACAGCCTCTGGTACGTGTTAATAAATGTATCGGTGTGTAAGGGTAATCTTAACACGCTTCTGGTACGTGTTAATAAATGTATCGGTGTGTAAGGGTAATCTTAACACGCTTCTGGTACGTGTTAATAAATGTATCGGTGTGTAAGGGTAATCTTAACACGCTTCTGGTACGTGTTAATAAATGTATCGGTGTGTAAGGGTAATCTTAACACGCTTCTGGTACGTGTTAATAAATGTATCGGTGTGTAAGGGTAATCTTAACACGCTTCTGGTACGTGTTAATAAATGTATCGGTGTGTAAGGGTAATCTTAACACGCTTCTGGTACGTGTAACACTCAGGGTGTAAGGACATTCTTCTGACCCCCCCCCCCCCCCCCTATAATAACTGACTACTGATTACTTGATATGTACCGATAGTCTGAATACACCTCTTGTACGTGTTAATAACGGACTACTGATTACTTGATGTGTACCGATAGTCTGAATACACCTCTTGTACGTGTTAATAACTGACTACTGATTACTTGATGTGTACCGATAGTCTGAATACACCTCTTGTACGTGTTAATAACGGACTACTGATTACTTGATGTGTACCGATAGTCTGAATACACCTCTTGTACGTGTTAATAACGGACTACTGATTACTTGATGTGTACCGATAGTCTGAATACACCTCTTGTACGTGTTAATAACGGACTACTGATTACTTGATGTGTACCGATAGTCTGAATACACCTCTTGTACGTGTTAATAACTGACTACTGATTACTTGGTGTGTACCGATAGTCTGAATACACCTCTTGTACGTGTTAATAACTGACTACTGATTACTTGGTGTGTACCGATAGTCTGAATACACCTCTTGTATGTGTTAATAACTGACTACTGATTACTTGGTGTGTACCGATAGTCTGAATACACCTCTTGTACGTGTTAATAACTGACTACTGATTACTTGATGTGTACCGATAGTCTGAATACACCTCTTGTACGTGTTAATAACTGACTACTGATTACTTGGTGTGTACCGATAGGCTGAATACACCTCTTGTACGTGTTAATAACTGACTACTGATTACTTGGTGTGTACCGATAGTCTGAATACACCTCTTGTACGTGTTAATAACTGACTACTGATTACTTGGTGTGTACCGATAGTCTGAATACACCTCTTGTACGTGTTAATAACTGACTACTGATTACTTGGTGTGTACCGATAGTCTGAATACACCTCTTGTACGTGTTAATAACTGACTACTGATTACTTGGTGTGTACCGATAGTCTGAATACACCTCTTGTACGTGTTAATAACTGACTACTGATTACTTGGTGTGTACCGATAGTCTGAATACACCTCTTGTATGTGTTAATAACTGACTAATGATTACTTGGTGTGTACCGATAGTCTGAATACACCTCTTGTACGTGTTAATAACTGACTACTGATTACTTGATGTGTACCGATAATCTGAATACACCTCTTGTACGTGTTAAGAAATGAATACCTACAACTCGATGTGTTTGGAAAATCTGAATACACCCATGGTACGTGTTAATAAATGAATACCGACGACTAGGTGTGTTTGGACAATTTGAATACACCCCTGGTACTTAACATGCAATGAAAATTGTCTAGTGCAAACTGCTTGATAAGAATTATACTTCTTGGGGAGAAATCCGTACTTTTCATTACGTTTCAAATATTTAAGAACACATATCAAAACACGACCCACCGACCTGTCGTTCCTTATATAGCATTTTGCACGCGTCAATGCTGTATCCTGGATAGTGGTATGAGGCCATGTTGTCGATGTCGTCAGTACCAAAGACACGTGACGGATAACGCTTGTCCCAGTCGGAGTTCATCATCACGATCGATCCTGCAGCTATCCGTCCAAACTTCTCCTCCTATTCTGATAAATATACACAGTTCTATCAACCAATCTATTGTCCTTATATAGACGACTTATGACGCAGCTTATCTATACGACTTGGGAAAACTTTATTTAAAAGGTGGAACTTGTGATATAACTGAAATACTGTGAAGGTGTCAAACAAATTAAAATAAACAAACACATGCCGTGATATAACTGAAATACTGTGAAGGAGGCAAACATTTTAAAATAAACAATCACACGCCGTGATATAACTGAACTATTGTTACAAACTGCGTCAAGCACCATAAACAAACAAAACTAGAAATATCACTGAAGGTGATAAATACTCCCAAAACAGCACCTTGACTCAAAATATGACTTCCGACTGACCAACAAAAAAGGAACATGCAATTGTAAAATCTTTATGATACATCTCCTCTTGGTATAGAAGCTTCATGTAAATTTTTTTTATTGAATTCCACCATGTGGTTTGTAAGAAATAAGTCGGACAACATATGGCTTCCGACTGACCAACAACTTAATAAGTAAAAGGGCCATAACTCTGTAAAATAACATGCAATAATTGTAAGACCTTTAGGGTATGCACATCTCATCTTGGTATAGAAGCTTCATGTAAATTTTTATTGAATTCCACCCAGTGGTTTGTAAGAAATAAGCCGGACAAAATATGGCTTCGGACAAAATATGACCAACAACTTAATAAGTAAAAGGGCCATAACTCTGTAAAATAACATGCAATTGTAAGACCTTTAGGGTATGCACATCTCCTCTTGGTATAGAAGCTTCATGTACAATTTTAATGAATTCTACCCAGTGGTTTGTAAGAAACAGGCCGGACAAAATATGACCAACAACTTAATAAGTAAAAGGGCCATAACTCTGTAAAATAATATGCAATTGTAAGACCTTTATGGTATGCACATCTCCTCTTGGTATAGAAGCTTCATGTAAAATTTTATTGAATTCCACCCAGTGATTTGTAAGAAATAGGCCGGACAAAATATGACCAACAACTTAATAAGTAAAAGGGCCATAACTCTGTAAAATATCATGCAATTGTAACCCCTTTAGGATATGCACATCTCCTCTTGGTATAGAAGCTTCATGTAAAATTTTATTGAATTCCACCCAGTGGTTCGTAAGAAATAGGCCAAAATATGGCTTCCGACCGACCGACAGTGACTCCTATATACCACCCCCCCCCCCCCCCCCCCCCCCCAAAAAAAAAATACTTTGTTTTTTGGGGGTATAAAAACGGCGTGCTATAACTGAAATACTTTTAAAAACGGCGTAAAACATCAATAACAAACAAACAAATGGCGTGCTGAAACTGAAATAGTTTTTAAAACGGCGTAAAACACCAATAACAAACAAACACCCACACGCCGTGATATAACTGAAATAGTTTTAAAAACGGCGTAAAATACCAATGACAAACAAACACACAAACGCCGTGATATAACTGAAAGACTTTTAAAAAACGTTATAAAGGCTTTAAGCACCAATAACAAACAAACACACAAACGCCGTGATATAACAGAAATACTTTTTAAAACCGATGTAAAACACCAATAACAAACACACAAACGTTGTGATATAACAGAAATACTTTTTAAAACCGATATAAAACACCAATAACAAACACACAAACGTTGTGATATAACAGAAATACTTTTTAAAACCGATGTTAAACACCAATAACAAATACACAAACGTTGTGATATAACAGAAATACTTTTTAAAACCGATGTAAAACACCATAACAAACACACAAACGTTGTGATATAACAGAAATACTTTTTAAAACCGATGTAAAACACCAATAACAAACACACAAACGTTGTGATATAACAGAAATACTTTTTAAAACCGATGTTAAAACACCAATAACAAACACACAAACGTTGTGATATAACAGAAATACTTTTTAAAACCGATGTAAAACACCAATAACAAATACACAAACGTTGTGATATAACAGAAATACTTTTTAAAACCGATGTAAAACACCAATAACAAACACACAAACGTTGTGATATAACAGCAATACTTTTAAAACCGATGTAAAACACCAATAACAAACACACAAACGTTGTGATATAACAGAAATAATTTTTAAAACCGATGTTAAACACCAATAACAAACACACAAACGTTGTGATATAACAGAAATAATTTTTAAAACCGATGTAAAACACCAATAACAAACACAAAAAACGTTGTGATATAACAGAAATACTTTTTAAAACCGATGTTAAACACCAATAACAAACACACACAAACGTTGTGATATAACAGAATTACTTTTTAAAACCGATGTAAAACACCAATAATAAACACACAAACGTTGTGATATAACAGAATTACTTTTTAAAACCGATGTAAAACACCAATAATAAACACACAAAACGTTGTGATATAACAGAAATAATTTTTAAAACCGATGTAAAACACCAATAACAAACACAAAAACGTTGTGATATAACAGAAATAATTTTAAAACCGATGTTAAACACCAATAACAAACACACAAAACGTTGTGATATAACAGAATTAATTTTTAAAACTGATGTAAAACACCCAATATCAAACACACAAACGTTGTGATATAACAGAAATAATTTTTAAAACCGATGTAAAACACCAATAACAAACACACAAACGTTGTGATATAACAGAATACTTTTTAAAACCGATGTTAAACACCAATAACAAAATACACAAACGTTGTGATATAACAGAAATACATTTTAAAACCGATGTAAAACACCAATAACAAACACACAAACGTTGTGATATAACAGAAATACTTTTTAAAACCGATGTAAAACACCAATAACAAACACACAAACGTTGTGATATAACAGAAATACTTTTTAAAACCGATGTTAAACACCAATAACAAACACACAAACGTTGTGATATAACATAATTACCTTTTTAAAACCGATGTAAAACACCAATAACAAACACACAAACGTTGTGATATAACAGAAATACTTTTTAAAACCGATGTAAAACACCAATAACAAATACACAAACGTTGTGATATAACAGAAATACATTTTAAAAACCGATGTAAAACACCAATAACAAACACACAAACGTTGTGATATAACAGAAATACTTTTTAAAACCGATTTAAAACACCAATAACAAACACACAAACGTTGTGATATAACAGAAATACTTTTTAAAAACCGATGTAAAACACCAATAACAAACACACCAACGTTGTGATATAACAGAAATTACTTTTTAAAAACCGATGTAAAACACCAATAACAAACACACACAACGTTGTGATATAACTGAACTACTTTTAAAAACCGATGTAAAACACCAATAACAAACACACAAACGTTGTGATATAACTGAACTACTTTTTAAAAACCGATGTAAAACACCAATAACAAACACACAAACGTTGTGATATAACTGAACTACTTTTAAAAACGGCGTAAAACACCAATAACAAAACACACAAACGTTTGTGCTGCAACTGAACTACTTTTAAAAACGGCGTAAAACACCAATATAACAAACACACACTGAACGCCGTGATATAACAGAAATACTTTTTAAACCCGATGTAAAAACACCAATAACAAACAAACGCCGTGATATAACTGAAATACTTTTTAAAAACGATGTAAAACATCAATTACAAA